>OY288292.1:26470689-27070689 GCA_958450335.1 Hibiscus tridactylites
GTTTGAACATGCTTTCTTTGCAGATTTCTTTGTGGGGAACCAAATTTATTCCTCAGAGCCTCAAACTTCTGAGTTAAATGCTTAATCCTTTCGGAATCTTGGCATAATTCGAGATCTCTAGTTTCCATTAGAGTCCGAGTTTCATTAGCATCATTAATTGACCCGACCCCGAACTCAACCTGTAAATTGCATACCTTCCTTTGCTTCTCAGTTATCAGATTTTCGAGTTCACGGAATTTCTTATAAAAGAACACCCTTTCAGTTTGCATCTCTGAAATTTCCTTCTGTAGCTTATTGATTTCACCAAGTGCCTCATCTTTGTTCAGCCCTGAACTCGGAACAACATCGGTTTTACCTGAACCAGAATCTTTATTCACCTGTCCCTGGCTCCGGAAATCCTTATACAGAAATCGAAATTTGGCACCTACACCGGATTTGCAAGGAATAGGGGATTCATCATCTTTTTCGTCATCAATGGAATATGGAATTTGTTCAGGGAAAACAGTGGCAATGGTTTTGTTGGCACTTTGAAGATCTTTGGATAAATGATCATATCTTTCGGCTAATGCTTGGTACGAACGGAAACATTCTTCAAGAAAGCTAACAAGTTCCGGTCTTTTCTTGAAATATATTTCTGCCCTTTTTGCAAATGAATCTCCATCATCATCAATGATTTCCAACATGCTACACACTTTCTCTTCCATGTCTGTTAATTTTTTCAACTTTCGAATTTAGATGACATAAACTTGGATTTTTTTTATTATAAAAAATCTACAATAGCCAACTAATTTCAATTAAAGAACATGTTTAACAAAAAAATATAGAAAAATGTAAATCATAAATTTGATAAAAAGATCATAATTTGACAGGAATTTGGTGCGGCAATGCTTCTAACAAATAAAAAAATTGAATGGAGCAATGCAATTTGAATATATGATACCATAACCAAAGGCCTGAATGAAAAAATGGGTTTACCTTGAATATTCTGTTCTAGCCATTTTGATTGCTTTGTCCTAAGGTGGCTTACCCACCACCATGAATATGCATGGCTTGCAGCTTTCTGCAACACCATGTTTTGTAGACGTCGGAAGGAAAAGGAAGAAATTCCTTCAAGGATCAACGATTCCCTAAAGCTCCATTAAATGGGGGAGAGATGGGAGGGGGTTGATCGCCTTCATTATGGGTTCAATGCCTCTTTTATACAAATTAGGGAAACTCAATCCATAAAAGTTTTGCTTCCTACTGTCCGTTCTTTTCTTCTTTTTGCCAGCTTGGGATTTTCCTATAATAACATAGCTAATCTTTTCTTTTCTTTTTTTTCTTTCCCTTCGGTTTTCTGTTTTTTTTTCTCACGTACTAAACACAAATTTTGCAAAGTTTTCCTTTCTTCATTGATGTAAAAACTGTTTCAGTTGAACTGAGAACTGGTTGGATCGATAAGTTGAACACGAAAATTAGGAAATCAATTAAACTCAGTAAAAAAACTAAAAATTGAAAACCGGTTAAAGAACAGAATTTTCTTTTTATCACTTTTGATTTTTTTTTTTTTACATTTTATCAGAATAAAAGATGTATATGTGTCCGATTTTAAATTTAAACCAGTTATTGATTCTATTAATTTTGATTTTTTTGATGAAAAAAATACTACCACAGGCCTCATTAAAACCCCTAAATCTAAACGAAGGTAAAAAATATGCCTGGTAGTATTTACAGAAAGATACGAGTTCAAAACTCATAAAGCAAGCCATAAAAAACAAACCAACCAAGAGACAAAACTAAACAAAAACAAAAAGCAAAAGCCATAAGCCAAATAGACAAAACACTAGACAACATAAGCAAAGACAACAAAGTCACATGCCACCTAAATGGCATTCCCCAACCCCAAGCCAAATGCTTCCACATTAACAACATACGTGAGAGCAGCAGGGGGAACAAAAAACCTGCTCACCAACAGGAGCCCCTCAACTCAATGAAGCCAACTCACGACCAATGCGCTATCAACAAGGATATGCGACTCCTTACGCAGAAACTTAGCTACCTTCAAATTGTCGGCATCCAACTCAACTTGTCGATACCCAAGCCGCCAGGCATGTGAAAAAATATCATGAGCAGCCCATAGTTCGGATGAAAGAATCGAGCAACAACCAAGGCTCTGATTAAATTCAAACACCTAGGATCCTTGGTGATCATACAAAACACCCCCAGCAGCGGCCATACAATCAGAAACTCGCACCGTACCATCAGAATTTGCTTTTAACCAACCCACGGGTGGGGCTTTCCAACAGAAAACGGCCATGTGCCTCCGCACGCGCTCCTCATTAGTGACATTCACCGGAACTTCAAAACATGATCTAAGCTTTCAATCCCATCACAGCACATGTGACATTCACCGGAACTGGCCATGTGCCTCCGCACGCGCTCCTCATTAGTAAGCAAGTGTTTCTGAATGGCTAACCAAATAAAAATTTTAATCCTTGGCGGTAAATGAAACGACCAAACCTTCTTCCAATTGATAGAGCGGGGTATCGTCACTTTTGGCTCAAGATAGACATAAGCCGATTTAGTGGTGAAATCACGATGTTGTTCCCATCTCCAACCCGAGAGATCAACGTCCAAAGAATCCTTAGAGGTGGGATGGAAGCAATCTTTTGCAAAATATGATCTGACCCATTGGCATCAACCATAGTACAAACCATCGTACAAAAATCATCGTAATACAAACCATTGGCATCAACCATAGTACAAACCATCGTAGGAGGAGGAGGTGATGGAGAGATACAAGAAAAAATTAACCGACTCTCAGCCCCCAACTAGTGGTCGTACCAAAAACCAGTGCTTCTACCATCTCTAATATGCCAGCACATGCTCTTCTTGATATACTCGCACATAGTAGAAAGACCAGTCCTCAACCATAAAACATTTTCACTTCGAAGCGAGAGGGGTAAAACGTCCTCCCACTCATATTTAGCCTTCATCACACGAACCCACAACTTATCTTGGTTAGTAACAAGTTGGAATCCCAACATCATAATAAAAGTTTTATTATGTTGATGTAAATGCTTAAATCCCATGCCACCATCATCGTGAGTGCTCATCCCATAATTCTTAGAGAAATTAATCTGAGTTTTAGCAATATTAACCTTTTCGACCCGTTTCAACATAGAAAAGATACAACACTTCTCTTATAATATTCAACTGAGTGATATATACTTTCGCAAAAAGAATTAAATCATCCGCAAAAAAAGCGACAAACCAGGGCCATGACGTTATAGGAAAATTTGCTTCCACTCACCAACATCAACCTGCCTCCGAATAGCTTGAGATAATCTCTCCACACAAAACAAATAAATACAGAGACAAGGGGTCACCTTGACGAATACCTTTTGTGGGTTTAAATTGTGTGGTCATAGCACCAATCCAAAGAACCTGGGTCGAGACAGATCATACCTAGTTCATAATAAGGGAGATGAACCTAGACAATAAACCAGATGCAAATAAGGTTTCCTCGATATAGTCCCACTCGAGCCTATCATAAGCTTTTCCAGATCCACCTTTATGGTCATCCAACTCTTACCACCAGTTTTATTAGCCATAGAATGAATCACTTCCTGGGCTGCCTTGGACAAAACTCACTTGAGTGCAGTCAATCCATTTAGACAAGAACGACTTCAAACGACTCACAAGCAACTTAGAAACAACTTTATAGAGGACTGTACATAAGCTTATCGGGCGGAACTGACTGATGATCTCAGGATTCACAACCTTAGGGATAAGAACCAACAAAGTCTGATTCACCCATTCCTCTAAAGTCACTGTAACAAAAAAAAATCGCACAAACTGAAAAACAGAATCCTCCACCAACTCCTAGTTTTTTTGATAAAAAGCCACAGGAAGACCATCCACCCCCGGAGCCTTCATAGGTTCCATACCAAAAACATTAATGCTACAAACTTCCTCAAAAGTAACATAAGCAAGTAGCGGCCTAAGATCGAAATCACTAAACCGATGAAAAATTACAAGCCATATCCACCATATAAGTTTCGTGAGAGTCGCTAGTGAATAACTCTTGAAAAAAAGACACAACATGATCTATAAGAACCCTTTGGTCGTCACTCCAAGTGTCATCTTCCAACTTTAATTTGCGAATCATATTTTTCCTTCGTCTAGCAATCGTAATAGAATGGAAGTATTTGGTATTGCGATCCCCCTTCTTAATCCAATTGACGAGCCTTTTGGTGCCACATGCTTTCCTCTTGGGCAAGAACCACATCCAACTTCTTTAAGCTCACTTCCAACTCCAAAAGGAAAGAATTGTCAGAATTTTCCAGAGCCTTTTTCAACCTCACAAATACGAGCAAGAAGATGAGACTTACATGACCAATATGCCCAAAGACATCATTGTTCCAGGTATGACTTTTACATTGGAAATCCTTTATGTTTTTATGAATAGAACGATCATTCAACCAAACATTATAGAGGAGATTAGAGAAATCAACTTGATCATTCCATGCCACCATATACCGATAAGGCCAAGGATTACAAACATCCTTACGGGTACCAGTGTCAAGTAAGAGAGGACGATGATCAAACCTCAACTGCTGTAGATGGACAACGTCAAACAAGGCAAAACATTCATACCAAACCGTATTACATAAGCACCTATCAAGCTGTTGCGACAAAGAGCCACACTTCCAGGTAAACTGCGGCCCTGAATAGCCCATATCAATCAAACCTGATTTAAAAAGAAACTCACCAAATCGCGAACAAACACCGGATCACGTAGAGGATCCCCCATGACGCTCCGAATTGCTACCAATGACGTTCAGATCACCCCTAGAAACCAATGATGATCAAGGCCAAAGTCTAAGGCTTGAAGTTGATCCCATAAAGCTCGCCGCTGACCCACATTAGGACTAACGTAGTTAAAAGTGATGAAAAAACTACAATCACCATTCGATGGGGAACATAAACCATGGATGAATTGATTAGACACATCAAGGATGTCTAAGTGAACCGAATCCCACCAAAGAACCCATATGCCACCCAAAAAAACCATTAGCTTCGACTCTGTAGGAGAAACCAAAACCAGTCCTTTGAATAAAATCATCAACCAGATGACCACTAATACGTGGTTCTATAATCGCAACAATTTCTGAACTATGCCTTCTCAACAATAACCTGAAATATCTATTAGTATCATGGTCTAGAGCCCCTTTAATATTCTAGAAGATAGACTTAAACATTAAAAAGGATAAAAAAATACAGACCTAAGCATGCATATCATCCAAACCCTTCTGTTTTGAATGTGGTGTTCTCACTCTATTGTATAGTCTGTTCACTGCTAAAGATGGATCAAGTCTTGCAGTCTTTTCCTTTCTCGACACAACCTGCCTAAGCTCATTGTTTTCAGACGCAATAGCAACATTAGCAACACTACTCACGAGAATTTCATCCTCAATCGTAACAAACTATAAAGCATTGAATCTGAACCCAACCTGTCGACCAAAACTAGAAGCATTATCAGCAACATTAGAAGTATTACTAGCAGAATCCTCTCTTCGTGTCACCCCCTACGTCTCCTGTTAACAACTTGCATCCAAGGGTTGAATCGCTCTTCCGGATTCTTACTTTAATTATTTGACATATTCACATCACCCTCAACAAGAATAGATTTGCCACAAACCAATGCAACATGACTGAATTTTCCACAAGAATAACAGATATTAGACAAACCTTCATATTCAATGTCCATCCCTAAACCATCAATAACAATACCAAATTTACGAGGTTTACCAAGATCCATAATAATCTCTAACCGCGTGAACCTACCTCGGCGCCCTTCGGTGGTGTTATAGTCAATCCTAACAACTTGACCAATGACCCCTGCAATGTGTGTAAACAAGCTTTTAGTATAATAAGGGTAAGGTAACATTTGCGCGTAATAAGTGCTTCACAATTGGTGCAAGTGTACACGTCGCAAGTTATAGTATAGCAATATATCGTCTCCACAAGGATTGGTGCTACTTCAGGAATCTAATTTCTCACACTGAAAATAAAAAAAAAACAATTTGGTGATTGTATGAGTTCTAGTTAACAAGTAAAATAAAAGAGCAATTAAATAAAAGAGAGATGTAATCAAATAAGAGAGAATAGGTCGGGTTAACAAGTGTTGTCACTAGATTTTCACCTATCATTATCAAATAAAATAATAAAAATAAAACATTTTTTAAAACATCATTTTAAATAAATGCCCCTTCTAAAAGAAAAAGAACCAAAAAGCCTATCTCAATAAAGCCCATTTCTAAACCATTTGTAAAAAAAATCAAATAAAAACCCAAATCTTAAAATAAATAATAAACCTATTTATTTTGCTTCAAAAGGCCCATTCAAAAACCCTTAGGAAGATAGCCTAATAATATAAAAAGAAACATCAGAAAAAAAAAACAAATAAAACAAAAAAAGAAAAAGAGGGAACCATCGTGCGTCACGTGCCTAGCGCGTGTGAACACACACGAGAGCTAGTTCCACAAAACCCCAATTCGCGCTGCTGCTGGAGGCCGACCGCCGACCTCAGGCCATGGCTGTCATCGCCATTGGAGCCGGTCGACGCGTCTTGCCGTCGCCAACCCAACGGCATCGACGCCGCTCGCTGTCGTCTACCGTAGTTGCCGGAATCTTCAAAAAATGGAAGAAAAGGGTTAAAATTAGGGCTCGAATCAAGGGGAAAATTCAACCCCGAGTTTGAATCAAATCAGATGATTTTTTGGGTATTTTACCAAGGATCATGCTTCTTGTCTGATTTTGGCTCCAATTTGGGGATTAAATCCTGATTTTTCTTGATTTGCAAGCTCAAGTTCAAGTATAAAACCCCAAACCCCTTTGTTTAACACACACTTGAAGAGCAGAAAAGCAAAGCTAATAAAAAATCCGAAAATTCTTAAAAAAATTCTCTGTAATTGATGGAAATTCTTCGAGTGAAGTTCGAGCTTTGGGTCATTTTTCTGAGGTGTTTGGGAAGCAATTCGAGAAGGATCGCATACGAGTTCTTCATTTTCGGTAAAAATTCTTTTCTTTTCTTTATTTTTTTTAATTTCATACTTGTTCTTGGTTGAATTTTGTTTTCTTTGTGTTGTGTTTGTTTTTGTTTGTTTTTAGGTTGTGTTTGTTGAAGTTGGAAGATCGTTTCTTGAATCCAGTAATAACTTCATTCTAGAATTTTGTTTAGTTTTCAATTTAATCTTTAAATTTCTTGCATGTTTAAAAAATGTTGTTTTTGAATAAGTTCAATCTAAAAAAAATGAAATAATGGTTGTTTGAATCCATTTAAATATGTGAGTAGTTAAATAAAAAGTGTTTTTTTCTTAAAAAATTAAAGTTAGTGGTTGATTTTGGAAAAAAACTAAAAATAAGAAATTTAAGAGTATTAAATAAATTTTAAAAAGGTGGGAAATCAAAGGATGAAAGGATGTAAATAGACTTTTTTTTAGAAAATAAAATATGTTTTGAAAAATATAAAAAAGGATTTTTTTAAGTAGTGAAATAAATTATGGGTATAAAATAAAACTAAAAAGTATTTAGGCTCTGAAAGAAAATTTTTATTTCTAAAATAAAAGTTTTAATATAAAGTTCCTAGGTGTTTCTTTTAAAAAAGGAGTTTAAATAAAAGTTTAGAATTTTAGAGAATAAAAGTTTGAAAACATTTAAAAATCTACTTTTCTAAGAAAATGGTTAAACTATAAGGTTTGGAAAATGAAGGAAAAATAAAATTAAAAATGTAGAAAATCAATAAGATAAAAAGCTAAAATGTCAAAAAGAAGAGTTTAAGTTTAAAAGTAAAAAAAAATAAAGAAGAATAAAAGTTTTTATTTAAAGAAACAATAAAAAGTAAAAAAACAAAAGAAAAATTCAAGTTTCTTGTTTGTTCTTTAGAGATAGGTCAAATTTAGGACTGGGTTCTAAAAGCTTAGATAGAGACGTGTTTGTAGAAAGATTTTCTTCACAAAAAATAAAACACGCTTAAACAAACTCAAACGCTCAATTAGGAACAAAAGACTTAGACCTTTTTAGGATTTAAAATAATCAAACCTAGAATAAATAAAAAGCTCAACACATTGAATTTTCATGTTGTTTGAAAAAGTAAAATTAATTTTATGCGGTGTCTTATCAAACGGGAATGACGGGTTAGTGCCAGAAATGTTGGCGGTGATTAAAGTTAATCTCCCGGGCAATAAGGCCATTAAAATAGTTTGATATTCATTAAACGGGCAAATAAAGTCAAACCTTCGTGAACTTGCAAATTCTATTTTCGAAAACGATTTTCAAATCAATTAGGTACCAATTTTGGGCGTCGTGGGGGTGCTAACCTTTCCCCACGCGTAACCGACCCCCGAACTTGTATTCTGGTTTCCGTTGACCAAAACCGTTGTTTTATTAAAACAAAATGTTTTATTAAAATAACCTTGTTTTAAAGTGAACCAATCACACTTGACAAAAAAGATTGGTGGCGACTCCGTTGATTTTTAAAAGTTTTCCAAAAAGTCGAAACCTTCCTCCTTTAAAAAAGGGTTGCGACAGCTTGGTGACTCCGCTAGAGATGTTTTGTTTTTTCTAAAAAAAAGCAAAAGAGGGTCAGGCCGCAAATTGATTTAAAATGATTTTCAAAAAAGAGTTTTTTAAAAAAACTAATGGAATTTGCAAGTTCATAATAGGTTCAATTTATTTGTATATTTAATGAATATAATTCTATTTTACGCATTTAAGACTTAATTCATAGCTCTATGCCCGAGCTTTGTCCCATTTGTTTAAGTGGGGGAACACGCTTTGCTCATGTAAGAATATCGATTCTTTGTTTGAGCCTAGCAAGTACCTTCGGGACTCAGTCCATTTGTCTTCGTAAGGATATTGATTCTTCGAGAAGGCATCGATGGTGAGTCATCCTGAGTTGAGCTCGATTCATTTGAAGCCTGTAATGGGTGAGAATCGGGGGCCTTGCTACCCTTAGTAGGGGACAGAAAGGACAGACCGAGTACCTTTTTAGAACCAAACCAAGTTTGAGAAACTAGAGCCCACCCCAATAGAGCCATGCGGAAAACCTTAGGCTTTTAGTTTGGTCAAAATTCTTTCATAAGGATAATCCGTGGAGACATGTCCTGGAATGTTGGAATGTGCTGCCTAGAATTATTCGTACAATGAAATTATTTTGGACCTTTAGGGTTTTATTTCTGTTTTTTTTTTAAAAAGAGTACCAATCTTTTCCTGTAAGTGTTTTGTTTTGTTGCATACATCTCATATTTAGAGGGGATATATTCCAAAGCATGTTTCTACGATGGATAGAAGGTACCTAAAAGAGGAAGACAACACAGATACGCTACCAGGTTGATGTCCACTAGAAAACAATGAGAATTTGATGAGTTCGATAGAAGCATCACATCGTAGCTAAGCATGTGACGTCAAGAAGCTGCATTGCTTCGCCCCGCGTCAGACCAATAGGGGAGGTAGGACCAAGGCTCTAAAGATTGATCAAAGAAATGGGTACTCAGTTTGAGACATATTTATTGGACCTTTGATATTCAATGGAAGATACTTCTAGGGCAATGTCATAATGGAATTGATGGCCCCTCGTCTGCATTCATACATTTTTCTTCATACACTTGCATTCATGCATTTGTATTTTTTTATTGTTGCTTGCATTTTTGTTGTGCATACATTCCCATAATCGCATGATAGAATCTCCAAAAATAGCAAAAACATCCCACTAGTACGGTACTCGTTCTCAGTCCAGAGCAATGGTCATGGAAGACAGATTGACAACTTTAGAATAGCCATCAAGAGTGGGAGACTCAAGAAAGAAGAATATGACGAGCGCTTGAAGAATTTTGTCGCGAAATGGATGGGTCAAGCTTGGCCGCAATTCACCCATGCCTTCCTAGAATAATGCTCAAACAGTAAAAGATCTTCCTAGACGGTATTGAGATCATGCTTAGAACCAACCCTTTTGCTTTTGCCCGCGAGCATTAGGGATCTCTTGTAAGGGCTTTTATGTTGATCTACTTGTTTAAAGATGCATTCCTTTTTTTCTCTCAAGTGGCAAACGTTTCTCGTTTTTTTCATCCATTCCTCTTCAAGAATACACCTTCTTTGCATAGTCCCTATTATTGATTGTATGAATGATTCTTGAATCTAATCCCAAGATAGAGGGGCAATAAAGAGTGTTTAGGATTAATGAGGAGATCCCATTTTGAGTGAATTTTTCCTCTCAGGCATTGTTGTTAAGGGCCTTTGAATAAAGTGATAACTCTAAAACATCTACCAACTGAAGACTGCTTCTCTTCGACGATATTTATGTGTGAAATAATATTTGGCATTCCTTCATTTCCCTTCATGAATAAGAAAATGAAAAAATCCATTTGTTGTCCCCCTTTGAGCCTGATATTTTTCTTGTGATTTAACCTTAACCAAGGATCACTCCCCGCACTGGGGGCAAAAAGGATGAAAAATATGTTCCAGAATGAAAGGAACACAAAAAGAAAAGAAAAAGAAAAAGGAAAAAATAAGGAAAAGAAAGAGAATGAAAATGAAAAGGACACATTAAATAGAAAGAAAAAGAAAAAGAAGGAGAAAAAGGAAAAGAAAAAAATGAGAAAGAAAAAGAAAGGAAAGAAAAAGAGAAGAGAAGGAAAAGAATGAAAGAAAAACAAAAGAAAAAGAAGAAAAGAAAGAGGAAAGAAAAAGAAAGAAAAAGAAGAAGAAAAGAAAAAAGAAAGAAAAAAGAAGAAAAAGAAAGAAGAAATGCGAAGGAAAATTTGAAATAAATCCTTCAAACGAGATGTGTGCCAGAAAAGGAAATGAGCTCTAGGGTGAATGTAACCCCCTTAGCCCGACCTAGCCGCCAGACCAAACCAAACGGGTTATACAGGGAAAACCGAAGAAAACCTCGTTAGGGTTTCACTCCGATTAGCAACCCAATTTTTTTAAACTTATCTTTTCTAAATTCCATTAACATCCTATGTGATAGGAACTCGTAGCGGAAGAAAACAAGAACGTGATAAATTAAGAGATTCAAGCATCAAGGGACCAAAATGAAAATCTAGCACACTACATGGACTTAGCATGAAATTAAGGTTACCAATCTTCAATTAGTCCTATTTCATGCTCGCATGACAAAATGCAGCTCAAAACATTTGCCCGAACTCGATTAAATGATTGCATAACAAACATGGACTAAAACGTAAGAAAACAGAACTTATCGGATGCATACAACTCAAACATACCACAAAACCTCATCAAGCATGGCAACAATACCAACATAGCAAGAACAAACATGGCAAGATTCCAAATGTAAGCAACTTAAGCATAAACAATTCACAAAACAGTCAAACTTCAAACCAAAACATAATTCAACATGAATAGGTACTTTACAAGTCTAAAAAGGCATCATAAACATGTTTCAACATAGGGAGTCTCAAAACAAAACCTCCCAAATTATAAAGGTCCTACATTATTGCCAACATACTATTATTGGATGCTAAAATCATACTTGAGCAAAAGTAAACTTCTTGGACCACTCCTTGCTTCCTTGCTGCAACAAATGGTCTACAGATCTGCATTGTTGGAAAAGAGAGCGTAAGCAAAAATGCTTAGTGAGCTGTGCTCAAAACATCATCAATAACAATGCACTTTTAAACCATTTTGCTTGTTCTTGAAAACAAAGCCATTTCACAAATCATTTCTCAAAAATAACTTTCAACATAACATGCTCAATCCATCATATGCTTGAGATAAAAAATCAAGGCATAACATCCACATCTGCATGGAAACATATATCTCAAGCTTAACAACAACAACAACAACACAAAAAGGCATAAAGAGCACTTTGAGTCACATGAGTATATTGACATTTTAGCACTTTTACTCAGATATGCGGATAACATTCGGTGGAATGCCCATCACCGTACTCACAACGTCTAGCAAAAATAAGCTTCCAGTGGAATGCCCATCACCGTCTCCTCCTTAGTGGAATCTTTCATCACTAAGGCCACGCACGAATTTTACAATTATAGTGCACTTTCATCCTATTGGTCGACTAATTATATCTGATAATAAGAATCTCAACAAGTGCCAATATACTTATCAAGGCCAACACTTACCCACTGTTTTGCAAGGCACAAACATAACATTTCTCATCCCAATTACCATCTACCCATTTCCATGCATAGCATGTACTCCACATCTTACCTCAATAGGAAACATCATTTACAACATGGGATCACATGGGATAACATTTATACATGCGCAATATGCATGATAAAAATGGAATATAATATCAAACAAAAATATGATCATAATCAAACAAGATCAAAATGTAAATAGCCGAAAATATGGCGAAAACTATTAAACTTACTCTCGAGCTGAGATTAGCCTTTCCAGCACAATCTAAACCCCCAAAAGCATGTCCTTAACCAAGTTTAGGCTTTTAAAATAGCTCTACTCACTAGCTATACCCCAAAGCCTGCCGATCAAACAATCAAGCTTCTGGATCACCCGATATCGCGTCTGAAATACCCAAATCAGATTCCCCTGCTTCTAACCAATCCAAAACAGAGCATTAGAGTGTTTTCAAATCCTCCAACTTGCAGTAAATAAAAAATTCAACATCTAGCAACAAACATCCATCGATTCAGAACTGAAAATAACCGAAAACATCAAAAGATCAGTTGTAACGCCCTGGTTTTGGGCCTAGATGTTTTATACATCGGACTAGACCGGCCGAGAACAGTTCAAATCGCGTAAGGTGATTTAAGGAAATCAAGGATCGGGATAGGATAAAAATGTGGTAAAATTTGCTAAAATCCTCTAAAAATGTTTAAGAGGTTGGTCAAATCAATTTTACAAAAAGAGTTTCAGAAATGGGACATTTCGAGTAGGGACCAAATTGTAAAGTTTCAAAACTGTGGAAAATGTGATTTTTAAAGAAGAAGCCAAATTCATAGAATCTTTAGGGGGTTTTATGGCAATTTAACCTTTCCTTAATATGACATGTGTTTTAAATGGCTTTTAATTAAATGGCTTTAATTAGTTTTATTTTAATTAATTAAAATGGGTAGTTGATGTTTACGTAACTACCATTTTCTCTTCATTTTCAGCCAAACACTATTTTCATTCTTTTCTCTCTAGAATTCCTTCCTCTCAAACACTTTCCTAATATTCCCCAATCAATTTTCAAGAAATCCTTTCAAGTTCTTCAAGATTTTGCTAAGGAAAACTTGTCATTCATTGATGAAAGCAAGGATTAGAGGTAAATCCCGTTCTCAACCTCTAATCAAAGTTCATTATTGAAATTCCCATAATCTTTTGCTTCTAATTAATGTTTTTGGTTGAGTTTTCATTATAGTTTTGATTGGAGATCAAAGTCTTGTAAAAACATGGTTAAAATCTTAATTTTCGGACTTGTTTTGTTAAGCCCTGTTATGGATTGATTTTAATTGAGTTTTAAGTGGGTTAATATGTTGAATTTAAGTTTTGATAACATAGATCCCGAAATCCTTGAGATCCTTGAGTTTCTTGTTAGTTTCAAGTGAGTTTTTGAGGTGAAATGGTGGAATCTTGCTTGCTGGAGGTATAAGGTAGGGTTAGGTTGTTTGTTAGATGTGTTTTGATGTTTATAATGGTTTGGAAGTGATGTATGTTGGCTGGGCTTGGTTTAGGAAGCAATCGATTGAGTTTTCGGTTGTTTCATATGGGTGAATTGGTGTAGTTTGGGTGAGCAACGAGTTTGTGAATTGTTGCTGGTGTTGAAATGCATTTTAATGCATTTAGATCTCTGTTTTGATGATGTGAAAACATGGGATCTTGATCCGGAAGCAAACGAGGTATTGTTGGAGGCTCCGGAAGTGTGATTTTCATGTCGGCGAGCAAGGCTTCGCATATCGAAGAGTGGAAATAGATTTTCCAGCTTTGTAACGCTTTGAGCGTGGTCTTGGGATCTTAGTGTCACAACGCACCATTTTTCCCTAAAATCCAAACCGAGATTCTTGCCACCCTTGGGCACTTTTGAAGCAAACTACCACCAAGGAGGGCACTAGAAGCATCCCAACACTTGTCTTGAAGGGTCCATGGCGTTCTAGAAAGATTCGGGATGTTCTCTCCAAGTCTAGACACACCCGGGAGGACCTAGAAGACCCGAGAAAGCTCGGGAAGGCTCGGGACAACTCCGGAAGACCCTGGAGCTCTCTAGAACATTTTGGATAGATATAGATGTGTATAAACATGTATAGATACATGTAGAATAATCTAGAAAGATGTAGATCTAAGCTAGATATTTTGGGAGGCGAATCCGTGACCGTTGGATCAAAACGATCCTAGCCGTCCATTAGGGAGGAGGGAGCCTATAAATAGGGCCACCCCCTCATTCTGTACTCACTCAAGCAATTAGCCACTTAAGCCTTCTTGTAAAGCATACTTTGTAAAGCTTCCTTCTTAGTTCAATACAAGTTTCTTACTTGTAAACTCTTAGCCTTCTCTTGTGTTCTTTGTTAGCCATTGCGTTGCGTGAAGGATTAAGGCTGGTTAGCATCATCAAGGCTTGCTAACGCCGCACGGATCGGGTTTGAGAGAATTAGTCCATGACAGTTGGTATTAGAGCAAGTTACGAGACTCGAGATATGGCAAAAACGGGCAAGAGTCAAGTTGTTAGCTCATCCGACGCGGAAGTCGTGCATGATCGAGGGCGCGAGGAGATGGTTGAGCCTGTTGAGACAAGGCCTAGGGCCAAGTCAAAGGACATGCTCTCTAGCTTGGAGACCGTCTTACCCACATGGAGGAGAATGTGGTGGGTGTGAGCACCCAAGTGGACAGCCTTACCAATCGGGTGGAAGGCCTTGAGGCAGAGGACGCCGAGCTCTACACGGCCATGAAGGCCATGATGGTGAAGCTAGAGGAATCCATGCACGCGTAAATGGGGCAAATCCGCAATCTCCTAATGGGAGAGCTCTCGAAGGTACGTGACTCTTTCCAACAAGAGCTTGCTCATTATCATGCTCAAATTGAGGCCTTGCAAGGCGACCTTGGCTTGTGTAAGCGAGCTATGGACGCCGGGCCAAGCACTACTTATGAGTCTAGGAAGGTCGAGGTGCCCAAACCTAGGACCTTCTCAGGTGCACGCAATGCAAAAGAAGTCGACAACTTCTTGTATGGCTTGGAACAATATCTAGTTGCGGTGGGAATCATGGACGAGGCCGCAAAGATCCAAACCGCCTCACTTTACCTCACCGACACAGCTACGCTTTGGAGGAGGAGAAGGCGTAGTGATGTGGAGAAGGGCACGCGCACCATGACTACCTTAGATTACTTCAAGAAGGAGCTTAAAAGGCAATTCTACCCAGAGAATGCCGAAGATGAGGCGAGGGCACGATTGCGAAGACTCAATTAATCGGGGAGCATTCGTGACTATGTAAAGGAGTTCACCACTCTAGTGCTCGAGATCCCTGATCTTCCCGACAAAGACTCCCTTTTCAACTTTATGGATGGCCTCCAACAATGGGCCAAGGCCGAGCTCAGGTGTCAAGGAGTTCAGAACCTTGCCGATGCCATTACCGTAGCGGAAAGCCTTGTTGACTACTCTAGCAACAAGGAGTCCAACAAGTCGAAGGACAAGAAAGGTGGCCATGCCAAAGGTGGGGGAGACAAAAGCCATCGCAAGAAGGGACACCATGCAGTCAACTCACCCAAGCACAAAGACTCGTCTTCGTGAAAGAACAAGGACAAAGGCAAAGCTAAAGACACTCGAGGCCCGAAGCGACCTTTATCCAACAAGTGCTTAATTTGTGATGGAGACCATTGGGTTCGAGAGTGCCTGCAAAGGCAAGCCCTCAACTCGTTCTTCGTGAAGCATCGAGAAGGAGGTGAAACCGACAAAGAGGATGAAGGTGTCCAAATGGGGTCAATGCAACTACTCAATGTCATCCAATCCGCTCCTAAGACCGAAGCCAGATGATTGCTCTATGTAGACGTCACAATCAATGGGAAAGCATCGAGGGCAATGCTCGACACAGGTGCGTCTCATAACTTTGTCTCGATAGAAGAAGCTAAGAGACTAGGTCTTAAAGCCGTGGGAGGAGGCAGATCCATCAAGGTAGTCAACTCAGCCGCCAAGCCCATCCATGGGATCGCACGAGGGGTTACGATTGTTGTGGGAAAATGGTCAGGGCACATAGACTTTTCCGTGGTGCCGATGGACGACTTCAAGATTGTCCTAGGGCTTGAGTTCCTTGATCAAGTCAAAGCATTCCTAGTGCCCTTTTCCAACAGCATGTGCATCATGGATGGCAATATGCATGCATGGTGCCCACGACTAGGGCTACCAAGCAAGATGCCAAGGTACTCTCCGCCTTGCAGTTCAAGAAGGGCATCAAGAGGAACGAGGAAAGCTACTTGGCCATCCTTCGTGAGTATGATGAAGAGGAGGCCGTGCCCGACGAAGACCTTCTGAAGGAGGTAGCCCAGGTGCTTGATGAGTTCAAGGATGTTGCACCACCCGAACTACCCCGAAGGCTACCACCAAGAAGGGAAGTAGATCACAAGATCGAGTTGGAACCCAGCACCAAGCCACTAGCCATGGGGCCCTACCGCATGGCACCCCCAGAGTTGGAAGAGTTAAGGAGACAACTCAAAGAGCTACTCGATGCAGGGTTCATCCGACCATCCAAGGCACCATTTGGGGCACCATTTGGGGCACCAGTCCTTTTCCAAAAGAAGAAGTATGGTTCGCTAAGGATGTGCGTTGACTACCGAGCACTCAACAAGGTCACTATCAAGAACAAGTATCCAATCCCCTTAATCTCAGATCTATTTGACCAGCTCGGGCATGCACGATACTTCTCCAAGTTGGATCTTCGATCGGGGTATTACCAAGTGCGCATTGCGGAAGGGGATGAGCCCAAGACCACACGCGTCACAAGGTATGGTTCTTATGAATTTTTAGTCATGCCCTTCAGACTAACAAATGCCCCAGCAACCTTTTGCACCTTGATGAATAAGCTATTCCATCCATACCTTGATCGGTTCGTGGTCGTCTACCTTGACGACATTGTGGTGTATAGCAAGACCCTTAGGGAACATGTTGAACACCTAAGGGAAGTGTTCAAGGTTCTGTGAGAGAACCAACTCTTCATCAAGAAGAAGAAATGCTCCTTTGCCAAGCCCGAAGTCATGTTCCTAGGGCACATAATCAAGGATGGGAAGCTAATGATGGAGGATGGAAAGGTACGAGCCATCCAGGAGTGGGAGCCACCCACCAAGGTATATGAGCTACGATCCTTCCTCGGACTGGTGAACTACTATCGCCGATTCATCAAGGGCTATTCAGGGAGAGCTACACCTTTAACCGAGCTCCTGAAGAAGAACAAGCCATGGGTGTGGTCACCAGCATGCCAAAAGGCCTTTGAAGACCTAAAGAAGGCCATTTGTGAGGAGCCAGTACTAAGCTTGCCCGACCACACCAAGCCCTATGAGTTGCATATCGACGCATCAGATTTTGCTATAGGAGGGGTTCTTATGCAAGATGGGCATCCAATCGCCTACGAGAGTCAGAAGCTCAACGACAGCGAGAGGCGCTACACCGTGCAAGAGAAGGAGATGACTGCCATCATTCATTGCCTCAGGGTATAGCAACATTACCTCCTAGGGGCTAAGTTCTTGATCTTAACCGACGACGTAGCAACTAGTTACTTCCAAACTCAGAAGAAACTTAGCCCAAAGCAAGCTAGGTCGCAAGATTTCCTAGTCGAGTTCGACTACATCCTACAGTATAAGCCGCGCAAAACAAATGTAGTCGCCGATGCACTAAGTCGGAAGGCGAAGATCGCAGCACTAAGCCAAGCCACCAGTCCACTTCTTGATAGGATCAAGGAAGGTTTACACCAGGAGCCCCTTGCCAAGAGCATCATTGTACTAGCCAACGAGGGGAAGACACGACGATTTTGGGTGAGTGATGGACTACTTTACACACAAAGGCAACCGTCTATATGTGCCAAAGTGGGGCAACCTATGCCAGGAGCTGATCAAGGAGTGGCATGACTTCTTATGGGCCGGGCATCCATGTATGCGTCGTACTCTTGCGCTCTTAAAGTCCAACTACTATTGGCCCCGGATGCATGATGATGTAGAAGAGTACGCGAGGACTTGTCTTGTGTGTCAACAAGACAAGGTTGTCCAACAACAACCAGGAGGGCTCCTAGATCCTTTGCCTGTACCCGACAAGCATTGGGAGAGTGTCTCTATGGACTTTATCACTTGTCTCCCCAAGTCTGAAGGGTTTGGAAGCATAATGGTCGTGGTGGACCGATTCAGCAAGTATGCCACCTTCATTGCAACATCACCCGATTGCACAGCGGATGAGGCAGCAAGGCTATTTCTTCACAACGTGGTCAAGCTATGGGGCATACCAAGCAACATTGTGAGCGATCGAGATCCAAGGTTCACAGGGAGGTTTTGGACCGAACTCTTCAAGATGCTAGGGTCCGACCTTAACTTCTCAACAAGCTTCCATCCCCAAAGCGACGGGCAGACCGAGCGCATCAATGCTCTCTTGGAGCTATACTTAAGTCACTACGTCAGTGCCAATCAAAGAGATTGGGCCAAGCTTCTCGACGTTGCACAGTTCTCCTACAACCTACAGAGGAGTGAGGCTACCAACCAAAGTCCCTTCGAGATTGTCTTGGGACACCAACCGACCACACCACTCTCCCTTGCCACGCGCTATGAAGGGAAGAGCCCCACAACCTACAAACTTGCCAAGTCATGGTACGAGCAAAATGAGCTTGCTCAAGCATCCTTACACAAGGCTGCCAAGAGGATGAAGAAGTGGGCAAACAAGAAAAGAAGGCCCCTAGAGTTCAAGGAAGGAGACCTTGTCATGCTCAAACTCCTACCCTAGCAGTTCAAGACCCTACGAAGGGTGCACAAGGGACTAGTCCGCAAGTACGAGGGACCATTCCCTATGATCAAGAGAGTTGGCAAGGTGTCTTACCAACTTCAGCTTCCACCGAGGCTTAAGATTCATCCAGTCTTTCATGTGAGTTTGTTGAAGCCTTATCATGAAGACTTGGAAGATCCATCGAGGGGAGTCTCCACTAGAGCACCCACAGCCGTGGTCACTTCCTTCGACAAGGAAGTTGAAGAAGTACTAGCCGATCGATTGATTAGGCGAAGGGGCGTGCCAGCTTACAAGGAATACTTCATCAAGTGGAAGGGTCTGCCCATTGCCGAGGCGAGTTGGGAGACTGAAGAAGCCCTTTGGCAATTCAAGGACCAAGTCCGAGAGTTCAACGAAGGCGCGACGAGGGCGTCGCGAGCTTAGGTGGGGGAGAATGTCACAACCCACCATTTTCTCCTAAAATCCAAACCGAGGTTCTTGCCACCCTTGGGCACTTTTGAAGTAAACTAGCACCAAGGAGGGTACTAGAAGCATCTAGGACGGCCAACACTTGTCTTGAAGGGTCTATGGCGTTCTAGAAAGATCTGGGACGTTCTCTCCAAGTCTAGACACACCCGGGAGGACCTAGAAGACCCGAGAAAGCTCGGGAAGGCTCGGGACAACTCTGAAAGACCCTGGAGCTCTCTAGAACATTTTGGATAGATGTAGATGTGTATAAACATGTATAGATACATGTAGAATAATCTAGAAAGATGTAGATCTAAGCTAGATATTTTGGGAGGCAAATCCGTAACCGTGGGATCAAAACGATCCTAGCCGTCCATTAGGGAGGAGGGAGCCTATAAATAGGGCCACCCCCCATTTTGTACTCACTCAAGCAATTATCCACTTAAGCCTTCTTGTAAAGAATACTTTGTAAAGCTTCCTTCTTAGTTCAAAACAAGTTTCTTACTTGTAAACTCTTAGCCTTCTCTTGTGTTCTTTGTTAGCCATTTTGTTGCGTGAAGGATCAAGGCTGGTTAGCATCATTAAGGCTTGCTAACGCCGCACAGATCGAGATTGAGAGAATTAGTCCGTGACATTAGTGTAAGTTTGAAACACTTAGCTAAGCTTAAGAGTAAGTGATTCGAAAGCCTCTCTCGAAAAATGTGTTATGTTTAATGAAATGCACTTGAGTTAATTATGGATTTGATTAATGTTTTAAAGCATGTTTAAGCATGGTTAATGCTGGATTTTAATGCCATTACGTTAAGGATACACTAGGTATGTGACCCTTGGTTTTATGCAATAAATGCAAGTGATGTTTAGCATGATGTGCTTGTGAAATTGACATTGTATTTATGCTTGTGAAACAATGGATTATTGATGTTGATTGATTATATTGGCAAATGATGAAAATGGTTTTTGGTTGTGTTAATCGAATATAGTTAGCCGGCTAT
This sequence comes from Hibiscus tridactylites, assembly GCA_958450335.1. Classification (NCBI taxonomy): domain Eukaryota; kingdom Viridiplantae; phylum Streptophyta; class Magnoliopsida; order Malvales; family Malvaceae; genus Hibiscus; species Hibiscus tridactylites. The sequence continues at coordinate 26,491,060 of OY288292.1, forward strand.
AAGATTGGGTGCACCGAGAATAAAGTCGCCTTGGATGTCGAGGGGATGTGATTGTACCGTATACTCCATCCAAGTACCCTAACGATTGAGGTTAAGATCACAACGGTGGATGTTAATTCCGTGTGTGAATCTTGTGTTATGTGTCTCGTGCTTTCGTTAGTGGAATTATACAACTACCGATGAGTGGTGTTGAGGGGTTGTGATTGCACCGTTATACTCCACCACGGGTGTCACAATGATGGAGGGATGCTCTCGTGTGTGAGCCTTGTGTAGACATGTAGTGTGTATGAAGCGTGTGGGACAACGCTTGTAATCCGCATATTCGATTATGTCTTGAGATGGTTTTGTTATGGTTTGAGAAATGATCACTTGTAAGCCAATATAATGTTGTGAATAATGGACTAAGCATGAGATGCTTGTGATTTATGCTAGAATGCATGTGATGCTCGGTGAAGCATGAGCAAAGGTTTATTTGTTGTTCTTAAGTGATGCATATGAGCATGTATTCCAAAAAGTGCATTGATGCCATGAGAGGGCATGTTTTATGTAACAGCATGTGTTGAAAAATGATGATTTACCAATTGTGTAGAATGCATTGATGAATGTTGTTTTGCGACTCCTCACTAAGCTATAAGCTTACGCTCATTTGTTTCATCAATGCAAAGAATTGAGCATTTCAAGGCAACCTAAAACTAAGGGGATTCCAAAAGCTTTGACTAAGAGATGTATGTGGTTCACCCTTAGTGTAATAAGTGGCAATGGGTGGGATTTCTACTTCCTGGATTTGTTGGTGATGTTTGTTGTTTTAAGCATGTTTAGTTTCTGGTTGTGGACTTGTAATTGACCTCTAAATAGTTCTTTGGTTTTCTTATGGTGTTTTACCTTTGCTATAGCTTGGTATCTTAAGCATGCTTGGATAGCTAGAATGTCATCATGGTATGAAGTGGTTGAGGAGTATGATTTGTTGTTTGATGGTGTTTATAAGTCTATTAGATAGATTATATCATGTATGCATGATTTGAGCTTGTTTGGATGTATTTTAATATGTTTAAATGTTGTTGGAATGAGCCATTTTGGTATGCGTATCGATACACGGGGAACTGTATCGATACACTAAGGCAAAATTGAGGCATTCTGTACAGGGGTATCGAAACGGATTGCCCACGTATCGATACGCCCAAGCCAAGTTTGAAGGCCGTACCGATACGCGGGGAAGCGTTTCGATACGCTCTTCCTTTCTTTTGCTACTGTCTTCCCGCGTATCGATACAAGTTCAAGTGTATCGATACGGGTAGTTAAAATTTAGTTAAAAGTATCTTTGTAAGTCTTGAAATGTTACGTTTTGGTCCTTGAATGATATTTGACTAATTGGATGAGTTTGGATATTCATTTTGAACTGAAATTTGGCATGATGGCTTATTACATGTCTAATTGAGAGTTGGTAACTTTAAAATCTGAAAAGTCCTTGCATTTTCGGTAATTTATGAAATGGTCCCTAAAAGTTATAAGTATGCAATTGAACCCCTAATTGAACTCTGATTGATGTGTCGTTTCTTTCATGTGGTTCTGCTGAACACATATGTTAATAAAATGCATTTATAAATGTTAAAAAAAGAGGGTCGTTAATCAAGGTTGGCTTTGGTTTTCCCTATGTAATCTTTGTAGTTCGGGTCGGTCGTCTAGGCCGGGCTAAGGGGATTACATTTATTGGTATCAGAGCCAAGTTTCGAAAGAATTGGGAATGTTGGTATATGGAATTGATATGTATTGATGTATGTTGTTTGAAAAGCATGCAATTGGTAAAATTTTGAGGCTTATGCTATGCTTGATTTATGTGAATCGCATGTGGGATGATTATGATTGTATGATAATGATACGATATTGATGCGTACTGTTTTTGGAATGATGGAAAGCATGTCGAGCATGATGTGTCATTGTATGCTATGCCATGTTGAGGGAAATCGGGGTGCCCATTGCTTTATTACACTAATCAAATATTTTTTTGTAAACTTAGATCCTTGCTTGAAGCCAGCCTAAATGGTTTGATTCGTTTTTGTTGTTATGCTTTGTTTAAAATAGCACTATAGGTCCAAGAAGAGAGATGAGGTCCAATACGATAGTGTCGCAGGGTGACCAGGGTGAGCAAGGGGCTGATGTCCCTCGTGGTGGAAATCTACCTCCTCCGCCACCACTTGGAGGTGGGGAGCAGGTGCAACAAGGACCTGCTGGTCAGGGTTTGGGTGAGTTGGCGCTACTGGTTCAGGCGATCACCGGAGCGTTTCAGGCTGCTGTTGTCGGAGCACATGTACAGGCCCCTGCAGCTGGGCAGGCGGGCTTACCGTTGGAGAGGTTGAGGAGCCTAGGAGCTGTGAAGTTCTTTGGAATGTCTTTTGAGGTGTCCGAGGCCTGGTTAGCAAGTACGATCCGTATCATGGATCAAATGGACTGTAATGATGTGCGCAAGCTAGGATGCGCAGTTTGTTTGTTGCAGGGCGATGCCTACAGCTGGTGGATGAATACCATTGCTGGATTGGAACCCCATGAGGTTGATTGGGAGTTTTTTAGAGGTGCCTTCAAGAGGAAGTATCTGGGGGCGAGATACTTGGACGAGAAGAAACGTGAGTTTATGTCTTTGGTTTAGGGCAACCTTTCTGTGGTTGAGTACGAGGTCTAGTTTGTACGTCTGAGCCAATATGCTCCTGAGCTGGTACGTAGTGAGAGGCACCGATGTGATCGCTTCCAGTACGGGCTGGTACAAGAAGTTAAGACATATATGTTGGCTGCGGACTACACCGACTTTGATGTGCTTGTATGTCGAGCCAAGGACAACGAGCAAAACTTGGGTTTGGCATCCCGAGGAGTGGGTGTGAGCTATGGAAATAGAGTAGTTGAGTCTAGTTCCGTAGGTGGACGGAAGAAGAGTGGACGAGATAGGAGATACCAGCTTGCTGTTAGGCGGGGTAATGGTGGACATGGTGCACCTGCTCAGGGAGATATGATAAGGGCTGAACAGAACACGTGCTGGACGTGTGGGTCTAGGGGTCATTTGAGGCAAGATTGTCCTCAGGAGGCTAGAGAGGTTCAGGCTCCTGTTGTGGTGACAGGGAATTCATGTTGGAATTGTGGTTCGGCGGATCACATGAGGAGGGAGTGTCCCCTGTTGGATGGTGGAGGCCAAGAACATGCTGCTGTTGTAGCTGCACCTCAGAGAGGCCGTGGGCGCAGCCGTGGGAACTTTCAGAGGAGAGACGAGGGACAATGAGGTATTGCTCATGTAGTAGCCGTCCGACCTGAGGGAGGTGGACCAACGAGGGTTTATGCTCAGAGTGAGGAGTACAATGACACCGATGTTATCGCAAGTACTTTCGCACTTCAGTCTTTATCATTGCTGGATTTGATTGATTATGGGTCTACGTATTCCTATATCTTGAGTGAGTATGCACATTTGCTTGATATACCTGTTGAGTTGCTTGAAGTAGGAATGCAAGTGACTAGTTCTTTTGGTGAGACTGCAATCAGTAGGAATTTGTATAGGCGATGCCCTTTATCTGTGCAAGGTCATGTATTCCTTATGGATTTGATGGAGTTACCTTTCTATGGATTTCATGTAATCCTTGGCTTGGATTGGTTAACGAGGCATAGAGCGGTGGTTGACTCCGATGTCAAACGGGTCACCTTAAAGCTGGTCGATGATTATGAAGTAGTGGTGGTATGCGAGAATGTAAAATTCTTGTCGAATGTGATTTCGGCTTTGGAAGCAAACCGTATGATGAGGTTCGGTTGTGAGGCTTACCTTGCCTATGTGATGAATCCTGGCACCAAGGATGTGCGTGTGCAGGACATCCGAACTGATCACGATTTTCCAGGTGTCTTTCTGGAGGAATTGCCTGGGTTGCCACCAAACAGGGAAGTTGAGTTTGGTATAGAGTTGTACGAGAATACGACTCTGATGTCCATTGCTCCTTATCGTATGGCACCTAAAGAATCAAAAGAGTTGAAAACGCAATTGCAGGAGTTGTTGGACCGAGGTTTCATCCGGCTAAGTGTGTCACCTTGTGGTGCACCTATCTTATTTGTAAAGAAGAAAGATGGGATAATGCGGATGTGCATAGATTATCGGCAACTGAACAAGTTGACGATCAAGAATAAGTATCCCTTGCCTAGAATTGATGATCTCTTTGATCAGTTTCAGGGAGCCTCATTGTTTTCTAAAATAGACTTGAGATCGAGGTATTATCAGCTGAAGGTGAAGGATGAGGACGTACCTAAGACATCTTTTTGGACAAGGTACTAGCATTATGAGTTCTTAGTGATGCCGTTTGGTTTGACCAACGCACCTTCTGCTTTCATGGACATGATGAATCGTGTATTCCATGAATTCTTGGATCAGTTTGTGGTGGTCATCATCGATGATATCCTTGTGTATTCGCGTACCGAGGAGGATCATGATAGACACTTGAGAATTGTTTTGCAAGCGTTGTTGGAAAATCAGTTGTATGCCAAGCTGAGTAAGTGTGAGTTTTGGCTTAGGGAGTTGGTCTTCCTTGGACATGTTGTGTCAACTAAGGTTATTCACGTTGATCCGCATAAGGTGGAGGCTGTGATGGGATGGAAGGTGCCTAAGTCAGTGACGAAGGTGCGAAGTTTCCTTGGTCTAGCTGGGTATTACCGTAGGTTTGTCGAAGATAGCTGCACCGTTAACCAAGTTGTTGCAAAAGAATGTTTGCTTTGAGGGGCTGATGCGAGACAACAAGCTTTTGAAAAGTTGAAAGAAGCTTTGACGCGAGCTCCTGTTTTGATTCAACCGGAGTCTGGTAAGGAGTTTGTGGTCTATAGTGATGCGTCCATTGTTGGTTTGGGTTGTGTGTTGACGCAGGAGGGTAAGGTAGTGGCTTATGCATCTAGGTAGTTAAAGGTGTATGAGCGCAACTACCCTACTCATGATCTTGAGCTTGCGGCTGTGGTGTTTGCCCTGAAAAATTTGGAGGCGTTACCTGTACGGTGAGAAGTGTGTTGTGTTCATGGATCATAAGAGCTTGAAGTATCTTATGTCTCAAAAGGAGTTGAATCTTAGGCAACGTCGCTGGGTAGAGTTGCTTAAAGATTATGATCTGACGATTGAGTATCACCCAGGTAAGGCTAATGTTGTGGTCAATGCTTTAAGCCGGAAAGTGGCTGTGGAGTTGAGGGCAATGTTTGCTCGCTTGAGCTTTTCGCGTGATGGTGGTCTTATCGCAGAATTGCAAGTGAAACCATCTCTGATTCAGTTGATCAAAGATAAACAATTGTTAGATGATTCCCTTGTTTCGCATGTTCAGGACATTGCGAAGGGTAGACCTTCAGATTTCAGCTTTAGTGATGATGGTGTTTTGTGCTTTGGAAGTCGAATAGTGGTGCTAGATGATGTTGAGTTGAGGCGCACTATCCTGACTGAAGCTCATAGTAGCCCTTTTTCTATGCACCCTGGTAGTACAAAGATGTACCGTGGTTTGAAGGATGAGTACTACTGGGTGGGGTTGAAAAAGGATGTGGCTGAGTTCGTTAGTAAGTGCATGGTGTGTCAGCGAGTGAAGGCTGAACATCAGGTTCCTTTTGGGTTGTTGCAGCCTTTGAGAATTCCAGAATTGAAGTGGGAGAGGATCACCATGGATTTTGTGTCTGGATTTCCTTTTTTACTGTCAAAGAAGAAATCAGTTTGGGTGATTGTTGATCGTCTTACGAAGTGTGCACATTTTCTGCCTGTGCATACCACGTATACCTTGGATAAGTTGGCTGAGTTGTATATAGCTGAGATTGTGCGGTTGCACGGTGTGCCAAAGTATATAGTATCGGATAGGGATCCGAGGTTTACAACACGATTTTGGGAATGTTTGCATCAAGCCTTGGGTACACGGTTGAATTTCAGTACTTCTTATCATCCTCAGACGGATGGATAGTCGGAACGTGTGATCCAAGTGCTTGAGAATATGTTGCGGTGCTGTGTGATACATTTTCAGGGTTCTTGGGAGAAGCACTTGACGTTGGTTGAGTTTGCGTATAATAACAATTATCAGAAAAGTATTAAAATGGCTGCATACGAGGCTTTGTATGGGAGGCGATGTAGAACCCCTCTTTGTTGGGCAGAAGCTGGGCAAAAGTTGATTTCGATGCTAGCTATGTTAAAGGGAACCACCGAGATGGTGAAGCTCATTTGTGAGCGTTTGAAGGCAGCATCGAATAGGCAAAAGTCTTACGCGGACCTGAAGCGTAAGGAGATTGAGTTCGCGGTTGGCGAACGTGTGTTCTTGAAAGTATCGCCTTGGAAAAAGGAGATGAGATTTGGGCGTAAGGGTAAGCTTAGCCCGAGGTTCATTTGACCTTATGAGGTTGTGGAGCGAATTGATCCTGTGGCATATAGGTTAAGATTGCATGCGGAGTTGGAGAAGATACATGATGTGTTTCACGTCTCTATGTTACGGAGGTAAAGATCAGATCCTTCGCATGTGATGCCTGTGGAGGAGATAGAGTTGAATCCGGATCTGTCTTATGATGAAGAACTAGTGAAGGTTCTGGATGTGAGCAGTAAAGTTCTTCGTGGTAAGACGATGGAGCTTGTGAAGGTGTTGTGGCGACACCAGGGAGTTAAGGAGGCCACGTGGGAAAGCAAGGCGAACACGCATAAGCAGTTTCCGCACCTTTTTCCTTCAGGTAAAATTTCGAGGATGAAATTTCTTAAGTGGGGGAGAGTTGTAACGCCCTAGTTTTGGGCCTAGATATTTTAGACATCGGACCAGACCGATAGAGAACAATTCGAATCGTGTAAGGTGATTTAAGGAAATCAAGGATCATAATAGGATAAAATCCTCTAAAAATATGTTTAATAGGTTGGTCAAATCAATTTTACAAAATGAGTTTCAGAAATGGGACATTTCGAGTAGTGACAAATTGTAAAGTTTCAAAACTGTGAAAAATGTGATTTTTAAAGAAGAAGCCAAATTCTTAGAATCTTTAGGGGCTTTATGGCAATTTAACCTTTCCTTAATATGACATGTGTTTTAAATTGCTTTTAATTAAATGGTTTTAATTAGTTTTATTTTAATTAATTAAAATGGGTAGTTGATGTTTACGTAACTACCATTTTCTCTTCATTTTCAGCCAAACACTATTTTCATTATTTTCTCTCCAGAATTCCTTCCTCCCAAACACTTTCCTAACATTCCCTAATCAATTTTCAAGAAATCCTTCCAAGTTCTTCAAGATTTTGCTAAGGAAAACTTGTCATTCATTGTAGAAAGCAAGGATTGGAGGTAAATTCTGTTCTCAGCCTCTAATCAAAGTTCTTTATTGAAATTCCCAAGATCTTTGGCTTCTAATTAATGTTTTTGGTTGAGTTTTCATTATAGTTTTGATTGGAGATCAATGTCTTATAAAAACATGGTTGAAATCTTAATTTTCGGACTTGTTTTGTTAAGCCCTGTTATGGATTGATTTTAATTGAGTTTTAAGTGGGTTAATATGTTGAATTGAAGTTTTGATAACATAGATCCCGAAATCCTTGAGATCCTTGAGTTTCTTGTTAGTTTCAAGTGAGTTTTTGAGGTGAAATGGTGGAATCTTGCTTGCTGGAGGTATAAGGTTGGGTTAGGTTGTTTGTTAGATGTGTTTTGATGCTTATAATGGTTTGGAAGTGATGTATGTTGGATGGGCTTGATTTAAGAAGCAATCAATTGAGTTTTCGGTTGTTTTGGATGGGTAAATTGGTGTAGTTTGGGTGAGCAACGAATTTGTGAATTGTTGCTGCTGTTGAAATGCGTTTTAATGCATTTAGTCTCTGTTTTGATGATGTGAAAACATGGGATCTTGATCTGGAAGCAAACGACGCGTTGTTGGAGGCTCCGGAAGTGTGATTTTCGTGTCGGCGGGCAAGGCTTCGCGTATCGGTGAGTGGAAACGGATTTTCCCGCTTTGTAACGCTTTGAGCGTGGTCTTGGGAGCTTAGTGTAAGTTTGAAACACTTAGCTAAGCTCAAGAGTAAGTGATTCGAAAGTTTGTCTCGAAAAATGTGCTATGTTTGATGAAATGCACTAGAGTTAATTGTGGATTTGATTACTGTTTTAAAGCATGTTTAAGCATGGTTAATGTTGGATTTTAATGCCATTACATTAAGGATACACTAGGTAAGTAATCCTTAGTTTTATGCAATAAATGCATGTGATGTTTAGCATGATGTTCTTGTGAAATTGGCATTGTATTTATGCTTGTGAAACAATGGATTATTGATGTTGATTGATTATATTGGCATGTGATGAAAGTGGTTTTTGGTTGTGTTAATCGGATATAGTTAGCCGGGTATACGATTGGGTGCACCGTGAATAAATTTGCCTTGGATGTCGAGGGGTTGTGATTGTACCGTGTACTCCATCCAAGTACCCTAACGATTAAGGTTAAGATCACAACGGTGGATGTTAAATCCATGTGTGAATCTTGTGTTATGTGTCTCGTGCTCTCGTTAGTGGAATTATACAACTACTGATGAGTGGTGTTGATGGGTTGTGATTGTACCGTTATACTCCACCACGGGTGTCACAACGATGGAGGGTTGCTCTCGTGTGTGAGCCTTGTGTAGACCGGTAGTGTGTATGAAGCGTGTGGGACAACACTTGTAATCCACGTATCCGATTGTGTCTTGAGTTGGTTTTGTCATGGTTTGAGAAATGATCACTTGTAAGCCAATATAATGTTGTGAATAATGGACTAAGTATGAGATGCTTGTGATTTATGCTAGAATGCATGTGATGCTCGGTGAAGCATGATCAAAGGTTTAGTTGATGTTCTTAAGTGATGCATATGAGCATGTATTCCAAAAATTGCATTGATGCCATGAGAGGGCATGTTTTATGTAAAAGCATGTGTTTAAAAATGACGATTTACCAATTGTGTAGAATGCATTGATGAATGTTGTTTAGCGACTCCTCACTAAGCTATAAGCTTACGCTCATTTGTTATATCAATGCAGAGAATTGAGCATTTCAAGGCAGCCTAAAAACAAGGGGATTCCAAAAGCTTTGACTAAGAGATGTATGTGGTTCACCCTTAGTGTAAGAAGTGGCATTGGGTGGGATTTCTACTTCCTGGATTTGTTGGTGATGTTTGTTGTTTTAAGCATGTTTAGTTTCTTGTTGTGGACTTGTAATTGGCCTCTAAATAGTTCCTTGGTTTGCTTATGGTGTTTTACCTTTGCTATAGCTTGGTATCTTAAGCATGCTTGGATAGCTAGAATGTCATCATGGTATGAAGTGGTTGAGGAGTATGATTTGTTGTTTGATGGTGTTTATAAGTCTATTAGATAGATTATATCCTGTATGCATGATTTGAGCTTGTTTGGATGTGTTTTTGTATGTTTAAATGATGCTGGAATGAGCCATTCCAGTTGCCACCAAGAACGCTGCCGCCGCAGAATGCCGCCCGGACTACAATACGCAGACATAGTCAAGATGGGTCTCGTTTGATAGAGGACATTTTTCTAAGTCCATTAAGCCCAATCTCGCATTTTTCTGAGGCCGGGAGTGGAGCATAGAGCTGATCAAGGATCGATAAGTAAAGTAACTTATCTTTACTTGTTGAACAAGGATTTCTACTCCAAAAAGGACTACTACTCCAAGAAGGACTTAGACTAGATCTTTGCCTATATATACCCATGTATGTAAGGGTATAGGGATATATCACATCTCATACCTCTCATCTCAAAACCCTAATTGTTTCTCTTTCTTCACCATGTTCTAAACCTCCCCTAGGGCAAAGGGTTGATATTGTAAAGTAGTTGTAAAGGTTTTTCTGTTCTTAGGATTTTTCTATTCAATGAAATAAAACTTCAAGTTTGCTTATTCTGGTTTCAACATCTTGCAAGAGTGTCGAGAGAGCATTGTAAGATTATCTATTTACTTAATATCAGGAGAGTTAAGTATACGAAAGGAGTAAGTACTGGTTCTCCAGTTTATGGTTGAACTATCTCGGACCTAGGGATAGGACGAGGTTAAGCGGCTAAAGAAGAATTCATAAACACCTGTGTTCATACTTCGATTCACGTCGGGAGGTATCATCCAAGACCTGTTCGCCGACAAGCTTGGATCTAGGGATAGGACAAGTCAATCCACGGATTCTTGCCGAACTTGAAGAAACTGAGTTGCTTATCGCTGCCGCGACAGCAATGGACCACTGCCACGATAGGTGCTGCCGTGACAGGGCCAGACACAAAATAGAAGTCCTTGAACAGTGCAATACCTGCACTACGGAGCAATTCAATTCCTGCCTGTTTTATAATTCTGATTTTTTCTCTTTACTTGATTTATTCGTGACACTCTTCAATCAAATTATTAAAATTCTTTCTTTCTTCTGTGCAGATAGTTAATGGATACAAGTATTCCAGTCCCTGTGGAGACGATATCCGATACTCTAGTATCACTTTACTACTTGTGTCGTGTACACTTGCACTATTTGCGATAGTTCTATTTACACGCAACAGATTTCAAGCCAGTCTGTCATGGACCACTCCCATATTTTTCTGAGCCCTGAAGCAGAAGGAAGGTCAAGCCCAAAGTTCAAGAAAGAAAATCAAGGCAAGAAAAGAGGACGAATTAAAGGCATCTACTTAGAAGATTTACTCTATAATAGAGTTATACATTAATTTAAACTTGTATTCTTGCCATATTAGAAAACTTGGACCCAAGGTCTATATTAAGGCATATATTTCGACCTAGGGGAGGATATCTCACTCATAGCCGTCTTTCCCTAAAACCCTTGTCGTTTTCCCTTCTCCACCATGTTCTAAACTCCCCCTAGGGCTAAGGGTTGATTTTGTAAAGTAGTTGCAAGGAATGTATTGTTTTAGGAATTTTTTGTTCAAGTAATAAAAACTTCAAGTTTATTTACTCTGGTTTTCATTTCTCATAAGAGCATCGGGAGAGCATTGTGAGGTTATCCATTTGTTTGATATTGGGAGAGTCAAGCATACGAAAGGAGTAAATACGTGTTTTCCAGTTTATGGTTAAACCATCTTAGCTTAGAGATAAGTACAAGGTTAAGTGGCTAAAGAAGAATTCACAAATATTGGTGTTCACCCTTTGATTCACGCCGGGAGGTATCATCCATGTAACACCCCAATTTTGGGCTTAGAAGTTTAGGGTTTGGTCGGACCGGTCTGATAAACGGTTCGAATTTAAAAAGAGGTTTTAGGGAAAGCCTAGTTCGGGATGCTTTAAAAATATAGAAAAATATCTGAAAATCCTCTTTTAATATATATAAGAGAGTGGTGAAATCAATTTTACAAAATAAGGTTTGGGAATACTACATTTCGGTGTAGTGACCAAAATGCGATTTTTGAAAAGTTTAGTGGTGACTGTTTTGTAAAGGATTGAAACTTTGAATCTTTAAGGAGCTAATTACCCAAAATGTTTTTCTCCAGATTTTTCCTTAATTTGGGTGATTTAATTAATGTTTTAATTAAATAAAATAAAGATGGAAACTACTTTTAGATTCTCATAACTACCTTTTCCTAATTTTCTTTCATTCCTTTTTCTCTCAAAATCTCATCATCCAAACACTTTTTCTCTAGCAACTTTCACATAGATTTTCACTTAAATTGATGAGATTTCTATCATCTATTGGATTCTAATCAATCTTGCACCAAATCCTCTTGATTTCCACATTGAATTTTCAAGGAATTTGGCCCAAATCAAGGAGAAATCGTCATTTAGAGGTAAGATTGTTATTCTCCTCTAAATACTCAGTTCTTTACTGAAATTCACAAGTTGTCAGTCCTTAATTTAAGTTTTATAAATGGTTTTAATGTTAGAAACATGTTTTTGGCTTAAAACTCAAGATTTTGGAAGAGATCTTGAAGAATTTCGTTGTGATTGTTTGGGCTATGTTTTGAGGTGGTTCTTTAATGTATTTTGGATACTAAATGATGTTAGAAATGAGGTTTTATCAATCCAATCCCGAATAGGTTGTGTTTCCTAAGTTTTTGGTCAAGAAAATGGTGGTTTTGAGGTGTTATTGGTGTTCTGCTATTGCTGGAGGTATAAGGTCGATTTTAGGTTTGTTTTTGATGGTGATTGATGTTTAGAAATGATTAGAAGTGATGGATCTTGGCTGGGTAAAGTTTCGGAAGAGTTTGGAGGTGATTTCGATTGTGTTTGGTAGCCGAAATGTTGGTTTTAGGTAGAGTAGCGAGTTTAGGTGTGTTGGCTGAAGATTTCAATGCATGATGATGCATTAATCCTCTGCTTTGATGTGTTTAAAATAGGAGAGACATCTTCGGACACCTTTGGAGTTGATTTGGAAGCTTAATTGGTGTTTCGGCAAGCAAGCGAAACGTAATTGGTGAGTGGAGATGGTTTTCCAACTTTGAAATGATTATTTGGAGGTTTTGGGAGCTTAGTTTAGGTCTAAACAACTTAGCTAAGCTCAAGAGTAAGTTTTCGGAAAAACCCCCTCGGATGTGCTAAGAAGTGGTTTGATGCATTGGTTATAAATTGCATGTTTAATTTCTGTTTTGAAAGCATGTTTTAGCATGATTAATGCTGGTTTTAAAAGCCATGTATTGAAGGATGCTCAAGGTAAGAAATCCTTGGTTTGACATGTTATTAATTTGGTAAAGATGCATGGAGATGCATGATGTTTAATGGCTTTGATTAATGCTTTAAAACAGTGAATTGATGATGGTTTTTTATGTATATTGGCAAGTGATGAAATGGTTTTAAAGTACTTGAATCGGATATAGTTAGCCGGCTATAGGATTGGGTGCACCATAAGTAAAGTCGCCTTGGATGTTGAGGGGTTGTGATTGTACCGTAAACTCCATCCAAGTACCCTAACGATTGAGGTAAGATCACAACGGTGGTTGGAAGTCTGTGTGTAGATCTTGTGTTATGTGTCCCTTACTCTCGTTAGTGGAATTATACAACTACTGATGAGTGGTGTTGAGGGGTTGAGATTGTACCGTTATACTCCACCACGGGTGTCACATCAATGAAGGGATTGCTCTTGAGTGTGAACCTTGTGTAGTCTGGTAGTGTGTATGAAGCGTGTGGGACAACGCTTGTAATCCGCATATCCGATTGTGTTTTGTGTTGAAATGGTTATGAACTATCACTTGAAAGCCAATATAATGTATTGAATATAATGAAGCATGAGATGCTTGTAAAGTATGCATGGTAGCATGAGAAAGAGATGAGTATGTGGTTTAAAAGCTTTGTTGAAAGTGTTTTCTAAAAGTGCATTATTGTGTTGGTTTACTTAGAGCATGTCTCAGTAAGTATTTGTGCTTACGCTCTCTCTTTTACCAATAATGCAAATAATTGAAGTGTTTAAGGGGCAACAAGGAAGCTAAGAGTGTCCAAGGGAAACCAAGCTCATGTATGGTGATGTTTTCATACACTATTAGTTTTGATAATTTGGCAATGGGAACCTATACTTTGGTTTGGGAGATGTATTGCACTCCTTGTAGTTGTGGCATGTTTTCCTTGGTTGATTTGGATTGTAAATGGCCTTTAATGCTTGATTTTGGTTTGGATTGCTTATTGGTTTGCTTGACTAGGAAGCATGCCTCTAGAAATATGAGTTTACCATGTTTGATGCTATGAATGTGTTTAGGAGTTCTAAACATGCACCTTATATGTTTGTTGATTTGTTGACATGATTAGATAGTCAATAGGTGGTGTTTAAATGGGTTTATGCATGAAAAACCAGACTTTGCTGCTGAATATGGGCAAACTGTATCGAAACACCCTCTAATGTTTCGAAACGGGGGCCTGAAATTGCCTTCGTGTTTCGAAACGCTAAGGGGCATTCCGAAACGATTTGGCTACTGGAAGGCCTTGTTTCAGAACCAGTCTCGGAACCAACCCGCGTTTCGGAACGGTCAATGCCGTTACGAAATAAGTGACCGTTGGGCACTGATTTGAATGGTGCTGAAGTTTGCATGCTTTACATTTTAGTCCCAAATGTTGATGTTGCAATTGCTGGTGTTTGAGATGTCCAATTAAGTTGAATTTTGGCTGAGAAGCATGAAATGTGACTAATTTCATATTGGTAACTTTAAAATCAGTTACGGCCTTCTAATTTACAAAAATTACATTTTGGTCCCTAAACTTGTAATAGGTGCAATTGAGTCCCTCTTTGTTGTTCGATCGATGTGCCTTTCTCATATATGTTTCATGAGTACTCACTTAGGGTTAATGTGTATCTAAACAAGATTAAAAAGGAAAAAAAGGGTCCTTAATCAAGGTTGACTTTCGGGTTGACTTTGGTTTTCCAGTGTAATCTTCGTAGTTCGGGTCGACCGTCTAGGCCGGGCTAAGGGGGTTACATTTGGTGGTATCATAGCTTAGTTCTCGTGTATATGGGAATGTTATGTGGGTGATGTATATGCATTTGCATTATATGCCTTTTGGGTGAAAGAATGTTGTCTAAATTGTGATGCATGGTTTCAATTGTGATGATATGCTTTGTTGGAATGTGTTAGGGGATCCCATTGCCATATCAAAACTAATGAAAGGAATTGTTTTCGAAAAAGAGCTTGAGTACTTGGATTACTTACCTTGTTGAGCCAAATTATGTTTATTGCATTTGTGTCAGTGCATTGTTTTCTTGTAAATGGGGCCACGTAGGGAGATGAGAATGAATACAAGAGCTATGGCTCAGAATGAGAATGAGGAGAATGCTGAGAATGTTGTGGATTTACCTCCTCCCCTGGTGGTGGACCACCCGGCGGTGGTGGTGCTGGAGGTGATAATGCTGGTGTTGGTGCTGGTGCTGGGGTCGCTGGACCTGAAGGTGTGCAGGGGCAAGCTGCTCCTGACATGACTGTGTTGATTCAGGCTATTGCTGGAGCCTTTCAGGCAGCAGTAGCTGGAGCTCACGGAGCTGCGCATCAGGGTGATGCTAATGTGAGATTGCCTTTGGAACGTCTTCGCAATCTAGGAGGGACTGAGTTCAGAGGTTTATCTCCGAAAGGATCTGAGTCTTGGTTGGAAAGCACCAAGAGGATTTTGGGGCAAATGAACTGCAATAATGTGCAGAAGTTGGGTTGTATGGTGTCACTGCTGCATGATGATGCTTATACGTGGTGGACGACCACTGTCTCTAGAATGGAGGACAATGATGTGACTTTGACGTTCTTCTTGAATGCGTTCAAGCAGAAGTATCTGGGTGTGCGATACCTAGATGAGAAGAAAAGAGAGTTTATGTCTCTTGTGCAAGGAAGCATGACGGTAGCTGAGTATGAGATCCAGTTTGTCCGCCTTAGTCAGTATGCACCTGAGCTAATCTCTGATGAGCGGGAGAGGTGTGAACGTTTCCGTGATGGTTTGGTAACAGACGTGAAGACTTTTATGCTTGCGGCTGAGTATACAGATTTTGATGTGCTTGTGTGTAGAGCGAAGGACATCGATCAGAACTTGGGTTTGTCTTCCAGAGGCATTAGTTCTAGCTCGGGAAATAGCTGCTGATCATAGTTCTGGTGGTGGACGGAACAAGAGAGGACGAGATAAGAGGTATCAGTCTTCTGCTAGGCATGGTAATGGAGGACATGGTGCGCCTGTTCAGGGAGATAGGATGAGGGCTAATCAGAACACGTGCTGGACGTATGGATCTCGTGGCCATTTGAGGCGAGATTGTCCTCGAGCAGCGAGGGAGTTTCAGGCTCCTGTTGCAATGACAGGTAACTCATGTTGGAATTGTGGTTCGGTAGACCACATGAGGATGGTGTGTCCTTTGTTGGCCGGTGGTGGTCAGGGACGTGCCCTTGGGGTAGTTGCACCACAGAGAGGTCGTGGGTGCGGCCGTGGTAACTTTCAGTGCAGAGATGATGGTGGGAGGAATGTGGCGCATGTTGTGGCTGTTCAACCTAAGGGTGGTGGCCAGGCTCGAGTGTATGCTCAGCGTGAGGGGAGGAATGATACGGATGTGATCACAGGTACCTTTACTTTGCAATCCTTGTCATTACTTTCCTTGATTGATTCTGGATCTACACACTCATACATATTGCGTGAACATGCTCAAATGCTTGGTCTAACTGTCGAGTCTTTGGATGTTGGTATGCGTGTGACTAGTTCCTTTGGTGAGACAGTCGTAACACGGAAGT
Source organism: Hibiscus tridactylites (assembly GCA_958450335.1). Lineage (NCBI taxonomy): Eukaryota > Viridiplantae > Streptophyta > Magnoliopsida > Malvales > Malvaceae > Hibiscus > Hibiscus tridactylites. The sequence continues at coordinate 26,507,183 of OY288292.1, forward strand.
TGTATAGAAGGTGTTCCTTGAAAGTGCAAAACCATGTTTTTCTTGTTGATCTCATGGAATTGCCATTCTATGGTTTTGATGTAATCCTTGGTATGGATTGGCTTGTTGAAGATCGAGCTGTAGTGGATTTTGAGAACAAGCGAGTTTCGTTGAAACTTGCGAATGGTTACGAAGTAGTGGTGGTTGGTGAGAATGTGAAGTTTCTTGCCAATGTGGTGTCTACGTTGGAAACAAGCCGAATGCTGAGGCAAGGTTGTGAGGCTTACCTAGCCTTTGTGATGAATCCTAGCTCTAAGGAGTTGCGCGTTCAAGATATCAGGACTGTGCGAGAGTTTCCTGGAGTGTTTCCGGAGGAGTTACCTGGATTGCCGCCTAGTCGAGAGGTGGAGTTTGGAATTGAGCTGTATGAAAACACAACTCCAGTGCCATTACTCCTTACCGAATGGCACCTAAGGAGTTTGAGGAGTTGAAGATGCAACTTCAGGAGTTGCTTGACCATGGTTTCATTCGGCCGAGTGTGTCACCTTGGGGTGCACCGGTCCTATTTGTGAAGAAGAAGGTTGGTACTATGAGAATGTGCATCGATTATCGTCAACTGAACAAGTTGACTATCAAGAATCGGTATCCTTTGCTGAGGATTAATGATCATTTTGATCAATTTCGGGGAGCGTCTGTGTTCTCTAAGATTGACTTAAGGTCAGGTTACTACCAGCTTAAGGTGAAAGATGTGGATGTGCCAAAAACAGCCTTTAGGACGAGGTATGGGCATTATGAGTTCCTTGTAATGCCGTTTGGCTTGACGAATGCTCCTGTAGCTTTTATGGACATGATGAATAGAGTGTTCCATGAATACTTGGGCAAGTTTGTTGTGGTGTTCATTGATGATATTCTTGTGTATTCTCATACTGAGGAGGAGTACTAGGGGCATTTGAGGATTGTATTACAGGCCCTGTTGGAGAATCAGCTTTATGCTAAGCTGAGCAAATGCGAATTCTGGCTTAAGGAAGTTGTTTTCCTTGGTCATGTAGTTTCTGTTGAGGGGATTCATGTTGATCCTCAGAAGATTGAGGCGGTGATGAATTGGAAGCCTCCTAAGTCTGTTCATGAAGTCCGTAGTTTCCTTGGGTTGGCAAGATATTATCGGAGGTTTTTGGATGGATTTTCGAAGATTGCTGCTCCTTTGATGAAGTTGTTGCAAAAGGATGTCAAGTATGAGTGGACAGAAGCAAGGCAGCAGGCTTTGAGAAGCTTAAGGCAGCTTTGACGCAACCTCCTATCTTGGTTCAACCTGAATCAGGAAAAGAGTTTGTGGTGTACAACGACGCATCCTATGTTGGGTTGGGGTGTGTGCTAATGCAAGAGGGTAAGGTGGTGGCTTATGCATCGCGCCAGTTAAAGGTGCATGAGCGCAATTATCCTACACATGATATTGAGTTAGCTGCGGTGGTTTTTGCTTTGAAGATTTGAAGACATTATCTGTATGGTGAGAAGTGTATTGTGTACACGGATCACAAGAGTTTGAAGTGTCTGATGTCTCAGAAAGAGTTGAATCTAAGGCAACGACGTTGGGTGGAGTTGCTTAAAGATTATGATTTGACGATCGAGTACCATCCGGGAAAAGCTAATGTTGTAGCGGATGCCTTGAGTAGGAAGGTGGTAGTGGAGTTAAGGGCTATGTTTGCCAGCCTGAGTATTTCGCAAGATAGAGGTCTTGTGGCTGAGCTGCAAGTGAAACCATCTTTGGTTCAGTTGATAAAGGATAAGCAGTTGTCGGATGATTCTTTGGTGCCACATGTTCAGGATATTGCTGAGGATAGACCATCGGATTTCTGTTTTAATGATGATGGAGTTCTATGTTTTGGAAGTCGGATAGTAGTGCCGAATGATGCGGAGTTGAGGAGTACTATTCTGATTGAAGCTCATAGTAGTCCTTTTGCTATACACCCTGGTAGTACGAAGATGTATCGTGATTTAAAGGATGAGTACTATTGGGGGATTGAAGAAAAATGTTGCAGAGTACGTGAGTAAGTGCATGGTTTGTCTGCGGGTTAAGGCTGAGCATCAGTTTCCTTCAGGATTGTTGCAACCGTTGAGAATTCCTGAGTGGAAGTGGGAAAGGATTACCATGGACTTTGTGTCTAGTTTGCCTTTGTCGCCATCGAAGAAGAATTCGGTGTGGGTGATTGTGGATCGCCTTACGAAGTGTGCGCATTTCTTACCTGTGCATACTACGTATACCTTGGATATGCTTGCAGAGTTGTACATTGCCGAAATTGTGCATTTACATGGTTTACCAAAATCTATAGTGTCGGATAGAGATCCGAGGTTTACATCGCGTTTTTGGGAGTGTTTGCACCAAGCTTTGGGTACGCGGTTGAATTTCAGTACTTCTTATCATCCACAGTCGGATGGACAGTCTGAGCGTGTTATCCAAGTGCTGGAAGATATGTTGAGATGTTGTGTGATTGAGTTTCAAGGTTCTTGGGAGAAGCATTTGCCTTTGGTGGAGTTTGCTTATAACAATAGCTACCAGGCAAGTATTCAAATGGCACCTTATGAAGCCTTGTATGGGAGGAAGTGCAGAACTCCTCTTTGCTGGGCTGAAACAGGTCAGAAGTTGGTCTCGATGCCGGCTTTGTTGAAAGGAACCACCGAGAAGGTGAAGCTCATTTGTGAACGGTTGAAGGTAGCTTCTGATCGACAGAAGTCTTACGCGGATTTGAAGCGTAAGGAGATTGAGTTTGTGGGTGGGTGACCGTGTGTTTTTGAAGGTTTCGCCTTGGAAGAAGGTGATGAGGTTTGGCCGAAAGGGTAAGTTGAGCCCTAGGTATATTGGACCATACGAGGTGATTGAACGTGTGGGTTCTGTTGCGTACAAGCTGAGGTTGCCGCAAGAGTTGGAAAAGATACATGATGTGTTTCATGTCTCTATGCTTCAGAGGTATAGATCGGATCCTTCGCATGTTATGCCTGTGGAGGAAGTGGAGTTGAATCCAGACTTGACCTATGATGAAGGGCCAGTTGAAATTCTGGATTCGGACAGTAAAGTTCTTCGAGGCAAGACTATTGAATTGGTTAAGGTGTTGTGGAGACATCGTGGTGTTGAGGAAGCCACGTGGGAAAGAAAGGATGACATGAGGAAGCAGTTTCCATACCTTTTTCCTCCAGGAAAATTTCGAGGACGAAATTTCTTAAGAGGGGGAGAGTTGTAACACCCCAATTTTGGGCTTAGAAATTTAGGGTTTGGTCGGACCGGTATGAGAAACGGTTTGAATTTAAAAGGAGGTTTTAGGGAAAGCCTAGTTCGAGATGCTTTAAAAATATAGAAAAATATCTAAAAACCCTCTTTTAATATATATAAGAGAGTGGTGAAATCAATTTTACAAAATAAGGTTTGGGAATACTACATTTCGGTGTAGTAACCAAAATGCGATTTTTGAAAAGTTTAGTGGTGACTGTTTTGTAAAGGATTGAAACTTTGAATCTTTAAGGAGCTAATTACCCAAAATGTTTTTCTCCAGATTTTTCCTTAATTTGGGTGATTTAATTAATGTTTTAATTAAATAAAATAAAGATGGAAACTACTTTTAGATTCTCATAACTACCTTTTCCTAATTTTCTTTCATTCCTTTTTCTCTCAAAATCCCATCATCCAAACCCTTTTTCTCCAACAACTTTCACATAGATTGTCACTTCAATTGATGAGATTTCTATCATCTATTGGTTTCTAATCAATCTTGCACCAAATCCTTTTGATTTCACATTGAATTTTCAAAGAATTTGGCCCAAATCAAGGAGAAATCATCATTTAGAGGTAAGATTGTTTTTTTTCTCTAAATACTCAGTTCTTTACTGAAATTCCCAAGTTGTCAATCCTTAATTTAAGTTTTATAAATGGTTTTAATGTTAGAAACATGTTTTTGGCTTAAAACTCAAGTTTTTGGAAGAGATCTTGAAGAATTTCGTTGTGATTGTTTGGGCTCTGTTTTGAGGTGGTTCTTTAATGTATTTTAGATATTAAATGATGTTATAAATGAGGTTTTATCAATCCAATCCCGAATAGGTTGTGTTTCCTAAGTTTTTGGTCAAGAAAATGGTGGTTTTTGAGGTGTTTTTGGTGTTCTGCTATTGCTGGAGGTATAAGGTCGAGTTTAGGTTTGTTTTTGATGGTGATTGATGTTTTGAAATGATTAGAAGTGATGGATCTTGGCTGGGTAAAGTTTTGGAAGAGTTTGGAGGTGATTTCGGTTGTGTTTGGTAGCCGAAATGTTGGTTTTAGGTAGAGCAGCGAGTTTTGGTGTGTTGGCTGAAGATTTCAATGCATGATGATGCATTAATCCTTTGCTTTGATGTGTTTAAAACAGGGGAGACATCTTCAGACACCTTTGGAGTTGATTTGGAAGCATAATTGGCGTTTCGGCAAGCAAGCGAAACGTAATTGGTGAGTGGAGATGGTTTTCCAGCTTTGAAACGATTATTTGGAGGTTTTGGGAGCTTAGTTTAAGTCTAAACAACTTATCTAAGCTCAAGAGTAAGTTTTCGGAAAAACTCCCTCGGATGTGCTAAGAAGTGGTTTGATGCATTGGTTATAAATTGCATGTTTAATTTCTGTTTTGAAAGCATGTTTTAGCATGATTAATGCTTGTTTTAAAAGCCATGTATTGAAGGATGCTCAAGGTAAGAGATCCTTGGTTTGACATGTTATTAATTTGGTAAAGATGCATGGAGATGCATGATGTTTAATGGCTTTGATTAATGCTTTAAAATAGTGAATTGATGATGGTTTTTTATGTATATTGGCAATTGATGAAATGGTTTTAAAGTACTTGAATCGGATATAGTTAGCCGGCTATAGGATTGGGTGCACCATAAGTAAAGTCTCCTTGGATGTTGAGGGGTTGTGATTGTACCGTAAACTCCATCCAAGTACCCTATCGATTGAGGTAAGATCACAATGGTGGTTGGAAGTCCGTGTGTGGATCTTGTGTTATGTGTCCCTTACTCTCGTTAGTGGAATTATACAACTACAAATGAGTGGTGTTGAGGGTTTGAGATTGTACCGTTATACTCCACCACGGGTGTCACATCAGTGGAGGGATTACTCTTAAGTGTGAACCTTGAGTAGCCCGGTAGTGTGTATGAAGCGTGTTGGACAACGCTTGTAATCCGCGTATCCGATTGTGTTTTGTGTCGAAATGGTTATGAACTATCACTTGAAAGCCAATATAATGTATTGAATATAATGAAGCATGAGATGCTTGTAAAGTATGCATGGTAGCATGAGAAAGAGATGAGTATGTGGTTTAAAAGCTTTGTTGAAAGTGTTTTCTAAAAGTGCATTATTGTGTTGGTTTACTTAGAGCATGTCTCACTAAGAATTTGTGCTTACGCTCTCTCTTTTACCAATAATGTAGATAATTGAAGTGTTTAAGGGCAACAAGGAAGCTAAGAGTGTCCAAGGGAAACCAAGCTCATGTATGGTGATGTTTTCATACACTATTAGTTTTGATAATTTGGCAATGGGAACCTATACTTTGGTTTGGGAGATGTATTGCACTCCCTGTGGTTGTGGCATGTTTGCCTTGGTTGATTTGGATTGTAAATGGCCTTTAGTGCTTGATTTTGGTTTGGATTGCTTATTGGTTTGCTTGACTAGGAAGCATGCCTCTAGAAATATGAGTTTATCATGTTTGATACTATGAATGTGTTTAGGAGTTCTAAACATTCACCTTATATGTTTGTTGATTTTTTGACATGATTATAGAGTCAATAGGTGGTGTTTAAATGGGTTTGTGTATGAAAAACCAGACTTTGCTGCTGAATCTGGGCAAACCGTATCGAAACACACTCTAGTGTTTCGAAACGGGGGCCTGAAATGGCCTTCGTGTTTCGAAACGCTAAGGGGCGTTCCGAAACGATTTGGCTACTGGAAGGCCTTGTTTCGAAACCAGTCTCGGAACCAACCCGCGTTTCGGAACGGTCAACGCCGTTTCGAAACAGGTGACCGTTGGGCACTGATTTGAATGGTGCTGAAGTTTGCAAGCTTTACATTTTAGTCCCAAATGTTGATGTTGCAATTGCTGGTGTTTGAGATGTCCAATTAAGTTGAATTTTGGCAGAGAAGCATAAAATGTGACTAATTTCATATTGGTAACTTTAAAATCAGTTACGACCTTCTAATTTACAGAAATTACATTTTGGTCCCTAAACTTGTAATAGGTGTAATTGAGTCCCTCTTTGTTGTTCGATCGTTGTGCCTTTCTCATATATGTTTCATGAGTACTCACTTAGGGTTAACGTGTATCTAGACAAGATTAAAAAGGAAAAAAAGGGTCGTTAATCAAGGTTGACTTTCGGGTTGACTTTGGTTTTCCCCGTGTAATCTTTGTTGTTCGGGTCAACCGTCTAGGCCGGGCTAAGGGGGTTACAATCCAAGAAGTGTTCGTCAACAGAACTTGGACCTAGGGATAGGACAAGTCATAACAGGGATTCTTGCCAAGCTTGAAGTACAGAGTTGTTGATCGCTACCGTGACATCAACAAACCTCTGCCGCGACAGGTGCTGCCACGACAGGAATGACAACAGACAACATAAGTTCCTCTAACAGTGCAACCCATGCACTACTGAGCAATTCAATACCGGCCTATTCTCTAAATCTGATTCCTTTATCTTTTACTTTAGTTTTTACTCAAGCTTACTTCACCCATTCATTTAAACTATTTCTTTCTCTTGTGCAGCAGTTCAAGGATAGAGTTATTTCCAGTCCCTGTGGAGAAGATATCCAATACTCTAGTATCACTTTACTACTTGCGTCGTGTACACTTGCACTATTTGCGATACTTCTATTTACACGCAACAAGTTTTTGGCACCGTTGCCGGGGACTGGCAACATACCTTTACCTTTTCACAAGGTTTTCTTATTGCTTATGCACAGATCTAGACGAGGTAAAGAACCTGAGTACGAACTAGACCCAGAAATCGAACGCACATACCAACTCAGGAACCAAGCCCGACTCTTGATAGAAAGAAACAACTATCTTGAGGAAAGATTGGAAGCAATGGTGAACGAAAGGCAATACAATGGGAGAGATGACCCCTACAACAACAATGACCCTAGGGTTATTGTTGATCCTCCTAACGATGCCCGGAACGATCTGCCACCGCCCGTTGCCCCAGCAGTACGACAGACCTGTCGAGACTACATGGATAACGACCATGTTGAACTTGAAACAGCCCTGCCAGATGTGGAAGCTGAACACTTCGAATTGAAACCTGTCATGTTCAGCATGATAAATTTGGCTTGCCAATTTGGCGGTTCTGCTACTGAGGATGCACGTGAACATCTTAAAATGTTCTAGAAAATCTGTGGATCGTTCAGACTGCCAGGAATAAGTCCGGAAGTACTAAGGCTCCGGCTATTCCCTCATTCATTAAGAGATAGAGCTAAAACTTGGTGGAACAAATTAACGTCGGGTTCAATAAGAACTTGGGCAGATCTCTCTCGTGAATTCCTTTCTCGTTTTAATCCTTCTCATTTATCTGAAAGATTGTGTAACAAGATTGCTACTTTTCAACAGGAAGATGACGAACCAATGCACGAGGCGTGGGAAAGATTTACGACATTCTTACGGAACTGCCAATGCATTGATTCTGTGTATGGAATCAGGTTTTCAAGTTCTACAACGGTGCCAATGCACACACTTAACTGAGGATAGATTCAATGGCGAATGGGCTATTACTGGATAAAGAATCGAACGAGGCAATGCTAGTGTTGAAAAAGTTAGCAAAGAACGATGAGCAATTTCCTACAGCTTGAAGAGGAGGCAAACGAGGAATATATGTAAAGGAGTACGAAGCTAATAACTCGATTAAAACACAGATTGCATACCTCACTAAGATAGTTGAGAATCTGCAGCGGAAGGATTCTAAAGCTGTATTTTCTGCAGAAGAGGTGTGTGAAACCTGCAGTGGGAACCACAGTTCAGAAAATTGTCCTTTACAGCTGGAAGAAGGGATGTATGTTGGGAACTATAACAAGACTAGAAACTATGATTATAACAACTATAATCCCAACTAGAGAAAGGATACCAAATTTTCCTGGAGCAATCCGAACAATGCATTGAACCCTCCAGTGCAGAACAACCAGAACCAAGTAGTACCCAGAATTCTGTCACAACAACAACCACAATAGCAACCACCACAGCAACCGGCAGCAACACCTAGTATTGTAACGCCCGAGTTTAAGGGTTAGGTGAAAATAATATTTTAATATTATTTGGGCTCGGGTTTATAATTAAAATGATCCTTTAAAATTCCGGGTTTCAAAATAAATATTTGAAATGGGACCAAATTGATTTAATTGCAAGTTGAAGAGCTTTTTAAAGAACAAGGGAATAGCCATTCATTAATGGCCTTTTGGCAATTTAAATCCCCCTTTTTTTCACAAATAATCACTATTCACTCTCTTCCTCTTCCTTCTCCAACGTGAAAGAGATATCCCCTCTTCAAGTTACTATTTCATCTCATTTCTCATCCATTTCAACTCCATTTTGAAAGGTAATAACGTTTTTGACTTCCCCTCAACTCCATCTCTTTAAAAGTACCATTTATTTTGATTTTCATGGAAGTTTTGGAAAATGGAATTTTGGAAGATTTTGATTAAAAATGGAAACTTTATGTTGTTAAGTTAAATGTTTTGATTTAATATGGTTAGTTATGATGTATAAAGGTCAAATGGTATAACATATGTGAATTTTGAATGAATTTGAGCAATTTTCGGATTTGGGTAAACATGGGGTTGTTGGAGGGTTTTGGGTGAGTTTTGGGAGTTGTTTTAGGTGGGTTTTGATAGGCTATTGATAGTACTATGGATAGGGGTTGAATTGGGATCATTTGTGGGCGTAATGAAGGTTGGAAACATGGTTTTTGGACATGGTTTTGGGGCTGTCCGAGTTGGTTAAAAATGGGATTTGTTCATAGCTTGCAACATGGTAAATTGTGATTGAATTGTATTCCGGGTTGGTATTTTGATGTTGGGCTGATTTGGAATTGTTTGAAATGTGTTTGAGGTTGTTTAGAAGCGGAAATTGGTGTTGGAGAAGCTTCGGGAAGAAATTCGGGATTGTGAGAGTGGTGGCTTGCTTGGCTTGGAGCTTGGAAGCTTAGGTGAGTGGTTAAACGTTTTGCATAGTTTTTAAATGGTTGGTTCGAGTATGTGGACTAGGTTGGGCTTGGTAGACCCACCTAGAGTTAGGATTAGGGTGGTAGCCTAATCCTAAACTTGATCTAGAGCCTTTGGATGAACTTATATGTATGGATGTTTATGCCTCGTATGTCTTGTGATATGAATGCTTATGCATATTGTATTATACATGTGAGAAGAGGCATGATTTGTAATGCTTAAGGCATGCATGGTAATGATTCATGATTGTGTTCATGGTGAGTACGTGCTAAGCACGGAATTGATTGAAATGAGTAATGTGGAATGAGTAAAATGTTGGCACTAGTATGCTTGAGTACAAATGATCGATCATTAGGATGTTAGTGTGTACACATGAGTCAAGAGTCGCGCGTGGCCTTGGTGGCGTTGAGTCACCAAGGAGGAGTATGGGTTCGCCCAGAAATTGTATTTATATATAGTCGATGATGAGTGGAATCCGATCTACGGGGCGTGAGGATTAGTGGAATCCCCTCCGCGAGACCGATGATGAGTGTAATCCCACCGTGAGGTAAAGTGGTTGTTGGATGTGAGTTCCAACGTGTTTATCCGTGTATTCGGGTCAAGCTAGGTGCCAATATTGATTGATATGTGTATCAATGTTTTGTGATATATGATCCTTACTTGGATGTTTATATGTAATTACATGTGTTGTAGAATAGAGCTTATGAGCATGACATTTATTTGGATTTTTGTTCATGCATCCTTATCTTGTGGCTCTTGTGGATCCTTGGTAAATATGTGTTTTGCCTTGGCTAAGATCGTGCTCGGACCCTGCAATGTTGAGCTTTGTTTTCAAAAGCTTTCCCTCACTAAGCATCATTGCTTACGCTCTCTTTGTTCAACATTGCAGATCCTTATTTCGTGGGTTGCTAGAGCAAGTGGAGGGCCTCCAAGTGTGGTTGTTGGCTTTGAGTACATCAAGTATGAACTTTTAAATGTTGAATATGTAATAGTTAAGCAATGGGACATGAGTTATTTTGATGGATGATTGTTGGTTGTTTAGGAGCTTGCTTAGACTCCATGTTATGTTGTTTTTGTATGGCTCGTTGATGCCATGTTTGAATTGTAATCCATGCCTAAATTGCTTACCATGAATGTTGGCTATGTGCCTTTGAGGTTGCTTTTGTGTTTGAATGTTGAAGTATGAGACTTTGAATGCTTAAATGTCATCTTTGATCAATTGCATGATTTCCTCAATGTATGTACATGTTGGGTGCTTGTATGGTTAAATATTGATCTGATAATGTTGTATGAATGCTGGTTTGGGTCTAGGGAAGTCTTAAATTGCATTTAGGTTCGAGTCTTGTTCGTTTTTGCTGAGTTTGGGAGTTTTGCAGTGCAGGGCGTATCAGTACGCCTGAGGGCCGTATCGATACGCTATTGCCTCCAGGGCTCAAGTTTGGTTGGGCGTATCGATACACGGGGGTGTATCGATATGATTTTTGCTCACTGGAATTCTGAGATTTGGTAAGATATTACCGTATCGGTACGGTGGGTTAGTGTATCGGTTTGGGTTTATCTCGTTGACCACGAGATGTTGACTGGGAAGGGCGTATCGATACCCTTAACAGGTGTATTGATACGGTCTTCCTGTGTTGACCCTTGAGTGTTGACTTTGGTCAAGGTGATCGATACCCTTGACAAGTGTATCGATACGGCCTGTTTAATTACCGAAAATGGGATGTTTTATGAATGATGTTTTGAATGGTTGATCTTGTATTGCTCTTGTTTCCGCTGACGTGTTTCATATAGGCAATGGTAATGCATTTAGACAAGATAAATAAAAAGAAATTTTTAGGGTCGTTAACCGAGGGGGAACTATAACGGGTTTCGCTTCGGTTTTCCCCGTGTGGCCCACTCGGACTGGTCATTCGGCCAGACCGGGACGATGGGGTTACACTTGTTGGTATCAAAGCCTAAGGTTACCGAGACCTTGGGCAGGTAAGTGAGGTAAGTTCAAGTTTCGTATTGATATGTACGGTGTTTGCTTGCTTTGTAAGTATGATTGCTTGTTTGACAAGTATGTTGACTGTTTGTTTAAAAGCATGTTGTGTAAGATTCCCATTGCTACTATTACATTGGAAAAAGGATTTTTAAGTGAGGGAACGTACTTGAACACTTGGAAGCCTTGCCTTGCTAACCCAGCTTTGTATGTTTTGTTTTTGTGGTTGTAGTTGATATCTATGAGAGCGATGTCTAGGCCGAGGGGTAAGCCGAGAGTGGTTCGTCAGGAACCACGGGTTGCGGCTCATGTTGAGCCGGCAGTTGGTGTGGAGGCTCACATAGAAGGGCCGGTGGCCGCGAGAGTTGGCGCTCCTCCACCACCTCCACCACCATCACCTCCTCCGCCTGGAGCTGGAGGCGAGGATGGAGCTGAAGGAGAGGGACCTCAAGGTGGCCAAGGTGGCCAAGGTCCAGCTGGAATTGATATGACTCCGCTAGTGCAAGCTATAGCGGGAGCATTTCAGGCCGCAGTTGCGGGAGCTCAGGCTGCAGCTCAGCCTAGGTGTGATGTTGCCAGTCTACCTTTGGAGAGGCTCCGTAGCTTGGGGGTCGAGGAGTTTAGGGGATCTACTCTGGAGAGGTCGGAGTTATGGTTGGAGAAGATAGTTTGTATATTGGCTCATATGGGTTGTGCGGGCGCACGTAGATTGGGTTGTGTGATCTCGTTGCTTCAGGGTGATGCCTACACCTGGTGGGTCACCATTACTACTGGGTTTCCAGAGGCAGAGATTGATTGGGATTTCTTTGAGCCCGCTTTCAGGAAGAGGTACTTGGGACCGAGGTACCTAGATGAGAAGAAGCGAGAGTTTACGGCCCTTGTAACCCCCGTAGCCCGGTCTAGACGGTTGACCCGAACTACGAAGATCACACGGGGAAAACCAAAGTCAACCCGAAAGTCAACCTTGATTAACGACCCTTTTTTTTTCTTTTTAGACTTGTCTAGATGCACATTAACCTTAAGTGTGATCATACAAACAACATATCAAAAGATCACAAACATCAGAGATCAAACAGGGACCCAATTGAACAAATTACAACTTTAGGGACCAAATTGTAAATTCTGATAAATTAAGGGACTTAACCCAAATTAAAGTTACCATCTTGAAATTAGTCATGGTTCATGCTTCTCTGTGAAATTTCAGCTCAAAAGGACATCCACAGCTCATGCAATTGATCATACAAGATTCAGGACCAAAACGCAAACATTTCAAAACATATAACTACCATGTCAGCCCCCTAACGGTCGACCGTTCCGAAACAGGCTAGCCCTGTTCCGAAACACGGGCCGTTCCGAAACGGGTTCCGGAACATGGCCTCGGCAGAGGCTAAACCGTTTCGAAACGGTGCATACCGTTTCGGACGCCTGGGTTCATGCAAGGCACCCGTTCCGAAACGGTACACCCCTGTTCCGAAACGCCTGCACGAAAAACAGCAAACAAGCATACTAGATCATGCAATTGGACATTCAAACATGCTCCAAACACCACCAAACTTTACCAGCATGTAATTAAACATATTTAAGACATAAGAGCATCATCAATTCAGCAAAATAACATCTCATGCAAAAAGCCCCAAATCAATGGTCATGCTTCCAACACAAGCTATCTACTCAAGCATCAACTTGCAAAACAAGCATAAAAGGTTCAAACCAAAAACCAGCAACAACAACCACATTCAACATACTTAGGGAGTCATAAACACCTCCCAAAACAAATACATTGGTCCCCCATTGCCAAAACATACAAAAGCTAAAACACTTATAAAACCTTCATACATTGAGCTTTACTTGTACTTGTTTGCTTGCCTCCTCTTGCTGCCCCCAATGCACTCTAATGCTCTGCATTATTGAATTAAGAAAACGAGAGAGCATAAGCCAAAGCTTAGTGAGGAGTGCTCTTTAAAAACCATTCAATAATGCATTTAAAACCATTTGTAAATCATGCTTGTAAACAACCTTTACACATGCTCAAAGCATACTTTAAATCAAGCAATATCATGCTTCCACATTTCATTTAAACAAGCATCTCATGCTTCAACATAAACATTAAATCATGCATCTCATGCATCTCATGTACTATACATGTCATATTGGCTCAAGTGATACATTTCATTTATGAAATCAAGTTCAACAACTTTCCCCAAGGACTTTTAAACACCTTGGACCCCAAGGACTTTTAAACACCTTGGCCATGGACTTTTAAACACCATGAATGGACCACACAAGGACTTTTAACCACCTTTGTGTCCGTAGCTTGAATTACCCCAAGGACTTTTAAACACCTTGGCCCCAAGGACTTTTAAACACCTTGGCCCCATGGACTTTTAACCACCATGGAAAGGAGCACCTAAGGACTTTTAACCACCTTAGATTCCGCAACAAGATTCATCCAAGGACTTTTAACCACCTTGATGATCTTAGATAACAAGGCTCACTCAAGGACTTTTAACCACCTTAGTGACCTTCACTTTTACAAACCGTCACTTGCCAATATACACTTTATACATCACATAGTCCACTGTTTTAAAGCATTTAAACCAAGCCATTTCATCATGCATTTCAAGCATTAAATCATCATTTAACAATGCATAAAAACAAGGTACTCTTACCTAGAGACACCTTCAACACATGGCTTAAATCATCAGCATAAATCATGCTAAAACATCAGCAATTAACATGCTAAAACATGCTTTCCAAAACAGTAGCAAATCATGCAAAATCATCATTTCACATTTCATCAAAACATGGCCACCACTTAAAGAGAGTAATCCGAAAACTTACACTCGAGCTTAGCAAAGTTGTTTAGACTTAAACTAAGCTCCCAAAACCTTGGTTTCAAAGCCGAAAACCATTTTCACAAATCCACTCACCGATTTCCACTTTGCTTCAAGCCAAAGAACCAAATCAAGCCTCCGGATCAACAATTCTTGGATCCAAGGATGCCTCCCCTGTTTCAACACATTAAAGCAGAGGATTAATGCATCATCATGCATTAATTGCTTCAATGAAAGCATCTAAACTCGCTGCTCTCACTAAACCTCCATTTTCGGCCACCAAACACAACCGAAAATGCATCCGAAACACTTCTAAACAAAGCCCAGCCACAAACCAGCAAAACCTCACTTCCATTAACATCATTTAACATCTAAAAAACAACCTACAACCATCCTTATACCTCCAGCAACACCAGATCCACAAGATCACCACAAAAGCTACCTTAAAACACAAGCTAAAATTAGGAAACCCAACCTATCCGGGATTGCATCAATCAAGACTCATTTCCACATCAATTTAATGATCATTTAACATCAAAAACACTTCTCAAAACACTGATTTAACAGATCAAACGAAAATCAAGTGAAATCATCAAAATCTTGCATAATTAGCCAAGATCCATAAATCAACCTTTAAAACCTTTAATCAATTATCAATTTAGGATTGAAAACTTTAGGAATTTCATTAAAGAACTTGAAGTTCAGAGGAGAAGGACGTTCTTACCTCCAAACTTGAGTTTCTCCTCTTTTTGGAATAGAAAAGCTTGATGAAACTTGAAGCAATTGATGAGGTTTTGAAGACACAATGATTTGCAATCAAATGAGAGTTGAAAGAATGATTTTAGGTGAGAAAATCAGAACAAGATCTCTGGAAAATGAGTGTTTGGGTTGAGAGAAAAAGATAGAGAGAAAATAGGTAGTTAAATGAGAAAATAGCTAAAATTGGATTTTCCCTCCTTTTGATTCTTTTAAAATCAGAATTATGAGTTAAAATATCTTAGAAAAATCTGGAGAAACTCCCTTTGGGTAAATAGCTCCTTAAAGATTCAAAGTTTCAACCCTTTATAAAATAACCACCAAACTTTCAAAAATTACATTTTGGTCACTAGCCAAAATGTCACATTTCCGAAACTCATTTTCCAAAATTGATTTCACAGTTCACTTAATTATAATAAAAGATGATTTTAGAACATTTTTCCATAATTTTTATGCAACCCGAACTAGGCTTTCCTAATTTAACCTCTTACGATTCGAACAGCACTTTGACCAACCGGTCAACGCCCAAGACTTCCAAGCCCAAAACCGGGGCGTTACAACTCTCCCCCCCTTAAGAAATTTCGTCCTCGAAATTTACCTGAAGGAAAGAGATAAGGAAACTGCTTCAGCATATCTTCCTTCCGCTCCCACGTGGCTTCCTTAACACCTCGATGCTTCCACAACACCTTCACCAACTCCATGGTCTTGCCACGAAGAACTTTGCTATCCGAATCCAGAACCCTCACCGGTTCCTCATCATAGGTCAAATCCGGATTCAATTCCACTTCCTCCACAAGCAACACATGCGAAGGATCAGATCTATACCTCCGGAGCATAGAAACATGGAACACATCATGAATCTTCTCCAGCTCCTGAGGTAACCTCAACCGATACGCAACAGGACCAACACGCTCAACAACCTCATACGGCCCAATGTATCTAGGGCTCAGCTTACCCTTCCGACCAAACCTCATCACCTTCTTCCAAGGCGAAACCTTCAAGAACACGCGATCACCCAGTGCAAACTCTAACTCCTTACGCTTCAAATCCGCGTAAGACTTCTGCCGATCAGAAGCAGCCTTCAACCTCTCACATATGAGCTTCACCTTCTCGGTGGTACCTTTCAACAAAGCAGGCATCGAAACCAACTTTTGACCAGTTTCAGCCCAACACAGAGGAGTCCTACACTTCCTCCCATACAGAGCCTCATAAGGTGCCATCTGTATACTCGCCTGAAAACTGTTGTTATAAGAGAACTCAACCAAAGGCAGATGCTTCTCCCAAGAACCTTGGAACTCTATCACGCAGCATCTCAACATATCCTCCAAAATCTGAATAACACGCTCAGACTGGCCATCCGACTGAGGATGATAGGATGTACTGAAATGCAACCTTGTACCCAGAGCTTGATGCAAACACTGCCAAAAACGCGATGTGAACCTCGGATCCCTATCCGACACGATCGACTTAGGCACACCATGCAACCTCACAACCTCAGCAACGTACAGCTCTGCCAGCTTATCCAAAGAGAACGTAGTATGCACAGGCAAGAAATGCGCACACTTCGTCAGGCGATCCACAATCACCCAAACAGAATTCTTCTTCGACGGAGACAAAGGCAAACCAGATACAAAATCCATGGTAACCCTCTCCCACTTCCACTCAGGGATTTTCAACGGTTGCAACAAACCAGAAGGAACCTGATGTTCAGCCTTAACGCGCTGACACACCAAACACTTGCTTACAAACTCTGCCACATCCTTCTTCAGACCTACCCAATAGTACTCATCACGAAGATCGCGATACATCTTTGTACTACCAGGATGCATAGCAAAAGGACTACTATGACCTTCAGCTAGAATAGCACGCCTCAACTCAGCATCTGCAGGCACTACTATCCGACTACCAAAACACAACACCCCATCCTCATTAAAGCAGAAATCTGAAGGCCTACCCTCCGCGATATCCTGAACATGAGACACCAAGGAATCATCCAACAACTGCTTATCCTTGATCAACTGAACCAACGATGGTTTCACTTGCAACTCAGCAACAAGACCACCATCCTGCGATATACTCAAGCTAGCAAACATAGCTCTCAGCTCAATAGCTACCTTCCTACTCAAGGCATCCGCAACAACATTGGCCTTTCCAGGATGATATTCTATCGTCAGATCATAATCCTTGAGCAACTCCAACCAACGTCGCTGCCTGAGATTCAACTCCTTCTGAGACATCAGATACCTCAAACTCTTGTGATCCGTGTACACAGTACACTTCTCACCATACAGATAATGCCTCCAGATCTTCAGAGCAAAAACCACTGCAGCCAGCTCAATATCATGCGTAGGATAATTGCGCTCATGCACCTTCAACTGCCGCGACGCATAAGCCACAACCTTACCCTCTTGCATCAGCACACACCCCAAACCAACATAGGATGCATCACTGTAGACTACAAACTCTTTCCCTGATTCAGGCTGAATCAAGATAGGAGCTTGCGTCAAAGCCATCTTCAGCTTCTCAAAAGCTTGCTGCCTCGCTTCCGTCCACTCATACTTAACATCTTTCTGCAGCAACTTCGTCAAAGGAGCAGCAATCTTGGAAAAACCATCCACAAACCTTCGGTAGTATCCTGCCAAACCAAGGAAACTACGAACCTCCTGAACAGACTTAGGAACTTTCCAGTTCATCACTGCTTCAATCTTCTGAGGATCAACACGAATCCCCTCAGCTGAGACCACATGTCCAAGAAAAACAACCTCCCTAAGCCAGAACTCACACTTGCTCAACTTAGCATAAAGCTGATTCTCCAACAAAGCTTGCAACACAATCCTCAAATGCTCTTCGTGCTCTTCCTCGGTACGCGAGTACACAAGGATATCATCAATGAACACCACAACAAACTTGTCCAGGTATTCATGAAAAACACGATTCATCATGTCCATGAAAGCAGCAGGAGCATTTGTCAAACCAAACGGCATCACAAGGAACTCATAATGCCCATACCTTGTCCTGAAAGCAGTCTTAGGCACATCCACATCCTTCACCTTCAACTGATAATACCCCGACCTCAAGTCAATCTTAGAGAACACAGCAGCTCCCCGAAATTGATCAAAGAGATCATCAATCCTCGGCAAAGGATACCGATTCTTGATAGTCAACTTGTTCAGCTGACGGTAATCAATGCACATCCTCATCGTGCCATCTTTCTTCTTCACAAACAAAACAGGAGCACCCCAAGGCGAAACACTCGGCCGGATGAAACCACGATCAAGCAACTCTTGCAACTGCGTCTTCAGCTCCTTCAGCTCTTTAGGTGCCATTCTATAGGGAGTAATGGACACAGGAGTGGTATTCTCATACAGCTCAATACCAAACTCCACCTCGCGATTAGGAGGTAAACCAGGCAACTCCTCAGGAAAAACATCAGGAAACTCCTTCACAACCCTGATATCTTGCACCCTCAGCTCCTTCGAACTAGGATTCATCACAAAAGCTAGAAAAGCTTCACAACCTTGCCTCAGCATCCTGCTCGCCTCCAAGGTAGAAACAACATTGGCAAGAAACTTCACATTCTCACCAACTACCACCACTACATAATCATCCGCAAGCTTAAGCGAAACCCGCTTATTCTCACAATCCACAACAGCACGATGCTCAGCAAGCCAATCCATTCCAAGGATCACATCAAAACCATAAAAGGGCAACTCCATAAGATCAACATGAAAGACATGCTCTTGTACAACCAAAGGACACCTTCTATAAAGCTTACGAGTCACAACAGTTTCACCAAAAGAACTAGTGACTCTAACACCAACATCCAAAGACTCAACAGGCAAACCAAGCAACTCAGCATGCTCACGAAGAATGTATGAATGCGTAGATCCAGAATCAATCAAAGAAAGCAATGACAAGGATTGCAAAGTAAAGGTACCTGCAATCACATCAGCATCATTCCTTCCCTCGCGCTGAGCATACACCCTCGCTTGGCCTCCACCCTCAGGTTGAATAGCCACAACATGAGCTACACCGCGGCCACCTTCCTCTCGCCTCTGGAAATTACCACAGCCGCGCCCACGACCTCTCTGCGGTGCCGCAACAACAGGAGCACGCTCTTGACCACCAGCCATCCTCGGACAATCACGTCTCAAATGATCAGTAGAACCACAGTTCCAGCACTCATAACCAGCTGCCACAACAGGAGCTTGCACCTCCCTCCCAGCACGAGGACAGTCACGCTTCAAGTGACCACGGGAACCACAAATCCAACAAGCACTAGGGTCAGCTCTAGCATTGCCACCCCTAGCAGGTGCACCCCCACCTCTCTTAGACGAGGACTGAAACCTCTGATCACGCCCTCTCTTGTTCCGTCCACCGGAACTATACTCTGCAGTTCTCTTCCCAGAACTAGCTCCAGCACCTTTAGCAGACAAACTCAGATTCATCTCGATGTCTTTGGACCGACTAACCAGCACATCGAAATCATTGTACTCAGCTGCCAACATATAGGTCTTAACCTCCGTCACCAAACCATAACGGAACCTTTCGCACCTTTCGCGCTCATCAGGTACCAACTCAGGTGCATACTGGCTAAGACGTACAAATTGTACTTCATACTCAGCCACACTCATGCTCCCTTGGGTCAGAGACATGAATTCACGCTTCTTTTCATCCAGATATCTAACTCCCAGATATCTCCTCTTGAACGCATGCTGAAAGAACGTCCAAGTAACATCAGCATCAGCCATCCCAGAGATTGTGGTCGTCCACCACGTATAAGCATCACCTTGCAGCAGTGACACCACACATCCCAGCTTCTGCACATCAGTGCAACTCATCTGCCCCAAGACACGCTTGGTACTCTCCAACCATGCTTCAGACCTCTCAGCTGACATACCCCTAAACTCAGTCCCACCAAGACTGCGCAAACGTTCCAAGGGTAGTCTAGCACCAGCATCTCCCTGATGCCCAGCTCCTTGAGCTCCAGCTACTGCTGCTCGAAACGCACCCGCAATAGCTTGTACCAGCACAGACATGTCAGGCATCGCTTGCCCCTGACCAACCTCAGGCCCTGCAGCTCTAGCACCAGCTGCCTCAGCTCCAGCTCTTTCCCTCTCCGCACCACCACCACCAGGTGGGGGAGGAGGTAACACAGCACTACCAGTGTGCTCATCATTCACATTCCCCTCCGGGGTCGTAGCTCTCGCGCTACTCCTTAACTCTCTACGTGGTGCCATACTATTACCATGCATAACAATACAAAATAAAACCAGTCAGGACCAGCAAGGTAAGCAAATTCCAAGTATTCAAGCTCAATTTCTTTCAAAAACAACGTTATCTCTTTAGCTTTTGTTTGGCAATGGGTACCCTCATCATGCATCATCACAACATGCATCACATACACATCATCATATCATATCACTGAACATGCTTTCACTCAACAAGCATACAAACCAAACCATGCTTCAATCATGCATACACACATTCCCAATTACTCGAGAACCTGGCTCTGATACCACCAAATGTAACCCCCGTAGCCCGGTCTAGACGGTTGACCCGAACTACGAAGATCACACGGGGAAAACCAAAGTCAACCCGAAAGTCAACCTTGATTAACGACCCTTTTTTTTTTCTTTTTAGACTTGTCTAGATGCACATTAACCTTAAGTGTGATCATACAAACAACATATCAAAAGATCACAAACATCAGAGATCAAACAGGGACCCAATTGAACAAATTACAACTTTAGGGACCAAATTGTAAATTCTGATAAATTAAGGGACTTAACCCAAATTAAAGTTACCATCTTGAAATTAGTCATGGTTCATGCTTCTCTGTGAAATTTCAGCTCAAAAGGACATCCACAGCTCATGCAATTGATCATACAAGATTCAGGACCAAAACGCAAACATTTCAAAACATGTAACTACCATGTCAGCCCCCTAACGGTCGACCGTTCCGAAACAGGCTAGCCCTGTTCCGAAACACGGGCCGTTCCGAAACGGGTTCCGGAACATGGCCTCGGCAGAGGCTAAACCGTTTCGAAACGGTGCATACCGTTTCGGAGGCCTGGGTTCATGCAAGGCACCCGTTCCGAAACGGTACACCCCTGTTCCGAAACGCCTGCACGAAAAACAGCAAACAAGCATACTAGATCATGCAATTGGACATTCAAACATGCTCCAAACACCACCAAACTTTACCAGCATGTAATTAAACATATTTAAGACATAAGAGCATCATCAATTCAGCAAAATAACATCTCATGCAAAAAGCCCCAAATCAATGGTCATGCTTCCAACACAAGCTATCTACTCAAGCATCAACTTGCAAAACAAGCATAAAAGGTTCAAACCAAAAACCAGCAACAACAACCACATTCAACATACTTAGGGAGTCATAAACACCTCCCAAAACAAATACATTGGTCCCCCATTGCCAAAACATACAAAAGCTAAAACACTTATAAAACCTTCATACATTGAGCTTTACTTGTACTTGTTTGCTTGCCTCCTCTTGCTGCCCCCAATGCACTCTAATGCTCTGCATTATTGAATTAAGAAAACGAGAGAGCGTAAGCCAAAGCTTAGTGAGGAGTGCTCTTTAAAAACCATTCAATAATGCATTTAAAACCATTTGTAAATCATGCTTGTAAACAACCTTTACACATGCTCAAAGCATACTTTAAATCAAGCAATATCATGCTTCCACATTTCATTTAAACAAGCATCTCATGCTTCAACATAAACATTAAATCATGCATCTCATGCATCTCATGTACTATACATGTCATATTGGCTCAAGTGATACATTTCATTTATGAAATCAAGTTCAACAACTTTCCCCAAGGACTTTTAAACACCTTGGACCCCAAGGACTTTTAAACACCTTGGCCATGGACTTTTAAACACCATGAATGGACCACACAAGGACTTTTAACCACCTTTGTGTCCGTAGCTTGAATTACCCCAAGGACTTTTAAACACCTTGGCCCCAAGGACTTTTAAACACCTTGGCCCCATGGACTTTTAACCACCATGGAAAGGAGCACCTAAGGACTTTTAACCACCTTAGATTCCGCAACAAGATTCATCCAAGGACTTTTAACCACCTTGATGATCTTAGATAACAAGGCTCACTCAAGGACTTTTAACCACCTTAGTGACCTTCACTTTTACAAACCGTCACTTGCCAATATACACTTTATACATCACATAGTCCACTGTTTTAAAGCATTTAAACCAAGCCATTTCATCATGCATTTCAAGCATTAAATCATCATTTAACAATGCATAAAAACAAGGTACTCTTACCTAGAGACACCTTCAACACATGGCTTAAATCATCAGCATAAATCATGCTAAAACATCAGCAATTAACATGCTAAAACATGCTTTCCAAAACAGTAGCAAATCATGCAAAATCATCATTTCACATTTCATCAAAACATGGCCACCACTTAAAGAGAGTAATCCGAAAACTTACACTCGAGCTTAGCAAAGTTGTTTAGACTTAAACTAAGCTCCCAAAACCTTGGTTTCAAAGCCGAAAACCATTTTCACAAATCCACTCACCGATTTCCACTTTGCTTCAAGCCAAAGAACCAAATCAAGCCTCCGGATCAACAATTCTTGGATCCAAGGATGCCTCCCCTGTTTCAACACATTAAAGCAGAGGATTAATGCATCATCATGCATTAATTGCTTCAATGAAAGCATCTAAACTCGCTGCTCTCACTAAACCTCCATTTTCGGCCACCAAACACAACCGAAAATGCATCCGAAACACTTCTAAACAAAGCCCAGCCACAAACCAGCAAAACCTCACTTCCATTAACATCATTTAACATCTAAAAAACAACCTACAACCATCCTTATACCTCCAGCAACACCAGATCCACAAGATCACCACAAAAGCTACCTTAAAACACAAGCTAAAATTAGGAAACCCAACCTATCCGGGATTGCATCAATCAAGACTCATTTCCACATCAATTTAATGATCATTTAACATCAAAAACACTTCTCAAAACACTGATTTAACAGATCAAACGAAAATCAAGTGAAATCATCAAAATCTTGCATAATTAGCCAAGATCCATAAATCAACCTTTAAAACCTTTAATCAATTATCAATTTAGGATTGAAAACTTTAGGAATTTCATTAAAGAACTTGAAGTTCAGAGGAGAAGGACGTTCTTACCTCCAAACTTGAGTTTCTCCTCTTTTTGGAATAGAAAAGCTTGATGAAACTTGAAGCAATTGATGAGGTTTTGAAGACACAATGATTTGCAATCAAATAAGAGTTGAAAGAATGATTTTAGGTGAGAAAATCAGAACAAGATCTCTGGAAAATGAGTGTTTGGGTTGAGAGAAAAAGATAGAGAGAAAATAGGTAGTTAAATGAGAAAATAGCTAAAATTGGATTTTCCCTCCTTTTGATTCTTTTAAAATCAGAATTATGAGTTAAAATATCTTAGAAAAATCTGGAGAAACTCCCTTTGGGTAAATAGCTCCTTAAAGATTCAAAGTTTCAACCCTTTATAAAATAACCACCAAACTTTCAAAAATTACATTTTGGTCACTAGCCAAAATGTCACATTTCCGAAACTCATTTTCCAAAATTGATTTCACAGTTCACTTAATTATAATAAAAGATGATTTTAGAACATTTTTCCATAATTTTTATGCAACCCGAACTAGGCTTTCCTAATTTAACCTCTTACGATTCGAACAGCACTTTGACCAACCGGTCAACGCCCAAGACTTCCAAGCCCAAAACCGGGGCGTTACAGCCCTTACTCAGGGAGAGGTTTCTGTGACTGACTATGAGATCCGTTTTGTTCGCTTGAGTCAGTATGCTCCAGATTTGGTTCCTACTGAAGTGGAACGCTGTAACTGTTTCTGCTATGGGTTGAGTGAGGAGATTAAGAGGTACACGCTAGCTTCTGACTACTCAGACTTTGATGTATTGGTCGCGAGGGCCAAAGATTTAGAGCACAGTTTGGGTTCGGCCAAACGATCTGGTGGTTCTAGTTCTGGTAAGAGGCATAACCACTTTGATGGTAGAGATGCCAAGAGGCACAAAGGTGGCGGACATCAGTTTGGCCATAGACGTGGCGGTGGCCATCATGGTAGGGGCCATCATGGCCATAGAGGAGGAGGGCGTTTGCCCGAGTGCACACGTTGTGGGAGACAGCACGCTGGTGAGTGTTGGAGTAACTTTCATGCTTGTTGGAAGTGTGGTTCGAGGGACCACTTTAGGAGGGATTGTCCGCCTCAGGCGGCACAGGCACCGAACATTGCTCAGGCTCCTGCGAGAGTGAATGATTTTCAGAGAGGTCGTGGGCGCGGTCGTGGCTACTTCTAGCCTAGAGCTGATTCACCTAGGGTAGATGCTCGGAGGAACCTTGCTCATGTTGTGGCAGTGCAGCCAGAGGCGGGAGGACCAGCGAGAGTTTATGCTCAGAGAGAGGCCGGGAACGACACTGATGTGATAGCAGGTAATTTTGAGTTACAGTCTATGTCTTTGCTTTCTTTGGTTGATTCGGGTTCTACGCATTCCTACATTTTGAGTAAGCATGCACAGAAGTTAGATATCCCTATTGAGATCTTAGATGTAGGTATGCATGTTACTAGTTCTTTCGATGAGACAGTTGTGGTTAGACATATGTATAAGAGATGTCCACTGAAGATTCAGGGTCATGTGTTCTCAGTTGATATGAAGGAACTTCCTTTCTATGGTTTTGATATTATTTTGGGTATGGACTGGTTAGTTGAGCACCGAGCTAGTGTGGATTTTGAGACGAAGAGGATTTCTTTGAAGCTTTCTGATGACTACGAGGTAGTAGTAGTAGGCGAGAACATTAAGTTCTTGTCTAATGTGGTGTTAGCTTTAGAGGCTCATAGGTTGATGAACTCTGGATGTGGGGCCTACTTAGCTTATGTTATGAATCCGAATATGAGTGAAGCTAGACCGAAAGATATCAGAACAATTTGTGACTTTTCGGATGTGTTTCCTGAAGAGTTGCCGGGTTTGCCTCCTAACAGAGATGTTGAGTTTGTGATTGAGACTGTTTCAGGGTCTAATCCAGTTTCGATAGCTCCGTACCGTATGGCTCCGAAAGAGTTGAAAGAATTGAAGAGTTAGTTGCAAGAATTATTAGACCGTGGTTTCATTAGGCCTAGTAGTTCTCCTTGGGGTGCTCCTGTGTTGTTTGTGAAAAAGAAAGATGGTAGTATGCGCATGTGTATTGACTATAGGCAGTTGAATCAGTTAACTGTGAAGAACAAGTATTCGTTGCCTCGTATAGATGATTTGTTTGATCAGTTGAGAGGTGCTTCAGTGTTCTCGAAGATAGATTTGAGATCCGGGTACTACCAGTTAAAGGTGAAAGAGTGTGATGTTCCGAAGACAGCTTTTAGGACTAGATATGGTCACTATGAGTTTCTTGTGATGCCATTTGGGCTCACGAATGCACCTGCAGCATTCATGGACATGATGAACAGAATTTTTAGAGACTATCTAGACCGTTTTGTAGCTGTTTTCATTGATGACATACTTGTGTACTCGAAGACAGAAGAAGAGCATGATGAACACTTGAGATTTGTTTTACAGAGATTGTTGAGAAACCAGTTGTATGCGAAGCTTAGTAAATGTGAGTTCTGGATTCGAGAGGTTGTGTTTCTTGGCCATGTTGTTTCGGCCGAAGGTATCTGAGTTGATCCATCGAAGATTGAGGCGATTGTTGAGTGGAAACAACCTAAGTCCATGACCGAGATTAGGAGTTTCCTAGGATTAGTCGGTTACTATAGGAGATTTGTTGATGGTTTCTCTAGAGTAGCTGCTCCTTTGACTAAATTGTTGCAAAAAGGAGTTGAGTTTGAATGGTCAGATGCAAGACATAAGGCCTTTGAGAAATTGAAAGAAGCTTTGACAAATGCTCCAGTGTTAGTGCAACCTGTTTCAGGTAAGGAGTTTGTGATTTACAGTGATGCTTCCTACGTAGGTTTAGGATGTGTTTTGATGCAAGAAAGAAGAGTTGTTGCTTATGCTTCTAGACAATTGAAGATTCATGAGAAGAACTATCCTACCCATGATATAGAGTTGGTCGCAGTTGTTTTTGCATTGAAGATTTGGCGTCATTACTTGTATGGTGAGAAGTGTATTGTTTACACCGATCACAAGAGCTTGAAGTATTTGATGACACAGAACGAGTTGAACTTGAGATAAAGAAGATGGCTAGAGTTGCTAAAAGATTATGATTTGACCATCGAGTATCATCCGGGTAAAGCAAATGTAGTAGCCGATGCTTTGAGTAGAAAGGTGGCTGTTGAGTTGAGAGCTATGTTTGCTAGATTGAGTGTGTCCGATGATGGTGGGTTGATCACCAAGTTGCAAGTGAAGCCTTCTTTGATTCAGTTGATTAGAGAGAAGTAGTTGCAAGATGTGACTGTAGTTCCTCATGTTCAGGACATAGCCGAAGGAAGACCGACCGAGTATAGTTTCAGTGGTGAGAACTTGTTGTGCTTTAGAGATAGAATTGTTGTACCAGAAGATGTTGAGTTGAGACGTCATATTCTGAGTGAAGCACATTCGAGTCCCTTTTCTATGCATCTGGGTAGTACCAAAATGTACCGAGATTTGAAGAGTGATTATTTCTGGGTTGGTTTGAAGAAAGATGTAGCCGAGTATGTGAGCCGTTGTATGGTTTGTCAGAGAGTGAAGGTAGAACATCAGGTTCCTTCAAGTTTGTTACAGCCTTTGAAGATTCCAGAATGGAAATGGGAGAGGATCACCATGGATTTTGTGTCGGGGTTGCCTTTGTCTCCTTCGAAGAAGAACTCTGTTTGGGTGATTGTTGATAGGTTCACTAAGTGTGCTCATTTCTTAGCAGTGAACACTACGAATTCCTTAGACAAGTTGGCAAACTTGTACATCCGTGAGATTGTGAGACTTCATGGAGTTCCGAAGTCCATTGTTTCAGATAGAGATCCTAGATTTACTTCGAGATTCTGGGGTTGCTTGCATAGTACTCTAGGTAGCCGTTTGCATTTCAGTACGTCATATCATCCGCAGTCCGATGGGCAGTCAGAGCGAGTGATACAGATTCTAGAGGATATGCTTCGTTGTTGTGTGATTGACTTCCAGGGTTCTTGGGAGAAGCACTTACCGTTAGTTGAGTTTGCTTACAACAACAATTATCAGTCTAGTATTCAGATGGCTCCTTATGAGGCTTTGTATGGTCGACGACGTAGGACTCCGATTTGTTGGGCTGAAACAGGTCAGAGGTTGTTACCTATGCCAGATTTGCTTAAGGGGACCACCGACAAAGTGAAGTTGATTTGTGACCGTTTGAATGCGGCTTCCGATCGTCAGAAGTCTTATGCGGATTTGAAGAGGAAAGAGATTGAGTACTCCGTGGGTGAGAAAGTGTTTCTGAAAGTATCTCCGTGGAAGAAGGTAATGAGATTTGGCCGAAAGCGCAAGTTGAGTACGAGGTTCATTGGTCCGTATATGATAGTTGAGCGGATCGGGCCAGTAGCTTATCGTTTGAGGTTACCTTCTGAGTTAGAGAAGATCCATGATGTCTTTCATGTGTCTATGCTTAGGAGATATAGATCGGATCCTTCTCATGTTATGCCCGTTGAGGAGATAGAGTTAAATCTGGATTTGTCCTATAATGAAGAACCCGTTGAGATATTTGCTTCTGATAGCAAGGTGTTGCGTGGCAAGACCATAGAGTTGGTCAAGGTGTTATGGAGACATAGAGGTGTGGAAGAGGCCACGTGGGAGAGGAAAGCGGATATGGTTGAGCAGTTTCTGTATTTGTTTCCATCAGGTAATTTCGGAGACGAAATTCCTTAAGTGGAGGAGAGTTGTAACGCCCGAGTTTAGGGGTTAGGTGAAAATAATATTTTAATATTATTTGGGCTCGGGTTTATAATTAAAATGATCCTTTAAAATTTCGGGTTTCAAAATAAATATTTGAAATGGGACCAAATTGATTTAATTTCAAGTTGAAGAGCTTTTTAAAGAACAAGGGAATAGCCATTCATTAATGGCCTTTTGGCAATTTACCCATCCTTCAATTTAAATCCCCCTTTTTCACAAATAATCACTATTCATTCTCTTCCTCTTCCTTCTCCAACGTGAAAGAGCTCTCCCCTCTTCAAGTTACTATTTCATCTCATTTCTCATCCATTTCAACTCCATTTTGAAAGGTAATAACGTTTTTGACTTCCCCTCAACTCTCTCTCTTTAAAAGTACCATTTATTTTGATTTTCATGGAAGTTTTGGAAAATGGAATTTTGGAAGATTTTGATTAAAAATGGAAACTTTATGTTGTTAAGTTAAATGTTTTGATTTAATATGGTTAGTTATGATGTATAGAGGTCAAATGGAATAACATATGTGAATTTTGAATAATTTTGAGCAATTTTCGGATTTGGGTAAACATGGGGTTTTTGGAGGGTTTTGGGTGAGTTTTGGGGGTTGTTTTAGGTGGGTTTTGATAGGCTATTTATAGTACTATGGATAGGGGTTGAATTGGGATCATTTGTGGGCGTAATGGAGGTTGGAAACATGGTTTTTGGACATGGTCTTGGGGATGTCCGAGTTGGTTAAAAATGGGATTTGTTCGTAGCTTGAAACATGGTAAATTGTGATTGAATTGTATTCCGGGTTGGTATTTTGATGTTGGGCTGATTTGGAATTGTTTGAAATGTGTTTGAGGTTGTTTAGAAGCGGAAATTGGTGTTTGAGAAGATTCGGGAAGAAATCCAGGATTGTGAGAGTGGTGGCTTGCTTGGCTTTGAGCTTGGAAGCTTAGGTGAGTGATTAAACGTTTTGCATAGTTTTTAAATGGTTGGTTCGAGTATGTGGACTAGGTTGGGCTTGGTAGACCCACCTAGAGTTAGGATTAAGGTGAATGCCTAATCCTAAACTTGATCTAGAGCCTTTGGATGAACTTATATGTATGGATGTTTATGCCTCGTATGTCTTGTGATATGAATGCTT
Organism: Hibiscus tridactylites; assembly: GCA_958450335.1. NCBI lineage: Eukaryota > Viridiplantae > Streptophyta > Magnoliopsida > Malvales > Malvaceae > Hibiscus > Hibiscus tridactylites. The sequence goes on from OY288292.1 coordinate 26,535,959, forward strand.
ATGTATATTGTATTATACATGTGAGAAGAGGCATGATTTGTAATGCTTAAGGCATGCATGGTAATGATTCATGATTGTGTTCATGGTGAGTACGTGCTAAGCACGGAATTGATTGAAATGAGTAATGTGCAATGAGTAAAATGTTGGCACTAGTATGCTTGAGTACAAATGATCGATCTTTAGGATGTTAGTGTGTACACATGAGTCAAAAGTCGTGTGTGGCCTTGGTGGCGTTGAGTCGCTAAGGAAGAGTACAGGTTCGCCCGGAAATTGTATTTATATATAGTCGATGATGAGTGGAATCCCATCTACGGGGCGTGAGGATGAGTGGAATCCCCTCCGCGAGACCGGTGATGAGTGTAATCCCACCGTGAGGTAAAGTGGTTGTTGGATGTGAGTTCCAACGTGTTTATCCGCGTATTCGGGTCATAGCTAGGTGCCAATGTTGATTGATATGTGTATCAATGTGTTGTGATATATGATCCTTACTTGGATGTTTATATGTAATTACATGTGTTGTGGAATAGAGCTTATGAGCATGGCATTTATTTGGAATTTTGTTCATGCATCCTTATCTTGTGGCTCTTGTGGATCCTTGGTAAATATCTCGGACCCTGCAATGTTGAGGTTTGTTTTCAAGAGCTTACCCTCACTAAGCATCATTGCTTACGCTCTCTTTGTTCAACATTGCAGATCCTTAGTTCGTGGGTTGCTAGAGCAAGTGGAGGGCCTCCAAGTGTAGTTGTTGGCTTTGAGTACATCAAGTATGAACTTTTAAATGTTGAATATATAATAGTTAAGCAATGGGGCATGAGTTATTTGGATGGATGATTGTTGGTTGTTTAGGATCTTGCTTAGACTCCATGTTATGTTGTTTTTGTATGGCTCGTTGATGCCATGTTTGAATTGTAATCCATGCCTAAATTGCTTACCATGAATGTTGGCTATGTGCCTTTGAGGTTGCCTTTGTGTTTGAATGTTGAAGTATGAGACTTTGAATGCTTAAATGTCATCTTTGATCAATTGCATGATTTCCTCAATGTATGTACATGTTGGGTGCTTGTATGGTTAAATATTGATATGATAATGTTGTATGAATGCTGGTTTGGGTCTAGGGAAGTCTTAAATTGCATTTAGGTTCGAGTCTTGTTCGTTTTTGCTGAGTTTGGGAGTTTTGCAGTGCAGGGCGTATCGGTACGCCGGAGGGCCGTATCGATACGCTATTGCCTCCAGGGCTCAAGTTTGGTTGGGCGTATCGATACACGGGGTGTATCGATACGGTTTTTGCTCACTAGAATTCTGAGATTTGGTGAGATATTATCGTATCGGTACGGTGGGTTAGTGTATCGGTACAGGTTTATCTCGTTGACCACGAGATGTTGACTGGGAAGGGCGTATCGATACCCTTAACAGGTGTATCGATACGGTCTTCCTGTGTTGACCCTTGAGTGTTGACTTTGGTCAAGGTGTATCGATACCCTTGACAAGTGTATCGATACGGCCTGCTTAATTACAGAAAATGGGTTGTTTTATGAATGATGTTTTGAATGGTTGATCTTGTATTGCTCTTGTTTCCGCTGACGTGTTTCACATAGGCAATGGTAATGCATTTAGACAAGATAAATAAAAAGAAATTTTTAGGGTCGTTAACCGAGGGGGAACCTTAACGGGTTTCGCTTCGGTTTTCCCCGTGTGGCCCACTCGGACAGGTCATCCGGCCAGACCGGGACGAGGGGGTTACAAGTATACTAGAACATACCTTGGCAACATTTATGTCACAAACGGGAGCATACATGGCAAACGTGGATCACTTTGTCAAGAAAACTGAAACATTCATGGACAAGACAGAGATGAGAATGACAAACCATGAGGCTACCCTAAAATCTCTAGAGACACAGATGGGCCAGGTTTCACAGTACATCAAACCGAGGCAGAATGTAGGATTCGCTAGTGATACTTAGGTCACTAGAAAACCCACACATGAGCAGTGCAAAGCAATTACAATGAGGAGTGGGAAACAATTACAAGGGCCGGAAAAAAAAGAAGTACCGAGTGAGGACCCGAACCTACAAATACCTACCGTGAACACTGCCCAGGCATAGGAGGAACAGCCTGCTGTCGCCACACCTACCACGACAGCAGAAGGGACAGAGGAGCAGACAGAAGATGCTGAAGATCTTAAGCCTCCTCAGATCTGAATTCCATGTGAAGGACGCCTTGAAGATTACCGTCCTCCACCCCCTTTTCCATAGCGGTTACAGGAATAGAAACATGAGTACCAGCTTAAGAAAATTTATGACATTTTTAAGCAAGTACATATTAACATCCCGTTGCTATAAGCCATTAAGCAGATGCCCGGTTATGCTAAGTTTCTCAAGGATGCAATGTCCAAAAGGTCCAGACTTGTGGAATTTGAAACAGTGAAGATGACAGAAGGATGCATGACAATCTTGCATAAGCATCCACCCCAAAAGAAGAAGGACCCTGGGAGCTTCATCATATCGTGCATAATTGGAGACATTTTCGTGGGTAAGACACTTTGTGATCTTGGTGCTAGCATTAATCTAATGCCCAAATCTGTATTTCAGAAACTAGGTATTGAACAAGCAAGGCCCACGACAGTCATGATGCAGCTGGCAGACCGCTCTTACGTACAACCGGAAGGAAAAATCGAAGACATCCTGGTAAGAGTGGATAAGTTTATTTTTCCTGCTGACTTTCTTGTTTTAGATTGTGAAGCAGATGAAAACACACCGATCATCCTGGGGCGACCCTTCCTAGCCACATGCTGAACAATGGTCGATGTCGAGAAAGGAGAACTGACAATGAGAGTCAATGATCAGCAAATCAAGCTAAATGTTCTCCAAGCAATAAAACAGGCTGATGCAGAGAAAGAGTTGAAGGCAATTTCAGAAGTAGTCCTTGACCAACCCTGCGTCAGGTCGAACTGCCACGACAGAAAGTTTGGTCACTGCCACCGTAGTCACCCTGAAGACTGTCACGATAGCATCAATGACAGTGACCCCAAAGACACAGAATCATCCGACACTGAAGGTCCTGAGGAGGTAAATTGGATAGGCACACGTCCAAGTAAGTTCTTCGAGCCTTTGAATTATACCTCGAAGGAACATGTAATCCAAAAGCCTTCCATTGAACAGCCACATGTTCTAGACCTTAAACCCCTTCCAGGGCAACTTAAATACGTTTTTCTTGGTTTAAATGATACGTTGTCTGTAATCATCTCTTCTAAGTTGATGCAGGAACAAGAACAATAGCTAATCAAAATGCTACAACAGCATAAGAAGGCAATTAGATGGACCATTACTGATATCCAAGGCATCAGTCCGGTGTTATGCATGCATAAGATCCTCCTGGAGGATAACCATAAGCTGACTATCGATGCCCAAAGACGTCTGAACGAGGCTATACGAGAAGTGGTGCGGAAAGAAATCATCAAGTGGCTTGATGCCGGAATAATATATGTCATCTCGGATAGCAAGTGGGTGAGCCTGGTGCAATGTGTGCCCAAAAAGGGAGGCATAACCGTAGTAACGAACAAAGACAAAGGACTAATCCCAACTAGGACTGTGACTGGTTGGAGGGTTTGTATGGACTATCGGAAGATTAATAAAGCTACCCGAAAGGACTACTTCCCCTTACCTTTTATCGATCAAATGTTAGATAGATTAGCGGGGAAGCCTTACTACTGTTTTCTTGATGGTTACTCAGGTTATAACCAAATCGCAATCGCACCGGAGGACCAAGAGAAAACCACCTTCACATGCCCGTACGACACATATGCCTTTTGAAGAATGCCACTTGGGCTCTGCAATGAACCAGCAACCTTTCAACGGTGCATGATGGCAATATTCTCCGACATGGTGGAGGATTTCCTAGAAATTTTCATGGATGACTTTTCCGTCTTTGGAGACAGCTTTGACAATTGTTTAGGCAATTTACATAAGGTCCTTGAAAGATGCGAAGAGGCGAACTTGGTTTTAAACTGGGAAAATGCCATTTTATGGTGGACGTAGGCATCGTGTTGGGGCACAAGGTTAGTTGCCGCGACATAGAAGTAGACAGAGCAAAAATTGAGGTTATTGAAAAGTTGCCGCCACCCACAACAGTCAAATGGATACGAAGCTTCTTAGGACATGTAGGGTTTTATTGAAGATTCATACCCAATTTTTCGAAGATTACTAAGCCTCTTTGCCACCTGTTGGAACAGAATCCCCCTTTTGACTTTAACACTAAATGTACTAAAGCATTCAGGATACTGAAGGAAAAGCTGGTAACAGCCCCGATAGTGAAGCCACCAGACTGGAGCTTGCCATTTGAGATAATGTGTGACGCCAATGATTATGCTGTCGAGGAAGCATTAGGGTAGAGGAAGGATAAACTCTTCCATGTGATTTACTATGCCAGCAAAACGATGAATGATGCCCAAATAAACTACACCACAACAAAGAAGGAGCTACTAGCAGTGGTGTTTTCAATTGACAAGTTTCGTCCGTATATACATGGAACGAAAGTGGTGGTCCATACAGACAACCAACACTCAAGTATCTATTCACCAAAAAGGATGCAAAACCAAGATTGATACGTTGGATTCTGCTGCTTGTTGAGTGTGTAAAAGTTCTATTATTTACCCCCTATTTAACCCTTATTTCTGCTGCATTCAAGCATAATTCATTGCATTTAGGTTAGATTTCAGTTATACATCACAAATATATTAAATGACATAGTTTCTACTGAAATTGGTTGTTTTGTAGGTTGCTGCTGTAGCAGATGGAGAAGCAGGCGTTGGGCAATGATACAACAGAGCTGGAACTGGATGAGCAGACAAGGAGGACGATGCTTCCAAGGCCGCTGCCGTGGCAGCCAAGGACGACAGCAGTATTAAGGAGAAGAAGCAAAATGGGCCTCGACAGAAAGAGAAAATTATGACGGTCTGTCGTGGATCACCTTTATATTTTTCCAAGCCCTAGATCAGAATGAAGGCCAAGCCCAAAGTTCAAGGAAGAAACTCCAAGCAAGAAGGAAGAACGAATTAAAGACTTATGCTCTGAAGATGTAGTCTTTAATAGAGTTGTACTTTAATTTAAAATTGTATTCTTGCCATATTAGAAAACTTGAACTCAAGGCCTATATAAAGGCATGTAATTTGACCTAGGAGAGGACATCATCTATCTCTAGCCTTCTTCCCAAAACCCTAGCCGTTTTCCCCTTCTCAACATGTTCTAAATTCCCCCTGGGGCCACGGGTTGTTTTGTAAGGTAGTTGCAAGGATTGCTTTTGTTTTAGGAATTTTCTGTTCAATAAAATAAACTTCAAGTTCGCTTATTCGGGTTGTTAACATCTTGCAAGAGTATCAGGAGAGCATTGTGAGGTTATCTATTTACTTAATATCGGGAGAGTTAAGTATATGAAAGGAATAAGTGTGGGTTCTCTAGTTTATAGTTGAACTATCTCGGACCTAGGGATAGAACGAGGTTAAGTGGCTAAGGAAGAATTCAACAACATCGGTGTTCATCCTTCGATTCACGCCGGGAGGTATCATCAAAGACGTGTTCATCGACAGACTTGGACCTATGGATAGGCCAAGGCACAGCAGGGATTCTTGCCAAGCTTGAAGTACAGAGTTGTGTGATCCCTGCCGCGACTAACAGCAGATTGCTGCCGTGACGGGTACTGCCGCGACAGGGACGACGACAGAACATATTTTCCTAGACTTTGCAACACCTACACTACTGAGCAATTCAATACCAGCCAATTCTCTCTATCTTGATTATTTTAATCTTATTTTCCAGTTCTCTTTATTATTTTCGTGACAACAACTTAAACTATTCTTTTAGCTTCGTGCAGTAATTCAAGGTGAAGCTATTAGCCCAGTCCCTGTGGAGACGATATCCGATACTTCTGTATCACTTTACTACTTGCGTCGTGTACACTTGCACTACATTGCGATAGACACTTTTACACGCAACAAGTTTTTGGCGCTGTTGCCGGGGACTGGCAACATAACTTTACCCTACCTTTTACTACATTCTCTTTATTTTTATGTTTTATTTTGTTCAACCTGTGCTTTTCACAAGGTCTCTTGTTTATGCGCAGATCGAGACGAGGAAAGGAACCTGAGTATCCATTAGATCCTGAAATCGAACGTTCGTGCAATCTTAGGAACCGACTTCACCATGTACTAGCCAGAAACGAATTCCTTGGAGAACAGTTAGAGGTCATGAACAACCAAAGGAATCCCCAAGATAATAACAATCCTGCCGGAGATGGAGAGAACGACCACCTGCCGACCCTCCTGCCGCTGCCGCATGCCGGTCATGCCGAGACTACATGCTCAATGATCATGTAGAACTAGAGACAACCCTGCCAGACATAGATGTTGACAACTTTGAGCTGAAACCTGTTATGTTCAGCATGATCAACAATGCTTGCCATATTAGTGGTGCTACTACAGAGGATGCTACAGAGGATGCTACAGACTATATGCTCATTCATTGAGGGACAGGGCAAATACTTGGTGAAATATGTAACCCCCTTAGCCCGGCATAGACGGTTGACCCGAACTACGAACATTACACGGGGAAAACCAAAGTCAACCCGGAAGTCAACCTTGATTAACGACCCTTTTTTTTCTTTTTAGACTTATCTAGATGCACATTAACCTTAAGCGTACCCTTGAGAAACACATACTTGAAAGCACAGCGATTCAAATGCAACAAGGGACTCAATTGCACAACATACAAAAGTTAGGTACCAAATTGTAATTTCTGGAAAGATGAAGGACTTAGCTGATTTTTAAGTTACCAATATCAAATTAATCATATTACATGCTTCCCTATCAGATATCACCTCAATCGGACATCTCAAACTCATGCAATTGCAAAAACGATTTTCAGGACTAAAACGTAAAGCTTGCAAACCACAAAACCATTCAAATCAGTGCCCAACGGTCATCTATTTCGGAACGGGGTTGACCGTTCCGAAACACGGGTTCGTTTCGAGACCTGTATCGAAACAGGGCCTGGCAGTGGCCAAAACGTTTCGGAACGGCCTCTACCCGTTTCGATATACGAAGGCCATTACAGGCCCCCGTTTCGAAACGCTAGTGCCCGTTCCGATACGAACTGCCTAGAAAGTGCAGAATTTGCTGGTTTAACATACAATTAACCACTCAAACACAACCTAATGACTTCCTAATCATGCCAACAAGTCATCATGCATATAAGGTACATGTTTGCATCATTAAAACACATTCATGACATCACTTAGGGAAATCCACAAGTCTATAGGCATGCATCCTAATAACCAAACCAAACAACCATCAAAGCATCAAAACAAGCACCAAAATGGCCAATTACAAGTCCAAATCATTTAAGGCATCATGCCACAACTAGGGAGTCCAAAACATCTCCCAAATCACATCCAAGGTTCCCATTGCCAAATATCAAAAACTAATAATGTTGTGAAAAAGTCACCTTACATGAGCTTAGCTTTCACTTGGATTCTTAGCCTCCTTGCTGCCCTCAAACACCTCAATTATCTGCATTATTGCTTCAAGAGAGAGAGCGTAAGCACAAATGCTTAGTGAGGCATGCTCTAAAGAAACAACACAATAATGCATTTTATAAAACAGTTTTCTCAAAGCCTTTTAACACATAAACATCATTATTCATGCAACCTTGCATTCTTAACAAGCATCTCATGCTTCTTTAGTACAACATGTCATATTGGCTTTCAAGTGAAAATTCATAACCATTTACAACATAAAACACAATCGGATACGCGGATTACAAGCATTGTCCCATACGCTTCATACACACTACCGAACACACAAGGTGGAGTTTACCGGTACAATCACAACCCCTCAACACTCGTGATGGAGTTTAACGGTACAATAACAACCCCTCCACATCACTCATCGGTAGTTGTATAACATCACTAACGAGAACACGGGACACACAACACAAGATCCACACATGGACTTTTAACCACCATTGTGATCTTAACCATCTCGTTAGTGTACTTGGATGGAGTTTACGGTACAATTACAACCCCTCAACATCCAAGACGACTTTATTCACGGTGGACCCAATCCTATAGCCGGCTAACTATATCCAATTCATGTACTTTAAAACCAACACATCACTTGCCAATATACATCATTTATCATCAACAATCCACCGTTTTAAAGCATTAAATCAAGCCATTAAACAACATGCATCACTATGCATCAAATCCACATTTTCAATATATCAAACCAAGGATCTCTTACCTTGAGCATCCTCCAACATATGGCTTTCAAAACCAGCATTAACCATGCTAAATCATGCTTTCAAAACAGAATTTAAACATGCAATTTATAAACAAATGCATCGAACCACTCCATGGCTCATACAAGAGAGTTTTCCCGAAAACTTACTCTTGAGCTTAGTTAAGTTGATTAGACTTAAACTAAGCTCCCAAACCTTCAAACATTCGATACAAAGCTGGAAATCCAACTCCACTCACCAATTCCGTTTCGCAAGCTTGCCGAAACGCCGTTCCAGCCTCCGGATCAACACCACAAGGATCTGAAGATGTCTCTCTTGTTTTAAACACATCAAAGCAGAGGATTAATGCATCATCATGCATTAAAATCTTCAGCCATTACACCTAAACTCGCTGCTCCCACCAAAACTAACATTTCGGCTACCAAACACAACCGAAATCACTTCCAAACTCTTCCTCAACATTACCCAACCAAGATCCATCACTTCTAAACATTCCTAAACATCAATTAACATCCAAAATGAACCTAAACTCGTCCTTATACCTCCAGCTATAACAGAACACCAAGATCACCCCAAAAACCACCATTTTCATAAGCAAAAACTTAGGAAATTCAACCTATTCGGGATTGCATTGATTAAACCTCAATTACACATCATTAAACATCCAAAATACATTTAAAATCCATCTCAAAACAGAGCCCAAACAATCACCACGAATTTCTTCAAGATTTGTTCCAAATCTTGAGTTTTAAGCCAAAATCAAGATCACGACATTAAAACCTTTTATAAAACTTAATTTAAGGATTGAGAACTTGGGAATTTTAGTAAAGAACTAAGTATTTGGAGGAGAAGAACATCCTTACCTCTAAATGTAGATTTCTCCTTGATTGGAGCAAAAATCCTTGAAAATTCAACAAGCAAAACAAGAGGATTTGATGTAGAAATGATTAGGAACCAATGGATGATTGAAACCTCATCATTTGGTGTGAAAATCAAAAGAAATGATGATGTAGAAATGTGTTTGGCTGAGGGAATTTTGAGTGAAAATGAGATGAGAAAGTTTTTAAGAAAGTTAGTTATGAAAAGCTAAAATATCACTTTCCAGTTTTCCTTTAATTAATTAAACATTAATTAAATCATTAAAATCTAAGAAAAATCTGGAGAAATCCTTTCTTGGGTAAATTAGCTCCTTAAAGATTCAAAGTTTCAATCCCTACAAAACAGCCACCACTGAACTTTTCAAAAATTACATTTTAGTCACTATTTCGAAATGTTGCACTTCCAAACCTTATTTTGTAAAATTGATTTCACCACTCTCTTATATATATTAAAAGAGGATTTTTAGATATTTTTCCATATTTTTAAAGCATCCCGAACTAGGCTTTCCCTAAAACCACCTTTTATATTCGAACGGAAAATCGGACCGGTCCGGTTCAGACCCTAAACTTCTAAGCCCAAAATTGGGGTGTTACAACTCTCCTCTCTTAAGAAATTTCCAACTCTGGATTCAACTCCACTTCCTCCACAGGCATAACATGCGAAGGATCCGATCTATACCTCCGAAGCATAGAGACATGAAACACATCATGAATATTTTCCAAGTCTTGTGGCAATCTCAACTTGTACGCAACAGGACCCACACGTTCAATCACCTCGTATGGTCTAATGTACCTAGGGCTCAACTTACCCTTTCGGCTAAACCTCGTCACCTTTTTCCAAGGCGAAACTTTAAAAAACACACGGTCACCCACCGCATACTCAATCTCCTTACGCTTCAAATCCACGTAAGACTTATGTCGATCAGAAGCTCCCTTCAATCGCTCACAAATGAGCTTCACCTTCTCGGTGGTTCCTTTCAACAAAGCTGGCATTGAAACCAACTTCTGACATGTTTCAGCCCAACAAAGAGGAGTTATGCATTTCCTCCCGTACAAGGCTTCATAAGGTGCCATTTGAATACTTTCCTGGTAGCTATTGTTATAAGCAAACTCCACCAAAGGCAAATGCTTCTCCCAAGAGCCTTGAAACTCAATCACACAGCACCTCAACATATCCTCTAGCACTTGGATAACAAGCTCAGACTGTCCATCCGACTGTGGATGATAAGAAGTACTGAAATTTAGCCGTGTACCCAAAGCTTGATGCAAACATTCCTAGAAACGCGATGTAAACCTCAGATCTCGATCCGACACTATAGACTTTGGCACACCATGCAGCCGCAAAATCTCAGCAATGTACAACTCTACAAGCTTGTCCAAAGTGTATGTAGTATGCACATGCAAGAAATGAGCACACTTCGTAAGGCGATCCAGAATCACCCACACCGAATTCTTCTACGATGGCGACAAAGCCAAACCAGAAGGAAACTGATGCTCGGCCTTAACTCGCTAACATACCATGCAATTACTCACATACTCAGCAACATCTTTCTTCAAACCCACCCAATAGTTCTCATCTCGAAGATCACGATACATCTTAGTACTACCAGGGTGCATAGCAAAAGGACTACTATGAGCTTCAGTCAGAATAACACGCCTCAACTCAACATCATTGGGCACTACTATCCGACTTCCAAAACATAGAACTCCATCATTATTAAAACAGAAATTCGATGGCCTATCCTCAGCAATATCCTGAACATGTGGCACCAAGGAATCATCCAACAACTGCTTATCCTTTATCAACTGAACCAAGGATGGTTTCACCTGCAATTCAGCCACAAGACCGCCATCTCGCGAAATGCTCAAGCTGGCAAACATAGCTTTCAACTCCACTGCCACTTTCCTACTCAAGGCATCCTCTACAACATTAGCTTTTCCCGGATGGTACTCGATCGTCAGATCATAATCTTTAAGGAACTCCACCCAACGTCGTTGCCTAAGATTCAACTCTTTTTGAGACATCAGATACTTCAAACTTTTGTGATCCGTGTACACAGTACACTTCTCACCATACAGGTAATGTCTCCAAATTTTCAAAGCAAAAACCACCGCAGCTAACTCAATGTCATGCGTAGGATAATTGCGCTCATGCACCTTCAACTAACGCGATGCAAAAGCCACCACCTTACCCTCTTGCATCAACACACACCCCAAACCAACGTAGGATGCGTCACTGTACACCACAAACTTTTTCCCTGATTCAGGCTGAACCAAGATAGGAGCTTGCGTCAAAGCTGCCTTAAGCTTCTCAAAAGCTTGTTGTCTCGCTTCTGTCCACTCATACTTGACATCCTTCTGCAGCAACTTCGTCAAAGGTGCAGCAATCTTTGAAAATCCTTCCATGAACCTTCGATAGTATCCCGCCAACCCAAGGATCAACACGAATCCCCTCAGCAGAAACCACATGACCAAGGAACACAACTTCCCTGAGCAAGAACTCACACTTGCTTAGCTTAGCATAAAGCTGATTCTCCATCAAAACCTGCAACACAATCCTCAAATGCCCCTCATGCTCCTCCTCAGTATGAGAGTACACCAGGATATCATCAATGAACACCACAACAAACTTGTCCAAATATTCATGGAACACTCTATTCATCATGTCCATAAAAGCTGCAGGAGCATTTGTCAAACCAAACGGCATCACAAGGAACTCATAATGCCCATACCTCGTTCTGAAGGTTGTCTTTGGCACATCCACATCCTTCACCTTCAACTGGTAATAACGTGACCTTAAGTCAATTTTAGAGAACACAGCCGCTCCCCTAAACTGATAAAAAAGATCATCAATCCTCGGCAATGGATACCGATTCTTGATAGCCAACTTGTTCAGCTAACGATAATCGATGCACATTCTCATAGTGCCATCCTTTTTCTTCACAAACAAGACCGGTGCACCCCAAGGTGACACACTCGGCCGAATGAAACCATGATCAAGCAACTCCTGAAGTTGCGTCTTCAGCTCCTTCAACTCCTTAGGTGCCATTCGATAAGGTGTAATGGACACTGGAGTTGTGTTTTCATATAGCTCAATTCCAAACTCCACTTCTCGATTAGGAGGCAACCTAGGCAACTTCTCCGGAAACACACCAGGAAACTCTAGCACGGTCCTGATATCTTGCACTCGCAACTCCTTAGAGCTAGGATTCATCACAAAGGCTAGGTAGGCCTCACATCCTTGCCTCAGCATTCGGCTCGCTTCCAAAGAAGACACCACATTGGCAAGAAACTTCACATTCTCACCAACCACCACTACCTCATAATCATCCGCAAGCTTCAACAAAACTCGCTTGTTCTCAAAATCCACCACAGCCCGATGTTCAACAAGCCAATCCGTACCAAGGATTACATCAAAACCATAGAAAGGTAATTCCATGAGATCAACATGAAAAACATGGTTTTGCACAACCAAGGGACATCTTCTATACAACTTCCGTGTCACAACGGTCTCACCAAAGGAACTAGTTACACGCATACCAACATCCAAAGACTCAACAGGTAAACCAAGCAATTGAGCATGTTCACACAATATGTATGAGTGTGTAGATCCAGAATCAATCAAGGAAAGTAATGACAAGGATTGCAAAGTAAAGGTACCTGCGATCACATCTGTGTCATTTCTCCCCTCTCACTGAGCATACACTCGAGCCTGGCCACCACCCTCAGGTTGGAGAGCCACCACATGCGCCACATTCCTCCCACCATCATCTCTGCGCTAGAAGTTACCACGGCCGCGCCCAAGACCTCTCTGTGGTGCAACAACTCCAGGAGCACGTCCCTGACCACCACCGGCCAACAAAGGACACTCACTCCTCATGTGGTCTGCCGAACCACAATTCCAGCACGAATTACCAGTCACTGCCACAGGAGCCTGCATCTCTCTCGCTGCTCGAGGACAATCACGCCTCAAATGACCACGCGATCCACACGCCCAGCACGTGTTCTGGTCAGCTCTCGCCCTGTCTCCCTGAACAGGCGTACCATGCCCTCCACTACCACGCCTAGCAGAAGACTGATACCTCCTATCTCGTCCTCTCTTGTTCCGTCCACCACCGGAACTATACTCAGCAGCCCTCTTGCCCGAACCTGATCCAACACTCCTGGAAGACAAACCCATATTCTTCTCAATGTCCTTCGCCCTACTATTCAGCACATCAAAATCCGTATACTCAGCTGCAAGCATAAAGGTCTTTACGTCAGTCACTAAACCATAACGGAAACGCTCACACCTCTCCCGCTCATCAAGGATAAGCTCAGGTGCGTACTGACTGAGACGGACAAACTGGATCTCGTACTCACCCACCGTCATGCTCCCTTGTGTAAGAGACATGAATTCTCTTTTCTTTTCATCCAGGTATCGCACACCTAGATACTTCCGCTTGAACGCGTTCAGAAAGAACGTCCAAGTCACATCAGCTTCCTCCATCCCGGAGACAGTGGTCGTCCACCAGGTATACACATCATCATGTAACAGCGATACCACACATCCTAACTTCTGCACATCATTGCAGTTCATTTGACCCAATCTCCTCTTTGTACTTTCCAACCAAGATTCGGAACCCTCAGCAGATAAACCTCTGAACTCAGTCCCTCCCAGACTGCGCAAACGTTCCAAAAGTAATCTCGCATTGGCATCACCCTGATGCCCAGCTCCATGAGCTCCAACTACTGCTGCCTGAAAGGCTCCAACAATAGCCTGAAGCAAAATTGTCATGTCAGGAGCAGCTTGCCCCTGCCCAGCTTCAGGTCCAGCGACCCCAGCACCAGCACCAACACCAGCTCCATCACCTCCAGCACCACCACCATCGGGCGGTCCACCACCAGGAGGAGGAGGTATATCCACAACATGATCAGCATTGTTCTCATTCTCGTTCTGAGCCATAGCTCGCGTTTTAATTCTCGTCTCTCTACGAGGTCCCATTCACTAAAACAATGCACTAACACAATTGCAATAAACATAATTAGGCTCAACAAGGTAAGTAATCCAAGCACTCAAGCTCATTTTTCAAAAACAATTCATTTCATTAGTTTTGGTATGGCAATGGGTCCCTCTAACATGCTTCAACATAACATAGCATCACAATTGCAACATACTTACAATTCACACATCAAACTTTCACTTAAAAAGCATATCATGCAATCATACATACATCACCCACATAACCATTCTCGTTTACTCGAGAACTCAGCTCTGATACCACCAAATGTAACCCCCTTAGCTCGGCCTAGACGGTTGACCCGAACTACGAAGATTACACGGGGAAAACCAAAGTCAACTTGGAAGTCAACCTTGATTAACGACCTTTTTTTTTCTTTTTAGACTTATCTAGATGCACATTAACCTTAAGCGTACCCTTGAGAAACACATACTTGAAAAGCACAACGATTGAAATGCAACAAGAGACTCAATTGCACAACATACAAAAGTTAGGGACAAAATTATAATTTCTGGAAAGATGAAGGACTTAGCTGATTTTTAAGTTACCAATATCAAATTAATCATATTACATGCATCCCTGTCAGATTTCACCTCAATTGGACATCTCAAACTCATGCAATTGCAAAAACGATTTTCAGAACTAAAACGTAAAGCTTGCAAACCACAAAATCATTCAAATCAGTGCCCAACGGTCATCTGTTTCGGAATGGGGTTGACCGTTCCAAAACGCGGGTTCGTTTCGAGACCTGTATCCAAACAGGGCCTGGCAGTGGCCAAAACGTTTCGGAACGGCCTCTACCCGTTTCAATATACGAAGGCCATTACAGGCCCCCGTTTCGAAACACTAGTGCTCGTTCCGATACGGACTGCCTAGAAAGTGCAGAATTTGCTGGTTTAACATACAATTAACCACTGAAACACATCCTAATGACTTCCTAATCATGCCAACAAGTCATCAGGCATATAAGGTACATGTTTGCAACATTAAAACACATTCATGGCATCAATTAGGGAAATCCACAAGTCTATAGGCATGCATCCTAATAACCAAACCAAACAATCATCAAAGCATCAAAACAAGCACCAAAATGGCCAATTACAAGTCCAAATCATTTAAGGCATCATGCCACAACTAGAGAGTCCAAAACATCTCCCAAATCACATCCTAGGTTCCCATTGCCAAATATCAAAAACTAATAATGTTGTGAAGAAGTCACCATACATGAGCTTAGCTTTCCCTTGGATTCTTAGCCTCCTTGCTACGCTCAAACACCTCAATTATCTGCATTATTGGTTCAAGAGAGAGAGCATAAGCACAAATGCTTAGTGAGGCATGCTCTAAAGAAACAACACAATAATGCATTTTATAAAACAATTTTCTCAAAGCCTTTTAACACATAAACATCATTATTCATGCAACCTTGCATTCTTAACAAGCATCTCATGATTCTTTAGTACAACATGTCATATTGGCTTTCAAGTAATAATCCATAACCATTTACAATATAAAACACAATCGGATACGCGGATTACAAGTGTTGTCCCATACGCTTCATACACACTACCGAACACACAAGGTGGAGTTTACCGGTACAATCACAACCCCTCAACACCCGTGATGGAGTTTAACGATACAATCACAACCCCTCCACATCACTCATCGGTAGTTGTATAACATCACTAACGAGAACACGAGACACACAACACAAGATCCACACATGGACTTTTAACCACCATTGTGATCTTAACCATCTCGTTAGTGCACTTGGATGGAGTTTACGGTACAATTACAACCCCTCAACATCCAAGGCGACTTTATTCACGTTGCACCCAATCCTATAGCCGGCTAACTATATCCGATTCAAGTACTTTAGAAACCAACACATCACTTGCCAATATACATCATTTATCATCAACAATCCATTGTTTTATAGCATTAAATCAAGCCATTAAACAACATGCATCACTATGCATCAAATCCACATTTTCAATATATCAAACCAAGGATCTCTTACCTTGAGCATCCTCCAACATATGGCTTTCAAAACCAGCATTAACCATGCTAAATCATGCTTTCAAAACAAATTTAAACATGCAATTTATCAACAAATGCATCGAACCACTCCATGGCTCATACAAGAGAGTTTTCCCAAAACTTACTCTTGAGCTTAGTTAAGTTGATTAGACTTAAACTAAGCTCCCAAACCTTCAAACATTCGATACAAAGCTGGAAATCCAACTCCACTCACCAATTCCGTTTCTCAAGCTTGCCGAAATGCCGTTCAAACCTCCGGATCAACACCACAAGGATCCGAAGATGTCTCCCCTGTTTTGAACACATCAAAGCAGAGGATTAATGCATCATCATGCATTAAAATCTTCAGCCATTACACCTAAACTCGCTGCTCTCACCAAAACTAACATTTCGGCTACCAAACACAACCGAAATAACTTCCAAACTCTTACTCAACATTACCCAGCCAAGATCCATCAATTCTAAACATTCCTAAACATCAATTAACATCCAAAATGAACCTAAACTCGTCCTTATACCTCCAGCTATAACAAAACACCAAGATCACCCCAAAAACCACCATTTTCATAAGCAAAAACTTAGGAAATTCAACCTATTCGGGATTGCATTGAATAAACCTCAATTACACATCATTAAACATCCAAAATACATTTAAAATCCATCTCAAAACAGAGCCCAAACAATCACCACGAATTTCTTCAAGATTTGTTCCAAATCTTGAGTTTTAAGCCAAAATCATAATCACAATATTAAAACCTTTTATAAAACTTAATTTAAGGATTGAGAACTTGGGAATTTTAGTAAAGAACTGGGTATTTAGAGGAGAAGAACATCCTTACCTCTAAATGTAGATTTCTCCTTGATTAGAGCCAAAATCCTTGAAAATTCAACAAGCAAAACAAGAGGATTTGATGTAGAAAGGATTAGGAATTAATTGATGATTGAAACCTCATCATTTGGTGTGAAAATCAAAAGAAGTGCTGCTGTAGAAATGTGTTTGGCTGAGGGAATTTTGAGAGAAAATGAGATGAGAAAGTTTTTAAGAAAGTTAGTTATGAAAAGCTAAAATATCATTTTTCACTTTTCCTTTAATTAATTAAACATTAATTAAATCATTAAAATCTAAGAAAAATCTGGAGAAATCCTTTCTTGGGTAAATTATCTCCTTAAAGATTCAAAGTTTCAATCCTTACAAAACAGTCACCACTGAACTTTTCAAAAATTACATTTTAGTCACTATTTCGAAATGTTGCACTTCCAAACCTTATTTTGTAAAATTGATTTCACCACTCTCTTATATATATTAAAAGAGGGTTTTTAGATATTTTTCCATATTTTTAAAGCATCCCAAACTAGGCTTTCCCTAAAACCACCTTTTATATTCGAATCGAAAATCAGATCGGCCCGGTTCAGACCCTAAACTTCTAAGCCCAAAATTGGGGTGTTACAGAATAAACTTACACCGGGTTCAATTCGAACTTGGGCAGATTTAACTCGTGAATTTTTGTCTCTTTTTAATCTTTCACACTTATCTGAGCGATTACGTAACGAAATTGTTACTTTTCAACAGGAAGACGACGAACCAATGCACGAGGCCTGGGACAGATTTACCACTCTTTTAAGGAACTGCCAGATGCATGGATTCCCCGTTTGGAACCAGGTAACAAAATTCTATAATGGTGGCAATTTACAAACTCGTATTAGAATTGATTCAACAGCAAACGGATTACTGCTGGACAAAGACCCAAATGAGGCAATGGCAGCATTGAAAAATCTGGCGAAGAATGAGGAACAGTTTCCTACAGCAAGAAGAGGGGGGTAAAAAAGTTCTAACTGTAAAAGATTATGAGGCCGACAGCTCATTAAAATCACAGGTGGCATATCTCACTAAGGCAATGATAAAGCTCTTGAAAGAAGATTCACAGCCTGTCTACTCTGCTGAAGAGGTATGCGAAACGTGCGATGGAAATCACAGTTCGGAAGAATGTCCATTACAGTTAGAAGAAAGGATGTATGTTGGAAACTACAATAAGCAGAATTATAACTCCAACAACTACAATCCCAACTGGAGAAAGGATCTCAAGTTCTCTTGGAGCAATCCTAATAATGCCCTGAATCCTCAAGCATAGAATAATCAGAACCAGGGAGGACCTAGATTGCTGACTCGGTAGCAACCGCAGCAGCAGCAGCAACAGCCACCAGCTACCACAACTAGTATACTGGAACAGACTCTGGCTACGTTTATGTCTCAAACATGAACCTACATTGAGAACATGAATCACTTTGTCAAGAAGACAGAAACATTCATGGATAAAACAGCGATGCAGATGACCAATCATGAAGCTACTCTGAAATCATTAGAGACACAGATGGGTCAGGTTTCCCAGCATATTAAACCGAGGCAGAATGGAGGATTTCCTAGCTATACTGAAAACGCTAGACAGCCCACACATGAGCAGTGTAAAGCTATCACTACTAGGAGTGGGAAGAAACTACCAGGGCCTGAGAAAGAAGCTGAATCAGTTAAGAAACCAGCCTTGGAGTCGACTGTCGAGGAAGCTGCCCCGACAGGTAACAAACAGCCTGCTGCCGATGAGCCTGTCATGACAGTAGAAGGGACATAGGAGAAAGATGATGAACCTAAACCTCCTCAGATCCGTATGTAGTGGGAAGGACGCATTGCTGTTTATCGTCCCCCACCTTCTTTTCCTTAACGGCTACAAAAATTGAAATAAGAATCACTTCTTAAGAAGATTTATGATATTTTTAAGCAGGTTCATATCAACATTCTGTTGTTAGATGTCGTTAGGGAGATGCCCGGTTATGTCAAATTTCTCAAGGATGTCATGTCAAAGAAATCCAGACTTGGGGAATTTTAAACGGTCAAGATGACAGAAGGATGCATGAGTATTCTACACAAGCATCCACTCCAGAAGAAGAAGGATCCTGGGAGCTTCATCATACCATGCGTAATCGAAGACAAATTTGTGGGTAAGGCACTTTGTGATCTTGGTGCTAGTATAAATTTAATGCCCAAATCTGTTTTTCAGAAATTAGGTATTGGAAAAACTCGGCCCACAACAGTAATTCTGCAGCTGGCAGACCGCTCTTACTTTCATCCAGAAGGAAAAATTGAAGATATTCTGGTAAGGGTGGATAAGTTTATTTTTCCTGCTGACTTTCTTGTCTTAGATTGTGAAGCAGATGAAAACGCACCAATCATCCTGGGGCGACCCTTCTTAGCCACAGGAAGATCACTGATTGATATGGAAAAAGGAGAACTCACCATGAGAGTAAACGGTCAAGAAATCAAGTTGAATGTTCTCCAAGCAATGAAGCATGCTAATGCAGAATAAGAATGCAAGGTTATCACTGAAGTTACCCTTGACCAACCCTGCATCAGGTTGGGCTGCCACGACATAAAAATTGGTCACTACCTCGGCAGCCACTTAGAAGACTGTCATGACAGCACCGACGACAGCAACTCCTCAGAATCTGGTACTGAAGATCAAGAAGAGGTAAATTTGATAGGCAATCGTCCAGGTAAGTTGTTCGAGCCCTTAAACTACACCTCGGATAACCATGTAATTCAAAAGCCATCAACTGTTGAGCCCCCTGTTTTAGATCTTAAGCCCCTGCCAGGGCAGCTAAAATAAGTTTTCCTTGGTTTAAATGATATGTTGCCCGTAATCATCTCTTCCAAGTTGATGCAGGAACAGGAACAACAGTTAATAGGGATGCTGCAGTAGCACAAAAAGGCTATTGGATGGACGATAGTTGATATCCAAGGCATCAGTCCGGCATTATGTATGCATAAAATTCTTTTAGAGGATGATCATAAGCCGACTATTGATGCACAAAGACGTCTGAACCACGCTATGCAAGAAGTAGTGCGTAAAGAGATAATCAAATGGCTAGATGCTGGAATAATCTATGCCATCTCGGATAGCAAATGGGTTAGCTCGGTGCAGTGCGTTCCCAAGAAAGGAGGAATAACCGTGGTAACCAATGAAGAAAACAAGTTAATCCCAACCAGGACTGTGACCGGTTGGAGGGTTTGTGTGGACTACCGGAAGCTTAACAAAGCTACCCGAAAGGACCACTTTCCTTTACCCTTTATTGATCAAATGCTTGATAGATTAGCGGGTAAACCTTACTATTGTTTTCTTGATGGTTACTCGGGTTACAATCAAATAGCAATCGCACCGGAAGATCAAGAAAAGACGACGTTCACATGCCCTTACGGAACTTATGCTTTTCGAAGAATGCCTTTTGGACTTTGTAATGAACCACCCACCTTTCAAAGGTGCATGATGGAAATATTCTCCGATATGGTGGAGGATTTCCTAGAAATATTTATGGATGATTTTTCAGTCTTTGGAGACAACTTTGAAAGCTGCCTAGGCAACCTACAGAAGGTGCTTGAGAGATGTGAAAAAGCAAACTTGGTATTGAACTGGGAAAAGTGTCACTTCATGCTGGATGAAGGGATAGTCCTTGGTCATAAAATTAGCTGCTGTGGCATAGAAGTCGACAGAGCAAAAATAGAGGTGATCGAAAAGTTGCCGCAACCCACTACAGTCAAGGGAATCAGAAGTTTCTTAGGACATGTTGGTTTTTATCGGAGGTTCATTGCGAACTTTTCAAAGATCACCAAACCCCTATGCCATCTTCTGGAGCAGAACCGACCCTTCGACTTTAACGCTAAATGTACTGAGGCATTCAAGATTCTGAAAGAAAAACTGGCAATAGCCCCAACAGTACAGCCACCAGATTGGACACTACCATTTGAGATCATGTGTGATGCTAGTGACTATGCTGTCGGGGCAGCACTTGGCCAGAGGAAAGACAAACTTTTTCATGTCATATACTATGCTAGCAAAACATTGAACGACGCCCAAGTGAACTACACCACCACAGAGAAGGAACTATTAACTGTGGTATTCTCCATTGACAAGTTCCGTTCTTATATACTTGGAACAAAGGTCATAGTCCACACAAACCACTCTGCATTGAAGTATCTGTTCACCAAAAAGGATGCAAAGCCTCGACTGATACGTTGGATTCTACTACTGCAAGAGTTTGACCTTGAAATCAAAGTCAAAAAGGGGACAGAGAATCAAGTTGCAGATCACTTGTCAAGGTTGGAGAAGGGAAAGAGTCTACAGGCAGACGAGACAAACATATTGGAGACCTTCCCTGATGAGCAGCTGTTTGCTGCCACAATTACTGCTGCGACAGCCATGGCGGCAGGTAAGTTTTCTGAACTCCCCGGGTATGCTGATTTCGTTAATTTCTTAGTTAGCGGAATAACTCCTCCTGACCTTAATTATCAAGCTAGGAAGAGGTTCCAAAATGATGTTAAGCATTATTATTGGGACGAACCTCTTCTTTTCAAAATTTGTGCAGATCAGGTTATAAGGAGATGTGTACCACATGATGAACAGGAAGATATACTTCATCATTGTCATGCTTCACAGTATGGAGGACACTTAGGAGGTAACAAAACCGCTGCCAAGGTTTTGCAGTCGGGATTTTATTGGCCGTCACTGTACAAGGATGCTCAAATATTCTATAAGAACTGTGACAAGTGTCAACGAACTGGAAACATCTCAAGGAGACACGAGATGCCACTCCAAAATATTCTTGAAATTGATATCTTCGACGTTTGGGGGATAGATAAAACTTTTCTCTCAAAATTCATTCAACCAAACATTATCTTTATCATTAAATATTTCAGGTAATGTTCTTGACTTCTTAAACTTTTGATATCTAATGGATTCTTCAATCGTGTTTTCCAAAATCTCATTGTTTCTTCTTTCTTTTTCTGGAGTAAAATATCCAATTGAGAGGAAATTAACTCATTAGAGGTTTAGTTCGTACTTCTCCTCTAATGAAAGGTTCTTTACTAAAACTCTCAAGTATTTGATCCTTGTTTAATGTTTTCTAATGAGTTTTAATGATTTAATTATGGAAAATTGGTTAAATAAGGTTTAATTGATGAGATTGGTTGATTTTCATTTTGGATTTATTTTGCTAGGTTCGTGATTGATTCTAATCATTATTGTGACTTTTTACAATATTAATAAGTTGGTTTTAACAATGGAATCCCGAAACTAGGGGATTCTCTAATTTTCTAGGTTGTTAGTCATGAGTTTTGGGGAGTTATGGTTGTTTTATGAATGCTGAAGGTATACGGATGATATTAGATTGTTTTTGGATGTTAATTGAAGGTAATTGATGGATTAAACCTTTAGGTTTTGGCTTGGTTAAGTTGGGAAGGTGTTTGATGTAGTTTTCGATTGTTGTTGAGGGGTTTTGGTTAGAGTTTAAGGAGATTTGTTATGAATTGAAGTTGTTGGGTTTATGAATGTATTTAGATGCATTAAATCCTCTTTTTTGTGTGGTTAAAATAGGGGAGGTTGATCCTCAAGCTTGTGGTACCATTTCGGAAGCTTTGGAAGAGTAGTTCGCATCGGCGAACAAGGTTTTGTGTAGCCGTGTAGTGAGAACGTGGAAATCAACTTTGAAAAGGTTTAAAGGTTATTTTGGGAGTTTAAATTAAGCTTGAAACACTGGTTTAGATTGATTTTAATTGATTTTTGTGTTGATTAATATACTGAAAAGAGGTTTTGTTGATATAGATCCCGAAATCGTTGAGATCCTTGAGTTTCTTGATGGTTTTAATTGGGTTTTTGAGGTGGAATGATGTAGTAATGCTTGCTGGAGGTATAAGGATGGGTTTAGGTTGATTTTAGATGTGTTTTGATGTTTATAAATGGTTGAAAGTGATGTATGTTAGCTGGGCTTGGTTTAGGAAGCAATCGATTGAGTTTTTGGTTGTTTCAGACGGGTAAATTGGTGTAGTTTGGGTGAGCAACGAGTTTGTGTTTAGTTGCTGGTGTTGAAATGCATTTTAATGCATTTGGATCTTTGTTTTGGTGATAAAAACAGGGGATCTTGATCCGGGAGCAAACAAGACGATTTTGGAGGCTCCGGAAGGGTGATTTTCATGTCGACGAGCAAGGCTTCGCGTATCGATGAGTGGAATGGATTTTCCAGCTTTGTAACGCTTTAAGCATGGTCTTGGGAGCTTAGTGTAAGTTTGAAACACTTAGCTAAGCTCAAGAGTAAGTGATTCGAAAGTCTCTCTCGGAATGTGCTATGTTTTTGTTGGAAAATGCATTTGATTTGTATGTGGTTTAAATTACTGTTTTAAGCATGTTTTGAGCATTGATAATGCTGGTGTGTAATGCCATATGATTAAGGATGCACTTGGTAGGTGATCCTTGGTTTTATGAAATGTATGCTTTGGATATTAAGCATGTTTATGCTTGTAAAACAGTGGAATATTAATGTTAAATGATTATATTGGCAAGTGATGGAAATGGTTTTTGGTTACTTTAATCGGATATAGTTAGCTTGTTGTAGGATTGGGTGCACCGTGATTAGAGTCGCCTTGGATGTCGAGGGGTTGTAATTGTACCGTATACTCCATCCAAGTACCCCTAACGATTGAGGCTAAGATCACAATGGTTGATGGTTTAATTCCGTGTGTGGATCTTGTGATATGTGTCTCGTACTCTCGTTAGTGGAATTATACAACTACCGATGAGTGGTGTTGATGGGTTGTGATTGTACCGTTATACTCCACCACGGGTTTCACAACGATGGAGGATTGCTCTCGTGTGTGAGCCTTGTGTAGTCCGATAGTGTGTATGATGCGTGTGGGACAACGCTTGTAATCAGCGTATCCGGTTGTGTCATTTGTGTTGGTTTTGGTATGGATTGAGAATTGATCACTTGCGAGACAATATAATGTTGTTGATTACTAATTTAAGCATTAGATGCTTGTGGTTTATGCTAGAATGCATGTGATGCTTGGTTTAAGCATGAGCAAAAGATTATTTGCTGTTATTTGATGATGCTATGAGCATGTGGTTTAAAAAGTGCATTGATGCTTTAAAGAGCATGTTTTAAGGAAAGGCATGAGATGACAATTGATGATTTTTCCGTTTTGTAAAATACATTGTTGAATGTTTGATTTTAGTGATTCTCACTAAGCTTCATGCTCACGCTCATTTGTTTCATCAATGTAGAGAATTAGACTTTTGAGGCAGCAAGAAGCAAGGGGAAATCCAAGCTCTTTTGACTAGACAAAGTATGTGGTTTTACCTAAGTGTAATAAGAGGCAATGGGTGGAATTGCTACTCTTGGATTTATTTGGTGATGTTGTACACCATGAGCATGATTGGTTTGCTTATATTGGTTTGTAAGTGGCCTTTGAATGCTGGATTAAGCTTGAATGTGTTTTTAACCTTTTGATGGTTTTGACATCTAGGAAGCATGCCTATAGTTTATAAACTTGCAAGTTTGATGCTATGTTTTAGCTTGGGCTTCGTAATGGTGTTCTTTGATGCTTATTCATATTGTATGTGTGATGTGGCATGTATTGAGATGATTTCGGTGGTGAATAGTTGAGTTAAACTAGCAATTCGAGAAATTGCAGGGCAAGGCGTTTTGGAACACCCTTACCTGTTTCAGAACGGTGGCCTGGAATGGTCATGGTGTTTCAGAACGGGTAGGCACGTTCCGGAACATTTTGCCACTGTAAAGCATTATTTCGAAACGGGTTTCGGAACGCACTCGCGTATCGAAACGGTCAACCTGGTTTCGAAACAGCCATTTCGATATAGGGTCTTGTGTTTCGAAACACTTGACCGTTTGATGCTGAATTTGAATTGTTTCGGGTTTCAATTTCCTACAATTTTTGTCCTTGAATGTTTTATGCTTAATTAAATGAGTTTGGATGATCCATTTAAGATGAAACTTGACATGCTGGCATGTTATATGATAAATTTTGGGTTGATAACTTTAAAATCTATTTAGTCCTTTTAATTTTGGAAATTTACAATTTAGTCCCTAAAAGACGTTTGTGTGCAATTGGACACCTAATTGTGCTCCGTTCGCTGTGTCGCTTCTGCTAAATCAAATTGCTAATCATATAGGATAATAATGTGCATCTAGGAAAGATAAAATGAAAAAAAGGTCGTTAATCGAGGTTAATTTTAATGATTTGACTTCGGTTTTTCCCGTGTAATCTTCTTAGTTCGGGTCGGGCGTTTAGGCTCGGCTAAGGGGGTTACACTAAGCCTAGTGTGCTTACGCTCCTTTTTTGTTCATCAATTCAAAGAATTAAAGGTTGGAGGCAGAAAACATGTGAAGGTAATCCAAGGACTTGAACAATTTAAAAGTATGATTTTAAACTAGACTAGTAGTAGTAAAGGAAATGGAGTTCATTGTTGTTTTGAGAGGGTTTTTGCTAACACCTTGTTTGTCCAAGTTTATATTGATGTTCTGGTTTGTAATTGGCCTTATATGTTTGGTTTGTGTTGCGGATTAACGTTTTGTGCTTTGGTTGGTTTGGTTTTTAGGAAGCATGTCTCTAGACATATGATTGAAGTATGATGATATGTTTAGATCTCGTTTCTTTGATGTTCTAGCATGGTTTGATCTCTAGTATAGTTACATGTATGTTTGCGGCATGTTAAAGCATGTTCTAATCCATGGTTGTATGAAAAACTAGCAAAGTTGGACAATTTAGGTCCAGACGTATCAATACACGGGCCTCCATATTGGTACAGGTAAGTTTATTTTGGCTTAAGGGATTGGTACACGGGGAATTGTTTCGGTACGAATGTATGTATTTTACAAAGGGTACCGATACACGGGGAAGCGTATCGGTACAATTTTGAGCTACTGGAATCTTGAATTTTGAAATGACAAAATTGTACCAATACACTCCCTCGTGTACCGGTACAGTCAGCGGTTATTTCTGTTAAAATGATGTTTGAAGGTTTATGTTCTTTTCATTTTGGTCCCTAATATTTGTGAATGGAATTGTATGAGTTTGGATGATCATTTTTTAGCTGAAATTTGGTAAGGGAGCATGAAACCTGGCTAACTGAGGATTGGTAATATTAGATTTAATTAAGTCCCCATAATTTTTCTAGATTTGTAATTTGGCCCCTAATATATATCTTTGCGCAATCAAATGTCTTTTTGACGCCCGATTCAATTAATATTTCACCCGCTGCCAGCATGCACACCTTAGGTTATAATGTTGCATCTAGATAAGATAAAAAGAAAAAATAGGCGTAATTCCAGTTAAATTCCTACGGGTTTTTTCAGCAAACCCAATGTAGCTCGCTCGGTTTGGTCTAGCGACTAGACTAGGCCAAGGGGGTTACGGGAAATCCATACATAGGGCACCTTCTCAATAGATCCTTGAATTGCTCCTAGGCATCATACAAAGTCTCGTCATCAACCTACCTAAAAGTAATGATTTCACTCCACAGCTTGGCATTAAGTTTAGGTGGCTGAAATCTCAAAAGGAACTTCTGGCATAATTCTGCACATGAAGTAACTGAACCAGGTGGCAAAGAACTTAGCCACGTTTTTGCTCCATCTCTCAAAGAAAATGAGAATAGTCTCAACTTCATTGTCTCTTCAGCTACACCAGGTTGCTGAAATAGTTGGCACACCTCCATCAATTGCTTTAAGTGTTTCCTTGGGTCTCTAGTAGGTGGTCCGTTGAATTGTCTTACATTCAAAAGCGTCTGAATCATTACCGTTTTAAGTTCAAAATTAGTTGTATTTACCTCTGGACTAATCATCCATGGCATCAAATTATCCATATTTGGCGCCGAGTGCTCTGTGATAGGTTGTTCTTCTTCCACAACAACAACAGGGGCAAGAGGTATTTCATCATGTATTGTTGGATTCTCCTCATTATTTATGACACCATCTACTCCACCATTTCCGTTACAAGCCATTTCTCGAAGTTTTCTTCTTAATCTGCTTAGGGTTCTTTCAATCTCTGGATTGTATAATAATTCTTCCTTCGCAATTGGGCTTGTGGTCATACACCAAACAAAACAAATAAAATAAAATAAACAAATAGAAGTAAAAAATCAAAATAATAATTTCTATTGCAATCCCCGGCAATGGCGCCAAATATGTTTCGATTGACTAACACTTGGAAAAAATTGATGAATTAATGTAGATATGCAGGGAAATAATGCCAAGAATAGGTCTTTTTTGCGTGCAAGTATACACGGTCAGCAAGTAATATGACAAAATATGATAAATATAAGCCCTAGCAAAATAGACAAAAATGTCAAGGCATTCAATTATTAAAAACCTAAAAATCAAGCGTTCATCGCAAACATCCTAGTCAACTTAAAAGAATTAGTTCATGGTCGAGGGAACCATCAAAAAAATATCATTTTCAAACTTCAACATCATAACAAAATTAAAACTAAGAGAAATGGACAAAGAATGAGATCCTTCGATGCAGGCCTTCAATGAATCCAGAGCTCTCGGTAACAGCCTGGTCGAACCACGGTTTGCCCTCTACACTCTTTCTTCACCGCGGCGCAGCTTCCTTGGCTCATCGATAGGCTTCCTTTATATAAGCGCTCGTGAAAACCCTAGGTTGGGTTTGAATCTTGAAAGTTTGCTACGCACGAAAATATGCGCGTTATCTTCGTATCCGTTTTTTTAAATTTAGGGCTGACCTGGTCTTGACTAACGGCTAGCTGACCGGGCATCAGTTCATCCTTCAATTGCCAACCGAGCTTGGCAATTCTCGTCCTTCTTTTTCCAATCGCAACTCGGCATTTCTTTTCTGCTCCTCTAGCTTTCTGCCACTGCTCCTGACCTATCACCAAAGCAAGAAAATACCCCCTTCACTCTGGCAATGAAAACATTCCTTAACTCCTAGATGCAAATGCATGAATCTACTAGCTAAATGCACAAATATGTACTCAAAGTCAAGCAATAACATGGCAATATATACGTGAAAAGTAGTACTTTTGAGGAGTTAGCAGTCCTAGTAGACAGTAACGACAATTCGGGTACCTAGAGTCTAGAACAAAAATCACATGATGTAATCTAGAAGCCTTCCCCACTAGAGCCAAACAGGGACCTTAGACAGAGTGCAGCTGATTTAAATATGCTTCTCTAGTTATTCTCTCTGCTCAATATAACCTGCTTTACTGTATCAATTTAATCTAAATTTGTGCCATCAATATTATTACACAATATTTACACAGTTTATGTTGTTGTTTTGTTTGCTTTGTTTTGCTATTTTTTTGAATATGTGGCATCATGTTGCATTTTTAAGGGTATCGATTCGAGAATTAGTTAATTAGGAAGTGTTCATAATGGTTGAAGGATACAATAAATGGGGAGAAGGTAATACATCAGTGTGGTCATGGTCAGAGGAGACATAGTTTAAAAAAAGAGTTAGCATTCGTGGGGACCACGTATCGAAGATGAAAGACTACACCAAGATTGTTTCTAAATAGAATGATTGTTTTCCGAAATTGAAAACAATATGGGAACAGTGGGATGTTGACATGAAGAGTCTCTTTCAACATGAGTTTGGGGATATAGTGCTATTAGGAATGAATGAACCTTGGTTCAACAGATAGCTATCTAAAAAAGGTAATGACGAGCCGACAAAAGACAATGAGCGTATACATTGGAAGATTATCTGGGGAATGATTCTGACAAGCGATGATCTGATATGGAAGAGAAGCATGTATGCTTTGTGTATCGACGAACTGGTTTTGTTCCCAAGAACTTTGGATTATATAGACTCGTCGACATTAGGGCTATTCGAGCATTTAGAAAGAGGCGTTAAACCAGTACCAACTATTTTGGCAGAAAAACTTTTAGATCATTGACTGCTTGTAGAAAGGTAGGGGAAGAAAGATTTCAGGGCTGTGCACAGTTATGGACATAGGTGGGACATAGAGTCAGTAGATTTTTCAGTACCTACTAACAGATGGAGGAGCATCCCGTTAAGTGCCCGATAGAGAAAATGTTAGGAGAACGGTGGAATGAATGCTTCAAGGATATGAAAGATGTCAGTTATATGTACCGATGTGGATTTAGAGACTAGGTCCCACTACCTGGAGTTTGGGGAGGAACAACTTATTGCCCACTACTAGTGTCAAGACAGTTTGCATCGAGATAGTTCATTCCTACAACTACAAGTATGGCGCAATTTGAGTATGCACATAAGATAGATGATTACAACTCGAAGGTACAAGGAAACGCTGAAGCATGGAAGGAACCAAGGAGAATGCATCCAAGTTATCCTCAATTTTCAGAATCCATGCATCATATATAGTTAAGCATTCATAAGATAGAAGCATGCTAACTCATGCATTTAAAGCATTTTTTCATATTTTGGCAAGAATCTACAAAAATCAGCAAAGAACAAGCAAATATTTCAATCTACAATTTCGATCATCATACCACCAGATTCCCTAAGTCCTTGAATTATAGCCTGTGAAGTGTGAATAGAGAAGAAAAGGTGAATGGTTTCAATTCAACCACAAATATTATGCAGCCAAGGCTTCAGATAAACAGGTGTAGTAGACTAGTAGTTTTACCCACCATGAGAGAATAAATCCGAGTAAAAACTCCCCTCTTCAAAAGCTTCAGGTTCAATGCTTTATCAGTCCACACCACATGGTCACGGTACCTAAGTCAGACAAGCCATATCATTTGACACAAGTGCTTACAGCCACATCTATGATGTAATCCTACAAGCTCTATTTCCAGGAATCAACATTCCAACATTCCAATATCCACTGTCCCATATCATGCACACCAGAACCTCTATTTGAAACACAAAACACCGAGACAGAGTATGTTTAATGTCACTGTAAGAATTACCAGCCAAGCATTTCCTCCTTCGTTGCAGTTGAAGCAATTATGAATGCCTGTATCAAATAAAACATGACACAACTGTAAGCAAATTATGACTCTAAACTTAGAGAGACAAAATCAAGCTAAGATTCATCCATATCAGTAAAAAAGAGAAGCCTGATATAAACTAGTAATCTGCCTCTATACTAGCCCTTGAAATATTGCAAGTAACACTATACTTAAACTATTTTTCCTAAGGCCAAAAAGCCCTTTTTTTTGGAGAACATGTTTTCTATAAATGGCAGGAAAAAAAGACACAAAACGCATGTCAGACATGAATTGTAGATCTAGAAAAGATTAGAAAATATTTCAATCGCAATTTTTGTGAAGTAAAGATATCAACTCATTTGAAGAAGCGGATTTCAGCAAAGATTTTCTGATTGTCTGTACAAGACAGAAGGTGCAGTACAATTCTAAAGCCTTCAGGTCATCAGCAAGTCCTTTGGACCTGATGTTAAGTCCTTCAGGCCATCACCTTCGGGAATGATGAGAACATTTGCTTGTATGCACAAGACAGAAAGTGCAGTACAATTCTAAAGCCTTTGGGTCATCAGCATGTCCTTCGGGCATGATGTTAAGTCCTTCGGGCCATCACCTTCAAGAGTGATGAGAACATTTGCTTGTATGTACAAGACAGAAAATGCAGTACAATTCTAAAGCCTTCGGGTCATCAGTCAGTCCTTCGTGAATGATGATAAGTCCTTCGGGCCATCACCTTCGCGAGTGATGAGAACTTTGCAGATTTCGTCACAATAAGATAGTGGGGGCACGGTATCGGCAAAGATTTTAACCTTGTGGGTCATTAGTTTCAAGGGAAATAAGAAAGTTCATGTTACAAAGTTTGGAAAGTAAGACACATAAACTTCCAGCTCAAATAAGGAAGATTCACAGTTTAAATGGTCAAAACTTTCAGTGTCTCTTGTTGAAGCACTTGAAGTTTCTTAATGATATACCCAAATTGTGCATTTGCTTTACAATTAATGTTGAAAGATTAGTGATAAATTTGACTTTTGCAGGTCGCATATACGTTCCAAGCATAGAAGGAGATCGATCAACAGAGGAAGAGAAACAAAAGATCTCGTGCAAGCTCCAAACTGAAAGATCGAGACACCTTAGGCAGATAAAGCAGTGACTCTATGTAACCCCCTCGTCTCGGCCTGGGCAGCCGACCGGTCTGAGTGGGCTACACGGGGATAACCGAGGCGAAACTCGTTAAGGCTCCACTTCGGTTAACAACCCGAGAAAAGCTTTTTCTTTAATTATCTTGTCTAGATGAATTCAATTAGACCTTTGTGAGAAGCGACAACGGAAAACAAGACTAAACCATACAAACGGCGTGTAACTTGATTTAAATTTACCATGTATTCAAATTAGGTTGATTTCTTGCGCACGCGACCAAAACACACATAAACGATTACTAACAAGGCTCACAAGAAAGCTAACATCAAATAGGGCCTAATGCCCAACACTTGGGAACCTTTAGAGATGTCAAAAGCCCACTTTTCAGGCATGTGTTTCGAAACAGGCTTGCCCGTTTCGAAACACGGGCCCAGTTTAAAAAGCCAATCACTCGTACCGATACGCATCCACCCCATTTCGATTCAGTGGACCATTTCACCTAGACGTTCCGAAACACGTTTCGAAACAGACCCTCCCAGTAGCCAAAACATTTCGAAACACGTATCGGAACAGGGGTTCACAGTAGCCAAACCGTACCAAAATGTGTTTCGATACGGGTATCCCTGGAACCACACTCGTTCCGAAACAACCTCCCTCGTTCCAAAACGCCTGCAACCAGTGAGTTTCCAAAACTAGTTTTAAACATCTCTAAACGACCCCAAAGACTTCAAGAAGTAAGACACAACATGCGCACACGAACTCTAGAGGCATACACCCTAGTACAAGCATGCTTAAACACTTAACTCGCATGCACATAAAAGGAAACCAAAAGGATAACCAAGCATTCATGAAGGTATAAAGCAAGCAAGGTTCACAAGCCTTAGAACAAACATATAAGCATAAGGATAAGGGCCACATGGCCAACATACACGCCAAGCAAGCCACACACAAACGTCAACATACAAAAGGGAGTCTTACAAGCTCCTTAACACAAAGCAACATACACAAATCCCCATTGCTTATCTATTACATCTTTAGCTTAAAATTTCATACTTGAGGATTAAGATAGCACACTTGGAAGCCTTTTCTCCTTGCACAAGCAACCTACGAACTAAGGATCTGCATTGTCAAACAAAAGAGAGCGTAAAGCTTAGTGAGGGTAAGCTCATGAAACAAACCTCGACAATGCAGGGTCCAAGCACGAGCAACAAACCAAGGAAGAATGCATGTTTTCTTACCTTCGAAACCACATGAGTCAATATGTAAAATGCATGAACATATCATCAATTATCATGCCATGCTCAACATGTCCACAAATACAACCATATAAAACACATTTAAAAACGTATTGGCACCTAGCTATGACCCAAATACGTGGATAACAACCGTTGGAACTCACATCCAACAACTCAACCATTACATTACCTCTCGGTGGGATTACACTCATCATTGATTCTCGCGGAGGGGATTCCACTCATCCTCACGCCCCGTCGATGGGATTCCACTCATCACCGACTAAAATATAAAAGAAGATTTCTGGGCGTACCCGTACTCCATCTTGGTGACTACCATCACCAAGACCACGCGCGCATTTCGACTCTCGAGTGCACACTAACATCCTAATGATCGATCATTTTTACCCAAGCATACTAGTGCCAATACTAACTCATTTCATAGCTCAACCTCACTACATTCTTACCAATTTCCGTGCTTGGCACGTACTCACCATGATTTACCATCATGCACCCACATTTCATCAAATACATGCATATCACAATGCATAAATGAATCATCATGCCTCATCACAACACATATGCACAAAATGCATAGCAACATCATTCACATTTAACCCATGAGGCGTAACACAACATTTAGAAGTTCAACCAAAGTCTTCTAACTAAAGCTTGAGATTAGACTACCAATCTAATCCCAACTCTAGGTGGGTTTACCAAGCCCGACCTAGGTCTACATGCTCGAACCAACATTTGAAAACCAATTTAAGATCGAAGAACCACTCACCAGACTTTCCAAACACAAACAAACAACCGATCAAGCTCCCAACAGTTCCAGATTGATTCCTGAAGATTCTCCAACACCAAATCCCGATGCTAGCCAAATAAAGCCAACAAAACAAACACAAATCAGCCCACAAATCACTGTAGCAACCCTCGGAGCACAAAACAAGCATTTAGCCAACTAAGAACACCCTTAAACACATATTTTCGAGCAGCCCATTTGCACAGCTAATAACCATTGATTCCAACACTTTTAACACACCTAATATCTTCCAAAATAACCCTTAAACACACACAATCATCAGCCACCAATTTCCCACATAAACAGCCCCAAAACTTGACATTTGAACGATCTAAAACCTCCCTAAAACCCATATCCGAAAATCCTTATAAAACCAAGTAAAAATCATATATGTTGGACCATTTGGGCTACCAATAACATATCTAATAATAAGAAATCAAAAGCTTTAACAATAGACCATGAAGTTTGGATTTTTATTCTTTAAACTCAAAAACTCAAAACACAAAACAAAGGGTTTCATTGAAAATTAAGGACATGGAGAGAAAGATGAAGTTGAGGACAACTCAAAAATGTTATTACCTTTCAAAAATCTTCAAAGATGAAGCAATGAGGTGATGGAATAGTAACCTTTCATGGAGAGGAGAAGGTGTCGTGGGTTTTGAAAGAGAGAGGGGAGGAAGATGAGTAAAAATGAAATTTTTATTTGTTTGTTTCTTTTAAAAAGTCAAAGGTCCTTTTTACCCTTAATGAAATGGAATATTCACAAGAGTATAAAATCCATGGCTATTTGAGTTCAATTTAAAATATGTCCAACACAATTTATTATTTTGAAAACAAAACCCGAGACATTATTTTAATTATTTAATTCACCCGACCCCCAAACCCGGGTGTTACACTCTAAAGATCTCAGTTCTTCAAGCGGGAAATTGAAAATATTTCATATTGTTTCAGGTTGAATACTTATTAATTGATGATATTTCTTTTCTTTTTTTGCAGGATTAGTTTTGGTAGGGATTTCCTAGCAAAGAATGAAGAGCTCTAATGAGAAGAGTTCGCACAGCAAAGAATACAGAGCTCTTAATGAGAAGAGTTCGTTCAGCAAAGAATGCAGAGTTCATAATGAGAAGAGTTAGTTCAGCAAAGAATGTAGAGTTCATAATGAGAAGATCTTGCCCAGAAAAGAATGAAGAACTCATAATGAGAAGAGTTCGCTCGTCAAAGAATAAGGAGTTCCTAGTGAGAAGAACTCACTTGTTCAACACCTTTATAGAGAGGTGAATCAACATTTCCAATAAAGAATGAGGAGTTCCTAATGAGAAGAGCTCGTTTGTTCAAACTTTTGTAGAGGTGTGGATCAACATTTAGAAGAATGAAGAGTGTTATTATTCTGGGCTTTGCCACATTTCAGAAGAACAAATAGTTCAACTTTTCAGACTTCATCAATATTTTAGAGGAATGAAGGGTGTAACTGTTCCAGGCTTCACCACATTTTAGAAGAATGAATGGTTTAGCTTTTTCAGACCTTATCAACATTTCAGAAGAATGAAGAGTATGATTGTTCCAGGATTCACGGCATTTTTGAAGAATAGATGTTCAACTTTTTCAAACATCATCAGCATTTTATACAGTGAATGAGGATCAATTTTTTATAGAGAAAAATGAATCAATATTGCTAAAAGGAATGAATGAGTTCAGAATGAGAAGAACTGGTTCAGAATTTGCAGTTAGCCTTTGTAGAAAGATTGAAAAGTTCATAATGAGAAGAATTTGTTCAAGCTTTTTAAGGAGGAAGATACAAAATGTCCAGGGGAAAGATGAAATGTACATAAGGAGAAGAACTTGTTCTTGTTTTCTAGAAGAAGAAGAAAGGTCATGAGTTCATAATGAAAAGAGCTCGTGGATTAATACTTTAGAAGAATGAGTAGTTCATAATGAGAAAAACTAGCTCGGATTTTGGTTTAGCCTTGGTAGAAAGATTGGGAAGTTCATAATGAGAAGAACTTATAGCTCAGAGCGAAAACCGGTTGATCCAGACAAAATTCGTGTCTTTTCAGTCTTTGCCCAATTTCCTTTTCACAACAATGAGCATACAGGGGCAGCTATAATACTCAAATTTCGTTCAGGTATCCATATATATTGTATTTCACTATAAGTAAAACCATAAATAATAAATAAATAAATACTAAGTAAATAAATATAAAACCCAAATAAATAAAATTTAGTCCAAATATCCATTATAATGTCCAATTCCAATTATAAAACTCGAAGCCCAATACAAGCCCAAATTCCAATCAATTACAGTTATTCCCGCAAAAAATCCAATGGATTACACCCAAAAAACACAAATCTATAAAAAAAATTGAATTTCCTGCACAAACCAGGACACGTGACAGCATCTCATTGACCAAAATAGTTTCACTCAGATTTGTACTTTTTCAAACACATCTATCTGGCTTGATGACGTCAGCCATGTGACGTCTGCATGACGTCACTTGGTCAGACCCTATAAATAGCAAGAGAGAATTTGTCAACATCTATTAATATTCATAATGACAGATAATAATAATAATAATAATAATAATAATAATAATAATAATAATAATAATAATAATAATAATAATAATAATAATAATAATAATAATAATAATAATAAATATATTAGAAGAGAGAGAAATACCTTGAGTGCCAAACTATCTAGAAGACGAAGGGCCACCACTGTGAAGAGGAAGCGTCGTATGAGACAACATTAGAATGCTCGGACCGTTGCCGGAATGATTCGACTGTCACTAGAAGGTATAATCCCTTCCATTTTTAATCCCTACAAAAAAACAAAAACAAATAGTGTTAGTATATTCGAAATGAAATAGATCTGTAAAAAAGCAAACCGAAAATATGAACAGCGACCGAAGCACTTATCTTGACAGAGGCGGAGTCGAACATGGGGGTTTTAAGTAGATTTAGGGGAAAGTTGGGTGATCCTGCCGAATCGGGTAGATTTGAATATTTAGGGTGAAAACATAATTTTAGGGGTTTTTTAAGTTCAAAAGTGGTGTTTCGCGGCCGCCGAAAATCGCCTTACGGCGGCCGGCGGAGGAATAAGGTTGCTGGCGAACACCGAAATTTGGTCGGAGATTGGCCGAAAAAGATCTGACGGTGGAATATGTGGCGGAGGTTGCCGAAGATCTTCGTGTTCATCGAGTTTTTTATGAACATGAAGAACACATGTAAATTCATGTGAGTTTGATCAGTTTGAGTGAACTTTCTGGGCAGAAATGTGTTTTTAAGAGAGAATTGAGAGAGCCGGTGGAGGAGAGGGAGAGTAAAAATGAGAAAATAGGGCATTTTGGCTGAAAGGTGTATTATATACCCGGGACAATATGCTTTGTTTTTATCTCGAGACAAAAAAATCCACGCCTCATTTATGAGTCGAGTATACAACATGCGCATCATTTATCCGAGTTTTTTGAATTTTTCCCTAACTGGTCTTGTATTTCAATTTAGCCTCAATTCTCAATAAAAATCATAATTAAGGTTTCAACTTGTTCAATTGACTCCCTTTTACAATATTTAATTATTTAATTTAATTGCTTTAATTATCATTGGTTGATGCATGTTTTTAATTCAAGCATGTAATATAATTGTTAGATGATTTTAACATCTTAATTTAATTAGTACTTTAGAGCCTTAGTTATTAGGAGCTTCAATTAGGATTTAATAATTCAATTGAAAAGGACATTGTAGTAAATTGATAAATGTTAAGTGAGAAGTTTTAAAGTTCAAATTTGGATGATGTCTCATTGCAATGAGGTGTTGTTCAATATGAGCTTTTAAGTAGAATATTTGATATTTATTAAAACCTTATCATTTCATAATCGACTAGATTAATTACTTAGAGCATTGATTAGGACTGGTACTTTAAATAATTAGAGAAATTAACAAATTAGAGAATATTATATATAATCTTGGCGTTTAAATATGGACGGTGCCCAAGTAATTAGGTGTTATCTCATGTAACCATTTAAATTAAATAATATTAGTAGATGTAAATAATATAAAAATTATAATCAAAGCCTTTTAAGTTAGAACTTAAAATAAGCAAGACAATAATAAAACATGCATTAAATATTTTATATTCGAAATATATTTTTGGAATATGAATAGAGGTGCCCTGAGCGTATAGGGGTGTTTTCAATTTATATTCGAAACAAAAATATATTTTCTTATAAAATGAATATTTCCATTCAGAACACAAACCCTGTTAATAGTTAATGATTAAATTAAATTCAAATTATTATTCTCAAAATGTCAATATGCCATGCAAAATTAAAGGTACCGATATCAGGAGTTTGTGGGATGCTAATCCTTCCTCACACGTAACCAACTCCTGAACCCTAATTTTAAAAGAACGAATCTCTGGCTATTTTTATGGTATTCGGTCTATCAAAGTGGTGATGACGACTCTAAATTATTTTCAAAATTGAATTAAAAATGAAAAAAATTCTAATTTTAAAAATTAATCGTCCAAATTATTTTTTCGCGTAAAAATAATTTTGATAGAAAAAAGCAAGTTAATGGAGGTTCACCCATTTATGGTTGATAATCATGCATCTTGTATAATGGTTTCTCTGATTTAATGACTAATTCCATATTATGTTGATTGGTCCATCAGATTAGATGGTAATTCTAAATCTTGATTGTGTGTTATCGATTACGAGGTTCTAGAGAATTTTCATACTTGGTAGTAGAGGATGTTAGTTAGTTAGGGGATTACTAGCCACATTGCATGTAATGTATGATGTGATGATAATTATGCTTTTGTAATGATTTAACTTTGAGATAGTGGATGATTCTACGTTTAACTAATATGATCATACCTAAATGCAATTATAGAGGATACGCTAAGCTCTCTATCTCATCCAGTAGTTGTAGTTTTGTAACACTTCGATTTTGAGTCTAAAAGTATTTGAGGTTGATTAGAGATTCATGTTAGTTCGGGAGTGGTTCAGGAAAAACAAGATTCGGTTATGATAAAAATATGAGAAAATACTTAAAAAATATATTATTGATTATATAAATGAATTTGGTAAAATCAATTTTAAGAAAAAAAAATTGGAAGTGGGACATTTTGAGTTAGTGACCAAAACGTGATTTTTACAAAGTTGTTTTAGTGACTATTTTGTAAAGGGATTGAAACTTGAATCTTTAAGGAGCTATTTACCTATTTGTTTTTATCAAATATTTCTCTCAATTATGAGCATTTTAAAATGTTTTAATTAAATATTAAAAGGTTTAATAAAAGGAGAATTAGTTATTTCATTAAAACTCATTTTATGTCATTTTTTCTCATTCTATTTTCTTTCAAAGTTTTCCTTCAGCCAAACACTCTCTATTTTCAAGAAACTTGATGTAATGCTCTTGATTTACTGAGTTTTTGATTTCTAAATGATTCTTTAATCTTGATTTACAAAACTTTATTGTTTTTCCATTGATTTTTCAAAAAAAAAATTACATCCAATTGAGAGAGATTTCATCCATTAGAGGTAAGGTCTGTCCTCCTCCTCTAATGATCAGTTCTTTACTGAAATTCCCAAGTTATCAATCCTTTACATATGTTTCTAAGTTGTTTTGATGGATTAATTATGGGAATTTGGTTAAATTGAAGATTATTGGTTGAAATTTATGATTTTCGTAATGCTACTGTTTTACTTGATTTAGGAATGATATTAATAATGATTTGATGTTAAATGATGTTGAAATAAAAATTTTATCATAATAATCCTGAATTGGATTGGATCTCTAGTTGTTAGATTGTTAGATTTGGGGTTTTGTGGTGTTTGTGTGAAATCTGAGTTGCTGGGGGTATAAGGATGTAATTAGATTGTTTTTGGATGCTAATAGATGTGTAAAAGTGGAAAGAGGTGTTAGTATGGCTGGGTTGAGCTTGTGGATCAATCGAACGTTTTTTCGGTTGTTTCGGATAGCCGTTTTATTGTTTTTGAGCAGAGCAGCGAGGTAGCTTTGATTGCTGGTGATTTTAATGCATTGAGATGCATTAATCCACTGTTCTTGTGTGTTATAAATAGGGGAGAACATATCAAAAGAAATTGGTGAACTTTCGGGGGCTCCGAAAGCTTGATTACTGTAGAGCGTTCGGGTGTTCTCTATTTATGAGCACAAGTGCACACTCTTGTCAAGTTATAGTATAAAAGATATTGTAATACCCAGGTTTGAGGGTCGGGTGAATTAAAATAATAAAATAATATTTTGGGCCTCGGGTTTTCAAAACAAATATTTTATGTTGGACTTAATTTAATTTAAAGCCCAATTCCATGGATTTTAGGATTTTTGAGATAGCCATCTCATTAATGGCAAAGTTGTAAATAAGTGGTCTTGCAAAATAAAAATCCCATTTATTTTAAAATAGCCTTTTCCACCATCTTCTTCCCCCCTTCACTTTCATTTCCACGACAAAACCCTATTTTCCCCTAGTTTACTATTCCATCATCTCTCTTGCTCATTGTTGGGGGTTTTTCAAAAGTAAACTCAATTTTGACTTGTCCACATCGTTCTCTACAAGTCTATGGTTTTATTTTCCATTTAAACCCATGATTTCTCATTTTGGAATTGTAACCCTCGGTTTCGACCTAAGGGTTTGAAACAAATTGAAATTGACGATTTGGAAACTTTCCCCTCAAGTAAGGTTATTTATGAAAAACCGTGCCGAAATTATTATTCAACTATAATAACTAACCTTTAATGTTTCATCTTAAAACAAGCATGCTAAAAATAGTTTATCAAATCCCAAAAAAATAATAAATGTCCAAAGCCCACGTTTACAACCAAATCTGAAAATACTTAAATAATTAAATTTAACTTTAGAACAAAACATACTGTTAAATAGTAACAAATCTTGTTCGTACGAGGTCCTCCAAGTACCGAAACCTAAGTCTGGAAATCTGAAACAGATACTAAGGGGGAGTCAGCTATAAAGCTCAGTGTGTCTCTAAAGTGCATAACAGAAGTCAATCCAACAGTCAAACAACAAATCAAGAATTAACAGACATTTCGAAGTATTACAAGCAAGACATATAGATATCATAACATGACATGCACCCATCTACATCACCGCCCGAAGAGTGAGGTTCCCCTGAACCACTCTACACCTAAACACCATGTCCAAAGCAGAACTCATCCCGAAAGATGGAACTACTAATCCGAAGCGAAGTTCAACCCGAAGGATGAAGCTGAGCTTGCTCCATACAATATCCCAACCCAATGATATGACATGTAATCCGATTTCAGAGTTCGAATGCAATCTTGTTAAATAACTATGATGCATGTACATAATAATCTGATTCCGATATATGTTACATAACATGGTCACAACATTCAAGTCATATAATATTTATCAGATAACAGAGCAGAATAGCACACAGTCGAGTCATATAATATTTATCAGATAGCAGAGCCGAATACACACACACACACACACACACACACACACACACACACACACACACACACATATATATATATATATATATATATATATATATCATACAAATCATGCAATTAGACATCAGAGACATGTAGCACAGACAGAGAACACACCTTAGGCAGCTAAACAGTCAACGTCGATAGTGACGTCTCCCACGCTCAGCCCTAGCGGAAGGTCGGACAGAATCAGCTCCTAAAAATAAACTACGCTTAACAAAAATCTTACTAGCAGATCTCGAAGACTGTGCCACCGGAGGTCTGCCTAGCAGAGGAGGAGGTAAAGTCTCGGGGTCAGAGTCCACGTCACCTGAACACAAAAATATCTGAGTCAAACTCTAATGCAACATTTAACAAAATTCTGAGTTCAACAAATAAACTTGATCCAAAAAAGGTATTTTAGGTTCGAATTTGAATAAACGGACAACGACAATGGAACCAGAACGTCGAAAAACATAAAGGTGAACTCGGCCGAAAAAGTCAACGCAAAAAGTCAACGTTGACGTCATCGATGACAAAATCATTGACCATGACGACGTCATCGCTGCCGTCAGTCTGCATCAACATTGCAACAGCAGATGACGTCACTGTTGACGTCGTCCAACTCGGTCAACCAGGTCGGTTCAGTTCAGCGTTATGGTCTGGTCCAATTCCCCAACCCGGTTCGGTTTAACCATACAAACCCCAAATCAGATTCAAAACCCTAAATTCCCAAATTAAATGAAATCCCTAATCAACTTTCCCCAACTACACCCTAATCGGTAAACCCCAACCCAAAAGTAACCAACCAGATCCACAGCGGCCGGCAACTCGACGGCGGCGGCAGACCGAAAACCCAATGATTTGACATGTCACTCACCCAACACAAAACATCAACGGCGCACGAGGGGAATACGGCGGCGACAGAGCGCGACCACGACGGTTCTCGAACCGTCTCTAGAAAAGAACAGCGTGCGACGAGTGACGGCTGCCGGGTTTTGATCGTGCGGTCACGGTGAACACACAGACGACCTTGAAACGCCGAACGGACAAGGCTAGCCCTTTCGCCGGAGCTTCAACGGAAACGGGGAAGGGTTTGGTTGTCGATAATATTATTTTCAGAGAAAAAGGGAGAGGGAGAGAGAGAGGGAAAATAGAAAGCGACGCATATACTGAAATCAAAACAAAAGGGTTGTTTACCCTAACAAATGGGTAAATTACAAAAGAAAGGTCCCTAATTTAGCCCGCCTAACAAATTAACCACCAAACCTTAATTTTATTCAATTAGGTCCCAAATTTAAATTAGGTTAAATTCTGAAATTTCCCCAAAATTCTAGGGTTTCCAATTGGGAATTTTCACAATTAGGGTTTACCAAATTGGGGCTAAATTGGGGTGTTACAACTCTCCCCCCGTAAAAACAAATTTCGGCCTCGAAATTTACCTGGAGCAAACAAATGCGGATATTGAGCTTTGATGATAGCTTTGGGCTTCCATGTAGCCTCATGATGACTGCGACCACGCCACAAGACTTTAACCATCTTAATGGTCTTCCTTCTGAGAACTTTCTTATCCCGAACAAGAATCTCGATAGGCTCCTCCTCAAAGTGCAAATTTGGACGAATCTCAATCTCCTCCACAGGAAAAACATGAGACGGATCATCATGGTAGTGTCTCAACACAGAAACATGGAAAACATCATGAATACGTTGAAGCTCTGGTGGTAACTCAAGCTGATAAGCAACAGGTCCAACCCGACGAAGAATCCGATAATGACCAATATATCGAGGACTCAGCTTGCCCTTTCGACCAAACCGAAGTACCTTCCTCCAAGGAGATAGTTTCAGGAAAACCTCATCACCAACCTCAAACTCAAGATCTCGACGTCTCAAGTCGGCATAAGACTTCTGTCTATCAAAAGCAACCTTAAGTCGGTCTCGAATCAATCTGACTGTCTGCTGGGCCTCACAGACTATGTTTGGTCCCAACAATCTATGCTCATTAAGTTCAGCCCATCCAATCGGTGACCTACACCTACGCCCATACAGAGCCTTGTACGGTGCCATCTTGATACTGGCCCGGTAGCTGTTATTATATGCAAACTCTGCGAGCGGCAAGAAATCCTCCCAACTACAACTGTAATCAAGAACACAACCTCTCAACATGTC
Organism: Hibiscus tridactylites; assembly: GCA_958450335.1. NCBI lineage: Eukaryota > Viridiplantae > Streptophyta > Magnoliopsida > Malvales > Malvaceae > Hibiscus > Hibiscus tridactylites. The sequence continues at coordinate 26,578,742 of OY288292.1, forward strand.
TCCAAGAATCTGAATCACACGCTCGGACTGCTCGTCAGTCTGCGGATGATAAGATGTACTGAAGTTCAACTGGGTACCCAAAGTAGAGTGAAATGCCTTCCAAAACTTCGCTGTAAACCTCGGATCACGATCAGAAATAATCGATATCGGTACCCCATGAAGTCAGACAATCTCAGAAATATAGAGTCGAGCTAACTTACTCAAAGGATAGTTAACTCGAACCGGAATGAAATGCGCGGACCTAGTCAAACGGTCCACTATAACCCAGACGGAGTCCTTCCTGGACGAAGTCATCAGAAGACCGCTGACAAAATCCATAGTCACACGCTCCCACTTCCACTGAGGAATCTCGATGTGCTGAAGCAACCCAGATGGACGTTGATGCTCTGCCTTGACTCTCTGACAAGTCATACAATTAGAAACAAATCCGAAAACATCCCGCTTAAGACCTTTCCACCAATACCTCTAACGAAGGTTCTTATACATCTTATCACCACCAGGATGCATAGAATAGGGATTGTCATGTGCCTCGCGAAGAATAACCTGTTTCAACCCAGGTTTCCTCGGAATGCAATACCGACCTCGGAAACACAAAACACCATCTTGATCAATAGTAAAATCCACAGATGTACCCTCAGAAACCTCCCTGATACGGTGCATAAGAAAAGGATCAGTGGGTTGTTTAGCTCTAATATCAGATATCAGCGTAGGAATAACCCGAAGTTCTGCCATCAAACTACCATCCTCAAACAAACTCATCCGAGCAAACAAGGTCCTCAAATCTGAAATGGCGTTACGACTCAAGGCGTCGGCAACCACGTTCGCCTTTTCCGGGTGATACTCCATCTCACAGTCATAATCCTTGAAAAGTTCCAACCAGCTACGTTGTCTCATATTCAACTCTTTCTGTGAAAGGAGGTACTTTAGAATTTTGTGATCGGTGAAGATATAGCACTTCTCTCCATAGAGATAGTGTCTCCAGATTTTCAGAGCAAAGATCACAGCAGCAAGCTCCAAATCATGGGTGGGGTAGTTGCACTCATCCGCTTTCAACTAACGAGACGCATAGGCCACTACCTTCCCCTCCTACATTAGAACACATCCTAACCCCGTATTGGAGGCATCACTGTATACCGTATAAGCCTTCCAAGGCTTAGGCTGAATCAGAACCGGTGCTTCAGGCAACACGATCTTAAGCTTCTCAAAACTTGTATGCTGAGCCTCAGTCCAGACAAAAGGAATATCCTTCCTCAAAAGTTTAGTCAAAGGAGCTGCAATAATCGAGAAACCCTCCACAAACCTCCGATAGTAGCCAGCTAAACCCAAGAAGCTTCGAATCTCAGAAACATTCTTGGGCTGCTTCCAACCCAAAATAGCCTTAATCTTCTTTGGATCTAACTGAATACCGTTAGCAGAAACCACGTGTCCCAAGAAGGTAACCTCAGTCAACCAGAATTCATATTTACTGAACTTTGCATACAACTGCTTCTCACGCAAAGTCTGTAGGACAATCCGGAGATGTTCCTCGTGTTCTGCCTCCGATTTAGAATAAACCAGTATGTCATCAATGAAAACCACCACGAACTGGTCTAGATAGGGTTGAAACACCCTATTCATCATATCCATAAAGGTTGTAGGGGCATTAGTCAATCCAAACGGCATCACCAGAAACTCGTAATGACCATAACGAGTCCGAAAAGCGGTCTTGAACACATCAAAATCCTTAACCTTGAGTTGGTAATAACCCGATCTCAGGTCTATCTTAGAAAATATTGTAGCTCCCCGGAAGTTGTCAAACAAGTCATCAATACGAGGAAGGGGATACTTGTTCTTGATCGTCAGCTTGTTCAGCTTCCGATAGTCAATACAAAGCCGAAGTGATCCGTCCTTCTTCTTCACAAACAAAACAGGGGCTCCCCAGGGAGAAACACTAGATCGGATGAAACCCCTATCCAACAATTCCTGCAACTGAATCTTCAATTCCTTAAGCTCTTTCAGAGCCATCATGTAAGGAGTCATAGAGACAGGGGCTGTGCCCGGATATACATCTATGTCAAACTCAACCTCGTCACGTTTTGGCGGTACCCCCGGCAATTCCTTCGGAAAAACATCTGGAAAATCCCTAACCACCCGGATCTTATCCAAACCAGAATCTGACTGCCTCGAGTCAAGAATATAAGCAAGATAGGCAGTAGCCCCATGTCGAATCATCTTTTTTTGCTTTGAGAGCCGAAACAACATTGGACATGTAACCTCTACGCTCTCCCACCATAAACACCTTGCACCCATCTGGGGTTTTCAGAGTCGTCCTTTTCTTTTCACAATCCAAATGGACTCGATGAGCGGATAACCAATCCATTCCGAGAATAAGGTCGAACTCTCTGAAAGGTAACTCCATCAAATCAGCAGAGAATATTTTTCCTTGAATCTCCAAAGGGCAATTCGTGTACACCTTAGTAACCTTGACATGGTCACCAACTGGACTATAAACTAAAACCGCATTCACAGTATTCTCAACCGGAAATTCAAGTCCCCCAGATACCGAACTCGCGACATACGAATGGGTAGAACCAATATCTAATAATGCAAAATATGAGATAGAGTGAATAGAAAAGGTATCAGTAATAACATATGGCTCATCACGATCCTCATGTCTCTTGGTAGTATAAACCAAACCTGGTTGTCTCACCCCGGATCCAACTGATCCTCCACTCTGAGCTGGCCTACCTCTACTAGCAGAAACAGTAGAATCAGGTCTACCACGACCTCTACCCCTAGCAGGAGTCTGTACTGATGCATGTGACCGACTCGTCATAAGAGCTGACGGAGGTGCAAGCAGACAATCTCTAAAAAGAAGATCGAATGACCCAAAACGAAAACAAGCCCCAGACTGTCTCTTACACTCCCCAGAATGCCATTTCTTGCAGAATGAACACTGTGGTACTCCTCGTGTGCTAGTAGAACCTCCAACACTAGAAGTCGGAACAGCAGTGGTCACTGGTCTGGCTCTAGAATAACTCTGATAATCACTCTCATCTCTTGCCCTCTTCCTGGTCCGATTACCCTGACTATACTGAATTGACGCGGTCAACTACCTCTTACCCCGATCCATACCCTGAGACTCATCTTGCCTCAACTCTGCCTCATTGTGTTTAGCAGTCCTAGCTCGCAAGGTAATATCCTTGTACTCTTTGTCCAAATGCAAAGCAACACCAGTCTTGATCGAAGGTCGCAGACCCTTCAGAAACCAGTCGCACTTCTCTTTCTCTGTAGTAACTAACCCAGGGACGTACTGTACCAGCCTCAAAAACTCGATCTCATACTGATTCACGGTCATGCCATTTTGCTTCAGATTTATAAAGTCCTCTCGACACTTGGCTAGATACTCTGCCCCAACATATCTGTCTCGGAAAGCCTGACTGAAATGATCTCATGTGACCTGACTAGAAGAAATAACGGTCTTCTCAGCCTCCCACCAGTTCAGGGCTTCACCCTTCAATAAAGATACAACCGCTCTTAATTTTTTGTCAGCAGGGTAGTCCATCTCATCAAATAACTGTTGTAATTTCTTCAGCCAATACTCTGCGTCAGCCGGAACTGCAGCCGTCTTACCATTAAACATCGACATTCCAGCAGACAAAAACTCAGCATATATGGGTCTAGTAGAACCCTGTCGAATATACTCAAGTAGCTCCAAATGCACTGCACCAACATCAACTCCAGCAATCTCACTGTTACCGGCTGCACGGGGACCTTCACTCTAAGTCTGCTAATCAGAGTGATCGGTCTGTTGACCACTCGTATGAACCTCAGGTTGCTCCTCAGCCTACTCATGTTGTGGGTCCTCTTGATGCTGTGGTGAATGCTCAAAAGGATTAACGTCACTCGTATTCACAGCGGTACGACCTCGTCCACGGCCTCGACCTCGTCCAGCCGTAACTCTAGTACTCCTACAGGGTGGCATAGTAGTCTATCTACAAAAAGAAGAATCCTAAAGTCAAAATTGGTACTTGGAGACTTTAATTAAAACAGATATTACTTCTTTAAAATTCGGACATTTATCTGAAAATCTCGTAGTTTCCGAAAACATTTATTATGCATGCAAAATTTTGAAAACTTTAAAATCAAATTTTTATCGAGCCTCACAGGCTGAGGGGTGTAACCTAGGCTTTGATACCACTAAGTGTAACCCCCAGTTTCAACCTAAAGGTTTGAAACAAATTGAAATTGACGATTTGGAAACTTTCCCCTCAAGTAAGGTTATTTATAAAAAATCGTGCCGAAATTATTATTCAATTATAATAACTAACTTTTAATGTTACATCTTAAAACAAGCATGCTAAAAATAGTTTATCAAATCCCAAAAAAATAATAAATGTCCAAAGTTCACGTTTACAACCAAATCTAAAAATACTTAAATAATTAAATATAAGTCTAGAACAAAACATACTGATAAATAGTAATAAATCTTGTTCGTACGAGGTCCTCCAAGTATCGAAACCTAAGTTTGGAAATCTGAAACAGATACTAAGGGGGAGTCATCTATAAAGCTCAGTGTGTCTCTAAAGTGCATAACAGAAGCGAATCCAACATTCAAACAACAAATCAAGAATTAACAGATATTTCGAAGTATTACAAGTAAGACATATAGATATCATAACATGACATGCACCCATCTACATCACCGTCCGAAGAGTGAGGTTCCCCTGAACCACTCTACACCTCAACACCATGTCCGAAGCATAACTCAACCCGAAAGATGGAACTACTAATCCGAAGCGAAGTTCAACCCGAAGGATGAAGTCACTGAGCTTCCTCCATACAATATCTCAACCAAATGATATGACATGTAATCGATTTCAGAGTCTGAATGCAATCTTGTTAAATAACTAAGATGCATGTACATAATAATTCGATTCCGATATATGTTACATAACATGGTCACAACATTCAAGTCATATAATATTTATTAGATAACATAGCAGAATAGCACACAGTCAAGTCATATAATATTTATCCGATAATAGAGCCGAATAGCACACAAATATATATATATATATATATATATATATATATATATATATATATATATATATATATCATACGGATCATGCAATCAGACAGCAGAGACATGTAGCATAGACAGAGAACACACCTTAGGCAACTAAATAGTCAACGTCGATAGTTACGTCTCCCACGCTCAGCCCTAGCGGAAGGTCGGACAGAATCAGCTCTTAAAAATAAAGAATATTATATGAGATTTCCTACTATGCCACATTCGAATAAACTACGCTTAACAGAAATCTTAATTGCATATCTCGAAGACTGTGCCACCGAAGGTCTGCCTGGCGGAGGAGGAGGTAAAGTCTCGGGGTCAGAGTCCACGTCACTTGAACACAAAAATATCTGAGTCAAACTCTGATGCAACATTTAACAAAATTCTGAGTTCAACAAATATACTTGATCCAAAAAGGTATTTCGGGTTCGAATTTGAAGAAACAGACAGCGGCAACGGAACCAGAACGTCGAAAAACATAAAGGTGAACTCGGCTGAAAAAGTCAACGCAAAAAGTCAACGTTGACGTCATCATTGACCATGATGACATCATCGCTAACGTCAGCCTGCATCAGCATTGCAACAGCAGATGACGTCACTGCTGACGTCATCCAACTCGGTCAACCAGGCCGGTTCGGTTCAGCATTATGGTCCGGTCCAATTCCCCAACCCGATTCAGTTCAACCACACACACCCCAAATCAGATTCAAAACCCTAAATTCCTAAATCAAATCAAATCCCTAATCAACTTTCCCCAACCACACCCTAATCGGCAAACCCCAACCCGACAGTAACCAACCAGATCCATGGCGGCCGGCAACTCGACGGCGGCGGTGAACCGAAAACCCAACGGTTTGACATGTCACTCACCCAACACGAAACAACAACGGCACACAAGGGGAAGACGACGGCGACAGAGCGCGACCACGACGGTTCTCGAACCGTTTCGAGAAAAGAACGGCGCGTGACAAGTGACGGCGGCTGGGTTTTTATCTTGCGGTCACGGTGAACACACTGACGACCTTGAAACGCTGAATGGACAAGGCTAGCCCTTTGGCCGGAGCTTCAACGGAAACGGGGAAGGGTTTGGTTGTCGATAATATTATTTTCAAAGAAAAAAGAAAGAGGGAGAGGGAAAATAGAAAGCGGCGCATATACTGAAATCAGAACAAAAGGGTTGTTTACCCTAACAAATGGGTAAATTACAAAAGAATGGTCCCTAATTTAGCCCGCCTAACAAATTAACCACCAAACCTTAATTTTATTCAATTAGGTCCCAAATTTAAATTAGGTTAAATTCTGAAATTTCCCCAAAATTCTAGGGTTTCCAATTGGGAATTTTCACAATTAAGGTTTACCAATTGGGGCTAAATTGGGGTGTTACAGGAATTTTGAAAGTTTGGATTAAAAATGTGAACTTTATTGTCTTTAACTTAAGCTTTTGATTTGTTGATGTTATATAAGTTGTTTACTAACCATAATGTCCAACATATTCGATTTTTACAAAGTTTTATGGTGTTTTCCGAAATTGGGTTTTAGGGAGGTTTTTGAAGGGTTTTAGGTTGAGTTTTGGGGGTGTTTTGTGTGAGAATTTGTTGGATGATGGTTAGGCTATGTATAAGGGTTGTTTCGGAAGATTTTTAGAGTGTTATAAGTGTTTGAATCAATGGTTTTGGACTGTTCTTCATGGCTGCTCGGGAATGAAGGTTTTGGGGTTGTCTTTAACTTGAAATCTTGTTTTTTGTGCTTGGTTTGTGTTCCGGGTTGGCTACATTGATTTGTGGACTGATTGGTAATTGTTTTGATTGTGTTGGGATGTTTAGAAGCAAGGATTTGTGTTGGTGGATCCTCGGGAACGAATCCGGAACCGCTGGGAGCTTGATCGGCTAGTGTTGTTTGAGCTTGGATAGTCGGTGAGTGGAAATTTTTTTAAGTAACGTTTTGGTTCAAAGGTGGTTTTGAAAGAGTTTGGATTGAGCTTAAAAGGTCAATCTAAACTCAAGAGTAATTTGATGTGTATCGCCTCTTTAAATTCCCCTATCATCGTTTGTTTTTCAATTACTTAAAATGATAACTTAATGTGCATGAAATTTCAATACTTTGGGAGGAAGCATGTTGCTTATTATTATGTCGTTGATCATGTATGATGGAATCAATGGTGTTGTTGATATGCCTTGTATATGTGTAAGTTGGTGCAGGTTGTGCATAGAAATGGTAAGTAAGACCAATTGTGGTTGGTAAGATTGTAAGTAGTAAGTGTGTGCATAATTGTGGATTTTGTTACAAGTTGTTTTGGTCGTGCATGATATAGTGTGTTCATGTCGCATGATGGAGAATTGTATATCGTCTTGCATGGTTGGTGTCGAACCTCACGTGATGGTTGTCGTTACTCCGGTGATGTGTAGTCCCGCCGGCAGCGACTAGTAGAAGACTCTGGTGATGTGTAGTCCCGTCGGAAGCGACTAGTAGAAGACTCCGGTGATGTGTAGTCCCGCTGGTAATGACTAGTAGCAGAATACGTTGATGTGTAGTCCCATAGGAAACTACTAGTCGAAACGGTGATGTGTAGTCCCACCGTGTGTGTTTTGGTTATGCTTGTGCATACCATGTGTTGCTCATGTTTGTGTCCCACTATATCATTCCCTCTTAATGGTTTTGCTTTAAATCTAGGATTATGCCTTTATGCATACCATGAAGGGTGATGCCATGATAAATATCTATATTGTTGACTTGTGGTTGAACTTGTACGTTAGTAAGAGGATTATGTCGTTGGATGAATTGTATGTGTTGGCCTTTATTTTAAAGAAAGCTTTGAACCCTGCATTGTCGTTGTTATGTTTTTGAGCTCTGCTCACTAAGCTTTATGCTTACGCTCTCTTTTTCCGACAATACAGATCATTAGCTTGGAGTTAGCAAGGAGCGAGAAAAGGGCGTCCAAGCGTGTGGTAGTTTACTCAAGTATGGTTTATTAAATAATGTAGTAGTTTAGCAATGGGAAATGCTACGTGTTTTAGGGGCGTGTATCTAGACTCCTTTGTGTTGGCTTTATGTTGGTAATGCTTTGTGTTGGTGGATTTGTAAACCATGTTTATGTTGATGCCTAAGTGTTGTATGGAAGGATTATAACCATGTTCCTTGAGATGCCTATACCTTTGTGTTGAAGTTTGTAAGCAATGTCTTTTGAATGCTTATGTTTGTTATGAAGGCATGTAAATCTTGTTATGCATGTATTTCGTGGATGCTAGTTCTTTTTAAATGGTTAGCCTTGGATGTATGTTCTTTGAATGAAATGGTCTAATGTATGTATGTTTAGGATGCAAGTTTCTCTTAATTGTGGATGCCTTGATGTCAATGCTCCGTTGTTCGTTTAAATTGCTTCGTATGTTGTTTCATGGTTGTTAAATGTTGTATGGATGTTTGGTTGTGGCTAGGCGAGTCGCAAGTTGCATCTAGAGCTGGGTCTTAGTGCGTTTTGCTGCTAATCTGAGTTTTGCAGTGCAGGGTGTATCGGTACGCCCAAGGGTCGTATCGATACGGTAGTACACTTTGGGACTCAGATTAGGCTTAGCATACTGATACATGGGGGTGTATCGATACGCCAAAACCTCTCTGGAAATATGAGATGTTGACGAGATTTTGGCGTATCGGAATGGGACCTAGGCGTATCGGTACGGTTGTTTATCGTTGACCGTGAGAAGTTGACCAAGTGAGGGCGTATCGGTACGGTCAACCAGTGTACCGATACGGTCTCCCTGTGTTGACTATGGGTTGTTGACCTAGTCAAGGCGTATCGATACGCCCTTCTAGTGTATCGATACGGCCTGTTGAAAAGATTAAAATGGGCTGTTTTAATTGCTTGTTTCGTATGCTTCGTATCCTTTCATTGTGTCTCCGCTGTCGTGTTTCCCATAGGATGTATGAATGCCTCTAGACAAGATAATAATTAAAGAAAAAAATAGGGTTGCTAACCGGAGTGGGACCTTAACGGGTTTCGCTTCGGTTTTCCCCGTGTAGCCTACTCGGACCGGTCAGTCGTCCAGACCGGGACAACAGGGTTACATTTGGTGGTATCAGAGCCTGAGGTTTCCGAGACCTCGGGTAGGTTAGTGAGGTAAGTTTGATGTGTTATGTTGTTGCTATGTCTCGGTGAATGTGTTGCCATGTATGCTTGACGTTGCTTGTTAGTACGGTGTTTGAAAGCATGTGTTAGCATGATGGTTGTGTGGAAGCGTAGAGACGAGTTCCCATTGCTACTATTACTTATTTAAAAAGGGTTTTGAGTAAAGGAGTACTTGAGCACCTTGGACCCTTGCCCCCTTGCTAACCCCATATATATTCTTGTTTCTGTGCTTTGTTTGTTGTTGTATTATTGCTTTTGGAAAGTATGAGACCGAGGCGTGGGCCTGGAGTTGGTAATCACGAATCTGAGGTTTCTGAGAATGTGAATGATGAGAGAGTCCATCGCTTTAGTTCGTATCAGTATGACCGTACTAGAGTTTGAAGTGCAGTTTGTCTGTTTGGGTCAGCATGATATGAGTTGGTTCCTGTTGAGGAAGAACAATGTTACCGATCCTGATATGAGTTGGTAAAAGAAGTGAAGACTTATTAGTTGACTTCAGGGTGATATCGATGTTATAGTAGGTAATTCCTCGATACAGTCATTGAGTTTGTTTTCTCTAATTAATTCTGGATCTACCCAATCGTATATTTTGAGTAAGCATGTGAGGTTGTTGAATTTACCTTGGGAGACATTAGAGATAGGCGTTAGTGTTACTAGCTTCTTCGAGGATACAGTTGTGGTCAGAAAGATGTACAAAAGATGTATGTTCATGGTTCAGGGTCACGTGTTTCCAGTAGATGTGATGGAATTGCCTTTCTATGGCTTTGATGTAATTCTGGGCATGGGTTGGCTTGTAGAACATAGAGGTAGGGTAGACTTTGAGACATGGGGAGTTTTCTTAAAGCTTGCGGATGACTATGAGATTGTGATGGTAGGTGGGAATGTGGATTTCGTACTGAATGTTGTTTTAGCTTCCGAGGCTCAAAGGTTGTTTGAGTTTGGTTGTCAGGCCTACCTAGCTTAGAGATGAATCTGAAAATTGATCGAGGTCAGACCACAGGATATCAGAACGGTCTGCGATCTCCCGAAAGTGTTTCCGGAAGAATTGTCTGGTTTACCGCCTGGTAGAGAAGTAGAATTGCTATAGAGATGTATGTGGAATCTGCTTCTGTTTCGATTGCTTTGCACTGTATAGCACTGAACGAATTGAGAGAGTTGAAGACTCAGTTGCAAAAGTTGTCAGATAGAGGTTTTATCCGTCCGAGTTCTCCGCCTCGGGGTGCACTTGTGTTGTTAGTAAAGAAGAAAGATGACAGTATGAGAATGTTTATAGATTGCAGATAGTTGAATCAGTTGACAGTGAAGAACAAGTATTCGTTGCCGAGAATTGATGAATTGTTCGATCAGCTTAGAAGTGTTTCAGTGTTTTCTAAGATAGATTCGAGATCCGGGTATTACCAGTTGAAGGTAAAAGAGGTTGATGTACCGAAGACAGCTTTTAGGACTAGATATGGTCGTTATAAATTCTTGGTTATACTGTTTGGTTAGACTAGGGCACCAGCTGCTTTTGTGGATATGACGAACAGAATTTTCAATCAGTACTTAGATCAGTTTGTGATTGTTTTTATAGATGATATTTTGGTTTATTCGCGTACCGAGGAAGACCATGACCGGCTTTTGAGGATAGTTTTGCAGGCCTTGTTAGACAAACAGTTGTATGCAAAGTTGAGTGAGTACGAATTCTAGATCCGAGAAGTAGTCTTCCTCGACATGTAGTGTCAGCCGATGAGATTAGAGTTGATCCGAAGAAGATAGAAGCCATTGTTGAGTGGAAGCAACCGAAGTCCGTGACATGGATTCGTAGTTTTCTAGGCTTAGCCAGATACTATAGGAGGTTTGTGAATGATTTCTCGAAGTTAGCCGCTCCTTTGACGAAGTTGCTTCAGAAGAATGTTCAGTTCGAGTGGTCAGATGCAAGACAGCAAGCCTTTGAGAAATTGAAAGAAGCTTTGACCAATGCACCGATTTTGATTTAGCCAGAGTCGAGTAAGGACTATGTGATTTACAGTGATTCTTCATATGTAGGGTTAGGTTGTGTTCTCATGCAAGACAGAAGAGTGGTGGCTTATGCCTCGAGACAGTTGAAGACTCATGAGCGTAACTATCCGACATGTGACATAGAGTTAGCTACAGTTGTGTTTGCTTTGAAGAAGATTCAGAGGCATTACTTGTATGGTGAGAAATGCATAGTGTATACAGATCATCAGAGCTTAAAATTTTTGAAGACATAGGAATAGTGGAATCTTAGACAATGTAGGTGGTTAAAATTGCTTAAGGACTATAATCTCAAGATTGAGTATAATCCGGGTGAAGCCAATGTAGTGGCAGATGCTTGTGTAGGAAGGTAGCCGTTGAGTTGAGAGCCATGTTGGCTAATTAGAGCTTGTTCGGTGATAGCGATCTAGTGGCCGAGCTTCAGGATGAATATACTTAGGGTCAGTTGAATTGAGAGAAGCAGTTGTTAGATAGATCTTTGGCACCTCACGTGCAAAATATAGCGGGAGGAAGACATACAGACTACAGTTTCAGTGTTGGTGGGGTCTCGTGTTTCAGAGATAGGATAGTTGTACCAGATGCCAGTGATTTGAGGCGTACGATCTTGATTGAAGCGCACAGTAGTCCGTTTGCTATGCATCCCCGTAGAACAAAGAAGAACCGTGGATTGAAAGATGAGTGCTTTTGGGTTGGTCTGAAGAGAGGTGTTGCCGATTTTGTGAGCAAGTGTGAGGTTTGTCAGTGTGTTAAGGCAGAATCTCAATTTCCGTCTGGTTTGTTACAGCCGTTGAGAATTTCAAAATGGAAGTAAGAAGATGTTACAATGGACTTCGTATCAGGATTGCCTTTGACTTCCTTTAAGAAGAATTCAGTTAGGGTGATTGTTGACCGTTTCACAAGGTGTGCTCATTTCATAGTCATTCATACGTAAGTTGGTCGATTTGTACATCAGTGAGTTTGTGAGATTATGTGGTGTGTCGAAGTCGATTGTGTCAGGTAGAAATTCGAGGTTTACAACTAGATTTTGGAAATGTCTGCATGTTGCTTTGGGTACCCGTCTAAATTTCAGTACAACGTATCGCCCTCATTCTGATGATCAGTCTGAGAGAGATATTCAAATATTAGAGATCGTGTTGAGATGTGTATTAGTGACCTTCAGTGTTGTGTAGAAGATATATCGAGCTTGTCAGGGTTAAGTAGCGACATAGAGGTGTGAAAGAAGCCACTTAGGGGCAGAGAAAGGACGATATGGAGAAACGATTTCCGTATCACTTTCCATTAGGTAATTTCGAGGACGAAATTCCTTAAGTGAGAGAGAGTTGTAACACCCGGGTTTGGGGGTCGGGTGAATTAAAATAATAAAATAATATTTTGGGCCTCTGGTTTTCAAAACAAATATTTTATGTTGGACTTAATTTGGTTTAAAGCCCAATTCCATGGATTTTAGGATTTTTGAGATAGCCATCTCATTAATGGCAAAGTTGTAAATAAGTGGTCTTGCAAAATAAAATTCCCATTTATTTTAAAATAGCCTTTTTCACCATCTTCTCCCCCCCTTCACTTTCATTTCCACGACAAAACCCCATTTTCCCATAGTTCACTATTACATCATCTCTCTTGCTCATTGTTGGAGGTTTTTCAAAGGTAAACTCACTTTTGACTTGTCCACATCGTTCTCTACAAGTCTATGGTTTTATTTTCCATTTAAACTCATGATTTCTCATTTTGGAATTTTGAAAGTTTGGATTAAAAATGTGAACTTTATTGTCTTTAACTTAAGCTTTTGATTTTTTGATGTTATATAAGTTGTTTACTAACCATAAGGTCCAACATATTCGATTTTTACAAAGTTTTATGGTGTTTCCTGAAATTGGGTTTTAGGGAGGTTTTTAAAGGGTTTTAGGTTGAGATTTGGGGGTGTTTTGTGTGGGAATTTGTTGGCTGATGGTTAGGCTATGTATAAGGGTTGTTTCGGAAGCTTTCGAAAGTGTTATAAGTGTTTGAATCAATGGTTTTGGATTGTGCTTCATGGCTGCTCGGGAATGAAGGTTTTGGGGTTGTCTTTAACTTGAAATCTTGTGTTTTGTGCTTGGTTTGTGTTCCGGGTTGGCTACATTGATTTGTGGACTAATTGGTAATTGTTTTGATTGTGTTGGGATGTTTAGAAGCAAGGATTTGTGTTGGTGGAGCCTTGGGAACGAATCCGGAACCGTTGGGAGCTTGATCGGCTAGTGTTGTTTGAGCTTGGATAATCGGTGAGTGGAAATATTTTTAAGTAACGTTTTGGTTCAAAGGTGGTTTTGAAAGAGTTTGGATTGAGCTTGAAAGGTCAATATAAACGCAAGAGTAAGTTGATGTGTATCGCCTCTTTAAATTCCCCTTTCATCGTTTGTTTTTCAATTACTTAAAATGATAACTTGATGTGTATGAAATTTCAATACTTTGGGAGGAAGCATGTTTCTTATTATTATGTCGTTGATCATGTATGATGGAATCAATGGTGTTGTTGATATGCCTTGTAAAATATGTGTAAGTTGGTGCAGGTTGTGCACGGAAATGGTAAGTACGACCAATTGTGGTTGGTAAGATTGTAAGTAGTAAGTTTGTGCATAATTGTGGATTTTGTTACAAGTTGTTTTGGTCATGCATGATATAGTGTGTTCATGTCGCGTGATGGCGAATTGTATATCGTCTTGCATGGTTGGTGTAGAACCTCACGTTATGGTTGCCGTTACTCCAGTGATGTGTAATCCCGCCGGCAGTGACTAGTAGAAGACTCTGGTGATGTGTAGTCCCGCCGGTAGTGACTAGTAGAAGAGTACGTTGATGTGTAGTCCCATCGGAAAACTACTAGTCGAAATGGTGATGTGTAGTCCTACCGTGTGTGTTTTGGTTATGCTTGTGCATACCATGTGTTGCTCATGTTTGTGTCCCACTATATCATTCCCTCTTAATGGTTTTGCTTTAAATCTAGGATTATGCCTTTATGCATACCATGAAGTGTGATGCCATGATAAATATCTATATTTTTGACTTGTGGTTGAACTTGTATGTTAGTAAGAGGATTATGTCGTTGGATGGATTGTATGTGTTGGCCTTTATTTTAAAGAAAGCTTTGAACCCTGCATTGTCGTTGTTATGTTTTTGAGCTCCGCTCACTAAGCTTTATGCTTACGCTCTCTTTTTCCAACAATGCAGATCATTAGCTTGGAGTTAGCAAGGAGCGAGAAAAGGCCGTCCAAGCGTGTGGTAGTTTGCTCAAGTATGGTTTATTAATTAATGTAGTAGTTTAGCAATGGGAAATGCTACGTGTTTTAGGAGCGTGTATCTAGACTCCTTTGTGTTGGCTTTATGTTGGTAATGCTTTGTGTTGGTGGATTTGTAAACCATGTTTATGTTGATGCCTAAGTGTTGTATGGAAGGCTTATAACCATGTTCCTTGAGATGCATATACCTTTGTGTTGAAGTTTGTAAGCTATGTGTTTTGAATGCTTATGTTTGTTGTGAAGGCGTGTAAATCTTGTTATGCATGTATTTCGTGGATGCTAGTTCTTTTTAAATGGTTAGCCTTGGATGTATGTTCTTTGAATGAAATGGTCTAATATATGTATGTTTAGGATGCAAGTTTGTTGAGTTTTGTGGGGCTCGATTCGATCAACTGATGTGGCTCACCAAGTGGTGGAGAGGTGGATTTTTGGGTGGAAGGTTTAGTGGAAGCTAGAATGTAAATAGACACAATGATTTATAGTGGTTCAACCTTCTAACCAAGGTCTACATCCACTACCTTAGCTCCCCACTAAGGATTTCTCAATCAATCCCCTATTGATTCGTCCCCTTTTCTAGGATTAGGAGGAAACCCTTACAACCAATCAAGCTTTCTACCAAAGCTTTGATTGAAACCCTCTTTACAAAGAGATAAATAAAGCAAACTTAAAACCCTCTAATAGGTGTTTGTTTGCACAATTAAGCACTCACCCAAAACCTAAAACACTTGAGCAAATTTGACAATTTTGGCTCACTAGTGTTTGTCTATACAAGAATTGACAATTTAAGCACTTAGACAATATTTGATCATTTGTTGTTTGACAATATGAGCATTAACCTTCTCTTGATGCTTGGAGGTCCTTTTTATACTCCCAAATGAGTTTGTAGTCGTTACTAGCCGTTGGGATCATATTGGAGCCGTTGAGGACTTTAATTCCCACCATAAATGCAGTTCTGCAGCTCCCCGTTTCGAAACGCTCGAAGTCGTTTCGAAACACTCTCAATGTAGAAAGAGCCGTTGCAGTCTGTCAGGGCACCCGTTTCAGAACACCCCCTTGTCGTTTCGAAACGCGTATCGAAACGCTATAGGCCCGTATCGAAACGCCTGCATTTGAAAGTTGGTTGGGAAAGAGCCGTTGGGGTTTATGACCGTTGTGGTCAATGCCACGTAGGCGTATCGAAACGGCCTAGCCCGTTTCGAAACGCTGGGCAAAAATCCTGTCCAAGGAAAGCTCGTTTCGATACAAGTATCGAAACGATTTTGCCACTGGAATCCCCTGTTTCGAAACGCCCTAAGGTGTTTCGAAACACCTGGACAGTTTTGTGAAGTTTGGCTTTGAAAAACATGAAAAACCCTTTTAAAAACTTCCCTAAACATAATTTCAAGTTGTTTGGACTTTGGAAATGTTTTAAATACTTTTTAAATCAGTCCAAAACATTTTTCAATTATTATATCAAAACATTAGTTCTACAATCTCCCCCTTTTGATATAATAAAACTCATTTGAAAAATTGTTTGGGATTCTCCCCCTTTAACTCTAAAAATGTGAATAAGAGATTAAAATTTTTAATTCAAATAGAGCTCCCCCTTATTCATTTGAAAATTCAATTTTTCAAACCATTTCTCCCCCTTTTTGTTATATCAAAAAGAATTTAAAACATTAAGTTCAAAATAACAATAGAGGTAAAAACTTTGACAAAAATAAGAATTTGGTTTAAAAATGGCTCCCCTTTCTCAGAGCATCATTAAAAATGTTAGTCCAACTTTTATGATCATCTAGTTGAATAAACTAAAAATAAAACAAATAAATGCTAAAACAACTAGATTTTTACCAACACTTGAACTCAAGGAAGGATGTGAAGCCTTCCTTCTTCAAGTGCTCTTCCTTGTGTGTATGGAGCTCCCCCTCAATGTTTGACTTGTTGAACATCTCTATCACACCTAGCAATAGACAATCAAGTAATTTTTGGTATCCAAATTGCTTTGGATCCATGAACGTTAGTAGCACAAATTTTAGTCCCCTTATGAATCCATTTTTCAATGTCATCCTTTTTAATTGAAGTGGTTAGTCCTTTTGGGACCCAAACACTTCTAAAACATTTTCCTTTAATAAATCTAGGGGCATTAGATTGTCTTACATAGAAATTTGATTTTCCAAAATTGTTTTTCTTTACTAGCTCTTTGGAAATCAAATCATTTTCTTCTTGAACTTTTTGAAGCAATTTTTGTAAATCAAAACATTTTAATTCAAACTCTTCAAGTTTTGCTTCAAGTTCAAGTTTGGTTTTAGAAAGCAAATCATTTTGAATTTTTAACTTTGAAATCAATTTATTGTTTTTCAAAATGTGGTTTTTAAAATCTAAAACCAAATCATCGTAGGCATCTTGTAATTCATCAAAAGAATAAGAACATGAAGTAGATGAATTAGAAGTTACCCTTGAATCTTCTTCGATGGCCATAAGGCAAAGGTTGGCTTGTTCATCGTCGGTGGAGTCCTCATCACTCCAAGTAGCCACATGTGCCTTTTTCTTATGGCTTGAAGTGCTTGCCCTCTCCTTTCTCTTAGGTTCTCGTTCAAGCTCTCTCAAGGCTTTCTTCATGAACGGGGCACACTTCTTGAAGAGCTGAACTATCTCTTCATCTTCATCCTCCTCTTCACTTGAGTAGACATGATGGCAAGTGGAGGATTTGAGAGCCATGGCACTTGCATTGATGCCAAGCCCTTTGATTTTCTTCTATCCCGTAGCTCTAATTTCTTCCCTCTTCTTCTCATCCTCTTTGTTCTTCTTCAAGATTTGATGAGTAAGGAGTGACCCCATGAGTTCATCAAGCTTCAAAGTCTTCAAATTTTTGGCTTCGATGATGGCGGTCCTCTTTGAGTCCCAAGACTTGGGAAGTGAGTAGATGAGCTTCCGAACAAGCTTTTCCTCCGTGATGGCTTCTCCATAGCCTTTGAGGCCATTGGTGATGGTGGAGAACCTATCTAACATCTTCTCGATGTTCTCTTCCGGATCCATTTTGAAGTTCTCATACTCTAAGGTTAGGAGCCCAATATTGGTCTCCTTGACATCATTGGTTCCCTCGTATGTGACTTCAAGCTTGTCCCATACCTCCTTGACACTCTCACAAGAAGACATCTTCTCATAGATGGATGGACAAAATGTACAAAATAGAATGTGCAAAGCTTTGCAATTTAGTTCCATCTTCTTGCGATCGTCGACACTCCACTCCGCTTTACTTCTTTGAGGCACGAACGGATCATCTTCAACTACATCCCATAGCTTGTAATCTCTTGATTTGATGAAGAACTTCATCTTTGTCTTCCAATGGGCATAGTGAGTTCCGTAAAAGAAAGGTGGTTTGTCGATTGAATGTGCCATTGAGGCGGTTGATGAAAAAGTGATCGAGCTTGCCAGATCTTCTCAATAGGATGTGAATCCCCTTCGATTGAGCCAAGCTCTGATACCAATTGTTGAGTTGTGTGGGGCTCGATTCGATCAACCGATGTGGCTCACCAAGTGGTGGAGAGGTGGATTTTTGGGTGGAAGGTTTAGTGGAAGCTAGAATGTAAATAGACACAATGATTTATAGTGGTTCAACCTTCTAACCAAGGTCTACATCCACTACCTTAGCTCACCACTAAGGATTTCTCAATCAATCCACTATTGATTCGTCCCCTTTTCTAGGATTAGGAGGAAACCCTTACAACCAATCAAGCTTTCTACCCAAAGCCTTGATTGAAACCCTCTTTACAAAGAGATAAATAAAGCAAACTTAAAACCCTCCAATAGGTATTTGTTTGCACAATTAAGCACTCACCCAAAACCTAAAACACTTGAGCAAATTTGACAATTTTGGCTCACTAGTGTTTGTCTATACAAGAATTGACAATTTAAGCACTTAGACAATATTTGATCATTTGTTGTTTGACAATATGAGCATTAGCCTTCTCTTGATTCTTGGAGGTCCTTTTTATACTCCCAAATGAGTTTGTAGCCGTTACTAGCCGTTGGGATCATATTGGGGCCGTTGAGGACTTTAATTCCCACCATAAATGTAGTTCTGCAGCTCTCCGTTTCAAAACGCTCGAAGTCGTTTCGAAACACTCTCAATGTAGAAAGAGTCGTTGCAGTCTGTCAGGGCACCCGTTTCAGAACACCCCCTTGTCGTTTCGAAACGCGTATCGAAACGCTATAGGCCCGTATCGAAATGCCTGCATTTGGAAGTTGGTTGGGAAAGAGTCGTTGGGGTTTATGATCGTTGTGGTCAATGCCACATAGGCGTATCGAAACGGCCTAGCCCGTTTCGAAACGCTGGGCAAAAATCTTGTCCAAGGAAAGCCCGTTTCGATACAAGTATCGAAACGATTTTGCCACTGGAATCCCATGTTTCGAAACGCCCTAAGGTGTTTCGAAACACCTGGACAGTTTTGTGAAGTTTGGCTTTGAAAAACATGAAAAACCCTTTTAAAAACTTCCCTAAACATAATTTCAAGTTGTTTGGACTTTGGAAATGTTTTAAATACTTTTTAAATCAGTCCAAAACATTTTTCAATTCTTATATCAAAACATTAGTTCTACAAAGTTTCTCTTAAGTGTGGATGCCTTGATGTCAATGTTTCGTTGTTCGTTTAAATTGCTTCGTATGCTGTTCCATGGTTGTTAAATGTTGTATGGATGTTTGGTTGTGGCTAGGTGAGTCATAAGTTGCATCTAGAGTTGGGTCTTAGTGCGTTTTGCTGCTAATCTGAGTTTTGCAGTGTAGGGCGTACCGGTACGCCCAATGGCCGTATCAACACGGTCCTACACTTTGGGACTCAGATTAGGCTTAGCGTACCGATACACGGGGGTGTATCGATACGCCAAAACCTCTCTGGAAATCTGAGATTTTGACGAGATTTTGGCGTATCGAAACGGGACCTAGGCATATCGGTACGGTTATTTATCATTGACCGTGAGAAGTTGACCAAGTGAGGGCGTATCGGTACGGTCAACCAGTGTACCGATACGGTCTCCCTGTGTTGACTATGGACTGTTGACCTAGTCAAGGCGTATCGATACGCCCTTCTAGTGTATCGATACAACTTGTTGAAAAAAGTAAAATGGGTTGTTTTAATTGCTTGTTTTGTATGCTTCGTGTCCTTTCATTGTGTTTCCGCTGTCGTGTTTCACATTGGATGTATGAATGCCTCTAGACAAGATAATAATTAAAGAAAAAAATAGGGTTGCTAACCGGAGTGGGACCTTAACGGATTTCGCTTCGGTTTTCCCCGTGTAGTCTACTCGGACCGGTCAGTCGTCCAGACCGGGACGAGGGGATTACATTTGGTGGTATCAGAGCCTGAGGTTTCCGAGACCTCTGGTAGGTGAGTGAGGTAAGTTTGATGTGTTATGTTGTTGCTATGTCTCGGTGAATGTGTTGCCATGTATGCTTGACGTTGCTTGTTAGTACAGTGTTTGAAAGCATGTGTTAGCATGATGGTTGTGTGGAAGTGTAGAGTCGAGTTCCCATTTCTACTATTACTTATTTAAAAAGGGTTTTGAGTAAAGGAGTTCTTGAGCACCTTGGACCCTTGACCCCTTGCTAACCTGATATATATTCTTGTTTGTGTGCTTTGTTTGTTGTATTATTGCTTTTGGAAAGTATGAGACCGAGGCGTGGGCCTGGAGTTGGTAATAATGAATCTGAGGTTTCTAAGAATGTGAATGATGAGAGAGTTCATCGCTTTAGTTCATGGTAGTATGACCGTACCAGAGTTTAAAGTGTAATTTGTCTGTTTGGGTCAGCATGATATGAGTTGGTTCCTGTTGAGGAAGAACAATGTTACCGATCCTGATATGAGTTGGTAAAAGAAGTGAAGACCTATGAGTTGACTTCAGGGTGATGTCGATGTTATAGCAGGTAATTCCTTGATACAGTCATTGAGTTTGTTTTCTTTGATTAATTCTAGATCTACGCAATCGTATATTTTGAGTGAGCATGCGAGGTTGTTGAATTTACCTTGGGAGACATTAGAGATAGGTGTTAGTGTTACTAGCTTCTTTGGGGATACAGTTGTGGTCAAAAAGATGTACAAAAGATGTATGTTCATGGTTCAGGGTCACGTGTTTTCAGTAGATGTGATGGAATTGCCTTTCTATGGCTTTGATGTAATTCTGGGCATGGATTGGCTTGTAGAACATAGAGTTAGGGTAGACTTTGAGACATGGGGAGTTTTCTTAAAGCTTGTGGGTCTTAATAACCCACTATGATCTTAATAACATTTTCGTTTAATTGACGATGAATGTGTTTTATACAAATAAAATTTAATATGATTCTCGAAATTTGGTTGAAATGTCTAATTCGAGCCTAGGAGTCACATTTTATGGTATCATAGCGTAGTTTGAACTCTCACACTGTAAGACCCACAAGAAATAAGTTCTAAAAAAAGTGTATGTATTAAAGCATTTTGGGTAGAAGGGTAAATTACCTACAAAATATATATATATATATATAGTGTAAAACTCAATTACATTTATAATTTTTTAGACTATTAGATGATGATAATAAATGACATTTTTTACTGTTAATCTCATTTATCCATTTATCTTCGTCCAATGGTTTAAAAAAGTGAAAATTTTAAGTTTTATATAGTGTAAGAGATTGTATCACATTTTCTAATGTATGGTTATTGGATGAGTGGAATGAATGGATGAGTTAAACACCCCTATTCTTTTTTTCTCCTTAAAAATCTTTTTATTTTCAATTTTTTCATCTTATCCATTCCACTCATCAAATACTAGATATGACTTTAGCTTTTGTTTGTTTATACGTAGAGACTCTAAATTGATAGCTAGTATGGATACTCATCAAAGGCAGATCATAGCAGTGGTTCTAGAGGCGTTATAAAAGCAAGAGGTATTTAGCGGGAGGTCGACAAGAGTTTCTGGATCTAGAGAAGAACACCATGATTTGTATCAACCTATGAGATGGAATTTATAAAACTCGTTACATATGTTGCAAGAGTGTTTGCTTTAGGAAGGGCCTTGGATATAATATCAGACAGAAGGTAGCTACACATCAAGAGAGGAGGTTCGAGTACTTGTTGAACAAGGCTAAAGCTTGCAAGGAGATTGAGAGACTCGACAAAGAGCACCAGAGTCATAGTAGAGACTTGTTGCTCTGTCGTCCTACTAATAAGGACAATACCTACTTGCACATTCTGTAATAAGCAACATGTTGGGGGAGTGTAGGAAGTCAAGATCTTTGGAATACTTTCTAAGATGCTCATGGTACATTTCAGAACAGGGTAGACCTGTTACTTCTGGATTTTCTGTTGGTATTGCGAGTAGAGGATGTTCTATGCAGAGTCAGATATGAGACTGGACAACCAATCTTAATTTATGCATTCAGAGGATGTGAGGATCACGACGCACCTGGCGTCATAACAAGTGCATTTATTATTTATTCAATACATTATTTTTCTCTATTATACAATGGTTACACACATTCCTACATCTCCAGTGCAATTGAGTTCTTGTGTGGAGAAAATCGATTATTCTGAAACTGTTCAAAGTCTAGTGGGACATCTGTATTCTGTAGTTGTTGAGAAAATATTCAGGAGATGTCCACTCGAGATTCATGGAGAGGTATCAGCTATTCTTAGCAGATTTTATGGACCTCAATAGGATTAAACTCGACTGTGAGACGAAGAGAGCATGATGAAAAAGAGGTGATACTGATTGGTGAACCAAGTGGTTTCTTGACCAATGTGGTATCTGCGCTTACAGTTTAGATGATGATCGGTCGTGTTAATTTTGAAATTTTAGATGATTTTACACTCTCATCGTGGTTTTAACCGATTGATGTCCCTCTTGACTTCTTGGACTTATTTCCAAATAAGAAAGATCCCAGAGGAATAATAGACCCCGTTCTTCTTCTAGACTTGGATGCTTGAGACATGGATGAAATTAAGGACGCAATTTCTCTCTCCAAGCTGTTCATTAATTTCTCAACTTCATGCTTCTGTTGTCTCGCGCGCTCGAACCCTGCATTCAATTCATTACAAACCTTGTTGATTTCCTGTTTCATGTTGACAACTTCGCCTTGGAACTTTCCTGCTTCATATCCACTCAGCTCTCCCCCTTTTAAACCCGCGGCAATCTCGTCTTCGATGTTGCATAACGATGAGTATCTACCTTCAACTTCGTCTTTCAACATTCCATTATTTTCCAACCAGAATGTTAACCCACTTCTTATTTCTTTAAACTGACAGTAAACAAGTCGCATTTCTGATTTCAGATGCTCAGTCGTTTCTTGCTTGCTGCTTTTTTCTCTCAGTCTCGATAACTCCGTTTTCAAGTCCTTAACTGAAGCTTGATATTTCTTTATCTGATTAAAAGCTGCACTGAATCTCAGCCAAAACTCTAGATTTTCCTCAAGCAATTCATCCATACCTGATCTAATTTTATTTTCTACCGCCGAAGCACAAGTGGATCGGTTTACAGCTTTGTTATTTCCAGCTCCCATTTTCTCATAAGATTCTTTGAATCTCCCATGTGTAGTTTTTTCGAGTTCAACTTCTTTTCCAATGGTTCCAACTTTCCCCTGACCTAAAGGTGATGCCAGAATAGAACCGGTTAAAGTTGATGCCTGGCTCGGACTTTGAACTTCGTCTATCGAGTTCTCATACTTGTTTTCGTCCAAAAACCCGATTTTTTGGTGTAAAGTTTGAATCTCTCCATCTCTGGAGGCCAGTGCATTCTTCAGTTCCATTATCTGCATTGCCAATTCAGAGAACCCATCACGGTTTTTCTGATCAACTTCATTAAGCTTCTTTGATACCTCTTTATAATTCTCGAGAACCGAAGAGTACTCACCGGTTACATTCTTTTCTCGGTCATCGAGTCCATCCAAGTACAGCTGCCTCCAGTTCGGTTGCTCTTCTCCAATATCAGTCTCCAGTTCCTCAATCTCCGTATATTGGATACTGCTTGCTGTATCAGACAAATATTTCTTCTTTGCTTTGTCTTCTTCCATTGAAACCAGATCCTTACACGAATTGCTTTTATTGAAACCAACATTGTTTTTCCCTTCAGCTGAAACATCCTTGTTTCTTAAGGAGGATCTCCCGGATTTGTCATCGGCTTCAACTTTAACAGGGAAATTGTCAACATTACGACTTGATTCAATGGAATGTGTTCTGAGGCTGTCAATTTCATCTACAGCAGCTCCTAGTAGATCTTTAAATCTACTCAATTCCCCTTCCAACATGTTCATCCTGCTGTTCATGAATCCCGGACCTTCGATCTCAGCTTCCTTGTCTTCTTTGAGGCTCATACTATGTTCCCCAAACTCATCTTTATTGGATTTCAATCTCTTCTCTTCAGCTTTTTCAGAGAATGAGGCTTCCCAACTAACAACTCTTTGTACAAGTTCATCAATCTTCTCTACAAGTTGTGACATCGTATTAGAAGCATTTGAGTTTACATCAAGCTTCTCTTCGATCACATTCCTCGACACTTCTGAATCATATTTCTCTTTTTCTTGAACCTTGTTATCAACATTCAAATCATGTTTCTCTTTTCCTTCGACCTTGTTATCAACACTCGAATCATCTTTCTCTTTTTCTTCAACCTTTTTATCAACTTTCTTAGTTTGAACATGCTCCCTTTGCAGATTTCTTTGTGGGGAACGAAGTTTATTCCTCAGAGCTTCAAACTTCTGAGTTAAATGCTTAATCCTTTTGGATTCTTGGCATGATTCGAGATCTCTAGTTTCCACTAGAGTCCGAGTTTCATTAACATCAATAGCTGACCCGACCCCGAACTCAACCTGTAAATTGCATACCTTCCTTTGCTTTTCTGTTATCAGATTGTCAAGCTCACGGAATTTCTTATAAAAGAATGCCCTTTCGGTTTGCATCTCCGAAATTTCCATCTTCAGCTTATCGATTTCACCAAGTGCCTCGTCTTTGTTCAGCCCTGAACTCGGAACAACATCGGTTTTACCAGAGCCAAAATCTTTATTCACCTGTCCCTGGCTCCGGAAATCCTTATACAGAAATCGAACTTTGGCACCGACACCGGATTTGCAAGGAATAGGGGATTCATCATCTTTTTCGTCATCAATGGAATATGGAATTTGTTCAGGGAAAACAGTGGCAATGGTTTTGTTGGCACTTTGAAGATCTTTGGATAAATGATCATATCTTTGAGCTAATGCTTGGTACGCACGGAAACATTCTTCAAGAAAGCTAACAAGTTCTGGTCTTTTCTGGAAATATATTTCTGCCCTTTTTGCAAATGAATCTCCATCATCGTCAACGATTTCCAGCATGCTACACACTTTCTCTTCCATTTCTGACAAATTTTTCAACTTATGATTTTAGATAACATAAACTTTCGATTTTTTTAAGAACAAATCTACAATAGCCAATTACTTTTAATTAAAGAAAAAAACCAATCATTTAAATCATAAAATTGAATATAGTACATTGATAAAAAGATCATAATTTGACACGGATTTGAATGCAGCAATTCTTCTAACAAAATAAAGAAAAATGAATGGAGCAATGCAATTTGAATATATGATTCCATAATCTACAGCCAGAATGAAGAATATGGGTTTACCTTGAATATTCTGTTCTAGCCATTTTGATTGCTTTGTCCTAAGGTGGCTTACCCACCACCATGAATATGCATGGCTTGCAGCTTTCTGCAACGCCATGTTTTGTGTAGGTTGGAAGGAAAAGGAAGGAATTCCTTCAAGAATCAACGATGCCCAAAAACTTCAGGAAATGGGGGAGAAATGGAAGGGAGGATCGATTGCATTGATTATGGGTTCAATGCCTCTTTTATATAAATTAGGGGAATTCAATCCATGCAAGGTTTGGATCCTACTGTCCGTTTTTTTTTTCTTTTTTTTGCCAGCTTGGGATTTTCCTATAATAACCTGGCTAATCTTTTCTTTTTTCTCTTTCCTTCGGTTTTCAGTTTTCTTTTTCTCATGAGAAACAAAAATTTTGCAAAGTTCTGCTTTCGTCGTGGATGTTAAATTTGTTTCAGTTAAACTGAGAACTGGTTGATTCGGTAGTTAAACTATATAAGTTGAACCCGAAAATTAGGAAATCAATTAAACTCGGTAAAAAAAAATAACTAAAAATTGAAAATCGTTTAAAAACTGATTTATTTATTACTTTTGATTTTTTAAATGATTTTTTCATTGGATTTTGAATACTTTCATTTTTGGTTTTTTAAATACAATTATATACTTTAAAAACTACAAATTTAAATAGAATGTCATTACACCTTACCGCCTCATTTGATAACGGATGTAAAAGAGGTGTGTTATATTAAATGATATTTGTGTATTAAAAAGATGAATGAAAGATGGTTGTTATTTTATTAAGGTGTTCGGTTGTGAATTTTGTGGTAAAGTTAAAAGATATGTGTTATGTATAAATGTACCATTTTACCCTTAAAATTCTAGTTTTATATTTCTCATTGTTTTGACATTGATTATTATATTATTTTAGGGTTTAAGATATAGGGTTTGGGGTTTAAAATTCAAGATTAGGGTTTGTGGTTTATTGTTTATAATTTAGGATTTAAGCTTTAGAGTTTAGGGTTTATAGTTTAGGGTTTGGTGTTAGGTTTTGGATTCGGGTTCATGATTTATGGTTTAGAGTTTAGAGTTTAAGGTTTAGAGTTCAAAGTTTAGGGTTTTGGGTTCATGATTTAGGGTTTATGGTTTAGAGTTTAAGTTTTAGAGTTTTAGGTTTTATTTCATGATTTTGGGTGTAAGGTTTAGAATTCAATGTTTAGAGTTTATGGTTTGAAGTTTATGGTTTAGTGTTCATGATTTAGTGTCTATGGTTTAGGGTTTGGAGTTTGGAGTTTAGTGTTTGAGGTTTATGACTTTATGTGTTTAACATTTAGGGTTTATGGTTTTAAGTTTGGGGTTTATGGTTCAAGGTTTAGGGATTATGGTTTTGGATTTAAGTTTGGGTTTAGAGTTTAGGGTTGGGGTTAGAGTTTAGGATTTAAGGTTTATAGTGTAAATATGTGTAAAATAGTACGAGTGTATAATTGACAAAACTTGCGTAAAACTTGTTTATTAAAATAAACATTATCTCCACATCGTGATAAATATCTCCCAACTTGCGTATAAAATAATACGTGGTATTAAATTTCATATCCAACAAATGCAAATATAAAAGTAAGTTTCGTAATAAAAACGTATTAGATAATATATCACAAAGTTACAACCCAACCAAACGAGGCGGTACATGTACTTATATAATAAGAACACTAAAGTGAGTTTAAAACAAGAAGAAATGTGTTGTTAATTAGACAATATAGTATAAATTATGGTAAAACATTACTTTTACATGAAAACATAATAAATGATGGTTTTGAAAATGGAGGCTTCTCGCTATACCATATGATCTACGCCTTTGGAGAAATGATCTGTTGTCGGAGTGGTTGTTCCTCGCTCGTTGAGACATTCATCAAAGTGGGTGAAGGCATCCTCATTTACCATCGATGGTTGAGATATCTTAACACAATCATCAATCGTAGAGGCATCTTGAAGCGGATCCAAACATAGGACGTACCACGTTCACTCTTGAAATCGACGAAAACATCTTCATCCCATTTGGAGAAATGATCCATTGTCAGAGCGGAATTGTTCCTCGCTCGTTGAGATAAACAATAAAAGAGAGGGTGAAGGCTTCTACACCTCCTTTAGAGAAATGATCTGTAGTTGAAGCGGAATTGTCCCTCGCTCATTGAGACAATCATCTAAGGAGGAAATGTAGGCATCTTCGCACTCTTGTGGGAGAGACGACGAGTTGACGCAATAATGGTATCAAAGAATCGATGCTCGTGTTGATAACATTTGTGAAGATAAAATAATGTGAAGAGTAATATAAATAAAGTCATCTGTATTAAATTTAAATAATTTATACGCTTAAGTAGAAGTAATATGTATGCTTCTAACAGAAATGGATAAATAGAGAAAGTAAAACATAAGCAGAAAGAGTAATGGGTACATGTTTCTTACATCACTTGGTGGGATGGCCTGTTCCAGGGTTCTATGCTTACCTATACTCCAGAGAGTTTACTAAAAATTCTTGCTAGAGTTATTTATAAATCTAAGTTCTCTAAGAGCGCTCTACGCATAGGTCCACCTAAGTGGTGTACATGGTGGTGCGTGGCGCGAAGCAGGTTACCGAGGTTGTTATCCATTTGAGATGCTGAGTGGAGGTTTTGCGGCACTCAAGAGCTTCTATTTAAGCGGGAGATACATTCCTCTTATTACATTATTTACATGTAAATGTAAAGTTCCTAAGTTTTCTACTCTTCAAGTGTTCTATGTCGCATGGATCTCGTTAGAGGTGATGCTGTTAAGGGTGTGTCGGTTTTATTTCCAACATGTTGTCGTCGTCATTTTTTTTAGCATACCCTTTCTTCCTTGATGCTCCTCCGATTGCTGGGGGAAAAAACATTGGTATTTTTCTCTCTTGAATGCAGTGCTCAGGTTTATGTTTAACATAGACTATTAGTGAGCACTGAGGTCTGTCCACCCTAGCTTCTCATCGTCCTACAGATTCTGACGATGTGTGAGACTTTTGGCTTCAGATTTGGAGAGTGACTCCCTGTACAGGTCTTTCTGTCGACCTTGAGGATTCACTCATAGCGGAAAAACTTTTTCAAGATATGGCTCTGGCTCCATAGAGCAGAAACTTTAGGCTCACCAGGGTGCCTGGTAAATGGTTGTTGCTCTATGGTCGTTGTGTCGTTATTCTCTCGTATGTTTGGTAGGAGATTGTTATCCTATATTTCTTTCATTTTTCTTGTCTTTCCTATATCGATGAATCGTGGTTTGTGTCAATCTTTTTCCTTCTAAGAAGACTGGTCTTTCATTTTTCTTATTATCCTATATCGATGAATCGTTGGCTTTGGTTTGTGTCATTTTACCTGAGTTGCTCAGCATCGTGCATGTGAAGGGTAGTGTTCGGATCGCAGTTCGGTGGTTTTTTTCCCACCGCCGTCTAAGAAGACTGAGTGAAACCAAAGATCAGTGATGCTCTTAGCAGGATTCCATCATCACTAATTTTCTCGGCACGAAAGTCGTCCACGCTCATCGCACCAATTATTGATGTCAAAAATCAATCGAAACCAAAAAAGATAGTGAACGAGGGTTGTAATGGCGGTTTCGGATAGTTCACCCCTTCTAATTATATGGAGAACTGTTATGGGGGGTGGTCGGACAATAATAGCAAAGTTGAGAACAGAGAGACCGAATAATGTAGCTTAAAGATATTAAGTGTTTGGGGAATGCTTGGTCTGTCCTTTTGTCGGTCCCTAAGAGTATTTAAGAATAAGCTTCCGAAAACCATAAATGACGAGTGTCATGCCTAGACCTAATGGATTGATACTTATAGATGTATTAACTGGGCTGGCAGATTTGTGCGTCATATAGTAGACTTTACTAGTGAAGAAGGTGGATTTGATGTGACTTCATCGGGATTATGGTTGTCCGGTGAACGTGGTGAGGTAGACTCTTGGGTGATTTTTTATAGTTGATGGAGAGAAGTTCAAGAGTCAGAGGTATGCAAGATATATTGTTGGGATGATCAATCAATTTGATTATGGCCAAGAGAGAGTGAATTGACAATTTAAAGTTGAAGGAAAGCAAATAGAAAGATAAAATTTGAAACATAAGGATTTATAGTGGTTTAACCTTTTAACAAGGTCTACATTCACTACCTTAGCTTCCCACTAAGGATTTCCAACAAATTCACTAAGAATTTCTTCCACTTTTCTAGGCTTGTAACACCCCAAAATTCGGTCTAGTCGGAATTGAGTTCCGGTGTTCGGAAATCTTATATCGATACGGTCTAAATATTGTATCGGCTTGTTAATTAATTGATATTGGACTCTAATTGAGTTAGACTATCGAGTACGGGTCTTATTGAATTCATTAAAAGCTTTTTAGTGATTAAATTATAGCTGTTGGAAAGTTCGAGAGCAAAACTAGAAGGAATTAAGAGTTGAGGGACTAACCTTGCGATTAGCCCCTCCTCAATTAAATATCTCATACGTAGGATGATCAGGAAAGCTTCCTTCATTGGAAGGAAAGCTTCCTAAATTTAAACAAGTGAATAGCCAAAGTAAAGTCTCACCCGAAACTAAACTTAAGCAAGCATTTCTCTAATCCATCGTCTCCTACTCAAGCAAGCACCTCCACTGGAGTTAGCTTCAAGTTTTGTTTTTCTTCAGTTTAATGTTATCGAATCATTGCTAGTGATCGGATAAGTTATTCCCCTCAAACTATTATCGAAAATCCATGGTGTTTATGAGAGTAATCTCAAGTTAGGTGTTGACCATCCATGGAAATTCTTGATTAATAGCTATGTTGAGCTTAGATATCAATTTCAGTATCATTATGTTGATTACGATATCGTAA
This sequence comes from Hibiscus tridactylites, assembly GCA_958450335.1. NCBI lineage: Eukaryota > Viridiplantae > Streptophyta > Magnoliopsida > Malvales > Malvaceae > Hibiscus > Hibiscus tridactylites. The sequence goes on from OY288292.1 coordinate 26,608,630, forward strand.
TATCGTTTCTAACACTCTCCTTATGAATTCCTAGCTCAAGACGTTGATAGGGAACATCCATCAAACTCACCAAAGGCCAAGAACAAGGGAATTGTCGTCCGAGAGCCGTAAAAGCATCAGATTGTCAAGGTGAGTGTAGTCGGAGTCTCGGGACTAGGGGAGGAGCCCTCCCGAATTCATTATTGTTGATTTCGATCAATTAGCTAACATTTCTTTTAAGGATAATGCATCGGATTGTCATACGGACCCGTTGGTAAGCATCGGTAAGTTAGGTTATAAACATCGGACATTGATATTGACATTGTCATCATGCATAGATATCGACATAATTATTGTTATTGAAACATTGTAAATGAATCATCAGACATTGATGTTGGCATTAAAATTATGAAACATTGATATTATCATTGAAATTATGAAACATTGATAACGAAACATGGTTTACTAATAATAACATTGAAGACATTAGTCATTGGAATTATCATTAAGTATTGAATATGAATATTGTCATCGAAACCTTGGATTTGGACGAACGTTGGATACAATTGGCATGCCATAGAATTCATGAGCTCGGTGTACGGGTGGACTACGGCCCTAAGGCTACGACCTATATTGATTTGGCGAGGCGGAGGGATGTATATTGTATTTGGTCATTGGCAAGGCGGAGGGACTAGATCATTCATTAATTTGGCGAGGCGTAGGAATTCGCGTATCCACTATCTCGATTCAATCCAAGGGATAATAACTAATATGATATGTTGATCATTGATTATTGATGCATAACATTGATGTTAATGAGCATGAGAAAATGTACATGTATCACTATTTGATATTTCCATTGTATATGACTACCTCACTAGGCAATGTATGCCTAATGAATTCATCTTCAATGTATTTCAGGTTGAAAGTTCGTTGTGGTTGAAGATCGAAAAGTCGAGGCGAGACAAGTCGCTACAAGCCTAAAGTAAAGTATTTTGCCTTTATGAACTCCTAGGAAGGTGGGAAAATAGTTGAACTAATCTTTTGTTCCCATTTTGGTATGTTTATAGTAAGGGTTGTAAAGTAGTTAAGGGCCTTAAATGACCTTTTTGTGGTGTTAAAATTGGTAAAAATGACCCTAATGGCTCACATAGGTGATAACCTAGTAAACGTATTCAAATGATCATGAAATTTAGCATGTCAATAGTTTATAGCATTGAAATGTTGTGTATAAAGTTTCATTGCATTTGAACATCTGCTGATAGGTTAATTTAGCTAAAAATCAGCTAAAATATGTCATTACAGGTCAGGCGTATCGAAACAGGTGATAGTGTTTCGATACGGCCTATTAATAAGGCTAATGGAAAACATGGTAAAACAAGACGTATTGATACGGTTTAGAGTTGTTTCAATACGATTTGCTACTGTCAAAGTTTGTTTCGATATAGGCCTATCCTGTATCGGAACGGGTCAATAGTCAAGGTCAACCCGTACCGAAACAGGGCTTATCTATTTCGATACGGGGTATGGGCAGAATAAATTTAAGTTAAATTATCGTATACCCGTTTCGAAACAGCTAAGAGTGTTTCGATACATAGTTAGTTAAGTTAGTTAAAATACATAGATTGAAGGTTTACATTGTTCACAGATTGATTCTTAAATTTTTGGTGACTTAATTGGATAGGTAAATGAATTCTGAATAACATGAAAATTTATAGGCTTGCTGATATTAAGCTAAATTGCATTGTGATGTGAGCAATTGCATTAAAGCACCTTTAATTTACTAAAATTACAGTTTAGCCCCTAAAACTTATAAGGGTTAGAATTTGGTCCTTGTTGAGTATTAATCGTTACAAAATGAATATTTTGGACTAAGATATATCTTTGGTAAAGTTTATTAAGCAAAGTTTTGACTATGGGTTGATATTGATTGAAATTTTATCGCACCGATCACCGTATTGTTCATCGGTAGCACCTTTCGACCCAGTTCTCAACCAGACCGAGAAGGGGGTGTTACAAGGCTAAAGAGGCAACCATTACACAATCAAAGCTTTCTACTCAAAGCTTTGATCAAACACTCTTTTACAAGAAAAGAAATATAAACTGAAATCCTCTCAAAAGGTAATGTGTTTGCCTGATTTACAAGTTCACTCAACCCAAAACTTGAATACAAAAGATTACAATGAATAACACTCAAGTGGGTTACAAGGATTTGACTCTAGTAAGCTCAAAGATGTTATATTTGTGCTTGAATGCTTAAGACTTGTTCAATAGTTGTTGTTGTAGCTTTGGTGACTTGAATTTATATCCCTCATTGATTTCTAACCGTTTGGGTAGTTGGGATCATAAATATAGCCGTTGGAAGTTATTTTTCCCGCAATAAATGCAGTTTGCCTACCCTCGGTATCGGTACACGAGATATCATATCGGTACATACCATAAGAAGAAAGAGTCGTTGTACAAAGGGGTATCGATACGCGTGAGGGCATATCGGTATGAAGAGTGTATTTTACAAAGGCGTATCAAAACAAAGAGGCCGCATTAGTACGGATTTTGCTCATTGAAATCTGAAGAAAAAGTCCATGAAAAATTGTATGGGTACGCCTAAGGAGCGTATCGGTACGGTGTAACCAATTTTCAAAGTTTGTGATTCCAATAACTGACACGGTAACGGTCAAAAGTTTATTACAAAGATTTTGAAAATCTTAACACCTCGTATTGGTACGCTAAGACTTGTACCGATACTCATAGCAATAGCAAATTTCCAGAATAAATGGTGTATCGATACGAATACACCCGTATCGAAACCTTTTAGCTATTAAGTTAAAACCGATTTCCAGTAGCTAAAAACTGTATCGATACAGTCAAGGGTGTATCGATACTCCTGGGTAATTTTGGCTATTTTGAGTATCAAAACATTTAGAAAATATTTGAGGTTTAAGTTTTTGACTTAAAAATTATTTTAAGTTCGAATCCTTTCATTTTGTGAGACTTTTTGAATACGTAAAAATTTATCCAATTTTATAAATTGGTCCTTAAACTCTTTGTTATATTAAAATCAAATACTTGTTTTAGTATATATCTTTTGAATTCTTAAAAGATCTCGTATTGTAGATGAGATCGTCGGAGAACTCGTATTGAGGATGAGTGAATAGGGGAGGATATAGGAGTATAACGGTTTTTTTTAAAATTAAATATTTTAAATTTTAGATTTTTATAATTTCAATTTCATTATAGTTTTAATACTTAATTTTTTTATAATTTTAAACATTTATAAATATTTTCAAAATTTTGATTTTTAATAATTTATCATTTAAAAAGTTTTAATATTTTTTAATTTTTACATTTTTATAAATTTTAATAGGAATTTTATTTTAATATTTTAATGTTTTAAATTTTAAATTTCTTAATTTTTGTTTCAATATTACACTAAAAATACCGAACTTCCTAAAATAATCAATGTTGCCCTTGAACTCCCTCAAAAAAATCAAATGTTATTTCTCAGTCATGTCATAATTCTAGGGATGGACACGGGTTGAGTTTTTGGCCCACTTGAACTCGACCCGAAAATAAATACCCTAAACTTGAACTCGATCTAACCTGAACGCAATCTTTAAAAAATCTGACCCGAAAATAAATACACTAAACCCGACCTGACCTATAGAAAAATAATAATTTTAAGAACTTAATTGTAAAAAATATAATTTTAAAGACTAAATTGTAAATAAAATTCAAGTTTAAGACCTAATTATATATATAGGGAGTATTATTATAAATATCCCTAAAAAATTAAGGAGAAATTACGCAATTACTCTCAGGTCGGGTCGCAAATTTTCCACCTTAAACTCGAATCCAACCTGACTTAACCCTTAATAAAAACTCGACTCGAACCCGATTTTTTCATTAAAAAATCTGACCCGATCGGATCGGGTAAAATGCTCATCCTTACATAATTCACATGTGGGTTATCACGTGGGCAATGTTAACGGTCAACTTTAGTAAAAAAAACTAAATTATTGCAATTCGCGATTTTAAAAGCCAAATTGAGTGTTTTCCACGAATTAGCTAAATTAATTATTTTGTACAAACTCAGAAAAAAAATACCCCTTAGCTAACTCTGTTTATTATTCATCGATAAGGAAAACCAACTACCACCATTATACCGGCAACTATTCTTGGCGTATTTCGATATGCCAATGAGTTATCTACAGAATACTTGATTTTATTCACATAATATTTACAATAACACGACAAAACCATAACGCTGCCTTGGTTTTTAGCATGTACAAAAGCCATATTTAGTATTTACGCCAAAGAATTCAATACACACGCACACTAACTTCCTCTGTTTTATCTTCAGAGTGAAGTTCCCCCAAACAAATCACAAACACATTAGACAAATGAATGAACATCAATCTTCTCCGAACACCAAGGAAGACATAAAGTCGGCTCATTCATCTTCAGCTCCTATACGAAACAGCAGAAAAGGACTTGTCCAGTCCGATATATACATTGGGGGTCGTTTAACTGCTATTTCCGCTGCCAATCATCTTTCTCTTGTGTCAGCAATAATAAAGCAGGCAATCTCCTTGCATTTGCTAGTTTTTTTTTTCCTTTTAATTTTACTGTATATACAGTATGTACAACATCTATATCAGCATTAAAACACCAGACCATATTCTTCCAGCAGATTAGCAAACACATATACATTCGCAACCTTCAATAGTATGGGATATTAGCTAGTCTGCAGAGATGAGAGCCACTGTTCCAAGTAATTTTTGCTTGCTTCACATTTAAGAAAATAAGACAGCCCGAGTTAGCATAATGCATTTTCCTTGACAAATTCTGCAAAGGTTACAGAACTACAAAATACAAGGGCCCGGCCTAATTTTCAGCAATTTAATCTGAAGACGTACAGCAGTTCACATTGCAGCACGAGAATGATAAAACTTTTAAGATATAAAGCAGTTCGGAACTTCAGATAGCACCACAAGATAACCAAAAATGATAAAGTGGAAATATGCAATAGAGATTCAGCAAATATGAGAATCTGGTTGTAGGGGGTGGAAGAAGAGCAGCAGTCAGTAAACGTACGAAATTAAGGACATTAGCTTAACAACAGCTACCACATTGAAAATACCAACCATTTTGGCCTTATTGGCCAAATGTGTACGGAATTCTCCAATGTGTGTGTATTTCAGATTTTAATCACACTGACCTAGCTAAGAATGCGTAACATAAAAACTCAGACCTCCAAATGTAGTCAGACTCGGAAACCATTTAGCAGAGTATGCAGGAAATATGAAGTAATGACCAAATGTTGATAAAAATCACTTATATTCTGAATAACATTTAAATATGAGCTAGACTGAACACCATTGGATTTTATTAATTAAAGTTTGGAGGCTCATCCTCATCAGAATTTGAATGATACTTTTCAAAGATCACTGCAGAATAACAAGGAGTATTTTCAAATAATTATTATAGTTGATCCTGTTGACCCCTTGAAAAATATAAGCAATTCAACAGTATGAAAGTCAAAAACTAAATAAGCTCCATCTGAGTACATAGTTTTGAAATATGCTTTGAGTTAACAAATCCATGAGCCAAAAACAGTGTTAGGAAATGGTAAATGAGAAATAATCCTACGCAGAGTTTCAGCTATTCATCTCCAAGTTGTTTCCTATTAACATGATATCAAAGGATGTGAACCACATAATCAAAAATAGTAGGCATTGACTTGCCAAGCAACAAACAAGACATAACTGAAAGTTACAAAATATTCTCAATATTAGATGTGTGTAAGAAATGGAAATTACCAGCAGAATAAGAGCTAGGAATGTTCACAATGGCACACAATAGGTTGTTCTTTGGATCCTTCAACGTATTATCTTGCCTATGCCCATAACATGGAACCAACACAGCAAAACTGCGGTCTGAATCTTCATCACCATCTATGTTGCACTGACACGGATACGGGGACGGATACGGGTACGGAAACGGGGACGAGAAACGGCAATTTTAAAAAACATAGGGTACGGGTACGACAAAGGTACGACGAATATAAAATAAAATTATATATATAATTATTATTACTAAAATAACCAATAAAAATAAAATACTAATAAAAAGTATTTTCTACTTTATATATATATATATATATATATATATATATATATTTTAATAAATTGTTCATAAAAAAATTTCTCCTAAATAAATAAGCAACAAATACTGATATTATTCAAAAAATAAAAACAAATACCTAGTACCATTTTACTGGTCTCCACAAAGTATACTTTATATATATATATATATATATATATATATTATTTTATTGGGGCCCACAGAACTCATAAAACAATTCTATTTAATACAATATTTCCCCCTGTTCATCTTCTTCCCACGTCTTCTTCTTCAGCTTTTCTTCTGCATTTTTTCTTTTAAGTTGGCCGCTCCATGTCCGCCGGTGAGACTGCCGTTGGAATCATTGTCGAAGTGCGCGAGTCTCTCAACTGGAAAACAACCTTGGGGACGCGCATGAAGGTTGTATGCTGTCCCCGAAACGTGCCCTGAAATATCACAACCGTCCCCAATTATTTTCAGCCGTACCCTGGCCACGTGGAGCGTCCCCGGTACGTACCTAAGCCGTACCCGTCCCGTACCCGTCCCAGAAACGTTTCGGGTACTTGAAACGGCATGTAACTGCCGTACCCGTGCTTCCTAGATCACCATTGAAACCAGGTCCATGAGGCTCCAACCATCCAATGGAGTAATCTGAACCATCAGATTCAGACCCTGAAACACACCCTCCATCAGATGGCACAATAACTACATCATATTCCCTATCGATCTTTCTTTCTTCCCGGCTATGACATTTCCTCTTTTCTTGTTGAACAAGCCTTATTAGCTCTACTAACCAGTGGAAACTTCAGATTGTCCGATTCCCATAAACCGGAATCTGGCAAAGAACCTGAAGGAGATCCATTGGCGATTCTAGGCTCTTCATGTTTCCTACTCCATAACGACCATGGAAGATTACTAAAGGCAAAGGCCATATATATGGGCAGCTAAAGCAAGCTGTTCTTCCAATCTTTTGGTACCAAAAAAGTTTCAATTTTGAAACACAAATATGCAATCTCCAGCGAAATCCAAATCAACAAATAGGCAATTCGGTCTGGACTGTCTGCATTTAAAAACAATTCACATACTTAACAAACTGAATCCAAATCAAAATTCTCTGAAGCAATTAGATTGCAGCAAAAACAACCCTTTACTTTAAAACTTTCTTTTATATACTTTCATTGGGTTCCTCTCACATTTCCATTTTTATGCTTGAAGAACATAAAAGGCAACAAAGAGAATCTAGTCTTTGATAATATTTACTGTCAATACAATGAATATAGACATAATTCAGAAGAATAAAAGATAATAAAGAGATAACTGGTCCATCAAATCAAACGAAATATATAAAAAAAAGGACCTTTCTCTGCTAAAAAATGGATTCCTCAAATTACTCTAAGTAACCATCAAAACTGAAACTATTTTCCATTTTTTTTCTCAATCAGCTACAAAACAGAATTCGAAGAAATCTCAAAATAAACCATTTAAAGACCCACAAAAAAGGAAATTTTGAAGGTAAAGCTTCCTTTTTTTGAAGGAGACACGAAACAAAAAAGAAACAAAATTCGATCCTTGTGTTTCGAATATAAAGAAGAAGATTCAATGGAAACCTAAAAGAACAAAAATCAACAAAGTACCTTCAAAAAGCCACCCAAAGTATAAGAAAAACACACCCCATATTGAAGATACACCTGCGCGGGAATAATGAAGAATTGTTTACGCGGGAAAAGCTGTTGCACCAGCTCACACCCATGCAGCCCATGCAGCTGTAAAACCTCGACAGCTGGCGGAAGTTGTTGTTGGCTAACAATCTCAACATAATTGGTTTTTAGGATTTCTTCTAGTCAATTCCTTTTAGCTCTATAAATTGTAATGCTGTAAACATCATTCTTCAAGGAATTACAACCATGAGATCCTGCAAACATACTCCTCCATTCTCTGTTAAAAGTTCCTATTAGTTATTTCAATATGGTATCTTTCGCCGGCGTCCTGGCCCTCTCTTCACGCTGATTTCTTCTTCTTCTAGCTCCAATGCCCGGTGATACTGTCTCTCCTTCCTCTGATTCGATTGGCTTGTCCAAGAATGGCAAGACCTTTACTAACAAGAAGGTTAATATAGTTCTTGACGAGATGAACTTCCTTCATTGGAAGCAACAAGTGCTCCTTATAGTTCGAAGTCACCGTCTCGAACGCCTTCTCACTGGCAAGGTCAAGGCTCCTCCAGAAACTGTCCCCGATTCAACTGGGCAAATGATCCTCAATGAGGAGTATGAAGACTTTGTAGCTCAGGACAGTGCCCTGGCATCCTGGTTGCTCTCCACCATCAGCTCCAACCTGCTCCCTCAGTTTGTTGGTGCGGAAACAACGTCTGAAGTTTGGTCCACCGTTGTGCAGTTCTTTGCTAATCGATCTACAACCTCTGCGATGAGTCTTCACTGTAAGCTGCGTTCACTGCGTAAAGGAGATGACACCATGCGATCATATCTCACGCAAGTCAAGGAGGTTATTGATGCCTTAGCTGCTTATGGTAGTTCCATCTCTGAAATGGAACAGATTGCAACCATTCTCAACGGACTCCCTCCTGAATACCAACCATTCATGGCTGTTATCACTGCCAGCAAAGACCCTTATACCCTGGATGGTGTCAAAACTGTACTGGTGGATGCTGAAACTCAGATCCGTGGCTTTCATCATCAGCTTCAATTACCAATGAGTGTCAATGTTTCTCGTTATCATGATACCTCGTCTTTACCTTCATCACCTGGCTCTCGTTCTGGACGTCCTCCACAGTTTCAGGGAGGAAGAAATGGTGCTCGTGGCAGAGGTCAACCACGCCTTCATTGTCAGATCTGTGGTAAACCTAGCCACTCCGCTGATCGATGCTGGCATCACTTCGATCAAGCTTTTGGAAGCTCATCCTCTACACCTCCTCCCAAGGATCCCTCGAATGCTCTTCTCACAGTGCTGGATACACCTACCTCCTGCCTCACTTGCCCTCCTGCTCGAGGATCGAATGCTTCAGCTGAAACAGAACCATGGGTTGTTGATTCGGGTGCCACGCACCATGTTACACATGATAGCACTAAGCTTGTGCAGGGATCTGACTTCACAGGACCAGGTATGTTAATGGTTGGCAATGGTCAAAATTTGAATATATGCAAGACTGGTACATCTTACATTCAGACTTCCTCTCGTACATTGTTGATAAATGAACTTCTACATGTTCCTTCAGTAACTAAGAACCTCTTATCTGTGTCCAAGCTTGCTAGAGATAATCAAGTTTACTTTGAATTCCATGCTTCCAATTGCCTTGTTCGAGATGAAGCTAGTGGTGCAATTTTGTTAAGAGGAGAGGTGCGTGATGGTCTCTATCAGTTTCAAGAAGGTGAACCAGTTGACTCTTCAAGCAAGTATGAAGTTAATGTAGTGAGCAAATCAAGTCAGTTGGCTGAGCTATGGCACAAGCGACTTGGGCATCCTGCTCAGTCGACCTTAGTGCAAATTTGTAACCAACTCAAAATTGTACTTCCTTTGCAAAGCAATAACAACTTGTTCCCTGAAATTTGTGAAGCTTGTAGAATGGGTAAAAGTCATAAATTACCATTCGAACATTCCACTACTGAGTATCCAATTCCCTTTACATTAGTGTTCACTGACCTATGGGGTCCTGCACAAGTTACATCTAATGGGCATCGCTATTACGTGTCGTTTGTTGACTCCACTACACGACACTGCTGGATGTACCTACTGAAAACTAAGGATCAAGCATGCTTGGCATTTCAGTTGTTTGCTAAGCTTGTTCAGAATCAATTTGGAATGACCATCAAGGAGGTGCAAAGTGATTGGGGTGGTGAATTTCGCACCCTATCCACAGTTCTTAGTTCTTTGGGCATTCGACACAGGCTCACTTGCCCACACACATCGGAACAAAATGGTGTGGTGGAGCGCAAGCATCGACACATTGTCGAGCTTGCCCTTGTTCTCCTAGCTCAAGCATCACTACCTTTAAGGTTCTGGTCCTATGCTGTCAGCACAGCAGTTCATTTGATTAATCGATTACCTACAAAGGTTCTATCTGGATTGTCACCCTTTGAAAAGCTCCACAACAAACCTCCAGACTACAACTTTCTAAGAGTCTTTAGATGCTGCTGTTATCCTCACTTGCGACCGTACCAACATCATAAGCTTAGCTTCAGATCACAAGCTTGCACGTTCTTGGGCTACAGTACTCAGCATAAAGGCTATGTGTGCATGGCAAAAGATGGTCATATTTATGTATCTCGACATGTGGTATTTGATGAACATAGATTTCTCTATGCAGGTGATGAATCATTGTCCCAGGCTCCTTCTAATTCCAACACTCGATGCCTAATCTCATTCCCTACATCGTGTGCACCTTCAAGAACTCCTATTGCTGAGGCTCATGATCAATTCGATGACAATCTGACCACTCCACATCAGACTTCTCCTCCACATGATCATATGGTCAGCTCAACTGAAACTGATGGTGTCACTCCACGTACTGAAACAGTTGAGAGCAATTCAACTGCTCCCACTCAGGTCCCACACACTTCCTCATCTCCTATTCCTGCTCCTTGTTCACAACATGATGCTAGTACTATTGCAACACCTATTTCTTATGTTCATGAACCTAATCATCATGACCATAGTTCAACTCATGATCATAGCATTGAGCCACCTATACCAACTACTGAGACTCTTGCACCGAATGATGAGGCCCGTCCACAACAACCTAAGGGGCATCACATGATCACCAGAAGCAAGCTGGGCATTTTCAAGCCCAAGCTATATCTTACAAGTCTCCCTCGCCTCGATGATGAACCTTCCACTATTCAAGCTGCACTGGTATGTCCAAATTGGAGAGAGGCTGTCCATGCTGAAATTAATGCCTTAAGAAACAACAACACCTGGTCATTGGTCCCTCTTCTCCCTTGTCGGTTGTAAATGGCTCTTTCGAGTGAAGAGAAATGCGGATGGATCTGTGCACAGATACAAGGCAAGACTCGTGGCAAAGGGGTTCTCACAGGTTTCTGGTCAGGACTTTCAACACACCTTTATCCCTGTGGTTAAACCATCCACGATCAATATTGTGATCAGTCTGGCAGTGAACAACAGGTGGCCCTTGAGGCAAGTGGATGTAAATAACACGTTCTTGATCGGGGAACTTCATGAAGATGTCTTCATGCAACAACCCCCTGGCTTTGAAGAAACCTCACCTGATGGCACACAGCTTGTATGCAAACTTCAAAAGGCACTGTATGGTCTGAGACAAGCTCCCAGGAACTGGTACTCGAAGCTCAAGCAATACCTACTTGATGAAGGGTTTAGAAGTTCTCAAGCAGATACCTCTCTGTTCATCCACAACGCAAATGAATGCACCGCGTATGTTCTTGTTTATGTCGATGACATAATAGTCACAGGCTCCTCAACAGATGCAATCAATCATGTTATTCAACAGCTTGGTGCCACATTCTCATTAAAAGACCTTGGTGAACTAAGCTATTTTCTTGGAATTAAGATTACACGAATGGGTGATGTTCTAATGTTGAATCAAAAGAAGTTCATTCTGGAGATTCTCACAAAGTCGAACATGGTTAATGCGAAGTCAGTTCCTACACCCATGGTCTCTTCTTTGAAACTAACACAAGACTCTGGAAACTTGCTTGATGATGCTCAAGAATATCGCAGCCTGATTGGATCACTCCTCTATGCCTGTCATTCGAGACCAGACATTACCTTCAGTGTAAACAAATTGGCCCAATTTATGCACAGCCCATGTGAATCACACCTCTCTGCAGCAAGAAGAGTATTGAGGTACTTAAATGGTACACTCGATCATGGTCTTCTCTTCTCACGATCACCTAATCCCTGTCAAATTGTGGCTTTCTCCGATGCGGATTGGGCAGGAAACACAGATGATAGGAGGTCGATATCTGGTAACTGTGTTTACCTTGGAGGAAACTTAGTTCAGTGGAGCTCCAGGAAGCAGAAAACAATTTCAAGATCAACAACGGAAGCCGAGTATAGGAGCCTAGCTGACGTTGCTTCAGAAGTAACTTGGATGAAGACTCTACTACAAGAAATGTGTGTTCCAATACCATCCATACCAGTTATCTGGTGCGATAACTCAGGAGCTATAGCTATGAGTGCAAACCCTGTATATCACTCGAAAAGTAAACACGTTGAGCTAGATGTTCACTTTATAAGGGAGAAAGTGGCAGTAAACGAACTCAGTGTCTATGTGCCCGCAACAGACCAAGTAGCTGATGGTTTCACTAAATCTCTCTCGAAGTGTTATTTTCAAATGTTTCGACAGAAACTTGAAGTCTTGTCAGCTGAAGAAATTCAACAACCTAAAGAGCAGAGAGCATATTGAAGATACACCTGTGCGGGAATAATGAAGAATTGTTTACGTGGGAAAAGCTGTTGCACCAGCTCACACCCATGCAGCCCATGCAGCTGTAAAACCTCGACAGCTGGCAGAAGTTGTTGCTGGCTAACAATCTCAACAGAATTGGTTTTTAGGATTTCTTCTAGTCAATTCCTTTTAGCTCTATAAATTGTAATGCTGTAAACATCATTCTTCAAGGAATTACAACCATGAGATCCTGCAAACATACTCCTTCATTCTCTGTTAAAAGTTCCTATTAGTTATTTCAATACCCCAGATTTTTCATATATTCATCCAAGAAGAATTTAAAGAAAGGGTGATGTAATCGAATTCCTAGAATTTTTTATTCTCTCCAATCACTTTCTTCCAAGAATCAATTATTTTTTTGGAATTTTAAAACTAAGAAAAGAAAGATGACCCATAAACTTGCCACGTAGTTAAATCTCGCGTTCTCTAGGAAGCGAGACGCGAACTCATGTTCTGTAGAGCGTGCGTTCCGTCTACGTGGCATCGTTATTTGAAATAACGATTTTCAGTAACTCGCGTTCTGCAGAATGCGAGGTCCCCGAGAATTTGAAAAGGCGACTTAATATATCACACAGAACTCCCGTTCTGCAGAACGCGAGTTTTGTGCGATTTTGTGTTGAAAAACAAGGATGGGTAGGCCTGTTCGAGCCTAATTTCGGGCTTATAAATCGTATATTTTTAGCGAACATCGAGTTTGGGTTCGTAGTACTAAAAATTCTCTATCGTGTGATACCAACACGGTCAATTTTCGTCCATTCTAAACTCGCTTAAAATGGCTTCCAAAACCTTATGCTATCATCCTTTTTTGAATGAAATTGACTTTGAAGAACAATTGATAATTTTAGTTTAGTAATGGCACAAAAGTAATAAAAACTGAAATTAAATAAACATTTAAAAGTTTAATTATAATAGATAAAGAAAATTAAAATACGGTATTAAAAAAAAACAAATGTCTGGAATAAGTATATTAGAAACATAAGTACATATGTATTAGAAAAAAAGGCTAATGATGTCTATGTCCACCCGTTCCGCAGTCGGGTGGACAACGATCCCGATCTGGATTCCTCCGAACAAGCTGTGCTGCATCCTCCTGGTCCTCCTCATCATCATCTGCAATATGCGGACCTATGCTGGGCCCGGGCGGGGAGTAAAACAAGCTACCCGGCGGCGTTTACAGGACAATGCTATAGTCAAATTGAGATGCCAACGGTGGAATATCGATCAACGGAGGACCACTCGTCAGCATATGGGGATGGTAGACATTGGAGAAGCCGAAGTCGGGTCGGTACCAATAATAAGCCATAAGTATCCCCTTATATAAAGTAGAACCATACACCCTAAATATATGTTTGAATAGCCAAAACAAATTGTCAAAATTTTTCAAGTTTTAAAATTTCACAAGTCTTTGAACAAATATTCAAATGGCGAGATGAGGAGGAGTTACTACTCTAAGATACTACGATGGGCTAATAAACGTCAATCCCGAACTCGGTGTCGTTTTTCAATACGAAGGTCCAGTAACGATAAAGATTCCGAGGAGATTATCGTACAAGAAGTTGGTTAATGAACTAGAGAGCAAGGTCCCACATTTCCAAAACCACCATTTGTCCGACGTGAAGTATCGGGTGCCAATATCTATAGATCTGTTAACGTACTCTGTATGCAGCATTGCGGACACTGCTAATGTGGAGTTGATGCTGGCTACCCACTTCGAGTATTCATTGGGCGGGCCCCTAGAGCTGTATACATCGTTTTCGGATTCTAATCTTGCTATCGAAATACCAAGCTGGGGTCGGGCGAATTTCGACTTCGATCCGAATGCCAACGTTGATAGCCCAACCGCAAGTCTAAGAAATGATTTTAACCTATTGTGCCAAGACAACGAGTTTGGTGCATCGCCATCTGTTGTGCCAATACATTCATACGTAGCTAGTATCGGGTTCGACCTGAACCAACCCCCAAACGATGAATTCGATACGCCAAGAAATGTAATGTACGCTCCATGCAATCCGTATAGTTTTGGAGGGGAGGGGAGTCGTCTTCTTACGTTACGCACGACCATGAAGCATTCAACCCCTTCAATGATTCTTCATATGGACGACACTCAACGTATGTCTCTAGCACGGAGTACGTTCAACCATCTATGGGGAGACATTCTTCTTTTGGTGCTCTTGATTTTGGTCTTGGAAATGCGGTTCCTGAGCGATCTCGTGAGAGGTCTCGCAATCGTCGACCACCATGCTCGCCTCCAAGGGTACCGATCGACGAAGTTGTACAATACCAGCTCCTAGGGGATGCTTCTGACGAAGAACCGATTAGAGAACCCGGGCCCGACGACGACGAGCTGGGGCCATTCTATGAAGAACCAAAAGACTTGACCGTTCCACTAGAAGACTTGACCGTTCCACCAGCATATTTCGAAGAACAACCGATATCAACCAACTTTCCTGTATTAGTGGCACCTATTTCTATGTACCATCCACCATCCCACTTCACAACGGTTGATATGAATGCTATGTATGTTCCTGAATTTTCGCATGACCAAACAATTGATGGCAGACTCAACCGTTCAGATGGTTAACTGGCCATTGGTATGACATTCTTGACAAAAGAACTGGCGGTGGCCGTAATTAAGCAGTACAACATTCGACAGGCTGTTAAAACGACAGTGAAGAAAACCCAACCGAAATACTACAAGGCTCACTACACTCAAAAGGATCACGACTGTAAATGGAAAATTCGTGTATCCCAATTGAAGAAGGCAGACGACCGTTGGAGAATAACAAAACTTGTAGGGCCCCATACATGCACCTGTGGTAGCCTAAGCCAGGATCACAAGAACCTCAATGCAAAGTTCCTCGCCGACATCTTTATGCCACTGGTCAAAGCAAATCCCAAGGTGTCGGTCCCCACATGTCAGGCTACAGCTAAAGGTGTCACCGGCTACCGTCCTGAATATTGGAAAGCATGGTATGCAAAGAAACGGGCCGTAGAACAACTGTTTGGCCGATGGGATGATTTTTACAAAGAGTTGCGCCCGTGGCTAAATATGCTGCAGAAACATATCCCCATAATAGTTGTCAAACTTGATACGGTTCCGGCATACACTAATGATCGTGTCATTCGAGGTGTTTCTCAATTCCACCGGTTAATTTGGACTTTCCCGCAGTGCATCAATGCATTCAAGCACTGCAAACCGATGGTCCAAATCGATGGCACATGGTTGTACGGAAAGTATACACATACCCTACTTGTAGCTATTGCACATGACGACAATCGAAAATGCGTTCCTGTTGCATTCACAATCGTCCCAAAGGAGGATCTGGAGTCTTGGATGTTCTTCCTTCTGAACCTACGAAGATATGTCCTTGATCATGTAATACGGGCTAGGGACGATGGGGTATGTGTTATTTCCGACAGAGGCACAACGCTCTTGTGGGCGCTAGAACGTTTAGGTAAGTATTGGCAGCCTACATACATTTACCACCGTTTCTGCTTGCGCCACATAGCCACAAACTACCTGCAACAGTTCAAGGACTGTGATGAACGTGAACTGCTGCTCAGAATGGGTACGTTCTTTATGTCATTTTCATTTACTATATTAGTTGCTGCTCGCTTTCATTTACGACCTCTTTACATGTGTTGTTCGCCCATAACTATTCAACTGTCATCCCTTAGGCAACTCACACTACATACAAGAGGTGGAGGAGGTGTTCGAGGAACTGAGAGCGAGAAACAAATTTGGCGCAAACTACCTTGAAAAAATCCCGAGGGAAAAATGGCTTCGATCGTATGACGGGGGTAAACGATGTGGTCATATGACAACCAACTTGGCTGAGGCAGTGAACTCACCATTGAAGGGATTGCGGCAGTTGCCTATCACTTCCATTTTCAAAGCGACCTACTATTGTTTGGCTACCCTTTTTGCAACCTTGGGAAGGCAAGCAACTGAGTACATGACAGGTGGATACATAGTCCATCCGAATTTCCGCACAAAACTACATACTCAATTGCACCAATCAAGACAGATGACTGCAACTCTCTTCTCGCGAGAAGGACACAAGTTCCGTGTTTCAGAATATTCCAGGCGGTTGGAAGGCATTCAGCACAACGCGTACGAGGAAGATCTCAGGGCAAGAACCTACGAGTGTGGAATATTCTAAACATTCAAATGCCCGTGCACATACACCATTGCTGCTTGCACAAACCAACGGATAGACTACATGCAACTGGTTGATCTAGTATACTTACTTCAAACAGTGTTTAAGGTTTACGAAAAAGAGTTTCCTCCAATCGGAAATGAGGTAGATACGAATGCCGTTGACACTGAATCGACCATATGCCCAGATCCAGCACTACTGAGAGACAAAGGACGTCCATGGTCTACATGAATATATTGTGCCGAGGATATGGTCGAACATCGAGAAAAAACCAGACAAAAGAAGCATTATAGTATATGTAAAAATCCTGGACATACAAAGACCAAGTGTCCTAATCACTCGACCCCTCGTCTTAATTAATTCATTGTAATTTTTTTGTGCGAGTTCACCCATAACTATTGTTCAATAAAATCAGTCTAATTCGTTTTATAAAATAGGCCATCTTATACTTTCAATCATTCAAAAAATATGGTGGGATAACGTTTTCAAAGCGAATTTAAGTCAGTGTAGAATGGACGAAAATTGACCGTGTTGGTGCCATATAATAGAGAATTTCCAGTACTACAAACCCACACTCGACTTTTGCTAAAAATATACGATTTATACGTCTGAAATTCTGCTCGAGCATGCCTATCGACCTTTGTTCAAAGGCAATTTCATTCAAAAAAGACTATAGCATAGGGTTTTGGAAGCCATTTTAAGCGAGTTTAGAATGGACGGAAATTGACCGTGTTGGTGTCATACGATAGAGAATTTCCAGTATTACGAACCCAAACTCGATGTTCGCTAAAAATATACGATTTATAAGCCCGAAATTGGTCTCGATTAGGCCTACCCACCCTTGTTTTTCAACCCAAAATCGCACAGTACTCGCGTTCTGCAGAACGCGAGTACTGTGCGATATATTCAGCCGTCTTTTCAAATTCTCGAGGACCTATCGTTCTCTATAGCGTGAGTTCCTGAAAAATCGTTAATTCAAACAACGATGCCACGTAGATGGAACGCGCGCTCTGCAGAACGCGAGTTCGCACCTCGCTTCCCAAAGAACGCGAGTTTCAACTACGTGGCAAGTTTAGAGGTCATTTTTCCAAATAATCCTTGGAGGGAGCCAAAAGTATATATAATTATTAAAAAGGGGGTTTTCACCCAAATATGTCTTCCCTTTGGGTTTTATATTGCGGAGATTCAACCATATATATATATATATATATATATATATATATATATATATATATATATATATATATATATAATAACTGATATTTAATTTAGGATTAATATCCTATACACTTATTTTCAAACCCTAAATTATAACCCTAAACCTTAAATTGAAACAACTATCTCTAAATTCTAAACCCCTACACCTGAACCCCTAAACTCTATACCCTAAACTAACTCCCAATACTCTAAAACTAAGGCGCTTGTGGAAACTTTCAGTTTCCACCGCCTACGTATAGAATATTTATCCTTTAATTTATTAATAAATCAATTAAATTTAATATGAAGTAATTTTTTTTGAAAAATTACATACATAGTACCCCACCTATTTTTATGTTACTGTTTTGGTACCTCAACTATTATTTTTGGTAAAATGACACCCAACGTTACTTTTTGTTCTGTTTCGGTACTTAGCCGCTAAAAACATAATGAAGATGATGACATAGCTTGATACAATCACAATTTTAGTCCAAAACACTTATATATTTTATCAATGTAGTCCAAAATCCATCCATTTAAAACATCATCTTAATTTTTGGGATAAAATTGCAAATTACCCAATTTTTTTCTTCCATCAAAGTCAATGGTTGTCGTTGAGAGAAACGGTATCTAAACCGTTGGTGAACCATCAGAGTCCCTCGCCGCCGATGTGCTCTATGAGTGACACGACCTCTACCACTGTGTTCTTCATCATGTTGCGAGCAAAACCGTGGTCATAACTTCCCTTCTTCGTACGTCGTTTTCGATTAACGACGTCAACCCTGTTCAACTTCCTTTGTTGTAGTTGCACCACCGTTCGTTCCTCTATGTTGAGCAATGGGTAAGCCAAAAACTTTGTTGTCATTACTATTCTAAAGTGTTTGGTTACTGTTGTGAGAGTCTACGCACTGTCTTCTGTTTCTAGTTGTCGTCGTTGTACCACCGCAAGCCTTTCCTAGTCGTCTTCGTACAGTTAGGGTTCTAGAACCCTAATTTCAGTTCAATCATTAAGGGAAAGAAGAAGAAGAAGAAGAAGAAGTGGGTAATTTGCAATTTACCCCAAAATGAAAAATGATGTTTTAAATGGATATATTTTGGACTAAATTGATAAAAATATATAAGTGTTTTTAAGTAAAAGTGTGATTATACCAAGCCACATCATCATCTATGTTAATTTTAACAGACGAGTACCAAAAGATAACAAAAATGTAACGTCGTGTACCATTTTATCAAAAATAATAGTTGAAGTAGGCGAGGTACTATTTATGTAGTTTTCCCTTTTTTATATAGTACATTTCCATATTGTCTTCATTCAAGATTTGTGGCTCTCTCTCAACAATGTCTTTTTTCAAGATTCGAATGTGAGTTCTTTTCTTGAGAGAGTAATGTGTTTTGTCATTGCACCCAACATTTGTTGGTAATATGAAGTAATTTTTAATTTAATATATTGTATTTATAATATTAATATTTAAACTCTTGAAAATGATTTAACATTTAAATCGGAGAGTCTAAAGAACAACAACCTAAAAACGGCTAAAAAATATGTAACCAAAAATGTTATCAAAACGTATAACATTTTATGTCGTGCGTGAGTTGCATTTTAGGTTGTGTGTAAGATAATATTACCAAAATGTATAACATTTTAAGTTAATCCGATAAATATTTTAGATTGCAACCTAAAATGTTATATGTTTTAATAATATTTTACGTTGACCATTTTTAGTTGTTTTTTGGACCATCACATAGCAGTTTGAACCCGTGTGATTTGAACCTGTTGCGCGAATTGAATGCCTCGCAATTGGTGCAAGTGTACACATCACAAGTTATAGTATAGAATAGATATCGTCTCCACAGGGATTGGTGCTATTCGGGAATCTAATTTCTCACACTCAAAAGAGAACACAAATTGGTGATTGTAGGAGTTCTAATTAACAAGTAAAATAAAAGAGCAATTAAAAGAAAGATGTAATCGAATAAGAGAGAGTAGGCTGGGTTATCATGAGTCGTGGTGTGATAGTTGAATGAATCGTCTAAGTATTGAATGCAAGAGCAACTCAATTGTCTTGACAACTGGCAGCAGTCAGATTGCTTGGGCAAGTGCAATGGCCTGGGCAACTGGGAATAGTGCGATTGCTTGGGCAATTGGGCGACTTCCTTCAAGGTTCGGCGAAGCATTCTTCAATGTTTTCTCCTTATCCCTAATTCGAAACACTGGTTAATTGTGCATGCCTTGGTGATACATTTCTGCGTTAACCATGGGTGAAAAACAACCGATCTTGCGCTCCTTTTAGCCGTTGAAATTCGTAACTTATCCCTAAGTCGAATTAGTCTTCACCAACATACGTTTGTATGAAAACCATGCTCATTCGTTTCTTGAATCTAACTCTTCTGATATTAGATAAATGGCAGAATTCACAAGATCCTCTCCCAATTCACTCGCAAACAAAATTAAGAATCAAGAATGAACAAACCTTGAAACTAAATTGCAATTCAAATACCTAAAACAAATCCAATTGTTTCTCACAACCACTAAAACACAATAACCTTAGCCAAGGTAGTTTAGTTCATAGCTGGGTTTAAAAGAAAAACAAAATAAAGATCTCCCAACATGAATTAAATTGAACAAGAAGGAGGAAGAAGAAGATGATGTCGAGCAGCTCTCTCTCTTAAATTCTCTCTCAATCGAACATGCTTGAAGTAAGCGGCTAGGTCTTCTTTATATAGGAGATATCTAGGTCAAAGTCTTTCTTGAGAAGGAAGTTAAGTTGGAATTAAATAGCATAAAAGAAATAAATCTCTTTTATTTATTTATCCTCCAAAAACTCCTCCTAAATTCTAGGAATTTAATATCCTTTTGATTTTTGCATGGAACTCCAACTCCTTTACTTCACACCATTTATCTCGAACATGTTGGATTTATCTAGTCATCACTATCAGCTACCACATCATCTTATCCTCAATTGCCTCGACAATTTCCCGATTGCTTGGGCAGTTAGTTTCTGCACACAAAAGCACACCAAAGCAGTATCTTTTTCAACAAAAACCACCAAACTATGTAATCAAGCTTAACGATGAAAGGAAACATGAATGAATGAATGAATGAATAATTATGCAACTAATATGAGCCTAAGTCTAACAATAATATGAGTAAAAAGAGTAATAAAAATAGTACTTTTAAACACTTAACATAACTCGTGTCTCCTATGATAAATATTATCTGCTTTTCCATCGGGACACTTGTTGGGTTCAACATTTTGCTTTTTTTTAACTGTAGGCGATGGGGATACTTTATTTGAAATGAGATCGAGCTTTGGCGATTAAAAACATTCGACTGAATTTGATTGTCAGGTCAGAAATGTCGGGTAGAAAAGGTGACGTGACGGGTTTGACCTGAAAGAACCGTACCCGTGAGGGTAGCCATGACCATTTCTTGGCTCTCGTTCTACCTCCCGTTCTTGCTCCACGCCGTTGGCCGGAGACCTTTTATGTCCACGCCGCTGGCTAGAGATCAAGAATTGTAACCCCCTCGACCCGATTTGGATGAAAGACCGAACCGAATCGAACGAATCACACATGGAATATTGAACTGAACCGGGAAGTCTACTCCAATAACAACCTTTTTTTTCATTTTATCTTGTCTAGATGCTCATTATAATCCTAAGTGATAAACTTTGCAGCGGAACAATTTGCATCTCAATAAGACAACGATTAGGGATCTAATTGCATACAAACACATTTTAGGGGCCATTTTGCAATTTTACTAAATTTCTGAGACTTAAGACATTTTTATGTTACCAACCTTTAATTAGTCACATTAAATGCCTCTCGGTCAAATCTCAGTTCAAAACAATCATCCAAGCTCCTTTAATTGCATCCACAACATTCAGGGACCAAAACATAAAGAAACAGAACTTTAGAAGATTCCAAAAACCAACTTAACATCTTGCCATTTTGGTACAGGTTGCCCTGTATCGAAACAACCGTATCGGATTAGGGTCAACCGACTCGAAGCTCGGGTCCGTATCAAAACAGCCTCAAGGGTGTTTCGAAACATGCAATTCTAGTAACAAAACGTACCAAAATAGCATCTACCCGTTTCAATACCCCTAAGCTACTTTAGGCTCACAGTTCCGGTACAAACTCGAGTGTACCAAAACACATGGGTCTTTAATGACACTTTTTGCTGGTTTTTCATTCTTTAATCCATACAAAACCATTCCAACATGCATACAACATAATCAAGCATCAAACCCTAATCATACATGGCAATTCAAACATCATAGCATGTCAATATGCATCAAGGGAATCTATAGGCATGCAACCTATGCAAAATAGTCACTCAAGAGTCAAAACTCAAGCCAAAGCAAATACCAGCAAGTAAAGGTCATTTACAAGTCATTAATGGCATCTCAAACACACCACTCCCAAAACATAAAGGCATCCTCCCATTGCCAACTATTATTACGAAGAAGAAATCATAAAACCATACTTGAGCTAAGCCTCACTCCTTGGTTCCCTTCTTGCTTCTTTGTTGCCCCAAAGATGCTAATTCTCTACATTGTTGGAAAAGAGAGCATAAGCAATAATGCCTAGTGAGGGATGCTAAAAAACAAACCATCAACAACAATGCATTTCAAAACCATTTCTCAAATAGAAATATCTATCTCATCATGCTCATTCTATCTCATGCTTGAAATCATTTTCAAAGCAAAACCATATCATTAAACCACATGTACCATCTATCTCATGCATTAACCCAAATGCATAACCTCAAAGTAAAACCACATATGATTGTTTCTCACAAGCATTTCTCAAATCATATTCTCATATGCAAAACACAATGCATAAAATGATTTATAAACAAGGTACATGTGAATCTCATATATTGGCATTTTAGCAACATTACACGGATATGCAGATAGCTTGACGAAATCTCAAATCGTCAAGTCCTACCCCGGTAGAATCTCATATCACCAGACTCTTATGAAGGTATCTCTCATCGCCACAAAGCTTGATGGAATCTCACATCATCAAGACCTACCATGGTGGAATCTCTTATCACCACACTCTAACTTTGGAACGAGATGACACTACCCCCATTGTCCGAACCAAAGAGCACATATGAATTTTGTATAGTATAGTGCACTTCTCATCGTATTGGTCAACCAATTATATTCGGTAACAATAATCTCATCTCATGCCAATATACTCATTTTAAACATCAATTACCTACTGTTTTTCAATGCATAAACATATATCTATCGCATCCCATTTCAAAAGCATAGACAATGCATAGCATTTTCTCAACAAGTTCTATCTTTGCAAAACAACAATTCTATCTCATGGGATCATATAAATCATCAATTCATTTCTCAAAACATGCATAAAATAGTAGGTTTATATCTATCTTCAAAACATGAGCATGATCATAAAATCAATGGGATAAAAACCGAGAAACGAGAGTGAAACATCTCAAACTTACTTTCGGGCTTTGATTAGTGTTTCAAACTCAATCTAAACCCCTAAACCTTTCTTTCAAGTCTTTGAAAGTCTTTTAAAACCAATTCCATTCACTAGCAACGCCTCGCTTGCTTTTCTGAAGCGAAATCAAGCTTCTAGAGCTCCCGGAACTTCACCGATTTCTTTTGATATGTTCTCCCCTATTTATATCACACAAGAACAAAGGATTAATGCATCTTGATGCATTAAAACACCAGCAACCAAAGCTACCACGCTGCTCTGCCCAAAAACACCAAGACGCCTATCTGAAACAACCGAAAACACCCTCAATCACTCTACAAACTCAACCTGCCAAAACTTAACAACTCCATCCAATTTTAATAATCAATTAACATCCAAAAATAATCTAATTTCATCCTTTTACCTCCAGCAACACCAGAACCACATTATCTCCACAAAACCCCAAATCTAACCATCTAACAACTAGAGATCCAATCTATATCAGGATTATTATGATAAAACCTTTATTTCAACATCATTTAACATCCAAATCATGATTAAAATCGATCTCAAATCAATCAAAATAGTAACATTACGAAAATCTTGAAAAATCACTTTTTAAAGATTGATGTCACCATTTTCATCAAATAAATTACAAATCTTCATCAATAAACAAGATTAAAGAGCCAAAGGCTTGAGAATTTCATTAAAGAACCTTTATTAGAGAAGTTGAACGAAATTTACCTCTAACCCTTTCCTATTCCTTCAATTGACAAGATTAGATAGGAAATCTTCAAGAATCCTTTGAGTTGTGTAGAACTAATGTTTTGATATAATAATTGAAAAATGTTTTGGACTAAGTTAAAAAGAATTCAAAACTATTTACAAAGTCCAAATAACTTGAAACTATGTTTAGGGGATGTTTTAAAGGGTTTTACATGTTTTTCAAAGCCAAACTAAAGAAAACCTTCCAGGCGTTTCGAAACACCCTTAGGTGTTTCGATACGGGGTCTTCCAGTAAGCAAAACCCAGATGCAGGGCTAGTGGTATCGAAACCACCTAGCTAGTTTCGAAACCAGTATGTGTCGAAACCACCTTGTTGGTATCGAAACCAGTCTAACTTTTTCAAACTCCAACGGCTAGTTCTGAACAAGGGCGTTTCGAAACGGGTTCGAGCGTTTCGATACGGAGAGCTGCAGAACTACATTTATGGTGGGAAATTAAGTCTCTAACGGCTCCAATTCAACCCCAACGGCCAGTAACGGCTACAAACTCATTAAGGGGTATAAAAAGGACCTCCAAGCATCAAGTAATGGTTAATGCTTCAATTGTCAATCAACAAATGATCAAAAAGTGTCTTTGTACTTAAATTGTCAATTCTTGTATAAACAAACACTAGTGAGCCAAAATTGTCAAATTTGCTCAAGTGTTTTAGGTTTTGGGTGAGTTCATTATTGAGCAAACAAATACCTATTAGAGGGATTTAAGTTTGCATATTTCTTTTCTCTTGTAAAGAGGGTTTGATCAAGGCTTTGGGTAGAAAGCTTGATCGGTGTATAAGGGTTTCCTCCTAAGCCTAGAAAAGGGGACGAATCAATAGTGGATTGATTGGAAATCCTTAGTGGGAAGCTAAGGTAGTGGATGTAGACTTTGGTTAGAAGGTTGAGCCACTCTAAAATCATTGTGTCATCTTTGTTTTAGCTTCCACACCACATCCACCCAAAAATTCACCTCTCCACCACTTGGTGAGCAATATCGGTTGAAGGAATCAAGCTCCTCACAACTCAACAATTGGTATCAGAGCTTGACTCAATTGAGGAGGATTCACATCCTATTGAGAAGATCCGGCAAGCTCGATCATCATTTCACACAACCGGTTCAATGGCGCAATCCATCGACAAACCGCCTTTCTTCGACGGAACCCACTATGCCCATTGGAAGACCAAGATGAAACTTTTTATAAAGTCAAGAGACTACAAACTATGGGACATAGTTGAAGATGGTCCGTTCGTGTCTTAACGAAGCAAAGCGGAGTGGAGTGTTGATGATCGCAAGAAGATGGAGCTAAATTGAAAAGCCTTGCACATCCTCTTTTGTGCATTTGGCCCATCCATCTATGAGAAGATGTCTTCTTGTGAGAGTGTCAAGGAGGTATGGGACAAGCTTGAAGTCACATACGAGGGAACCGATGAAGTCAAGGAGACCAAGATTGGGCTCATCACCTTAGAGTATGAGAACTTCAAGATGGATCCGGAAGAGAACATCGAGAAGATGTTTGATAGGTTCTCCACAGTCACCAATGGTCTCAAAGGATATGGAGAAGCCATCCCGGAGGAAAAGCTTGTTTGAAAGCTCATCTACTCACTTCCCGAGTCTTGGGAATCAAAGAGGACCGCCATCATCGAAGCAAAGAATTTGAAGGCTTTGCAGCTTGATGAACTCATGGGGTCACTTCTTACTCATCAAATCATGAAGAAGAACAAGGAAGATGAGAAGAAGAGGGAAGAAATTAGAGCTATGGGAGAGAAGAAGCTCAAGGGGCTTGGCATCAACACCAATGCCATGGCTCTCAAGTCCTCCATTTGCCATCACGTTGATTCAAGTGAAAAGGAGGATGAAGATGAAGAGATTGTTCATCTCTTCAAGAAGTGTGCCCCATTCATGAAGAAAGCTTTGAGAGAGCTTGAACGAGAAACCAAGAAAAAGGAGAGGGCAAGCACTTCAAGCCATAAGAAAAAGGCACATTTGGCTACTTGGAGTGATGAGGACTCCACCGATGATGAACAAGCCAACCTTTGCCTTATGGCCATCGAAGAAGATTCAAGGGTAACTTCTAATTCATCTACTTCATGTTCTTACTCTTTTGATGAATTACAAGATGCCTATGATGATTTGGTTTTAGATTTTAAAAATCACATTTTGAAAAACAATAAATTGATTTCAAAGTTAAAAATTCAAAATGATTTGATTTCTAAAACCAAACTTGAACTTGAAGCAAAACTCGAAGAGTTTGAATTAAAATGTTTTGATTTACAAAATTTGCTTCAAAAAGTTCAAGAAGAAAAGGATTTGATTTCCATAGAGCTTGAAAAGAAAAACAATTTTGGAAAATCAAATTTCTATGTAAGACAATCTAGTGCCCCTAGATTTGTAAAAGGAAAATGTTTTAGAAGTGTTTGGGTCCCAAAAGGACTAACCACTTCAATTAAAAAGGATGACATTGAAAAATGGATTCCTAAGGGGACTAAAATTTGTGCTACTAACGTTTATGGATCCAAAGCAATTTGGATACCAAAAATCACTTGATTGTCTTTTGCTAGGTGTGATGGAGATGTTCAACAAGTCAAACATTGAGGGGGAGCTCCATGCACACAAGAAAGAACACTTGAAGAAGGAAGGCTTCACATCCTCCCTTGAGTTCAAGTGTGGTAAAATCTAGTTGCTTTTTATTTTATTTGATTTATTTTCTTTTATGTCAACTAGATGATCATATATGTTGGACTAACATTTTTAATGATGCTTTGAGTAAGGGGGGGCCATTTTAAAACCAAAATCTTATTTTTGTCAAATTTTACCTCTATTGTTATCTTGAACTTAATGTTTTAAATTCTTTTTGATATAACAAAAAGGGGAGAAATGGTTTGAAAAATTGAATTTTCAAATTTTCAAATGAATAAGGGGGAGCTTTATTTGATTTCAAATCTTTAATCTCTTATTCACATTTTTAGAGTTGAAGGGGGAGAATCCCAAACAATTTTTCAAGATAGTTTTATTATATCAAAAAGGGGGAGATTGTAGAACTAATGTTTTGATATAATAATTGAAAAATGTTTTGGACTAAGTTAAAAAGAATTCAAAACTATTTCCAAAGTCCAAATAACTTGAAACTATGTTTAGAGGATGTTTTAAAGGGTTTAAGTTTGCATATTTCTTTTCTTTTGTAAAGAGGGTTTGATCAAGGCTTTGGGTAGAAAGCTTGATCGGTGTATAAGGGTTTCCTCCTAAGCCTAGAAAAGGGGACAAATCAATAGTGGATTGATTGGAAATCCTTAGTGGGAAGCTATGATACTGGATGTAGACCTTGGTTAGAAGGTTGAACCACTCTAAAATCATTGTGTCATCTTTGTTTTAGCTTCCACACCACATCCACCCAAAAATTCACCTCTCCACTACTTGGTGAGCAATATCGGTTGAAGGAATCGAGCTCCTCACAACTCAACAAGTTGAATGGAAGAATCATCAAGAAAATCATTTGTAAATCAAAGTGAAGTGAGAAGATGTGAATATTTGGAAGTTTGAGAGAATAAGAAGTGTTTGGCTGATGAACAACAAGAAAAAAAGAAGTTACGTCAAAAATAGATTTTAGATGATTAAATCCCTTTTAATAAAATATTCTTTTAATTCATTTTTAATAAAATACATTTAAAATGGTCACTTAAAGGAAAAGGCCCATTAAATATATAA
The DNA here is from genome assembly GCA_958450335.1 of Hibiscus tridactylites. NCBI lineage: Eukaryota > Viridiplantae > Streptophyta > Magnoliopsida > Malvales > Malvaceae > Hibiscus > Hibiscus tridactylites. The sequence continues at coordinate 26,636,449 of OY288292.1, forward strand.
TAGCTCCTTAAAGATTCTAAGTTTTGGTCGTCTTTCAAAAAAGTCCTTTAAAAATAGATTTTACATTTTTACAAAATAGTCACTAACCTGAAATGTCAATCCTCCAAAATCCATTTTCCAAAATTGCCTTCACCAAACCTTACTATATATATTTAGAGGATTTTAGGAATTTTTCCCATAATTTTATCACATCCCGAACCACGTTTTCCTTGAGCCACTTCAGAACTAACCCGAATCTCTAGTCTAGGTTCAACAAACCCCGAGTCAACCTTAAAGACTCCTAGGCCCAAAACCAGGGCGTTACAAGAATAGTAGTTATAATGGAAGATTTCCAAGAAGAAACAATCAAGACCGACGGTGGGAAGCCGAAAAGTCTAGAGGATGATACGTTTGATGATAACAGTCGTCTACATTCCCCTAGGCTGCATGGCGACTGGGAAAGTCTATGGGAATCGAAAAGCAAGCCAAGTTATTGTCATTATAAGTTATAACATGGCAGACAAAGCTTTAAATGTTGATTACACCCTAAATGATAATTCAGAGTATAATGGGTCTCCAAGCCGGTGTGAACTATCTCTTGCAAGTCCTCAAGTCTATGGGACTGGGCCAATCTCAAATCCTCCACTAGCCCCTCTTAGATCGGATATTTCGCAAGATGATGGGCTTACATTTCCAATTGATCCATGCCTTCATGACGTCCCCATTGTTTCTTTGGTAGAAAGTGAAGAGTCCAATATGGCTATCAGAAATGAACAAGGCCTCCTGATAACTGGGGTTGGTGTGTCGGGCTTGGGGAAAAAGCCCAATGAGCTCAAGAAGAAAAAAGAAGTGGTTTCCTGTCTGGACAAGCTGGCTCGTCCCTAACAAACCATATATGTTGTCCGATGTTCTCATCCCTATCAGGGTCGGTGTCGAGGCATGGTCTGAAGAAAAGGAGAGGGAAGAGATCATGCCCTGTCAATTACCTTTAGGGTTCAAGGGATGTCGTGTCTGAATCTGCAAAGAATTATGGATTGGAAGATGAAGACAAGCAAATGGCTGAACCGGTAGAGGAAGCATCGAAAACATTGGATGTCGGCGAAGCAGTGGGTTTCCCGTTTGGTGCGCAAAAAGAAATCCTGCTACGACGGCTAGCTCAGTTAGTCGATTATGAGAGGAGGGCATGTTGATTCGATAGGTATGGACATTATCTTGGGGTGTTGTTATCTTAATTTCCTATGTATTCTATAAACTTGATTTCTTGGAATGTTCGGGGGCTCTGAAAAGCGGAAAAAGAAGGGTGGTGAGGAATTTGGTTTCTACACACAGGGTAGATATTCTCTTCATAAAGGAATCGAAGATAGAATTGGTCGACCAAATATTTTTGAGAATGTTCTAGACCAAAGCTGGAAAGTTAACACAATTATACTGCAAAAACCTCAATATTTGTACTTTTTACTCAGTTAAAATACCAACGGGTCCATTGAATGACCCATTTAGACCTGCTCGTCCGAAAACTATAGAAAAAGGACCGAAAAATATGTTTTAATCAAATATTAAGAGTTCGTCTAATTGGTTAGGAGCTTTTCAACACAATTATATTGCAAAACCTCAATTTCTGTACTTTTTAATCAGTTAAAATTGCAACGGGTCCATTCAAAGGCCCATTTACACCTGCTAGTCCGAAACCTCTAGAAAAGGACAAGAAAATAAGTTTTAAGAAAATATTAGGAGTTCATATAATTGGTTAGGAGCTTTTCAACACAATTCTATTGCAAAACCTCAATTTTTGTACTTTTTACTAAGTTAAAATTCCAACGGGTCCATTGAAAGACCCATTTAGACCTGCTCGTCCGAAACCTCTAGAAAAGGAACCGCAAAAAAGGTTTTCATCAAATATTAGGAGATCATGTAATTGATTACGAGCTTTTCAACACAATTATATTGAAAAACCTCAATTTTTGTAGTTTTTTCTCAGTTAAAATTCCAACTGGTCTATTGAAAGGCCCATTTAGACCTGCTCGACCGAAACCTGTAGAAATAGGACCGCAAAACAAGTTTTAATCAAATATTAGGAGTTCGTCTAATTGGTTAGGAGCTTTTCAACACAAATTTATTGCAAAACCTCAATTTCTATACTTTTTATGCAGTTAAAATTCAAACGGATCCATTGAAAGCCCCATTTAGACCTACACGCCCGAAACCTCTAGAAAAAGGACCGAAAAATAAGTTTTAATCAAATTATAAGAGTTAGTCTAGTTGGTTAGGAGCTTTTCAACACATTTATATTGCAAAACCTTCATTTTTGTACTTTTTACTCAGTTAAAATTCCAACGGGTCTATTTAAAGGCCTATTTAAACATGCTCGTCTGAAACCTCTACAAAAAGGGCTGCAAAAAAGTTTTAATCAAATATTAGGAGATCATAAAATTGATTACGAGCTTTTCAACACAATTATATTTCAAAACCTCATTTTTTATACTTTTTACTCAGTTAAAATTCCAACGGGTCCATTGAGTGGCCCATTTAGACTGCTCGTTCGAAACCTGTAGAAAAAGGGCCGCAAAATAAGTTTTAATCAAATATTAGGAGTTCGACTAATTGGTTAGGAGCTTTTCAACACAATTATATTGCAAAACCTCAATTTCTGTACTTTTTACTCATTTAAAATTGCAACAGGTCCATTGAAAGGCCAATTTAGACCTGCTCGCCCGAAACCTCCAGAAAAGGGACCTCAAAAAAGGTCTTAATCAAATATTAGGAGATCATGTAATTGATTACGAGCTTCTCAACTCAATTATATTACAAAACCTCAATTTCTGAACTTTTTACTTTGTTAAAATTCCAACGGGTGTATTGAAAGGCCCATTTAGATCTGCACGTCTGAAACCTCTTCAAAAAGGACCACAAAAAAGTTTTAATCAAATATTAGGAGATCATGTAATTGATTACGAGCTTTCCAACACAATTATATTTCAAAACCTCAATTTCTGTACTTTTTACTCAGTTAAAATTACAACGGGTCCATTGAAAGGCCCATTTAGACTTGCTAGTCCGAAACCTCTAGAAAAAGGACAGGAAAATAAGTTTTAAGCAATTATTAGGAGGTCGTCTAATTGGTTAGGAGCTTTTCTACACAATTATATTGCAAAACCTCAATTTCTGTACTTCTTACTCAGTTAAAATTCCAACGGGTCCATGGAAAGACCTATTTAGACCTGCTCGTCCGAAACCTCTAGAAAAGGGACCGCAAAAAAGGTTTTAATCAAATATTAGGAGATCGTGTAATTGATTACGAGCTTTTCAACACAATTATATTGCGAAACCTCAATTTCTGTACTTTTTTCTCAGTGAAAATTCCAACGGATCTATTGAAAGGACCATTTAGACCTTCTCGTCCGAAACCTCTAGAAAAAAGGATCAGAAAATAAGTTTTAATCAAATATTATGAGTTCATCTAATTGATAAGGAGCTTTTCAACACAATTATATGGCAAAACCTCAATTTCTGTACGTTTTACTCAGTTAACATTCCAACGGTTCTATTGAAAGGCTCATTTAGACATGATCGTCCGAAACCTCTCGAAAAAGGACCGCAAAAAGGTTTTAATCAAATATTAGGATATCATGTAATTGATTACGAGCTTTTCAACACAATTATACTGCAAAACCTCAATTTCTGTACTTTTTACTCAGTTAAAATTCCAACGTGTCCATTGAAAGGCCCATTTATACCTGCTCGTCCAAAACCTCTAGAAAAAGGACCGAAAAATATGTTTTAATTAAATATTAGGAGTTCGTCTAATTGGTAAGGAGCTTTTCAACACAATTATATTGCAAAACCTTAATTTTTGTACTTTTTACTCCGTTAAAATTCCAACAGGTCCATTGAAAGGCCCATTTAGACCTACTTGTCAGAAACCTCTACAAAAATGGCCGCAAAAAAGTTTTAATCAAATATTAGGAGATATTGTAATTGGTTAAGAGCTTTTCAGCACAATAATATTGCAAAACCTCAATTTCTGTACCTTTTACTCAGTTAAAATTACAACTGGTCCATTGAAAGGCCCATTTAGAACTTCTCGTCCGAAACCTCTAGAAAAAGGACCGGAAAATAAGTTTTAATCAAATTTTATGAGTTCATCTAATTGATTAGGAGCTTTTCAACACAATTATATGGCAAAACCTCAATTTCTGTACGTTTTACTTAGTTCATATTCCAACGGGTCCATTGAAAGGCCCATTTAGACCTGCTCGTTCGAAGCCTCTAGAAAAAGGACCGAAAATAAGTTTTGAATCAAATATTAGGAGTTCGTGTAATTGTTTAGGAGCTTTTCAACACAATTATATTGCAAAACCTCAATTTATGTACTTTTTACTCAGTTAAAATTCCAACGGGTCTATTGAAAGGCTCATTTAGACCTGCTCGTTCAAAACCTCTAGAAAAAGGACCGCAAAAAAGGTTTTAATAAAATATTAGGATATCATGTAATTGATTACGAGCTTTTCAACACAATTATACTACAAAACCTTAATTTCTATACTTTTTTCTCAGTTAAAATTCCAACGGGTCCATTGAAAGGCCCATTTAGACCTGCTCGTCCAAAACCTCTAGAAAAAGGAACGGAAAATATGTTTTAATTAAATATTAGGAGTTCGTCTAATTGGTTAGGAGCTTTACAACACAATTATATTGCAAAACCTCAATTTTTGTAGTATTTGCTCAATTAAAATTCCAACGGGTCCATTGAAAAGCCCATTTAGACCTGCTCGTCTGAAACCTCTACAAAAAGGGTCGCAAAAAAAGTTTTAACCAAATATTAGGAGATCATGAAATTGATAACGAGCTTTTCAACACAATTATATTGCAAAAACCTTAATTTATGTAGTTTTTAATCGGTTAAAATTCCAACGGGTCTATTGAAAGGCTCATTTAGACCTGCTCGTTCGAAACCTCTAGAAAAAGGACCGCAAAAAGGTTTTAATCAAATATTAGGATATAACGTAATTGATTAAGAGCTTTTCAACACAATTATACTGCAAAACCTATATTTTTTACTTTTTACTCAGCTAAAATTCCAACAAGTCTATTGAAAGGCTAATTTAGACCTGCTCGTCAGAAACCTTTAGAAAAAGGACCACACAAAAGGTTTTACTCAAATATTAGGATATCATGTAATTGATTAGGAGCTTTTCAACACAATTATATGGCAAAACCTAATTTCTGTACGTTTTACTTAGTTAATATTCCAACGGGTCCTTTGAAAGGCCCATTTATACCTGCTCGTCCGAAACCTCTAGAAAAGGACCGGAAAATAAGTTTTAATCAAATATTAGGAGTTCGTCTAATTGGTTAGGAGCTTTTCAACACTATTATATTGCAAAACCTCAATTTCTGTACTTTTTACTCAGTTAAAATTCCAACGGGTCTATTGAAAAGCCCATTTAGACATGCTCGTCTGAAACCTATAGAAAAAGGACCGGAAAATAGGTTTTAATCAAATATTAGGAGTTCATCTAATTGGTTAGGAGCTTTTCAACACAATTATATTGCAAAACCTCAATTTATGTACTTTTTACTTAGTTAAAATTCCAACGGGTCCTTTGAAAAGCCCATTCAGACCTGCTCGTCCGAAACCTCTAGAAAAGGGACCGCAAAAAAGGTTTTAATCAAATATTTGGAGATCATGTAAGTGATTACGAGCTTTTCAACACAACTATATTGTGAAACTTCAATTTCTATACTTTTTACTTTGTTAAAAGTCCAACGGGTCTACTGAAAGGTCTATTTAGATTTGCTCGCCTGAAACCTTTACAAAAAGGACCACAAAAAAGTTTTAATCAAATATTAGGTGATCATGTAATTGATTACGAACTTTTCAACACAATTATATTGCAAAACCTCAATTTTTGTACTTTTTACTCATTTAAAATTCCAACGGGTCCATTAAATGGCCCATTTAGACCTGCTCGTCCGAAACCTACAGAAAAAGGACCGCAAAAGAAGTTTTAATCAACATTAAGAGTTAGTCTAATTGGTTAGGAGCTTTTCAACACAATTATATTGCAAAACCTCAATTTTTGTACTTTTTACTCAGTTAAAATTCCCATGGGTCCATGGAAAGGCCCATTTAGACCTGCTAGTCCGAAACCTCTAGAAAAGGGACCGCAAAAAAGGTTTAATCAAATATTAGGAGTTCGTCTAAATTTATAGGAGCTTTTCAACACAATTATATTGCAAAACCTCAATTTATGTACTTTTTACTCGGTTAAAATTCCAACGGATCCATTGAAAGGCCCATTTAGACCTGCTCGTCCGAAACCTCTAGAAAAAGGACCGGAAAATAAGTTTTAATCAAATTATAGGAGTTCTTCTAGTTGGTTAGAAGCTTTTCAACACAGTTATATTGCAAAACCTTCATTTCTGTACTTTTTACCCATTTAAAATTTCAACGGGTCTATTTAAAGGCCTATTTAAACCTGCTCGTCTGAAACCTCTACAAAAAGAACTACAAAAAAGGTTTAATCAAATATTAGGAGATCATGTAATTGATTACGAGCTTTTCAACACAATTATATTGCAAAACCTCATTTTTTGTACTTTTACTCAGTTAAAATTCCAACGGGACTATTGAATGGCCCATTTAGATCTGCTCGTCCGAAACCTGTAGACAAAGGACCGCAAAATAAGTTTTAATCAAATACTAGGAGTTCATCTAATTGGTTAAGAGCTTTTCAACACAATTATATTGCGAAACCTCAATTTCTGTACTTTTTTCTCAGTTAAAATTCTAACGGGTCTATTGAAAGGCCTATTTAGACCTACTCGTCTGAAACCTTTAGAAAAAGGACCGCAAAAAAAGTTTTAATCAAATATTAGGATATCATATAATTGATTACGAGCTTTTCAACACAATTATATAGCGAAACCTCAATTTCTATACTTTTTATTCAGTTAAAATTCCAACGGGTCTATTGAAAGGCCCATTTAGACCTGCTAGTCCAAAACCTCTACAAAAATGACCGGAAAAAAGTTTTAATCAAATATTAAGAGACCATGTAATTGATTACGAGCTTTTCAACATAATTATATTGCGAAACCTCGATTTCTGTACTTTTTACTCATTTCAAATTCCAACGGGACAATTGAAAGGCCCATTTTGACATGCTCGACCGAAACCTCGAGAAAAAGGACAACAAAAAAAGTTTTAGTCAAATATTAGGAGATCATGTAATTGTTTAGGAGCTTTTCAACATAATTATATTGCAAAACCTAAATTTCTGTACTTTTTACTTAGTTAAAATTGCAACGGGTCCATTGAAAGGCCCATTTAGATCAGTTAGTCCGAAACCTCTAGAAAAAGGACAAGAAAATAAGTTTTAAGCAAATATTAGGAGTACGTATAATTAGTTAGGAGGTTTTCTACACAATTATATTGCAAAACCTCAATTTCCGTACTTTTTACTCAGTTAAAATTCCAAAGGGTCCATGGAAAGGCCCATATAGACATGCTCGTCCGAAACCTCTAGAAAAGGGACCACAAAAAAGGTTTTAATCAAATATTAGGAGATCATGTAATTGATTACGAGCTTTTCAACACAATTATACCGCGAAACCTCAATTTCTGTACTTTTTTCTTAGTGAAAATTCCAACGGGTCTATTGAAAGGCCAACTTAGACCAGCTCGACCGATACCTGTAGAAATAGGACCGCAAAACAAGTTTTAATCAAATATTAGGAGTTCGTCTAATCGGTTAGGAGCTTTTGAACACAATTATATTGCAAAACCTCAATTTTTGTACTTTTTACTCGGTTAAAATTCCAACGGATCCATTGAAAGGCCCATCTAGACCTGTACGTCTGAAACCTCTAGAAAAAGGACCAGAAAACAAGTTTTAATCAAATTATAGGAGTTCGTCTAGTTGATTAGGAGCTTTTCAACACAGTTATATTGCAAAACCTTCATTTATGTACTTTTTACTCAGTTAAAATTCGAACGGGTCTATTTAAAGGCCTATTCAGACGTGCTCGTCTGAAACCTCTACAAAAAGGATCAGAAAATTTTTTTAATCAAATATTATAAGATCATGTTACTGATTACGAGCATTTCAACACAATTATATTGCAAAACCTCATTTTTTGTACTTTTTACTTAGTTTAAATTCCAACGAGTCTATTGAATGGCCCATTTAGACATGCTCGTCCGAAACCTGTAGACAATGGATCGCAAAATAAGTTTTAATCAAATATTAGGAGTTCGTCTAATTGGTTAGGAGCTTTTCAACATAATTAAATTTTAAAACCTCAATTTCTGTACTTTTTACTCAGTTAAAATTGCAACAGGTCCATTGAAAGACCCATTTAGACTTGCTCGTTTTAAACCTCTAGAAAAGGGATATGAAAATAAGTTTTAAGCAAATATTATGAGTTCTTCTAATTGGTTAGGAGCTTTTCAACAGAATTATATTGCAAAACCTCAATTTTTGTACTTTTTGCTCAGTTAAAATTCCAACGGGTCCTTTGAAAGGCTCATTTAGACCTGCTCGTCTGAAACTTCTAGAAAAGGGACCGCAAAAAAGGTTTTAATCAAATATTAGGAGATCATGTAATTGATTACGAGCTTTTCAACACAATTATATTGCGAAACCTCAATTTTTGTACTTTTTTCTCAGTTAAAATTCCAACGGGTCTATTGAAAGGCCTATTTAGACCTACTCGTCTAAAACCTCTAGAAAAAGGACCGCAAAAAAGTTTTAATCAAATATCAGGAGATCATGTAATTGGTTAGGAGCTTTTCAACACAATTATATTGCAAAACCTCAATTTCTGTACTTTTTACTTATTTAAAATTCCAACGGGTCCATTGAAAGGCCCATTTAGACCTTCTCGTTCGAAACCTCTAGAAAAAGGACCGCAAAAATGTGTTAATCAAATTTTAGGAGATCGTCTATGTAACATCCCAGATTAGGGTCTAGGTGATCCGATGAGTTTCTGAAGTCCGAAAGACCGGTGTGGGGTGTTTTGAGTACGTTCATGTAAAGAAGTGTTCGGGTGTTGGGAAAAAATATGGAATAAATCTTTAAAATCCTTTTTAAATATTTAAAAGGTTTTGGTAAAAACAATTTTTGAAAAATTCTTTCCGAACTGTGACATTTTGGTTGGTGACCAAATTGTAAAGTTTGTAAAATCTGTTTTTAGTGTCCATTTTGTAAAAGAGTCAAAACATTGAATCTTTAAGGAGCTATCTTGGCTTGGCCAAATTGGTTATTACCCCCTTTATTTTGACTATTCAAATATTTTAAAATAGCTTTTATGATTTAATTAAAAACACTGGTTCATCCAAAATCTTATTTCACGTCAAAAATCATTTTCAAGCTTCCTCATCTCCTCTTTTCAGCAAAACAACATTTGAGCTTGATTTCCTCAAGGTAAAAGTGTTTTCTTATTAATCTTTTATTGCTAAATAGTTCTCCTACCTTGATTTCCTAAAACCCAAGTCTATTTCATTGTTTTCTTCAAGGATTTTTGCCAAACAAGGGATAATAGCTATCATTGGGGGTGAGCAACGTGATTCTCCTCTAATGTAAGGTTCTTTAATGAAATTTCCATGCTTTGATTCTTTTAAATACCAAGGTTTTAACCTCTTGTCTTAATCTTAATGTAAATTGTCTAAAATTGATGAAAATGAGCTTTTGGTAAGATTTTTGGGTAAGATCTTTTAATGTTGGGTTTGTTGATGTTGTTACCTTAGTTTTGATGTGATTATTGTGTTGAGATGATGAGAGAATGGCAAGAATCCCGAAATGGGGTTGAGTGTTGATTTTTGAAGTATGAAAAAGTGGGTTTTTGGGTGGAATTTGAAGTGAATCAATATCTGGTGTTGATCTGATGATTGGATGATGTTTTTAGATGTTTATCTATGTGTTTTGATTTTATTTAATGCTGGACTTTGTGGGAGACTATCCGAATTTGGTCTTTTTGATGGTTACGACTTGTATCAGATTTATTTGATAGGTGTTTTGGTTGAGTAGTTGAAATCTCTACTTTCCAGTAAATTTGTGTGTTGAAAATATCACTAAATCCTCTGTTTTGGATTGGTTAGAGACATGGATTGAAGATCCGGATTTGTTGAACGCATTTGTGGGCTGACCGGAAAGCTAGAAAAGGGGTTTCGGCTTATTGTGGTAATCGCTGGTGAGTGGAAATGATTTTTATTGTTTTATCAAGGTTGAAGATGTGTTTTAAGGGTTTGGGTTGAGCCATTAGGCCAATCCAAGCTCAAGGGTAAGATTTGGTTTTGTTTCAGCTTTTCACCTTCTTATTTTGATCATGTTTTGGATCATGTGCATATCATTTTAAATGATGTTTCCTCTGCTGTTGTTATGCATTAAATGCATGTTGTTGTTATCCCACATGAATGCCATGTTGTGTTTCAGATGTTGGTTGAGCTCATGCTATCCTTGAGCTTGTGTTCATGGCTTTTGGGATGTGTTTGGGGAGGTGGTTATCCCCGGTGAAAATCAACGGTTTATGATGTTGCAGTGAGTATATTGACACATGGGTTATATCAGATATATTGATCGATCAATAGGATGTGAAGTGCACTATAATTATAAAATCCGTGCATGAGAAATCCTTTGGTTTCATAATAGGGGTTGTGCTATTATGATGCCAGTGGTAGGGGTTCTGTTATCACCAACGGGCAATGCGAGTTGTGGCATCCCAGTCGAAGTGTGTTTGTGGTGAGGGTTGTTTCACCAAGTGACTTGATGGGGGTTGTGCCATCAAGGTGTCCGCTTATCCGAGTAACGTGTCAATGATGTCGATATACTCAATTGCTTATGGTTCCATTATGAGCTTGGTAAACTCATATGGTTATGCTTATGTTTGAAGCATGTGCATGGTAAAGGAGTCGGTAAGCTCAGTTTGCATATATGGTTCATGTAAGGCTTATGCATTGTTGATGCACGTTCATTGCCTATGGCATGTATGATTGTTTTACTTAATCTTGTTTCAAGATAGCATGTTGATAAGGAAATGGTTTGTGAAAGAGATTTCAGGAAACAGTTTTCATTCCCTAAATGATGGTTGTTTTCAAAACTGCATTGTTGTAGTTGGTTTTGAGTTCCGCTCACTAAGTTTTATAGCTTACGCTCCCTTTTTTCCAACAATGGAGTTCCGTAGACCCTTTGGAAAGCAATGGTGCAAGGGAGGTGATCCAAGTGTCCGCTCTTAGCTCAGGTATGCCTTTGCTTAGATAATAGTGTGTGTGGCAATGAGGGTGAACATTGTTTATGTCTTCGGAGTGTTTGTAAACTCTTTGTTTTGAGGACATGTTGATAGTTATATGGATGGCTTGTTCTTATCTTATGTCTTGTGATCTTGGTTTTGGACCTTGTTCCTCTTGATCTTAAGCATGTTTGATGGTTGATGTTAGTGTGGTTATGTTGATCTTGTTGTTTATCTGTTGTATGTGGTGATTAGAACTAAGTTAAATACGTTAAAGATGCTTAAAACTGCAGTTTTGCTGTTTCTGCAGCAGGGTGTTTCGGAACGGGCTCGGCCGTTTCGAAACAGCCCTTAATTTTTGCCTTGGCGTTTCGGAACGGGTACCGAAATGGGCTAAGCAGGGCCGGAATGGTCTCAAGCCATTTCGGAACATTTTTTCCATTGTGGAGCATCGTTCCGATACCAGTTTCGAAACGGGGGTCGTTGGAGTAAGTTAAAGGCATCTTTGAAGTTATTTTTCTTGCGTTTTGGTCCAAGTTTATGTAGTTTTTAATTGTGGTTGATTGTGTGCATGTTTAATGTTGTTTTTCATCATGGAAGCATGAAATGAACTAAATTTCTCAGAGACCACCTTAATTGCATTATAGGTCCTCATATTATGCTAGTTTTGCATTTTGGTCCCTGGTTGCCCTTTTTGGTTCGAATCGATGCTTGTCTGTTGTTCTATCTTCCGCTGTGTGTTTGATTACTTAAGTTAACTTTTAGCATCTAGAAAATATATTAAGCAACGCGTCTTGGGTTGCTAATCGAAGGGAAATCTTCGGATCTTTCTTCGATTAGTCCCGTGTAATCCATTCGATACGGTCTGGTGGCTAGGCCGGGTCGAGGGGGTTACAGACTAGTTGGTATGTAATTTTAACTCAGTTAAAATTCCAACGGGTCCATTGAAATGCCCATTTAGACCTGCTCGTCTGAAACCTCTACAAAAAGGACCGCAAAAAAGTTTTAATCAAATATTAGGAGATCATGTAATTAATTATGAGCTTTTCAACACAATTATATTGCAAAACCTCAGTTTATGTACTTTTTACTCAGTTAAAATTGCAACGGGTCCATTGAAAGGCCAATTTAGACATGCTCGTCCGAAACCTCTAGAAAAAGGACTAGATAATAAGTTTTAAGCAAATATTAGGAGTTCGTCTAATTGGTTAGGAGATTTTCAACACAATTATATTGCAAGACCTCAATTTCTGTACTTTTTACTCAGTTAAAATTCCAACCGGTCCATTGAATGGCATATTTAGACCTACTCGTCCGAAACCTCAACAAAAAGGACCACAAAATAAGTTTTAATCAAATATCAGGATATCATGTAATTGATTACGAGCTTTTCCACACAATTATATTGCGAAACCTCAATTTCTGTACTTTTTACTCAATTAAAATTCCAACGGGTCCATTGAAAGGCCCATTTAGACCTGCTAGTCCGAAACCTCTAGAAAAAGGACCATAAAATAAGTTTTAATCAAATTTTAGGAGTTTGTCTAATTGGTTAGGAGCTTTTCAAAACAGTTATATTGACAAACCTCAATTTCTATACTTTTTACACAGTTAAAATTCCAATGGGTCCATTGAAAGGCCCATTTAGACCTGCTCGTCCGGAACCTCTAGAAAGAGGACCGCAAAAAAAGTTTTAATCAAATATTAGGAGATCATGTAATTGATTACGAGCTTTTCAACACAATTATATTGCAAAACCTCAATTTTTGTACTTTTTACTCAATTAAAATTCCAACGGGTCTATTGAAAGGCCCATTTAGACCTGCTCGTCCGAAACCTCTAGAAAAGGGACCACAAAAAATGTTTTAATCAAATATTAGGAGATCATATAATTTGTTGAGATGTGTGGGGCTCGATTCGATCAACCAATTTAGCTCACCAAGTGGTGGAGAGGTGGATTTTTGGGTGGAAGGGTTGAGTAAGCTAAAAGAATAATTGACACAATGATTTATAGTGGTTCAACCTTCTAACCAAGGTCTACATCCACTACCTTAGCTCCCCACTAAGGATTTCAAAATCAATCCACTATTGATTCGTCCCCTTTTCTAGGATTAGGAGGAAACCCTTACAACCGATCAAGCTTCTACCCAAAGCCTTGATCAAAACCCTCTTTACAAAGAGAAACAATAAGCAAACTTAAAACCCTCTAATAGGTGTTTGTTTGCACAATTAATCACTCACCCAAAACCTAAAACACTTGAGCAAATTTGACAATTTTGGCTCACTAGTGTTTGTCTATACAAGAATTGACAATTTAGGCACTAAGACAATATTTGATCATTTGATGTTTGACAATATGAGCATTAACCTTCTCTTGATGCTTGGAGGTCCCTTTTATACTCCCAAATGAGTTTGTAGCCGTTACTAGCCGTTGGAGATGAATCATAGCCGTTGGGGATGCAAAATAGCCGTTACCTACAAAAAGTTCAGCATTTATAACACGAGGGATCGATCCCATAAACCAGGGGATCGATCCTTTGTCATAAAAATATGACCGTTACAGTGAAGGGATCGATCCCATAAACCAGGGGATCGATCCTTTTGCACTTGGAGGCTGGAAGCAAAAATTGAACGAATCTGCCAACCAAGGGATCGATTCCTTGTATCAGGGGATCGATCCTTTTTGCCTTGGAGACTGAAAAAACAGCTTTAGTGCAGAAACGGATCATACATGTTTTGAAAAAGATCGGCTAAAGTTAGAAATCATTCGAAACAAAATTTTCAAGTTGTTTGGACTTAAAGACATGTTTTAAATTCTTTTCAAATTAGTCCAAAACATTTTTCAATTATTATATCAAAACATTAGTTAGCATTCGTCCGAATCTTGCTCTCGTTTTTCAGAAATCCCTTAAAACTAATGAGATGCGAGCTCGCTTCACTTATGTCAAGGATTTCGAAGTTCGTAGAGAACATGTCATTGATCTTGATTTCCTCAATTCCGAGCGTTTCCTATTCTGTTATCTCGATCGTTTGAGTGAGTGGAATCTTCTCTTTTTGTTGAGCATTCTGGATATTCGCTACAAACATATGGTACTCCTTTTTTACTCTAATGCTCGTTTTATTTATGATGAGACCAAAACCGAGATAATAGGAATTGAATCTCTCTATGGGCAATGGACGAAGTTTCACCTTTCTCAAGTCAAGAGCGACGATGAGACTTCCGATGATGATGACGAGGCTTAGGACTATCATCTCATATCATATCATATTATTTATGCTTTTTAGGTTTAAGATTGCATCTTTATGTTTTATTATGTTTTAAGAACCTATGCCTTTGATCTTTTATTTGGGATTTTATGTTGAACTTAATGTTGGTTTATGTTTTGGATATTTTGATATTATGAATTAATATTATTGTTGCTTATTAATGCTTATTGGTACTAATCCTTTGTCTTCTCTATGAGCTTTCATTATTCTTTTTGATCTAACAAAAAGGGGGAGAAGAAATTTAAGAGCCACAAACTAAAATTCGTTTTAAATGTTTAAAAGTTTTTTTTTAAGTTTTACAATTTGAATTTCAAGTCAAACAATTTCTTTTAAACTTTAAAAACCTATCTTAAATTAAGGGGGAGTTAGAATATTTTCAAAACTTTCAAAATTCTTAAAAAATCTAACTTTGGTTTTGTTATATCAAAAAGGAGGAGACTGTGAAACAAATATTTTAATTTTGATATAACTAAAAACCTAAGGACTAAATCGAAAATGTCAAAACGAATTTTAAGTCCTCAAAACATCCCTATATAAATTCAAGATTATGCCAAAGTTAAAAACAAAGTTTTTCAAATATTTTTCTAAGTGTTTAAAGCCAAAACAGTGATTTTCAAGCTCCTGTTTCGAAACGGCCTAAGGCGTTTCGAAACGTTTTCATCACTGTCAACCCCTGTTCCGAAACGTGTATCGAAACACTTAAATCAGTTTCAAAACGGTCTCATACGTTTTGAAACAGTTCTTCAATTTTAATTTGAAAAACATAACGGTTGTTAAATTAATTGACCTATTTTACAAAGATAAATAGGGTGTTTCGAAACGGGCTAAGACTGTTTCGAAACGACCCTTGACAATAGCAAAACCGTTTCGAAACGAGGCCAAACGTTTCGAAACAATTCTTCAGTTTAAATTGAAAATATGACCGTTGAAATTGTTTTTAACTGATTTTCTGAAAACCGTTAGGGTGTTTCGAAACGGGCTGAGACTGTTTCGAAAAGACCCTTGACAGTGGCAAAAGTGTTCCGAAACGGCCCTAAGGCGTTTCGAAACGGGCTCTTAAATGCACCCAACGGCTCTTTCTATTTTAGTCCATTCCGAAACAGGTACCCCGCGTTTCGAAACGGGTTGTTGCAGACTACATTTATGGAGGTGAGATAACATCCCAACGACTCTATTGATGAGTGTAACAACCACAACGACTAGAAATCAATGAGAAGGTATAAAAGGGACCTCTAAAAGCTCCAGCAAAAACTATTGATCCTAAAGCAAACATCCAAACATCAAATCCAAGCAATTGTGCAAAAATCCCATTTTGTCTAGAAACCCCAATTGTAATTTTCATTCATATCTTGTTTAATTGGGTTGAGTGCTTGTATTTGGGCTATCATTTGTATTGAGAGATACCTTATTAGCCAACAAATTTCTTTGTTCACTTGTGTGAGGAGTGGGTTGAATTTTGGGTTGAAAATTCAACCGAAATTGTAAAGGGTTGCCTCCTTGTCCTAGAAAAGGGGAAGAGCAATTAGTGGAATTGTTGCAAATCCTTAGTGAAGCTAAGGTAGTGGATGTAGAGTTCATTTGGAACTTGAACCACTCTAAATCCCTTGTCTATTATTTTTAATTTGCAATTTCCACCACAAAACCTTTAAATTTCCAATTCACCCCCTCTTGGTCTTTATCGATCTTGCGATCCACTACACATAATTGATTACGAGCTTTTCAACACAATTATATTGCCAAAGCTCAAATTTTGTACTTTATACTCAGTTAAAATTCCAACGGGTCCATTGAAAGGCCCATTTAGACGTGCTAGTCCGAAGCCTCTAGAAAAAGAACCGAAAAATAAGATTTAATCAAATATTAGGAGTTCCTCTAATTGGTAAGGAGCTTTTTAACACAATTAAATTACAAAACCTCAATTTATGTACTTTTTACTTAGTTAAATTTCTAACGGGTCCATTGAAAGGCCCATTTAGACCTGCTCGCCTGAAACCTCTTGAAAAAGGGACCGCAAGAAAGGTTTCAATCAAATACGAGAAGATCATGTAATAGATTACGAGCTTTTCAACAAAATTATATTGTAAAACCTCAATTTCTATACTTTTGACTCAGTTAAAATTCCAACGGGTCCATTCAAAGGCCCATTTAGACTTGCTCGTCTGAAACTTCTAGAAAAGGGACCGCAAAAAAGGTTTTAATCAAATATTAGGAGATCATGTAATTAATTACGAGCTTTTCAACACAATTATATTGAGAAACCTCAATTTCTGTACTTTTTACTCGGTAAAAATTCCAATGGGTCTATTGAAAGGTCCATTTCGACCTACTCGTCTGAAACCTCTACAAAAAGGACCGCAAAAAAAGTTTTAATCAAATTTTAGGAGTTCCTCTAATTGGTTAGGAGCTTTTCAACACAATTATATTGCAAAACCTCAATTTCTGTACTTTTTACTCAGTTGAAATTCCAACGGGTCCATTGAAAGGCCCATTTAAACCTACTCTTCCAAAACCTCTAGAAAAATGACTGGAAAATAAGTTTTAATCAAATATTAGGAGTTTCTCTAATTTGTTAGGTGATTTTCAACAGAATTATATTGCAAAACCTCACTTTCTGCACATTTTACTCAGTTAAAATTCCAACGGGTCTATTAAAAGGCCCATTTAGACCTGCTCGTCCGAAACCTCTAGAAAAGGGACCACAAAAAAGGTTTTAATCAAATATTAGGAGATCATGTAATTGGTTAGGAGCTTTTCAACACAATTATATTGCAAAACCTCAATTTCTGTACTTTTTACTCAGTTAAAATTCCAACGGGTCCATTGAAAGGCCCATTTAAACCTACTCCTCCGAAACCTCTAGAAAAAGGACCGGAAAATAACTTTTAATCAAATATTAGGAGTTTGTCTAACTTTTTAGGTGCTTTTCAACACAATTATATTGCAAAACCTCAATTTTTGTACTTTTCACTCAATTAAAATTCCAACGCGTCCATTGAAAGGCCCATTCAGACCTGCTCGTCCGAAACTGCTAGAAAAAGGACCGGAAAATAAGTTTTAATCAAATATTCGAAGTTCGTCTAATTGGTTAGGAGCTTTTCAACACAATTATATTGCAAAACCTCAATTTCTTTACTTTTTACTTAGTTAAAATTCCAGCGGGTCCATTGAAAGGCCCATTTAGACATGCTCGTCTGAAACCTCTTGGAAAAGGACCGCAAAATAAGTTTTAATCAAATTTTAGTAGTTCGTCTAATTGGTTAGGAGCTTTTCAACACAATTATATTGCAAAACCTCAATTTCTGTACTTTTTACTCAATTAAAATTCCAACGGGTCCATTGAAAGGCCCATTTAGACCTGCTCATTCGAAACCTCTAGAAAAAGGTTCAAAAAATATGTTTTAATCAAATATTAGTGGTTCGTCTAATTGGTTAGGAGCTTCTCAACACAATTATATTGCAAAATCTCAATTTTTGTAAATTTTACTCAGTTAAAATTCCAACGGGTCCATTGAAAGGCCCATTTAGTCCTGCTCGTCCGAAACCTTTAGAAAAAGGACCACAAAATAAGTTTTTATCAAATATTAATAGTTCGTCTATTTTGTTAGGAGCTTTTCAACACAATTATATTGCAAAACCTCAAATTTTGTACTTTTTACTCAGTTAAAATTCCAACGGGTCTATTGAAAGGCCCATTTAGACCTGCTCATCCGAAACCTCTAGAAAAAGGACTGAAAAATAAGTTTTAATCAAATATTAGGAGTTCGTCTAATTGGTTAGGAGATTTTCAACACAATTATAATGGAAAACCTCAATTTCTGTACTTTTTACTTAATTAAAATTCCAACGGGTCCATTGAAAGGCCCATTTAGACCTACTCGTCCGAAACATGTAGAAAAAGGACCACAAAACAAGTTTTAATCAAATATTAGGAGGTCGTCTAATTGGTTAGAAGCTTTTCAACACAATTATATTGCAAAACCTCAATTTCTGTACTTTTTACTCAGTTAAAATTCCATCGGGTCTATTGAAAGGCCCATTTAGAGTTGCTCGTCCGAAACCTCTCGAAAAAGGACCACAAAATAAGTTTTAATCAAATAGTTGGAGTTTGTCTGATTGGTTAGGAGCCTTTCAACACAATTATATAGCAAAACCTCATTTTTTGTGCTTTTTACTCAGTTAAAATTCCAATGGGTCCATTGAAAGGCCCATTTAGACCTGCTCGTCCGAAACCTGTAGAAAAAGGACCAGAAAATAAGTTTTAATCAAATATTAGGAGTTCGTCTAATTGTTTAGGAGCTTTTCAACACAATTATATTGCAATACCTCAATTTCTGTACTTTTTACTCAGTTAAACGGGTCCATTGCAAGGCCCATTTAGACCTGCTCGTTTGAAACCTCTACAAAAAGGACCGCAAAAAGAGTTTTAATCAAATATTAGGAGATCACGTAATTGATTACGAGCTTTTCAACACAATTATATGGCAAAACCTCAATTTCTTCACTTTTTACTCAGTTAAAATTCCAACGGGGCCATTGAAAGGCTCATTTAGACCTGCTCGTCCGAAACCTCTAGAAAAAGGACCGGAAAATAAGTTTTAGTCAAATATTAGGAGTTTATCTAATTTGTTAGGAGCTTTTAAACAAAACTATATTGCAAAACCTCAATTTCTTTACTTTTTACTTAGTTAAAATTCCAACGGTCCATTGAAAGACCCATTTCGACCTTCTCGTCCGAAACCTCTAGAAAAATGATCGGAAAATAAGTTTTAATCAAATATTAGGAGTTCGTCTAATTGGTTAGGAGCTTTTCAACACAATTATATTGCAAAATCTCAATTAATGTACCTTTTACTCCGTTAAAATTCCAACGGGTCCATTGAAAGGCCCATTTAGACATGCTCGTTCGAAACCTCTAGAAAAACGGCCGCAAAATACGTTTTAATCAAATTTTAGTAGTTCGTGTAATTGGTTAGGAGCTTTTCAACACAATTATATTGAAAAACCTCAATTTCTGTACTTTTTAATTAGTTAAAATTCCAACGGGCCCATTGTAAGGCCCATTTAGACCTGGTCGCCCGAAACCTCTAGAAAAAGGATCGAAAAATAAGTTTTAATCAAATATTAGGAGTTCAACTAATTTGTTAGGAGCTTTTCAACACAATTATATTGCAAAACCTCAATTTTTGTACTTTTTAATCAAATATTAGGAGTTCGACTAATTGGTTAGGAGCTTTTCAACACAATTATATTGCAAAACCTCAATTATATTGAAAAATTCGAAAGCTGGGATGAGCAGCAAAAACTCTTCAGCGGTGGTTGACGTTCTACCCCGCCGAGAAAAATGAAGAATATTTGTTGGAACTGTCGGGGTTTAGGTTCGCCACCAGTAGTTCAAGCTTTAGGTAGTGTTGTTCGTCAGTTAAAACCATATGTTATTTTTCTTTCAGAAACTCAGTTGCATCATTTTTGTGATGATCGTTTAAAATTGTCCTTGGATATGATTGGTTGCATCGTCTTTGATAGCAGCCATACATGCTCTGGAATTTTAATTTTCTGAAATAATAAAATTAATCTAGACATGCTTTCGTATTCGGATCGCTTTACTGACGTTACTTTAAGTTCGGACAATCAATGCTTTCGTTTCACAGGTCTGTACGGATATGCAAACACAAACCTTAAATGCAAAACTTGGGAAATAATTGATTCTCTCCGACATGATTCACCATTGCCTTGGTTAATTGGGGGCGACCTCAACGAAATTTTATTCGATGAGGAAAAGCAATGAGGCTGTCGAAGGCCCCACTCACAAATAGTCCATTTCAGAGATTGCTTATCTCGCAATGGGCTTTTTGATTGTAAACCTTTTTCGGGCTGGTTTACATGGTCCAGAATGGGCCAAAACGTTTCCCCAGTCTTTGAACGATTGGATCGCTTTTTAGAATGTTCCCTTTGGTTACATGAACACCTTCAATTCAATTGTCGCCATACTTTCGATCCCGAATCTGATCATAGTGTCATCCTCATGAACACGACATCCAACTCACGTGAGGATACACTGCCACGTGAGGACTATGATCGCTTTCATTTTGAATCATGTTGGGCACTTGATGCCTCTTGTATTTTGACTATTCAACAAGCATGGGCGAGTGCAACAGGCTCCCTGGTTGATAAGCTATCCATTGTTGGTGATCACCTACGTGATTGGCAGAATGATAATCGGTGCCAATCCCATCTACGCATTGCGGAGTTACAACTAAAGATAAACTCCTATATGCGACAGCGTAAACTATTTGTGTCGGCTCTCACTTCTCTTCGCGACGCTAAATTAGAACTCCACCGTCTTCTTGATGCGCGGGAGGCATACTGGACAAAACGATCCCGGTTAAGCTGGTTAGCTAATGGGGACAAGAATACATCATTCTTCCATGCAAGAGCATCTAGGCGTCGGAAAAAGAATGCAATCTGAGGCCTCTATGATGGAAACAATGTTTGGCACACATCAAAGCCAGAGATGTTAAACATTGCATCTAATTACTTCTGTCAATTGTTTACATCATCTAATTCGATCACTGCACCCCAACTCTTGGATAATATACAACCTGCAGTGACCCAGGAAATGAACACATCACTCTTGCGACCTTTTACGAAGGATGAGGTCGTTGAGGCTTTTCAGGATATTAACCCTCGGAAAGCCCCAGGGATCGACGACATCCCTAGTGTCTTCTATAGACAGCACTGGGACCAAATAGGGTCGAATTTCATTGACTTATGTCTTAGCCTCCTTCGAGGGGATGCCGACATGGCCTCCGTTAATCTCATAGTCATTGTCCTTATTCCCAAAATTTCGGACCCGACTACCATGCGACAGTTTCAACCTATCAGCTTATGCACAATAATATATAAAATTGTCGCTAAGGTCCTCGTTAATCGGCTAAAGCCTGTTTTACCGGTATGTATTCATGATGCCCAGACGGCTTTTGTTAGAGGGAGGAATATCTCTGACAACATCCTCATTGCACACGAACTAATACACTCTCTTCATTCGAATGGTTCTGTTGCATCCCAGGGTGCGGCTTTAAAAGTTGATATGGAGAAGGCATTCGATTGTGTAGAATGGTCTTTTCTTCGTGATGTTATGTTGCGAATGGGCTTTGCCCCAGATTGGGTGCAACTCATTTTACGATGTGTCTCCTACGTTTCATTCTCAGTAAGAATCAACGGGGCGTTATCAACGGAATTTTTTCCTTCTCGAGGCATCCGACAGGGCGACCCCCTTTCTCCTTTTCTCTTCCTAATTTGCTCACAAGGGCTATCGACTGCTCTTGATGCTTAGCAACGTGAAGGCCACCTTTAGGGACTCTGTGCTAGTCATCACGGACCACGTATCATGCACCTACTTTTTGCTGACAATAACATGGTTTTCCTTCGAAACTGTCCTACCGAGGTGGAACACCTCATAGGCATTTTGCAATTATATCCATCTTCTTCTGGGGAAATTGTCAATTTTGAGAAATCAATGGCATACTGTAACTCTAAATGTTCTGCCGATTTCTTGCATGCAATTCGGCTCACCCTTGGTGTGTGCATTGTTGATGATCCAGGTACTTACCTAGGAGTCCCTCTTGTAGTGGGGAAAAACCGGACAATTGCTTTGGAATATGTTCGCAACAACGTCAATTCCCGTATGACCAAATGGGATAATAAGCTACTCCCTTTTAGTGGTCGCGAGACACTTATCAAGTATGTAGCTCAGGCCATACCTCAGTATATTATGTCTTGCTACATGCTCCCACAAAATATTATCGAGGACATGACCATATCTATTCATCGATATTGGTGGTCAGGCCGCAGCAATAAACGACGGTGGCCTATGCTCTCATGGGATGCAGTCTGTGCCCCTAAATCCGCAGGGGGTGTGGATTTCCGTGACCTCCATGCTTTTAATGTTACACTCCTTGGTAAAAAAATTTGGCGATTAACATCCTCTCCTAATTCCTTGCTTACAAGGGTTCTTCGATCTCGCTATTTCCCATCTGGTAACATCTTATACGCTAAGATTGACAGGCGCGCATCTTTCGCTTGGCGCGGAATCTGGCAGGTGGCCCAACTATTGGGTCCGGGTTTTTTCTAGCGGCCTGGCATTGATAGTCAGGTGCGCATGCATATATACAATTAGGGCGGGGCTTCTGGTCTCTCCTTCTACGGTGATTACCCAGACGATGATGAAATCCTTGTCCGATGTCGTGACTTCATGGTGCGACACCAAGCGCAAAGGGATGAATCCAAGATTATGCAACACTTCGATTGGGATGATGCGGAAAATATCCTTCGCGTCCCTATTTCCGCAGAAAGCCGTGATGTTCTCATGATTCAAGAACCTACTCCGTTCGATCGGGATACCTTTTCCTACAACGACCACCCAGGCCCCTTGCCCGACCCTCACCTATTTGGAAGGTGATTTCCAAGGCATGTACTTTGCCCAAAATTCATTCATTTAGTTGTTGGGTGGGGCGTGAGGCGTTGCCGACTGGAGATCGTTTGGCCGCGGCCAACTTGTCTTCAGGTATTTTCCCCTTTTGTCAGACCACCACGGAGACTACGCTCAATGCCCTCCGTGATTGTGATGGAGCGGTGGAAGTGTTACGGTTAGCTGGTTATCCATTTCACTTACGTGCATGCACAATTACATCAATGGTCTCTTCGTTGGAACAGAGGGCTTTGACTCTCACTCAGTCCGAATTTGCCTTCCTCCTTACCACCCTTTGGAATATCTGGAATAGGCATAATGAATGGGTCCATGCGAAGCGAATGCAGACCCCTTGGCTAACTGTTATGAACTCCAAAGACTTACTGCAAGACTTCGCCCACGCCAACTCACAGCAAACACCAACATGACAACAATCCGAGCATGCCCTCGCACCACCGAAATGGAAGCCGCCGCCCATCAGAACTGTGAAGATCAACATTGACAGTGCCTTTCACCCTCCCACTGGTGGTGCAGCAATTGGTGTTGTAGCACGAGATGCTACTGGCGCTGTCCTCGGTGGATATGCCCCCTTTCGGCTGTTTGTACTAATGTTGCATCTGCCGAACTCCATGCTATCGTCGTAGGCATTACCTTTGGTCATGATGCTGGGTGGAATGACATTCTCATTGAGTCCGATACCGCCGTTGTGATCAATAAGCTGACTCGGCCAAGACAAGATGCATCTCTTCTACGGCCCTAGATTGATGCTGCTCGGCCCATTTTTGATGCTATTCAAAATTTGCAATTTCTATATGTACCCCGTGTAGCCAATGTACTTGCTCATACTTTATCCAAGTGGGCTTTGCATTCTGGTTCTTCTTTGTATTTTGACTCGGGCTTACCCGACAATATTTCTACACTTGTACCGGTTGACTCTCAACCTCCTTGAAACTTAATATATTTTGGGCACTCTTTTCCCCTTAGGTTTCCACCCTAGCTTCATATTTGGTGGATGTAGAGGGGTTTTTAATGAGACCCACCTTTTCTTCAAAAAAAATTCCAACGGGTCTATTGAAAGGCACATTTAGACCTGCTCGTATGAAACGTCTAGAAAAAGGACCGCAAAATAAATTTTAATCAAATTTTAGTAGTTCGTCTAATTGTTTAGGAGCTTTTAAACTCAATTATATTGCAAAACCTCAATTTCTATACTTTTTACTCATTTAAAATTCCAACGGGTCCATTGAAAGGCCCATTTAGACCTGCTCGTCCGAAACCTATAGAAAAAGGACCGAAAAATAAGTTTTAATCAAATATTAGGAGTTCGTCTAATTGGTTAGGAGCTTTTCAACACAATTATATTGCAAAACCTCAATTTTTGTACTTTTTACTCAGTTAAATTTCCAACGGATCCATTGAAAGGCACATTTAGACCTGCTCGTCCGAAACCTCTAGAAAAAGGACCGAAAAATAAGTTTTAATCAAATATTATGAGTTCGTCTAATTGTTTAGGAGCTTCTCAACAAAATTATATTGCAAAACCTCAATTTCTGTACATTTGACTTGGTTAAAATTCCAACGGGTCCATTGAAAGGCCCATTTAGACCTGCTCATCTGAAAGCTCTTAAAAAAGGACCACAAAATAGGTTTTAATCAAATTTTAGTATTTCGTCTAATTGGTTAGGAGCTTTTCAACACAATTATATTGCAAAACCTCAATTTCTGTACTTTTTACTCAGTTAAAATTCCAACGGGTTCATTGAAAGGCCCATTTAGACCTGCTCGTCCGAAACCTCTAGAAAAATGACCGAAAAATAAGTTTTAATCAAATATTAGGAGTTCGTGTAATTGGTTAGGAGCTTTTCAACACAATTATATTGCAAAACTTCAATTACTATACTTTTTACTCAGTTAAATTTCAGCGGGTCCATTGAAAGGCCCATTACACCTGCTCGTCCGAAACTTGTAGAAAAAGTACCGCAAAATAAGTTTTAATCAAATATTAGGAGTTCGTCTAATTTGTTAGGAGCTTTTCAACACAAATATATTGAAAAACCTAAATTTCTGTAGTTTTTTGTCAGTTAAAATTCCAACGGATCCATTAAAAGGTCCATTTAGCATGCTCGTCCGAAACCTCAAGAAAAAGGACACAAAAAAAAGTTTTAATCAAATATTAGGAGATCATGTAATTGGTTAGGAGCTTTTCAACAAAATTATATTGCAAAATCTCAATTTCTATACTTTTTACTTAGTTAAAATTCCAACAGGTCCATTAAAAGGCCAATTTAGACCTGCTCGTCCGAAGCCTCTAGAAAAAGGACTGCAAAAAAAGTTTTAATAAAATATTAGGAGATCATGTAATTGATTACGAGCTTTTCAACACAATTATTTTGCGAAACCTCAATTTATGTACTTTTTACTCAGTTAAAATTCCAACGGGTCCATTGAAAGACCCATTTAGACCTGCTCGCCCGAAACCTGTAGAAAAAGGACTGCAAAATAAGTTTTAATCAAATATTATGAGTTCGTCTAATTGGTTAGGAGCTTTTCAACACAATTAAATTGAAAAACCTCAATTTCTGTACTTTTTACTAAGTTAAAATTCCAACGGGTCCATTGAAAGACACATTTAGACCTGCTCGTCCGAAACCTCTAGAAAAAGGAGCGGAAAATAAGTTTTAATCAAATATTAGGAGTTCGTCTAATTGTTTAGGAGCTTTTCAATACAATTATATTGCAAAACCTCAATTTTTGTACTTTTGACTTGGTTAAAATTCTAACGGGTCAATTGAAAGGCCCATATAGACCTGCTCGTCCTAAAGTTCTAGAAAAAGGACCGCAAAATAAGTTTTAATAAAATTTTAGTATTTTGTCTAATTGGTTAGGAGCTTTTCAACACAATTATATTGAAAAACCTCAATTTATGTACTTTTTACTAAGTTAAATATCCAACGGGTCCTTTGAAAGGGTCATTTAGACTTGCTCGTCCGAAACCTCTAGAAAAAGGACCAAAAATAAGTTAATCAAATAGTAGGAGTTCGTCTAATTGGTTAGGAGCTTTTCAACACAATTATATTGCAAAACTTCAATTTCTATACTTTTTACTCTGTTAAAATTCCAACGGGTCCTTTGAAAGGCCCATTAGACCCGCTCGTCCGAAACTTGTACAAAATGGACCGCAAAATAAGTTTTAATCAAATATTAGGAGTTCGTCTAATTTTTTACGAGCTTTTCAACACAATTATATTGCAAAACTTTAATTTCTGTAGTTTTTACTCAATTAAAATTCCAACGGGTCCATTAAACGGGTACATTGAAAGGCCCATTTAGATCTGCTCGTACGGAACCTGAAGAAAAATGACCGCAAAACAAGCTTTAATCAAATATTAGGAGTTCGTCTAATTGGTTAGGAGCTTTTCAACACAATTATATTGCAAAACCTTCAATTCTGTACTTTTTACTCAGTTAAAATTCCAACGGGTCCATTGAATGGCCCATTTATACCTGCTCGTACGAAACCTCAAGAAAAGGACTAGAAAATAAGTTTAAATCAAATTTTATGAGTTCATCTAATTCATTAGGAGCTTTTCAACACAATTATATGACAAAACCTCAATTTCTGTACGCTTTACTTAGTTAAAATTCCAACGGGTCCATTGAAAGGCCCATTTAGACCTGCTCGTTCGAAACCTCTAGAAAAAGTACCGAAAATAAGTTTTGAATCAAATATTAGGATTTCCTCTAATTGGTTAGGAGCTTTTCAACACAATTATATTGCAAAACCTCAATTTCTGTACTTTTTACTAAGTTAAAATTCCAACGGGTCCATTGAAAGGGCCATTTAGACTTGCTCGTCCGAAACCTCTAGAAAAAGGACCGAAAAATAAGTTTTAAGCAAATATTAGGAGTTCGTCTAATTGGTTAGGAGCTTTTCAACACAATTATATTGCAAAACCTCAATTTCTGTACTTTTTACTCAATTAAAATTCCAACGGGTCCATTGAAAGGCCCATTTAGACCTGCTCGTCCGAAACCTTTAGTAAAGGGACCTCAAAAAAGGTTTTAATCAAATATTAGGAGATCATGTAATTGATTACGAGCTTTTCAATACAATTATATTGCAAAACCTCAATTTATGTAGTTTTTTCTCATTTAAAATTGTAACGGGTCTATTAAAAGGCCCATTTAGACCTGCTCGACCGAAACCTGTAGAAATACGACCGCAAAACAAGTTTTAATCAAATATTAGGAGTTCGTCTAATTGGTTAGGAGCTTTTCAATACAATTATAGTGTAAAACTTCAATTTCTGTACTTTTTACGCGGTAAAAATTCAAACGGATCCATTGAAAGGCCCATTTAGACCCGCACGTCCCAAACCTCTAGAAAAAGGACAGGAAAATAAGTTTTAATCAAATTATAGGAGTTCGTCTAGTTTGTTAGGAGCTTTTCAACACAGTTATATTACAAAACCTTCATTTCTGTACTTTTTACTCAGTTTAAATTCCAACGAGTCTATTTAAAGGCCTATTTAAACCTGCTCGTCTGAAACCTCTAAAAAAAGGACCATATAAAAAGGTTTAATCAAATATTAGGATATCATGTAATTGATTACGAGCTTTTCAACACAATTATATTGTAAAACCTCATTTTTTGTAGACAAGTATTGAATGGCCCATTTAAACATGTTGGTCTAAAACCTATAGACAAAGGACCGCAAAATAAGTTTTAATCAAATATTAAGAGTTCGTCTAATTGGTTAGGAGCTTTTCAACACAATTATATTGCAAAACCTGAATTTCTGTACTTTTTACTCAGTTAAAATTGCAACGAGTCCATACAAAAGAGCATTTACACCTGCTATTTCGAAACCTCTAGAAAAAGGACAGGAAATTAAGTTTTAAGAAAATATTAGGAATTCATCTAATTGGTTAGGAGCTTTTCAACACAATTATATTACAAAACCTCAATTTCTGTACTTTTTACTCAGTTAGAATTCAAACGGGTCCATTGAAAGGCCCATTTAGACCTGCTCGTTCGAAACCTCTAGAAAAAGGACCGTAAATAAGTTTTGAATCAAATATTAGGAGTTCCTCTAATTGTTCAGGAGCTTTTCAACACAATTATATTGCAAAACCTCAATTTATGTAGTTTTTTCTCAGTTAAAATTCCAACGGGTCTATTGCAAGGCCCATTTAAACCTGCTCGACCGAAACCTGTAGAAATAGGACCGGAAAACAAGTTTTAATCAAATATTAGGAGTTCGTCTAATTGGTTAGGAGCTTTTCAACACAATTATAGTGCAAAACCTCAATTTTTGTACTATTTACGCGGTTAAAATTCCAACGGGTCCATTGAAAGGCCCATTTAGACCTGCTCGTTCGAAACCTCTAGAAAAAGGACCGTAAATAAGTTTTGAATCAAATATTAGGAGTTCCTCTAATTGTTTAGGGTTTAGGGTTTAGGGTTTAGGGTTTAGGGTTAGGGTCTATGCAAGGCCCATTTAGACCTGCTCGACCGAAACCTGTAGAAATAGGACCGCAAAATAAGTTTTAATCAAATTATAGGAGTTCGTCTAATTGGTTAGGAGCTTTTCAACACAATTATATTGCAAAACCTCAATTTCTGTACTTTTTACTCAGTTGAATTTGCAACAGGTCCATTGAAAGGCCAATTTAGACCTGCTCGTCCGAAACCTCTAGAAAAGGGACCGCAAAAAAGGTCTTAATCAAATATTAGGAGATCATGTAATTGATTACGAGCTTTTCAACACAATTATATTATGAAACCTCAATTTTTGAACTTTTTACTTTGTTAAAATTCCAACGGGTTTATTGAAAGGCCCATTTAGATCTGCTTGTCTGAAACCTCTACAAAAAGGACCACAAAAAAGTCTTAATCAAATATTAGGAGATCATGTAACTGATTACGAGCTTTTCAACACAATTATATTTCAAAACCTCAATTTTTGTACTTTTTACTTAGTTAAAATTCCAACGGGTCCATTGAATGGCCCATTTAGACCTGCTAGTCCTAAACCTCTAGAAAAAGGACAAGAAAATAAGTTTTAAGCAAATATTAGGAGTTCGTCTAATTGGTTAGGAGCTTTTCAACACAATTATATTGCAGAACCTCTAGAAAAAGGACAAGAAAATAAGTTTTAAGCAAATAAGTTTTAATCAAACATTAGGTGTTAAAATTCCAACAGGTCCATTGAAAGGCCAATTTAGACCTGCTTTTCCGAAGCCTCTAGAAAAAGGACCGCAATAAAAGTTTTGGTAAAATATTAGGAGATCATGTAAATGATTACGAGCTTTTCAACACATTTATTTTGCAAAACCTCAATTTATGTACTTTTTACTCAGTTAAAATTCCAACGGGTCCATTGAAAGGCCCACTTAGACATGCTCGTCTGAAACCTCTAGAAAAAGGACCGGAAAATAAGTTTTAACCAAATATTAGGAGTTCGTCTAATTGTTTAGGAGCTTTTCAACACAATTATATTGCAGAACCTCAATTTTTGTACTTTTTACTCAGTTAAAATTCCTACGGGTCCATTGAAAGGCCCATTTGGACCTGCTCGTCTGAAACCTCTACAAAAAGGACCGCAAAAAAAGTTTTAATCAAATATTAGGAGATCATGAAATTGATTACGGGCTTTTCAACAGAATTATTTTGCAAAACTTTAATTTATGTAGTTTTTACTCGGTTAAAATTCCAACGGGTCTATTGAAAGGCTCATTTAGACCTGCTCGTCCGAAACCTCCAGAGAAAGGACCGCAAAAAAGGTTTTAATCAAATATTAGGATATAATGTAATTGATAAAGAGCTTTTCAACACAATTATACTGCAAAACCTATATTTCTTTACTTTTTACTGAGTTAAAACCTATAACGGTATATAAAGGTATCTATAATTCAACCCTATATCAAGCCCTTCTAGGGAATCATCTACAAGCCCAACTTCTGGGATCTTCTCTTAAACACTGCAATCGCAATATATTCCATTTTCTTTTCATTTCTCTGGTCTTTCTTTTACATGTACATCACTGTGTGACACGGATATCACAAGGTTACAATGATGTCCCATGGTTTTCTACTCCTTATAATTTCTTCATTTCTAATATATACTTAATCTATATTGTTCTGATTTTTCCTTTATATTCCACATACGGTTTGCTTTGCTGCCAATGGTGTATAACCCTTAATTTTTGCTTAGATAAACCCCTCATTCTTACAAATTTGCATTCCCCCCTCCATATTCATGTACCCAAAAACTTTTGCTTTATCAGTACCCCACACTTCTACTCTAAAATGAATGCTATGTCTCTTCTTTTTAAGTATATCATTATAGCCTTTATTATATTGGTCTCACACACTTATCTGTTCACAATTCTGAATACAGATACTAAGCCATCTTCTGAATTTAATTTTATCATGTTTAACTTTTGGACTACTATGTGTAATGTACGGTTGTACACGGTCTCTTTCATTCTGCCCAATCACGGTTACTCTCTTCCTATTAGCTTATCAATTATCATTTTTCAGCAGTATCTTTTTCCAAGCATCAATATCATTTGGTTATTTTAAATTCTAAATTTATAATTATGATCTCTACTTATCGTACTCTCATCAAAACTATCTTCTTACAAAAAATTATATTCAAATATTTTATTCTTTTATATATCTCTATTGTCAAGGATCCTTTCATGTATACTCTGATCCTTTTGCAGATTTCGTACCCTAATGATACCTATACCATGCTGCTCTGCAGGACCTACTGCAATCCTTGGTGGCCCACCCACCGGTTATGTAATTACGTAGTTATAATTTATTTAATTTGCTTATCCCCTATCATTTTTTTGCTCATTTGGTCTGTAATTTTTTTCTCTACCCCGCTTCCTTCTCTCCCTTGGTTTGTAATTATTTTGTGCTGCTTTCCTTTTGGTCTCTTTCTCTCTATGGTTTTTATTTGGTTGCTTTCTGATATTAGATGTATGTCTCTAGGATACTTCTATGCTTTATATGCTTCTGTCTCTACCTACCTGCTTCATGAATGTTGCTTTATATGTTTAATTTTATGCACAATCGATATTAAGAATTGCGACTCCTACTACACCTTCTTAGGTGACCTTTCTCTAGCCCTGTCAAGGGATTTTACAAATACCCTAGCTCTTAGGGACAATTTCTATTCTTCCACTTCTCAAAATTATAACATATTAATCTTTTCGTCCTCCCCACATTTTTTAGTTAAATCTATTGGCGAAATTCAATACTGAATTTAAAAGTATTTATTCCCCGGCTTTTAATAAAATTAATATGCAATATATTATTATTTAACCACTTTTTTACAATCTTTCTTACCAATTATACTTTTCAAAAATCTCCTCTAATAACGGTTTTAATTATTACTATTAATAATTCTATCACTCCGTTTTTATCTTGGTATATGAGTAACTACTACTTTAAATTTATCAACTTATATGTATTCTATTTAATACAATTTATTATGTTTCCAAAATTCTACCCCGTAATCTTTGCCTTTTCTTCCGCAACATTACTACTATTAATAAAATTATTCTTTTGTATAAACATATATTATTTTCCTTTACCAACACCACCTAAGTCTACTTTCCGAATTAATTATTTGTATATTAAATTATTTCCCTTTATTATCAAGGCTGCTCCAGCTGTTCTCTATATATCCCTAATTATTAGTCATCATATCTATAATATCTTTTTATATTTACTTTTAAACATTAAATTAATATTACATAGATATTTAAGGTATACTTCCTTCAAATCCGCCTGCAATATACCATCTCTAAATAACTCTAATAGAATTTTTTCCCTTAATAATTCTTCTAGATCGTTTAAGGAAGGTTCTTTTTATACTTTCCTTTATGATATTAATAGTTCCTATCTTTTCCAATCTCTAATTACTTTTCAAAAATCTCCTCAATCTACTTTCCATATTTCATCTCCCTCAATTGTCTTCTTTATATATGTACATCACAATTATACCATCCCACAAAACAAACTCTATCCTCCTACTATCCCAATTCTATCAATCCTCGCGATGGCTTCATCCTCTTCCATTCCCCAACTCAACTCTATCAATCTCACCAACGAAGAAGCGAAACTGCTCTACACACCTGACTTTGGTTGGGATATTATCAAGGAAGACCCCAAGCTTATTCTAATCGGATGCTTCATATCGTCTAAAATAAAAGACATATATGTTGTTATCAATGCATTCGAAGGAATCTGGAAGCCTAATGAGATAGTATCTATATCGGTCATACAAGATAATTTCCTCAAAATAAAGTTCAAGGAAATCAAGAATTGCTATGAGGTCATCAACCGCGGTCTTTGGCTGTACAAGGATGAATGGTTAGCAGTTACTGAATATGTTCCAGCCAAATCCTTAGGAGACTACAAATTCAATATCATGAGAATTTGGATCCGATTTTTCTCCCTCCCTGATTCACTTTATGAAGATGTTGATCGATCCCATCTGGTGGGACATGCCCTAGGGTCAATGGTTGGCAATGTCCTCCGGACAGATACCCGAGAGGTTTAGGGGAATATGAAGGACTTCCTTAGGGTTGAAATTTTGCTTGACATCACAAGACCTGTCACTCGATTTGTTTTTATTGGATAAGGTGATAACAAAATCATGTGCCGTATTCAGTATGAAAGACTCCCTACCCTCTGTCCTGGTTGTGGTATTATCAGCCACACATTAGATAACTGTCCCATCCGTTCTTCACTTGATCTCAACAATTTACAGTACGGGGAATGGCCCGCTACCTTCCCCCTAGACGTCGCCCAGTTGGTACTCATGGGCGTATCCGCAATGTGGAACCAAATCTGAATCCAAACATTCCTCCAATGAATGGTAATTTTATTTCAGCCTTTACAATAATTTCATTTTTCATTCGATTTACTCCCCCAATTATTCTGTCCAAATACTTACTATCTGATCTCCTCGTAGTGGCCCCAACAAATATTCCAACAGCTTCGGCCAACACTACTGCTCCTCCCACCGATCAGAACAATTTGGGTAATTTAAATTACATCCTCCTCATCTTTTATATAAATGGTTATAAGCATGTAATCACAATCAATCTCCAATACATAGGTTCTCTAAATGAAGGCGATGCCGCCTCCTTTACGGAACAAGCAACTGAGGAAGCCCAAAACGTTGATACGGCCATGGAAGAAGGTCCCAACTTTGCTAAAGATCCCCCTGCATCTGACTTGAAGCAAAAAGCTCCACTCGAGCCCCAGCCCCTGAACACCATCTATCCCATCCCGGAAGATGGTTCTGATGATAATTGGGATACCACAGATGATGGTGTTCCTAGCTCTACTGCCCAGCAAATTAAAAAAATTGAGTCTGAATTGCGTAAGCCCTCTAAACCCACTGATACAATTTTCAATGATTTTAATTAGTGGTTACTAAAAACTTACCCCAATGATGCAGCCCTGCACCTACACCTGCACCAGCCCCAACGAACCGAGGCATGAAACGCCGCTCTTCAATACAAGTGTCGCTCCCGCCAAAAAAATCCAAACCATCAGGATCCACTCCAAAAGCTGGGATGGGCAGCTCTAAAAACTCTCCGACGGCGGCTGATTCCCAGCCCTGCCGAGCAAAATGAGGATCCTATGCTGGAACTGTCAGGGTCTTGGACAAGCCCCGACGGTTCAACATTTCCGGTCCTATGTCCAACGCACCAACCCTGATGTCATTTTCTTATGCGAAACCAAAATAAATAACGCGGAATGTAACCGCATTTGTCTTTCATTAGGAATGTTAGACATTATTTCTATTTCCCCTACGGAAGGGTGTTCCGGTATTTCCCTATTTGCAGCAAACAATATTAATATAAGTTTAATTTCTTATTCGTCGCGTTATATTCATACTCAAATAACTAAGAACAATTCCACAATGTTTTTTACTGGATTGCATGGTTTCTCTGAAACTAGTCAAAAATATAAAACATGGGAACTTATTGATTCATTATACTCTTCTACTAAAAATAACCCATGGCTTCTCGGTGGGGATTTTAATGAAATATTAACTGGCTCTAAAAAACAAGGAGGTCCCCGAAGGGCTAGATCACAAATTAAAAATTTTCGCAACTGTTTATTACGAAATAACCTTTTTGATTGCAAGCCAACTTCTGGATGGTTTACATGGACAAAAGTATGGCCTTTAACCCCAATCATACATGAAAGATTAGATCGATTTATAGCTAATTCAGCTTGGCAAGACCTCTACCCTTCCTACCGAATTACCACAGAGTATGTAGCCAAATCTGACCATTGTTTCTTTCTCCTTGATTTAGACCCTTCGGTTTCTACCCCCAAAAAACAGCCTTCCAATAATTTCTGTTTCGAAAACTGCTGGGCTAGTAATGTGGATAATATTCACACAATTAAAAGGGCTTGGGCCAATACTCCCGGAACTGTCATTGACAAAATAGAAGCTGTTGGCACATACCTAGAAGAATGTCAAAATCAACAACGTTTTAAATCAATCGGAAGGATTAATTTTCTCACTAAAAGAATTAACAAATTTCTATACCGTCACTTAACTGACACAAATGAACAAGTATACTTAAATTATAGAACTGAACTAAATAAACTCTTAACAGAACAAGAAATTTATTGGGCTCAAAGATCTCGCACTCTCTGGCTTTCCCAAGGGGATAAAAATACCAAGTTCTTCCATGCCCGAGCTACTAATAGGAATAAGAAAAATTTGATTACAGGCCTTTACGACGCTAACTCGAACTGGCGCACGTCTGATTCAGATCTTATGAATATCGCTTCTGCATATTTTCAAAATCTTTTCACAACATCCAATCCCCAAATCTCGAATAATATTCTTGATAAATTCACCCTTCCATCAATCAATCAATGAATGAAACCCTTCTAAGGACTTTCACTAAAGAGGAAATTCTCCATGCCTTTCAAGATATTGACCCTAGTAAAGCACCTGGTATCGATGGCTTACCCAGTAGCTTTTTTCGACAACACTGGGACACAGTCGGCGAAGATGTTATTAATCTTTGTATCAATCTTCTAAACGGCAACACTGATATGGCCTCAGTCAACAAAACTATATTAGTTCTAATCTCCAAAGTCCAGGATCCAACTTCCATGAAACAACTCAGACCAATCAGTCTCTGCACTGTCGTTTATAAAATAGTTGCCAAAACAATA
Organism: Hibiscus tridactylites; assembly: GCA_958450335.1. Classification (NCBI taxonomy): domain Eukaryota; kingdom Viridiplantae; phylum Streptophyta; class Magnoliopsida; order Malvales; family Malvaceae; genus Hibiscus; species Hibiscus tridactylites. The sequence continues at coordinate 26,671,625 of OY288292.1, forward strand.
GTCAATAGAATGAAACAGGCTATACCTCTACGCATAAGCCCTAATCAAGCAACCTTTATCCAGGGACGTAACATATCAGACAACATCCTCGTTGCACATGAAATTATTCACAATATTAACTCAGGAGCTACTAAGTCCTCTCAAGGTGCTGCTCTTAAGCTAGACATGGAGAAAGCTTTTGATAGAGTAGAATGGTCCTTTCTTGCAAATGTTATGGAACGCATGGGCTTCGCCTCCGAATGGATCGACCTTATAATGCGTTGCATTACTACAGTCTCCTTTTCAGTTAAAATTAATAATTCCTACTCCCCACCCTTTCAACCTCAATGTGGTCTTCGTCAGGGGGATCCCCTATCCCCTTTCCTTTTCCTCTTTTGTACTCAAGGCCTATCGGCTTATTTAGCTGCTGCTCAACAAACTAAAATTCTACCAGGACTAGGTGCCTGTAAATACGGGCCTAAAGTCAACCACTTGCTTTTTCCCGATGATTGCATGGTATTCATTAATACTAACCAACCTGAAGCGTCTCTTCTTAAAAAAGCTCTTCAAACTTATGATAATGCATCCGGTCAAGCGGTTAATTTTGAGAAATCAACAATTTTTTATAACCCGCGTACACCATCAGCAACAAGAAATGCGATCAACAACCTTTTACAAGTACGCGAGGTTACTAACCCTGTAGTATATCTAGGCATCCCACTTCTAATTGGAAAAAACAAAACTGAATCGCTAGGATTTGTGCGCTATAAAGTACATGATCGTCTCTCTAGTTGGGACAAACATCTCCTCTCTTTTAGTGGCCGAGAGATATTCATCAAAGCACTCCTACAATCTCTTCCACAATATGTTATGTCCTGCTATCTTCTCCCACAAAACATCATTGATGACATGACTTCATCAATCCGTCAATACTGGTGGACTGGCAAATCCAACAAAAAAGGTTGGCATATGCTCCCATGGAATCGTGTATGTTTACCTAAATCTACTGGAGGCATGGGTTTAAAGGATTTGCACGATTTTAACATTGCTCTTTTGGGCAAGCAACTTTGGAGACTCATTTGCGAACCAGATTCTCTATTAGGACAAATATACCGTTCTAAATACTTTCCCTCCAGCAATATCCTAGATGCACCAAAGCCCAATCGGGGTTCTTTTGCTTGGCAAGGTATGTATAATGCGCTTCAGCGTCTATTCCCCGGCTTTCTCCACCGCCCAGGTATAAACAGTACTATTAGAATACACAAAGATATATGGGGAGGGTCTTCCCCGATTGAGCTCACTAGGGATTACGAAATCTCTGATGAATTCCATATTCGATGTCGTGATTTTATGATTCGTAACCAAACAGCTTGGCATACGGATAAGGTAAGGAATTACTTCAATCCAACTGATGCCGATGTTATTCTTCGTCCGAAACGTCTAGAAAAATGACTGGAAAATAAGTTTTAATCAAATATTAGGAGTTCGTCTAATTGGTTAAGTTCTTTTCAACATAATTATATTACAAATCCTCAATTTCTATACTTTTTACTCAGTTAAAATTCCAACGGGTCTATTGAAAGGCCCATTTAGACATGCTCGTCCGAAACCTATAGAAAAAGGACCGAAAAATAAGTTTTAATCAAATATTAGGAGTTCATCTAATTGGTTAGGATCTTTTCAATACAATTATATTTCAAAACCTCAATTTATGTACTTTTTAGTTAGTTAAAATTCCAACGGGTCCATTGAAAGGCCCATTCAGACCTGCTCGTCCGAAACCACTAGAAAATGGACCGCAAAAAAGGTTTTAATCAAATATTTGGAGATCATGTAATTGATTACGAGCTTTTCAACACAACTATATTGTGACACTTCAATTTCTGTACTTTTTACTTTGTTAAAATTTCAACGGGTCTATTGAAAGGCCCATTTAGATCTGCTCGCTTGAAACCTCTACAAAAAGGACCACAAAAAAAGTTTTAATCAAATATTAGGAGATAATGTAATTGATTACGAACTTTTCAACACAATTATATTGCAAAACCTCAATTTTTGTACTTTTTACTCAGTTAAAATTCCAACGGGTCCATTGAATGGCCCATTTAGACCTGCTCGTCTGAAACCTCTACAAAAAGGGCAGCAAAAAAGTTCTCAATAGAAATTAGGAGATCATGAAATTGATTACGAGCTTTTCAACACAATTATTTTGCAAAAACTTAATTATGTAGTTTTTACTTGGTTAAAATTCCAACGGGTCTATTGAAAGGCTCATTTAAACCTGCTCGTCCGAAACCTCTAGAAAAAGGACCGCAAAAAAGGTTTTAATCAAATATTAGGATATAATGTAACTAATTAAGAGCTTTTCAACACAATTATACTGCAAAACCTATATTTCTTTACTTTTTACTCAGTTAAAATTACAACAAGTCTATTGAAAGGCTCATTTAGACCTACTCGTCCGAAACCTCTAGAAAAAGGAACGCACAAAAGGTTTTAATCAAATATTATGATATCATGTAATTGATTAGTAGCTTTTCAACACAATTATACTCCAAAACCTCAATTTTTGTACTTTTTACTCAATTAAAATTCAAACGGGTCCATTGAAAGGCCCATTTAGGCCTGCTCTTCCGAAACCTCTAGAAAAATGACTGGAAAATAAGTTTTAATCAAATATTAGGAGTTCGTCTAATTGGTTAAGAGCTTTTGAACACAATTATATTGCAAAACCTCAATTTCTGTACTTTTTACTGAGTTAAAATTGCAACGGGTCCATTCAAAGGCCCATTTAGACCAGCTAGTCCGAAAACTCTAGAAAAGGGACAAGAAAAATAAGTTTTAAGCAAATATTAGGAGTTCGTCTAATTGGTTATGAGCTTTTCAACACAATTATATTGCAGAACCTCAATTTTTGTACTTTTTACTCAATTAAAATTCCAACGGGTCCATTGAAAGACCCATTTAGACCTGCTCGTCTGAAACCTCTACAAAAAGGGCAGCAAAAAAGTTCTCAATAGAAATTAGGAGATCATGAAATTGATTACGAGCTTTTCAACACAATTATTTTGCAAAAACTTAATTTATGTAGTTTTTACTGGGTTAAAATTCCAACGGGTCTATTGAAAGGCTCATTTAAACCTGCTCGTCCGAAACCTCTAGAAAAAGGACCGCAAAAAAGGTTTTAATCAAATATTAGGATATAATGTAACTAATTAAGAGCTTTTCAACACAATTATACTGCAAAACCTATATTTCTTTACTTTTTACTCAGTTAAAATTACAACAAGTCTATTGAAAGGCTCATTTAGACCTACTCGTCCGAAACCTCTAGAAAAAGGAACGCACAAAAGGTTTTAATCAAATATTATGATATCATGTAATTGATTAGTAGCTTTTCAACACAATTATACTCCAAAACCTCAATTTTTGTACTTTTTACTCAGTTAAAATTCCAACGGGTCCATTGAATGGCCCATTTAGACCTGCTCATCTGAAACCTCTAAAAAAAGGGCAGCAAAAAAGTTCTCAATAGAAATTAGGAGATCATGAAATTGATTACGAGCTTTTCAACACAATTATTTTGCAAAAACTTAATTTATGTAGTTTTTACTTGGTTAAAATTCCAACGGGTCTATTGAAAGGCTCATTTAAACCTGCTCGTCCGAAACCTCTAGAAAAAGGACCGCAAAAAAGGTTTTAATCAAATATTAGGATATAATGTAACTAATTAAGAGCTTTTCAACACAATTATACTGCAAAACCTATATTTCTTTACTTTTTACTCAGTTAAAATTACAACAAGTCTATTGAAAGGCTCATTTAGACCTACTCGTCCGAAACCTCTAGAAAAAGGAACGCACAAAAGGTTTTAATCAAATATTATGATATCATGTAATTGATTAGTAGCTTTTCAACACAATTATACTCCAAAACCTCAATTTTTGTACTTTTTACTCAGTTAAAATTCCAACGGGTCCATTGAATGGCCCATTTAGACCTGCTCATCTGAAACCTCTAAAAAAAGGGCAGCAAAAAAGTTCTCAATAGAAATTAGGAGATCATGAAATTGATTACGAGCTTTTCAACACAATTATTTTGCAAAAACTTAATTTATGTAGTTTTTACTTGGTTAAAATTCCAACGGGTCTATTGAAAGGCTCATTTAAACCTGCTCGTCCGAAACCTCTAGAAAAAGGACCGCAAAAAAGGTTTTAATCAAATATTAGGATATAATGTAACTAATTAAGAGCTTTTCAACACAATTATACTGCAAAACCTATATTTCTTTACTTTTTACTCAGTTAAAATTACAACAAGTCTATTGAAAGGCTCATTTAGACCTACTCGTCCGAAACCTCTAGAAAAAGGAACGCACAAAAGGTTTTAATCAAATATTATGATATCATGTAATTGATTAGTAGCTTTTCAACACAATTATACTCCAAAACCTCAATTTTTGTACTTTTTACTCAGTTAAAATTCAAACGGGTCCATTGAAAGGCCCATTTAGGCCTGCTCTTCCGAAACCTCGAGAAAAATGACTGGAAAATAAGTTTTAATCAAATATTAGGAGTTCGTCTAATTGGTTAAGAGCTTTTGAACACAATTATATTGCAAAACCTCAATTTATGTACTTTTTACTGAGTTAAAATTGCAACGGGTCCATTCAAAGGCCCATTTAGACCAGCTAGTCCGAAAACTCTAGAAAAGGGACAAGAAAAATAAGTTTTAATCAAATATTAGGAGTTCGTCTAATTGGTTATGAGCTTTTCAACACAATTATATTGCAGAACCTCAATTTTTGTACTTTTTAATCAATTAAAATTCCAACGGGTCCATTGAAAGACCCATTTAGACCTGCTCGTCTGAAACCTCTACAAAAAGGGCAGCAAAAAAGTTCTCAATAGAAATTAGGAGATCATGAAATTGATTACGAGCTTTTCAACACAATTATTTTGCAAAAACTTAATTTATGTAGTTTTTACTGGGTTAAAATTCCAACGGGTCTATTGAAAGGCTCATTTAAACCTGCTCGTCCGAAACCTCTAGAAAAAGGACCGCAAAAAAGGTTTTAATCAAATATTAGGATATAATGTAACTAATTAAGAGCTTTTCAACACAATTATACTGCAAAACCTATATTTCTTTACTTTTTACTCAGTTAAAATTACAACAAGTCTATTGAAAGGCTCATTTAGACCTACTCGTCCGAAACCTCTAGAAAAAGGAACGCACAAAAGGTTTTAATCAAATATTATGATATAATGTAATTGATTAGTAGCTTTTCAACACAATTATACTCCAAAACCTCAATTTTTGTACTTTTTACTCAGTTAAAATTCAAACGGGTCCATTGAAAGGCCCATTTAGGCCTGCTCTTCCGAAACCTCTAGAAAAATGACTGGAAAATAAGTTTTAATCAAATATTAGGAGTTCGTCTAATTGGTTAAGAGCTTTTAAACACAATTATATTGCAAAACCTCAATTTCTGTACTTTTTACTGAGTTAAAATTGCAACGGGTCCATTCAAAGGCCCATTTAGACCAGCTAGTCCGAAAACTCTAGAAAAGGGACAAGAAAAATAAGTTTTAAGCAAATATTAGGAGTTCGTCTAATTGGTTATGAGCTTTCCAACACAATTATATTGCAGAACCTCAATTTTTGTACTTTTTACTCAATTAAAATTCCAACGGGTCCATTGAAAGACCCATTTAGACCTGCTCGTCTGAAACCTCTACAAAAAGGGCAGCAAAAAAGTTCTCAATAGAAATTAGGAGATCATGAAATTGATTACAAGCTTTTCAACACAATTATTTTGCAAAAACTTAATTTATGTAGTTTTTACTGGGTTAAAATTCCAACGGGTGTATTGAAAGGCTCATTTAGACATGCTCATCCGAAACCTCTAGAAAAAGGACCGCAAAAAAGGTTTTAATCAAATATTAGGATATAATTTAACTGATTAAGAGATTTTCAACACAATTATACTGCAAAACCTATATTTCTTTACTTTTTACTCAGTTAAAATTACAACAAGTCTATTGAAAGGCTCATTTAGACCTACTCGTCTGAAACCTCTAGAAAAAGGAACACACAATAGGTTTTAATCAAATATTATGATATCATGTAATTGATTAGTAGCTTTTCAACACAATTATACTCCAAAACCTTAATTTCTGTACTTTTTACTCAGTTAAAATTCCAACGGGTCCATTGAAAGGCCCATTTAGGCCTGCTCTTCCGAAACCTCTAGAAAAATGATCGGAAAATAAGTTTTAATCAAATATTAGGAGTTCGTCTAATTGGTTAAGAGCTTTTCAACACAATTATATTGCAAAATCTCAATTTCTGTACTTTTTACTCAGTTAAAATTCCAACGGGTCTATTGAAAGGCCATTTAGACATGCTCGTCCAAAACCTATAGTAAAAGGACCGAAAAATAAGTTTTAATCAAATATTAGGAGTTCATCTAATTGGTTAAGAGCTTTTCAGTACAATTATATTACAAAACCTCAATTTATGTACTTTTTACTTAGTTAAAATTCCAACGGGTCCATTGAAAGGCTCATTCAGACCTGCTCGTCCGAAACCTCTAGAAAAGGGACCGCAAAAAAGGTTTTAATCAAATATTTGGAGATCATGTAATTGATTACGAGCTTTTCAACACAACTATATTGTGAAACTTCAATTTCTATACTTTTTACTTTGTTAAAATTCCAACGGGTCTATTGAAAGGCCCATTTAGATCTACTCGCTTGAAACCTCTACAAAAAGGACCACAAAAAAAGTTTTAATCAAATATTAGGAGATCATGTAATTTATTACGAACTTTTCAACACAATTATATTGCAAAACCTCAATTTTTGTACTTTTTACTCAGTTAAAATTCCAACGGGTCCATTGAATGGCCCATTTAGACCTGCTCGTACGAAATCTATAGAAAAAGGACCGCAAAATAAGTTTTAATCAAATATTAAGAGTTCATCTAATTGGTTAGGAGCTTTTCAACACAATTATATAGCAAAACCTCAATTTCTGTACTTTTTACTCAGTTAAAATTGCAACGAGTCCATTCAAAGGCCCATTTAGACCTGCTAGTCCGAAACCTCTAGAAAAAGGACAAGAAAATAAGTTTTAAGCAAATATTAGGAGTTCGCCTAATTGGTTAGGAGCTTTTCAACACAATTATATTGCAAAACCTCATTTCCTGTACTTTTTACTTAGTTAAAATTCCAACGGGTCCATTGAAAGGCCCATTTAGACTTGCTCGTCCGAAACCTCTAGAAAAGGGACCGCAAAAAAGGTTTTAATCAAATATTAGGAGATAATGTAATTGATTACGAGCTTTTCAATACAATTATATTGTGAAACCTCAATTCTTGTACTTTTATTTTAGTTAAAATTCCAACGGGTCTATTGAAAAGCCCATTTAGACCTGCTCGACTGAAACCTGTAGAAATAGGACCGCAAAACAAGTTTTAATCAAATATTAGGAGTTTGTATAATTGGTTAGGAGCTTTTCAACAATATTATATTGCAAAACCTCAATTTTTGTACTTTTTACACAGTTAAAATTGCAACGGGTCCATTCAAAGGCCCATTTAGACCTGCTAGTCCGAAACCTCTAGAAAAAGGACAAGAAAATAAGTTTTAAGCAAATATTAGGAGTTCGCCTAATTGGTTAGGAGCTTTTCAACACAATTATATTGCAAAACCTCAATTCCCGTACTTTTTACTCAGTTAAAATTCCTACGGGTCCATTGAAAGGCCCATTTAGACCTGCTCGTCTGAATCCTCTACAAAAAGGGCCGCAAAAAAAGTTGTAATCAAATATTAGTTGATCATGAAATTGATTACGAGCTTTTCAACACAATTATTTTGCAAAACCTTAATTTATGTAGTATGGTTTAGTAAATAAAGTAGTAGTTTAGCAATGGGACTGCTATGTGTTTGTATGAGCGTTTTATGACTCATAAATGTTGAATGTTGTTTATGCTATATGTTGCCTTTGGATGAGCATGCAAACCTTATGTGTGAAGACATGAACCTTTTGGCTTTTAAGCTTTTGAGTATGCTTGAAATGCAATATCTTCCCTTATATGAATGCCTTGTTGTAATTGCCTCGTTGTTCACCTAAATTGATCTTCATGTTAGTTCTTGGTTGCTAGATGGTGTATGGTTGGTTGTATGTGATTAGGAGAGTCGTCAAATGCATTTAGAGTTGAGTCTTGTGTCGTTTTGCTGCAATTTGGAGTCTTGCAGTGCAGGGCGTATCGATACGCCTAAGGTCTGTATCAATACGGTCCTACGCTTTGGGACTCAGAATTGGTTTAGGATATCGATACTCGGGGGCGTATCGATACGTCCAATCTTTACTAGAATTCTGAGATTTTCACGAGTCTTTGGCGTATCAGTACGGGCTCTAAGCGTATCAGTACGGTTTTGTCTCGTTGACCGCAAGATGTTGACGGAGGAGGGTGTATCCATACGCCCAAGGGCTGTATCGATACGGTCTTCTTGGGTTGACTAAAGGTAGTTGACTTGGCTAAGGCGTATCGATACCCTTGTCTGGTGAATTGATACGGCCTGTGGTGTAATTTTAAAATGGGCTGATTAAAGTGTTGTTTTGGGTTTGGTTGCTTTTATTTCAAGACGTTTCCGCTGTCGTGATCACTTAGGTAATAAACATGCCTTTAGACAAGATATTATTAAAAGAAATTTTCTAGGGTTGCTAACCGAGGTGGGACCTTAATGGGTTTCACATCGGTTTTACCCATGTAGCCCACTCGGACCGGTCAACCGACCAGACCGGGATGAGGGGGTTATAGTTTTAATCAAATATTAGGAGATCATGTAATTGATTACGAGCTTTTCAACACAATTATATTTCAAAACCTCAATTTTTGTACTTTTTACTCAGTTAAAATTCCAACGGGTCCATTGAATAGCCCATTTAGTCCTGCTCGTCCGAAACCTATAGAAAAAGGACATCAAAATAAGTTTTAATCAAACATTAGGAGTTCGTCTAATTGGTTAGGAGCTTTTCAACACAATTATATTGCAAAACCACAATTTCTGTACTTTTTACTCAGTTAAAATTGCAACGGGTCCATTGAAAGGCCCATTTAGACCTGCTAGTCTGAAACCTCTAAAAAGGACAGGAAAATAAGTTTTAAGCAAATATTAGGACTTCTTCTAATTGGATAGAAGCTTTTCTACATAATTATATTGCAAAACCTCAATTTCTGTACTTTTTACTCAATTAAAATTTCAACGGGTCCATGGAAAGGCCCATTTAGACTTGCTCGTCCGAAACCTCTAGAAAAGGGACCACAAAAAAGGTTTTAATCAAATATTAGGAGATCATGTAATTGATTACGAGCTTTTCAACACAATTATATTGTGAAACCTCAATTTTCTGTACTTTTTTCTTAGTGCAAATTCCAACGGGTCTATTGAAAGGCCAATTAAGGCCTGCTCGACCAAAACCTGTAGAAATAGGACCGCAAAACAAGTTTTAATCAAATATTAGGAGTTTGTCTAATTGGTTAGGAGCTTTTCAACACAATTATATTGCAAAACCTCAATTTCTGTACTTTTTACTCGTTTAAAATTCCAACGGATCCATTGAAAGGCCCATTTAGCCCTGCACGTCCGAAACCTCTAGAAAAAGGATCGAAAAATAAGTTTTAATCAAATTATAGGAGTTCGTCTAGTTGGGAAGGAGCTTTTGAACACAGTTATATTGCAAAACCTTCATTTTTGTACTTTTTACTTAGTTAAAATTCCAACGGGTCTATTTAAAGGCCTATTTAAACCTGCTCGTCTGAAACCTCTACAAAAAGAAGCACAAAAAAGGTTTAATCAAATATTAGGAGATCATGTAATTGATTACGAGCTTTTCAACACAATTATATTGCAAAACCTCATTTTTTGTACTTTTTACTCAGTTAAAATTCCAACGGGTCCATTGAGTGACCCATTTAGACCTGCTCGTCCGAAACCTGTAGACAAATGACCACAAAATAAGTTTTAATCAAATATTAGAAGTTCGTCTAATTGGTTAGGAGCTCTTCAACACAATTATATTGCAAAACCTCAATTTATGTACTTTTTACTCAGTTAAAATTGCAACAGGTCCATTGAAAGGCCAATTTAGACCTGCTCGTCTGAAACCTCTAGAAAAGGGACCGTAAAAAGGTTTTAATCAAATTTTAGGAGATCATGTATTTGATTACGAGCTTTTCAAAATAATTATATTACGAAACCTCAATTTCTGAACTTTTTACTTTGTTAAAATTCCAACGGGTCTATTGAAAGGCCCATTTAGATATGCTCGTCTGAAACCTCTACAAAAAGGACCACAAAAAAGTTTTAATCAAGTATTAGGAGATCATGTAATTGATTACGAGCTTTTCAACACAATTATATTTCAAAACCTCAATTGTTGTACTTTTTACTCAGTTAAAAGTCCAACGGGTCCATTGAATGGCCATTTAGTCCTGCTCGTCCGAAACCTATAGAAAAAGGACAACAAAATAAGTTTTAATCAAACATTAGGAGTTCGTCTAATTTGTTAGGAGCTTTTCAACATAATTATATTGCAAAACCTCAATTTCTGTACTTTTTACTTAGTTAAAATTGCAACGGGTCCATTGAAAGGCCCATTTAGACCTGCTTGTCCGAAACCTCTAGAAAAAGGACAGGAAAATAAGTTTTAAGCAATATGGAGTTCGTCTAATTGGTTAGGAACTTTTCAACACAATTATATTGCAAAACCTCAATTTTTGTACTTTTTACTCGGTTAAAATTCCAACGGATCCATTGAAAGGCCCATTTAGACCTGCACGTCCGAAACCTCTAGAAAAAGGACCGGAAAATAAGTTTTAATCAAATTATAGGAGTTCGTCTAGTTGGGTAGGATCTTTTGAACACAGTTATACTGCAAAACCTTCATTTTTGTACTTTTTACTTAGTTAAAATTCCAACGTGTCTATTTAAAGGCCTATTTAAACCTGCTCGTCTGAAACCTCTACAAAAAGAAGCACAAAAAAGGTTTAATCAAATATTAGGAGATCATGTAATTGATTACGAGCTTTTCAACACAATTATATTGCAAAACCTCATTTTTTGTACTTTTTACTCAGTTAAAATTTCAACGGGTCCATTGAGTGACCCATTTAGACCTGCTCGTCCGAAACCTGTAGATAAAGGACCACAAAATAAGTTTTAATCAAATATTAGAAGTTCGTCTAATTGGTTAGGAGCTCTTCAACACAATTATATTGCAAAACCACAATTTATGTACTTTTTACTCAGTTAAAATTGCAACAGTTCCATTGAAAGGACAATTTAGACCTGCTCGTCCGAAACCTCTAGAAAAGGGACCGTAAAAAAGGTTTTAATCAAATTTTAGGAGATCGTGTATTTGATTACGAGCTTTTCAAAACAATTATATTACGAAACCTCAATTTCTGAACTTTTTACTTTGTTAAAATTCCAACGACTCTATTGAAAGGCCCATTTAGATATGCTCTTCTGAATCCTCTACAAAAAGGACCACAAAAAAGTTTTAATCAAATATTAGGAGATCATGTAATTGATTACGAGCTTTTCAACACAATTATATTTCAAAACCTCAATTGTTGTACTTTTTACTCAGTTAAAAGTCCAACGGGTCCATTGAATGGCCCATTTAGTCCTGCTCGTCCGAAACCTATAGAAAAATGACAGCAAAATAAGTTTTAATCAAACATTAGGAGTTCGTATAATTGGTTAGGAGCTTTTCAACACAATTATATTGCAAAACCTCAATTTACGTACTTTTTACTCAGTTAAAATTGCAACGGGTCTATTGAAAGGCCCATTTAGACCTGCTTGTCCGAAACCTCTAGAAAAAGGACATGAAAATAAGTTTTAAGCAAATATTAGGAGTTCGTCTAATTGGTTAGTAGCTTTTCTACACAATTATATTGTAAAACCTCAATTTCTGTACTTTTTACTCAGTTAAAATTCCAACGGGTCAATTGAAAGCCCATCTAGACCTGCTCGTCCGAAACCTCTAGAAAAGGGACCGCAAAAAAGGTTTTAATCAAATATTAGGAGATCATGTAATTGATTACGAGCTTTTCAACACAATTATATTTCGAAACCTCAATTTCTGTACTTTTTTCTCAGTGAAAATTCCAACGGGTCTATTGAAAGGCCAATTTACACCTGCTCGACCGAAACCTGTAGAAATAGGACCGCAAAACAAGTTTTAATCAAATATTAGGAGTTCGTCTAATTGGTTAGGAGCTTTTCAACACAATTATATTGCAAAACCTCAATTTCTGTACTTTTTACTCGGTTAAAATTCCAATGGATCCATTGAAAGGCCCATTTAGACCTACACGTCCGAAACCTCTAGAAAAAGGACCGGAAAATAAGTTTTAATCAAATCATAGGAGTTTTTCTAGTTGGTTAGGAGCTTTTCAACACAGTTATATTGCAAAACCTTCATTTCTGTACTTTTTACTCAGTTAAAATTCGAACGGGTCTATTTAAAGGCCTATTTAGATGTGCTCTTCTAAAACCTCTGCAAAAAGGACCATAAAAAGTTTTAATCAAATATTAGGAGATCATGTTATTGATTACGAGCTTTTCAACACAATTATATTGCAAAACCTCATTTTTGTACTTTTCACTCAGTTAAAATTCCAACGGGTCCATTGAATTGCCCATTTAGACATGCTCGTCCGAAACCTGTAGACAATGGACCGCAAAATATGTTTTAATCAAATATTAAGATTTCGTCTAATTGGTTAGGAGCTTTTCAACATAATTATATTTCAAAACCTCAATTTCTGTACTTTTTACTCAGTTAAAATTGCAACAGGTCCATTGAAAGGCTCATTTAGACCTGCTCGTCTGAAACCTCTAGAAAAAGGACAAGAAAATAAGTTTTAAGCAAATATTAGGAGTTTTTCTAATTGGTTAGGAGCTTTTCAACAGAATTATATTGCAAAACCTCAATTTCTGTACTTTTTACCTAGTTAAAATTCCAACGGGTCCTTTGGAAGGCCCATTTAGACCTGCTCGTCCGAAACCTCTAGAAAAGGGACCGCAAAAAAGGTTTTAATCAAATATTAGGAGATCATGTAATTGATTACGAGCTTTTCAACACAATTATATTGCGAAACCTCAATTTTTGTAGTTTTTTCTCAGTTAAAATTCCAACGGGTCTATTGAAAGGCCTATTTAGACCTACTCGTCTGAAAACTTTAGAAAAAGGACCGCAAAAAAAGTTTTAATCAAATATTTGGAGATCATGTAATTGGTTAGGAGCTTTTCAACACAATTATATTGCAAAACCTAAATTTTTGTACTTTTTACTCAATTAAAATTCCAACGGGTCCATTGAAAGGCCCATTTAGACCTTCTCGTTCGAAACCTCTAGAAAAAGGACCGCAAAAATGTGTTAATTAAATTTTAGGAGTTCGTCTACGTAACATCCTGGATTAGGGTCTAGGAGATCCGATGACTTTTCGAAGTCCGAGTGACCGATGTGGGGTGTTTTGAGTAAGTTCAGGGAAAGAGGTCTTCGAGTGTTGGGAAAAAATATGGAATAAATCTTTAAAATCCTTTTTAAATATTTAAAAGGTTTTGGTAAAAACTATTTTGGAAAAATTCTTTCTGAACTGTGACATTTTGGTTGGTGACCAAATTGTAAAGTTTGTAAAATCTGTTTTTAGTGACCATTTTGTAAAAGAGTCAAAACATTGAATCTTTAAGGAGCTATCTTGGCTGGGCCAAATTGGTTATTATCCCCTTTATTTTGACTATTCAAATATTTTAAAATAGCTTTTATGATTTAATTAAAACATGGGTTCATCCAAAATCTTATTTCACGTCAAAACTATTTTCAAACTTCCTCATCTCTTTTCAGCAAAACAGCATTCGAGCTTGAGTTCCTCCAGGTAAAAGTGTTTTCTTATTAATCTTTTATTGCTAAATAGTTCTCCTACCTTGATTTCCTAAAACCCAAGTCTATTTCATTGTTTTCTTCAAGGATTTTTGCCAAACAAGGGGTAATAGCTATCATTGGGGGTGAGCAACGTGATTCTCCTCTAATGTAAGGTTCTTTAGTGAAATTCCCATGCTTTGATTCTTTTAAATACCAAGGTTTTAATCTCTTGTCTTAATCTTAATGTAAATTGTCTAAAATTGATGAAAATGAGCTTTTAGTAAGATTTTTGGGTAAGATCTTTTAATGTTTGGTTTGTTGATGTTGTTACCTTAGTTTTGATGTGATTATTGTGTTGAGATGATGAGAGAATGGCAAGAATCCTGAAATGGGGTTGAGTGTTGATTTTTGAAGTATGAAAAAGTGGGTTTTTGGGTGGAATTTGAAGTGAATCAATAGCTTGTGTTGATCTGATGATTGGATGATGTTTTTAGATGTTTATCTATGTGTTTTGATGTTATTTAATGCTGGGCTTTGTGGGAGACTATCTGAATTGGGTCTTTTTGATGGTTACAACTTGTATCAGATTTATTCGATAGGTGTTTTGGTTGAGTAGCTGAAATCTCTGCTTTCCAGTAAATTTGTGTGTTGAAAATATCACTAAATCCTCTATTTGGGATTGGTTAGAGGCGGGGATTGAAGATCCGGATTTGTTGAATGCATTTGTGGGCGGACCGGAAAGCTAGAAAAGGGGTTTCGGCTTATTGTGGTAATCGCTGGTGAGTGGAAATGATTTTTATTATTTTATCAAGGTTGAAGATGTGTTTTAAGGGTTTGGGTTGAGCCATTAGGCCAATCCAAGCTCAAGGGTATGATTTGGTTTTGTTTCGGCTTTTCGCCTTCTTATTTTGATCATGTTTTGGATTATGTTATATCATTTTAAATGATGTTTCCTATGTTGTTGTTATGCATTAAATGCATGTTGTTGTTGTCCCACATGAATGCCATGTTGTGTTTCAGATGTTGGTTGAGCTCATGCTATCCTTGAGCTTGTGTTCATGGCTTTTGGGATGTGTTTGGGGAGGTGGTTATCCCCGGTGAAAATCAATGGTTTATGATGTTGCAGTGAGTATATTGACACATGGGTTATATCGGATAGATTGATCGATCAATAGGATGTGAAGTGCACTATAATTATAAAATCCGCGCGTGAGAAATCCTTTGGTTTCATAATAGGGGTTGTGCTATTGTGATTCGAGTGGTAGGGGTTGTGCTATCACCAACGGGCAATGCGGGTTGTGACATCCCGGCCGAAGTGTGTTTGTGGTGAGGGTTGTTTCACCAAGTGACTTGATGGGGGTTGTGCCATCAAGGTATCCGCTTATCCGAGCAACGTGTCAATGATGTCGATATACTCAATTGCTTATGGTTCCATTATGAGCTTGGTAAAATCATATGGTTATGCTTATGTTTGAAGCATGTGCATGTAAAGGAGCCGGTAAGCTCAGTTTGCATATGTGGTTCATGTAAGGCTTATGCATGGTTGATGCACGTTCATTGCCTATGGCATGTATGATTGCTTTGCTTAATCTTGTTTCAAGATAGCATGTTGATAAGGAAATGGTTTTGGAAATGGTTTGTGAAAGAGATTTCAAGAAACAATTTTCATTTCCTAAATGATGGTTGTTTTCAAAACTGCATTGTTGTAGTTGGTTTTGAGCCCCGCTCACTAAGCTTTATAGCTTACGCTCCATTTTTCCAACAATGCAGATCCGTAGACCCTGTGGAAAGCAATGGTGCAAGGGAGGTGATCCAACTATCCGCTCTTAGCTCAGGTATGCCTTTGCTTAGATAATAGTGTGTGTGGCAATGAGGGTGAACATTGTTTATGTCTTCGGAGTGTTTGTAAACTCTTTGTTTTGAGGACATGTTGATAGTTATATGGATGGCTTGTTCTTATCTTATGTCTTGTGATCTTGGTTTGGGACCTTGTTCCTCTTGATCTTAAGCATGTTTGATGGTTGATGTTATTGTGGATATGTTGATCTTGCTGTTTATCTGTTGTATGTGGTGATCAGAACCAAGTCAAATACCTTAAAGATGCTTAAAACTGCAATTTTGATGTTTCTGCAGCAGGGTGTTTCGGAACGGGCTCGGCCGTTCCGGAACATCCCTTAATTTTTGCCTTGGCATTTTGGAACGGGTACCGAAACGGGCTAAGCAGGGCCGGAACGGTCTCAAGCCATTTCGGAACATTTTTGCTATTGTGCAGTTTCGAAACGGGGGTCGTTGGAGTAAGTTAAAGGCATCTTTGAAGTTATTTTTCTTGCGTTTTGGTCCTAGTTTATGCAGTTTTCAATTGTGGTTGATTGTGTGCATGTTCAATGTTGTTTTTCATCATGGAAGCGTGAAATGAACTAAATTTCTAAGAGACCACCTTAATTGCATTATAGGTCCTCACATTATGCTAGTTTTGTATTGTGGTCCCTGGTTGCCCTTTTTGGTTCGAATCGATGCTTGTTTGTTGTTCTATCTTTCGTTGTGTGTTCGATAACTTAAGTTAACTATGAGCATCTAGAAAATATATTAAGCAACGCGTCTTGGGTTGCTAATCGAAGGGAAATCTTCGGATCTTTCTTCGATTAGTGCCGTGTAATCCACTCGATACGGTCTGGTGGCTAGGCTGGGTCGAGGGGGTTACAGACTAGTTGGTATGTACTTTTTACTTAGTTAAAATTCCAACGGGTCCATTGAAATGCCCATTTAGACCTGCTCGTCTGAAACCTCTACAAAAAGAACCGCAAAAAAAGTTTTAATCAAATATTAGGAGATCATGTAATTGATTATGAGCTTTTCAACACAATTATATTGCAAAACCTCAATTTCTGTACTTTTTACTAAGTTAAAATTGCAACGGGTCCATTGAAAGGCCAATTTAGACCTGCTCGTCCGAAACCTCTAGAAAAAGGACCGAAAAATAAGTTTTAAGCAAATTTTAGGAGTTCGTCTAATTTGTTAGGAGCTTTTCAACACAATTATATTGAAAAACCTCAATTTTTGTACTTTTTAGTCAGTTAAAATTCCAACGGGTCAATTGAATGGCATATTTAGACCTGCTCGTCCGAAACCTCTACAAAAAGGACCACAAAATAAGTTTTAATCAAATATCGGGAGATCATGTAATTGATTATGAGCTTTTCAACACAATTATATTGCAAAACCGCAATTTATGTACTTTTTACTCAGTTAAAATTGCAACGGGTCCATTGAAAGGCCAATTTAGACCTGCTCGTCCGAAACCTCTAGAAAAAGGACCGGAAAATAAGTTTTAAGCAAATATTATGAGTTCATCTAATTTTTTAGGAGCTTTTCAACACAATTATGTTGCAAAACCTCAATTTTTGTACTTTTTACTCACTTAAAATTCCAACGGGTCCATTGAATGGCATATTTAGACCTGCTCGTCCGAAACCTCAACAAAAAAGACCACAAAATAAGTTTTCATCAAATATCGAGAGATCATTTAATTGATTACGAGCTTTTCCACACAATTATATTGCAAAACCTCAATTTCTGTACTTTTTACTCAGTTAAAATTCCAACGGGTCCATTGAAAGGCCCATTAAGACATGCTCGTCCGAAACCTCTAGAAAAAGGACCATAAAATAAGTTTTAATCAAATTTTAGGAGTTTGTCTATTTGGTTAGGATCTTTTCAAAACAATTATATTGCAAAACCCCAATTACTATTCTTTTTACTTAGTTAAAATTCCAACAGGTCCATTGAAAAACCCATTTAGACCTAATCATCCGAAACCTCTAGAAAGAACACGGCAAAAAAAGTTTTAATCAAATATTAGGAGATCATGTAATTGATTACGAGGTTTTCAACACAATCATATTGCAAAACCTCAATTTCTGTACTTTTTACTCATTTAAAATTCCAACGGGTCTATTGAAAGGCCCATTTAGACATGCTCGTCCGAAACCTCTAGAAAAGGGACCACAAAAATGGTTTTAATCAAATATTAGGAGATCATGTAATTGATTACGAGCTTTTCAGCACAATTATATTGTGAAACCTCAAATTATGTACTTTATACTCAGTTAATATTCCAGCGGGTCCATTGAAAGGCCCATTTAGACATGCTAGTCCGAAACCTCTAGAAAAAGAACCGGAAAATAAGTTTTAATCAAATATTAGAAGTTCCTCTAATTGGTTTAAGCATGTTGTTGAAAAGGGGTTTTCAAACTTTGTTGGGTAAACAAATCGAGTTGCTTTTCAAAGAGGTTTTATGACTCGTTTCATTGATGGTGTTTTGGTTTTGAGCATTCCTCACTAAGCATTATGTGCTTACGCTCCTTTTTGTCCATCAATGCAGATTCTTGAAGTTTGGACAGCGGGAAGCAAGGGATTCAAGGAGGACTCCATTTGAGATGTATGTCTCGGTGAATAGCTATAGTTAATAAAGGCAATGGGGTAGAATCTCTTGGGTTGATGTTTATGTGTTCGTATATGTTCGGACAAGGATGGTTTTACGTTGTTGTTAATGTTGTTGGATCATGTATTTGGCTAATATGAGATTGATTTGGAAGTTTATGCTTGAATGGTTTGCTTGTGTAGGAAGCATGCCTATAGATTTGGGGCTTTTCATATATGTTGTTATTTTGTTGAATTGTTGATGCAAGTATGTCTCTTATATGTTGAATCGCATGTTGTTAAAGTTTGGTAGCATTTGGAGCATGATTGGATGTTCGATTGCATGTTTAAGTATGCATTTTGGGGCAATCTGTGCAGGGTGTTTCGGAACAGTGCCTGCTGTTTCGGAACGGGTGCCTTAAACAAGCCCAGGCGTCCGAAACGGGAGAGGCCGTTTCGAAACGGTTTGGCTACTGCCAGCCCGTGTTTCGGTACGTGTTTCGAAACGGGCTCTGCCTGTTTCGGAACGGGTGACCGTTGGGGGCTGACATTGGCAGTTAAATGTTTTGAATTGTTTGCGTTTTGGTCCTGAATCTTGTTTATGCAATTGTATGAGTTTGGAATGTCCGTTTGAGCTGAAATTTGGCAGAGAAGCATGAAACATGATTAATTTTAAGTTGCTAACTTAAAATCTGGTTAAGTCCTTAAAATTTTCAGAATTTACAATTTGGTCCCTAAAGTTGTAAATTGTTCAATTGGGTCCCTGTTTGATCTCTGATGTTTATGATCTTTGAGTATGCTGCTTGTATGATCATATCTAAGGTTAACATGCATCTAGACAAGATTAAAAAGAAAAAAAAGGTCGTTAATCAAGGTTGACTTTCGGGTTGACTTTGGTTTTCCCCGTGTGACCTTCTTAATTCGGGTCAACCGTCTGGGCCGGGTTAAGGGGGTTACATTTGGTGGTATCAAAGCTGTGTTGCGAATGCTTGGGGAAAACGGTAAGTTGTTGTAAGGTGTGTTTGATGTTTACCTTGTTGTGTGGTTGAAAGTTGGTTGAAACACGTGTTTCTGAGCAAGTTGTTGATGTTTTGCAAGCATGCTTTGTGATTATGAATCTTGGATGAGCTAATGTGGATATATGCTGATGATGTGAGCTGGTGTTATGCATGATGTAAGTGCTAGGAGTATGTTATGTTGTTAATATGCTGTTGCAAGTGGATGCTGTTTGGTGTAAGCATGATCAAAGTATGTTGTTTGATATGCTTGATGTTGTGATATCCATGTTTGTGTTGACTGTTATGTCATGTAAAAGGGAGGATTCGGGATACCCATTGCCTTATTAATATAGCTATTGTGTTATTTTGGAGTTGGAGTTTGAATCCTTGCTTAATGCTGGTCTAACTGGTTTGTTTGTTTTGTTGTGAATGTTTGTTGTTGTTAGTAGTATGGCAAAGTCGATGAAAGAATGGCAGTTGGGTGAGATGGTTGCTGCCTTGGGGCAGGTTGTTAAGGCATGGAATTCACCCTTTTGTAGAGGTGTTTTGTCTCAGTCTTCTGTGCCTGGAGTTGAGGTGGTAAGGCAAGGGAAAGAAGCTGGTTCTGTGGTGAAGAGTTCATCACCTGTTGTTCAGGAGGTGTTGGGAACATCTCAGGCTGTGGTAAAAGTAAAGTCAGTGGATGTGCTGGCTGTGGGATGTGTGGGTTTGCCGAAGCAGCGTTTGTTGGATTTGGGTGCTGTAGAATATCATGGTTCGACACCTGAGGCATTTGAGGCCTGGTTGGCCAGTGTGATTCTGATTCTGGATCAGGAAGGTTGTGATTATGCTTGTAAGCTGGGAAGTGTTGTCTCTTTGATGTTGGAGGATGCATGTGTCTGGTGGACATCTGTGGCGGTGGCGTCACATATCCATGATATTGACTGGGATTTCTTTGTGTCTGCTTTTTATGAAAGGTATCTTGGAGAGAAGTTTCCAAGGGTTAAGCAATATGAAGGTAGTGTTGTTGTAGAGCAAGTGTTGCTTGAGCAAGGAGTGGAAGCTCAGCTACCTGTGTGTGATCGCTGTGGAAGGCGCCATGTTGGAGGTTGTTGGGGCGCGGGTGCTTGCTGGAACTGTGGTTCTAAAGTGCATGTGAAGCGTGATTGTCCTCTTGGGGTGAAGTCAGCTTCAGTGATAGCCAAAGGGTCTCTGAAAGGTCGTGGGTACGGCCGAGGCAAGGTTCAGAGGTGGCAGAAAGAGCAGAAGGATGTGAAGAGTTTGGAAAATGAGAATTGCTGGAAATGTGGGTCTGCTGGTCATATGAGGCGTGATTGTTTGATGTTGGCTCGGAACAGCCAAGGTTCTTTACCGCAAGGAGTTGATGGTGATCTTAGTGTGTTAGCTGGTGCTACAGCGGTGCGGCAGGAGGATGATGGTTCCGCAAGGAAGAGAGCTCGTCAGATGAAGCTTCAGGGAGGTGTTGTGTTTTCAGGTAACTTTGTTTAGTAATCTTTGCTCTAGTTACCTTAGTTTGGTTTCTGTTGGTTTTCCTTGCGTGGTAAGTTTAGTCTTGTTGCTAGCATGTTGGGGTAATAGTTGTAGTTTGGAAACATCTTGGGTGTGAAGAAGGCTTTAGTGAGTATCTGGTGGTTAATGGTTGTTCGTATGATGGAGTTAGATAAGTTAGAAGTGTGGTAGGAGGTTGTTTTTAGACGGATTCTGAGGATGTTATTGGAGGGTGTGAACTGGCATTCATGCACAGTTAAAGTCATTGTTATATGCTATATTATATATATGTGCTGGTCCATGCATACATGTGGCATGACATTAGAGGTTTTGCATACATGTACATCAGGCATTGATAGTGCATGTTGGTGATCATGCATACGACGTTCACACTCGCTAATAACTAATCGAATCTGTTAGTGTGGTGGTTGGGTTAGGTTGGATGATGGGTTTTTTTTAGAGGTTGTTTTGGTGCTGAGTGAGAGTTAGAAGTAATATTAAGTTAGTTGCTAGTAATAGTGAGGGTGGTATAGCATGTTGGTAGAAGGATAGTGTTTGATGCTTAAAGAGTTTAGTGGTTGGGTGGTGAGGAGTACCGGTTGAAGTAGAATCGGTTAAGTGGTTTGTATAGCTAAAAGGAAGTGGTAGTTCCTTGGTGCTAAGTGATGTTGCAGTTCAGTGGTTGTGTTTCCAAGTGCTGAGGTAGCTTATCATTTAAGTTGTTGTGGAAGGGTTGTGTTGGTAAGTGTTGGTTCTTAGCAACCCTTGAGGAGTTGAGGAGTTGTTATGTATGTCAGGTTGGGCGATGTTCTAGTAAGGCAGGTGTTGTGGTCAAAGCTTGTGGTGGATAGGCAATGAAAGATCGAAGATCGGTGTTGTTTGAAAGGATTCTTGTGAGAAGTGGTTGGCTGGTTGTGGTTAGGTAAGTTCCGTTTGTAGTCAGCTGGTGGTGTATGAAACGGCTGGCGAAGTCGAGTTGGGGTTGTGATGTAAATTTTGGATTGTGGGTAAGTAGTCCTGGTGAGTCATTATGGTAATGATAGCGGCAGATGTGAAGGAATGTCAGCTTTTGTTGAGGAGTCCGAGTAAACAGTTGATGCTTAAGAATTTTTGCTTGTTGGGATGATCCTTGGAAGAGGTTTGAGAGTTGCAAGAGTTTTGGAAGCAGAGAAGTTTGCATAGTGGCTGAATTGGATTGGTTGGTGTCACTGTGTAAACAAGCCTTGGGAGTTGTGTGTTACTGTGATGTGTGCTGTAAAAGTTGAGGTTCTTCAGGTTGAAGTTTGGGCTGTGTACGGTCTGGAAATGTGAAAGGTTAAGTTGTGGCTATCTTTGAGTGTTCTGGATTTTTGTGAACAGTATGTGGTGGTGTTGAGTTTGGTGGAGTTTTTGTGTTCAGTGGTGGTTGAGGCTTTTGTGTTGCCTTGTGTGTTGCTTTGAGAAGGTTGTGTTTCTCTTTTCACCAGTTGAAATTTCGAGGACGAAATTTCCTAAGGGGGGGAGAGTTGTAACGCCCCGGTTTTGGGCTCAGAAGTTTTGGGCGTTGACCGGTTCGGTCAAAGTGCTGATCGAATACATAAGAGTGAATTTAGGAAAGCCTAGTTCGGGTTGCATTAAAAATATGGAAAAATGTCCTAAAATCATCTTTTAATATATATAAGTGAACTGTGAAATCAATTTTGAAAAATGAGGTTTGGAAGGGTGACATTTTGGCTAGTGACTAAAATGTAATTTTTGAAAGTTGCGTGACTGTTTTATTAAGGATTGAAACTTTGAATCTTTAAGGAGCTATTATTCCAAAAAGAGTTTCTCCAGATTTTTCTAAGATATTTTAAGATTTATTCTGATTTTAAAACATAAAGAAAGAGGAGGGAAAGCCATTTTGGCTATTTTGTAACTAACTTTTCCAATTTTCCTTTTCTCTCATTTTCTCTCAACCCAAACACATTTCTCCAGATTTTCTCATCTGATTTTGTCACTCAAATCACTCATTTCAACTCTCTTTTGACTCCTAATCATCACATCAACAAAACCTCTCAATTTGCTAGTTGATTCTTCAAGCTTGTTGGTTCCAAAAAGGGAGAAACTCAAGTTTGGAGGTAAGAACGTCCTTCTCCTCTAAACTCTCAGTTTTTTACTGAAATTCCTAAGTTCTCAATCCTTGATTTGTGATTTGTTAATGACTTTTCAATTGAAATCTTGATTTTGGCTAAAATGCAAGATTTGCTTGATTTTGGTGGAATTTTCGTGTGATCTGTTTGGGCAGTGTTTTGAGGTGTCAAATTGATGTTAAATGAATGCTAAATTGATTAGAAGTTGAGGTTTAATTAATGCAATCCCGGATAGGTTGAATATCCTAAGTTTTGCTTGAGTTTTTGGTTGTTTTTGGAGTGCTTTTGGTGATCTGTTATACCTGGAGGTATAAGGACGTGTTTGTGATCATTTTGGATGTTAATTGATGTTTAAAAATTGTTAGAAGTGATGGATCTTGGCTGGGTTAAGTTTTGGAAGTGTTTGGAGGTGATTTCGGTTGTGTTTGGTAGCCGAAATGTTGGATTTGGGATGAGCAGCGAGTTGAGTCTTGTTGCTGGTGTTTTTAATGCATAATGATGCATTAATCCTCTGTTGTTGTGTGCTTGAAACAGGGGAGTTTGATCCGTGAGCTTTAGTGGTGGTGCGGAAGGCTTCGGATGCTTGGAAGGCTTGTTGGTTAGCCTTGTTTTGTGTATCGGTGAGTGAAGTTGGGTTTTCAGCTTTTAAACCAAGGTTTGAAGGTTTTGGGAGCTTAGTTTAAGTCTAAACAACTTTGCTAAGCTCATGAGTAAGTAAATGGATTTTCGCTCTTGAATTGTGTTGTGATTTGGCTTTTAAGCAATTGTGGAGGATGATTGAAATGCATGTGTTTTGCATGATTTAAAGTCTGTTTTGAAAGCATATTTTAGCATGGTTTAATGCTGGTTTTGAAAGCCATAAGTGAAGGATGCTCAAGGTAAGAGATCCTTGGTTTTATACATTGAAAATGTGGTTTTGATGCATGGTGTTGCATGTTGTTCAATGGCTTTGTGTAATGCTTTAAAACAGTGAATTAATGATGGTAAATGATGGTTTTTGCATTATGGTTATGCATGTGAATCATTGGACTAATGAGGTAAGGTGGTTATATTGGCAAGTGATGTAAGTGGTTCTTGGTTCTTTGATCGGATATAGTTAGCCGGCTATAGGATTGGGTGCACTGTGAATAAAGTCGCCTTGGAGGTGGAGTGGTTAAGAGTGAACCGGTAAACTCCCTTCAAGTATCCTAACGAGATGGTTAAGGTCATAATGGAGGTGAATGCCCATTCGAGGACCTTTGTTAAGCAAAGGTTATATGGTGGTTAAAAGTCCATATATGGGAACGTTGTGCTTGTTAAGATCACAATGGTGGTGTAAAGTCCATGTGTGGATCTTGTGTAGGGTGTCCCGAATCTCGTTAGTGATGTTATACAACTACCAATCGGTGAATGCAAAGGTTGTATGGTGGTTAAAAGTCCATACATGGGAACCTTGTGCATGTCAATGTTGTATGGTGTTTAAAAGTCCATACATGGGAACCTTGGGAAAAGTTGAGGTTGTATGGTGTTTGAAAGTCCATACATGGGAACCTTGGGAAAAGTTGAGGTTGTATGGTGTTTGAAAGTCCATACATGGGAACCTTGTGAAAAGTTGAGGTTGTATGGTGTTTGAAAGTCCATACATGGGAACCTCGGGAAAGCTAAGGTTGTATGGTGTTTAAAAGTCCATACATGGGAACCTTAGGATGGTGAGGTCAAATGGTGTTTAAAAGTCCATTTGGAGACCTTGGATTGGTAGTGTGTATGAAGCGTGGGGGACAACGCTTGTGATCCGCGTATCCGATTGGATGTTGAGTTGAAAAGTGGATGTGGTTGATCACTTGGAAGCCAATATAATGTTCTTGATTATGATTAAGCATGAGATGCTTGAAAAGATGCATGGTTGCATGAAAAGTGTCTAATGCTTGTGAATGCATGTTTACTTGTTAAGTTGAACAAGTGTTGGTTATCATTTGGTAAATGATGCATGGGTGCATGAAATCTCTTTAATGCATTGGAGTCTTGTTAAGACTTGTTTTAAAAGGCATGTGATGATGATGTTGTGGTTCATAAGTTGCCTTTGGTTAATGCATGTGTTGGATTGTTTGAGTAAATGGTTTAAAAGGGTTTCTTGCTTGAAATGGCTTTCAAGTATAAGAAAGGTATGTTGTGAAATGGAAGTGTTTTCCAAGGTTTTGGATTTAACTTTGCATATGGTGTTTATGCATGTAATGGTTAAAGGGTTGAATTTTCAAATTGAGCTTGAAATGGTTTTCTTAGCTTGCTAAGCTAAGGGTTGGTTTTCATGATTGAGCAATGCATGGTTTAAGCATGTTGTTGAAAAGGGGTTTTCAAACTTTGTTGGGTAAACAAATCGAGTTGCTTTTCAAAGAGGTTTTATGACTCGCTGCATTGATGGTGTTTTGGTTTTGAGCATTCCTCACTAAGCATTATGTGCTTACGCTCCTTTTTGTCCATCAATGCAGATTCTTGAAGTTTGGACAGCGGGAAGCAAGGGATTCAAGGAGGACTCCATTTGAGATGTATGTCTCGGTGAATAGCTATAGTTAATAGAGGCAATGGGGTAGAATCTCTTGGGTTGATGTTTATGTGTTCGTATATGTTCGGACAAGGATGGTTTTACGTTGTTGTTAATGTTGTTGGATCATGTATTTGGCTAATATGAGATTGATTTGGAAGTTTATGCTTGAATGGTTTGCTTGTGTAGGAAGCATGCCTATAGATTTGGGGCTTTTCATATATGTTGTTATTTTGTTGAATTGTTGATGCAAGTATGTCTCTTATATGTTGAATCGCATGTTGGTAAAGTTTGGTAGCATTTGGAGCATGATTGGATGTTCGATTGCATGTTTAAGTATGCATTTTGGGGCAATCTGTGCAGGGTATTTCGGAACAGTGCCTGCCGTTTCGGAACGGGTGCCTTAAACAAGCACAGGCGTCCGAAACGGGAGAGGCCGTTCCGAAACGGTTTGGCTACTGCCAGCCCGTGTTTCGGTACGCGTTGCGGAACGGGTGACCGTTGGGGGCTGACATTGGCAGTTAAATGTTTTGAATTGTTTGCGTTTTGGTCCTGAATCTTGTTTATGCAATTGTATGAGTTTGGAATGTCCGTTGGAGCTGAAATTTGGCAGAGAAGCATGAAACATGATTAATTTTAAGTTGGTAACTTAAAATCTGGTTAAGTCCTTAAAATTTTCAGAATTTACAATTTGGTCCCTAAAGTTGTAAATTGTTCAATTGGGTCCCTGTTTGATCTCTGATGTTTATGATCTTTGAGTATGCTGCTTGTATGATCATATCTAAGGTTAACGTGCATCTAGACAAGATTAAAAAGAAAAAAAATAGGGTCGTTAATCAAGGTTGACTTTCGGGTTGACTTTGGTTTTCCCCGTGTGACCTTCTTAATTCGGGTCAACCGTCTGGGCCGGGTTAAGGGGGTTACAGGTTAAGAGGTTTTCAACACAATTATATTGCAAAACCTCAATTTATGTACTTTTTACTTAGTTAAAATTCCAACGGGTCCATTGAAAGGCTCATTTAGACCTGCTCGCCCAAAACCTCTTGAAAAGGGACCGCAAAAAAGGTTTTAATCAAATATGAGGAGATCATGTAATAGATTATGAGCTTTTCAACAAAGTTATATTCCAAAACCTCAATTTCTATACTTTTGACTCAGTTAAAATTCCAACGGTTCCGTTGAAAGGCCCGTTTAGACCTGCTCGTCCGAAACCTCTAGAAAAGGGACCGCAAAAATGGTTTTAATGAAATATTAGGAGATCATGTAATTAATTACGAGCTTTTCAACACAATTATATTGAGAAACCTCAATTTCTGTACTTTTTACTCGGTTAAAATTCCAATGGGTCTATTGAAAGGCCCATTTTCGACTTGCTCGTCTTAAACCTCTACAAAAAGGACCGCAAAAAATGTTTTAATCAAATTTTAGGAGTTCGTCTAATTGGTTAGGAGCTACTCAACACAATTATATTGCAAAACCTCTTTTTCTGTACTTTTTACACAGTTAAAATTCCAACGGGTCCAATGAAAGGCCCATTTAGACATGCTCGTCCGAAACCACTAAAAAAGGACCGCAAAAGAATTTTTAATCAAATAGTAGGAGATCATGTAATTGATTACGAGCTTTTCAACACAATTATATTGCAAAACCTCAATTTCTGTACTTTTTACACAGTTAAAATTCCAACGGGTCCATCGAAAGGCCCATTTAGACTTGCTCCTATGAAACCTCTAGAAAAAGGACCACAAAATAAGTTTTAATCAAATACTAGGAGTTCGTCTAATTGGTTAGGAGCTTTTCAACACAATTATATTGCAAAACCTCAATTTCTGTAGTTTTTACTCTGTTAAAATTCCAACGGGTCCATTGAAAGGACCATTTAGACCTACTCCTCCGAAACCTCTAGAAAAGGATCGGAAAATAAGTTTTAATCAAATATTAGGAGTTTGTCTAATTTCTTAGAAGCTTTTCAACACAATTATATTGCAAAACCTCAATTTCAGTAATTTTTACTCAGTCAAAATTCCAACGGGTCCATTGAAAGGCCCATTTAGACCTACTCGTCCGAAACCTCTTGAAAAAGGACAGGAAAATAAGTTTTAATCAAATATTATGAGTTCGTCTAATTGGATAGAGGCTTTTCAACACAATTATATTGCAAAACCTCAATTTCAGTACTTTTTACTCACTTAAAATTCCAACGGGTCCATTGAATGGCATATTTAGATCTGCTCGTCCGAAACCTCAACAAAAAGGACCACAAAATAAGTTTTCATCAAATATCGAGAGATCATATAATTGATTACGAGCTTTTCCACACAATTATATTGCAAAACCTCAATTTCTGTACTTTTTACTTAGTTAAAATTCCAACAGGTCCATTGAAAGACCCATTTAGACCTACTCGTCCGAAACCTCTAGAAAGAACACGACAAAAAAAATTTAATCAAATATTAGGAGATCATGTAATTGATTACGAGCTTTTCAACACAATCATATTGCAAAACCTCAATTCTGTACTTTTTACTCAGTTAAAATTCCAACGGGTCTATTGAAAGGCCCATTTAGACCTGCTCGTCCGAAACCTCTAGAAAAGGGACCACAAAAATGGTTTTAAACAAATATTAGGAGATTATGTAATTGATTACGACCTTTTCAGCACAATTATATTGTGAAACCTCAAATTATGTACTTTATACTCAGTTAATATTCCAACGGGTCCATTGAAAGGCCCATTTAGACATGCTAGTACGAAACCTCTAGAAAAAGAACCGGAAAATAAGTTTTAATCAAATATTAGAAGTTCCTCTAATTGGTTAAGAGGTTTTCAACACAATTATATTGCAAAACCTCAATTTATGTACTTTTTACTTAGTTAAAATTCCAACGGGTCCATTGAAAGGCCCATTTAGACCTGCTCGCCCAAAACCTCTTGAAAAGGGACCGCAAAAAAGGTTTTAATCAAATATGAGGAGAGCATGTAATAGATTACAAGCTTTTCAACAAAGTTATATTCCAAAACCTCAATTTCTATACTTTTGACTCAGTTAAAATTCCAACGGTTCCATTGAAAGGCCCGTTTAGACCTGCTCGTCCGAAACCTCTAGAAAAGGGACCGCAAAAATGGTTTTAATGAAATATTAGGAGATCATGTAATTAATTACGAGCTTTTCAACACAATTATATTGAGAAACCTCAATTTCTGTACTTTTTACTCGGTTAAAATTCCAATGGGTCTATTGAAAGGCCCATTTTCGACTTGCTCGTCTTAAACCTCTACAAAAAGGACCGCAAAAATGTTTTTATCAAATTTTAGGAGTTCGTCTAATTGGTTAGGAGCTACTTAACACAACTATATTGCAAAACCTCTTTTTCTGTACTTTTTACATAGTTAAAATTCCAACGGGTCCAATGAAAGGCCCATTTAGACATGCTCGTCCGAAACCACTAAAAAAGGACCGCAAAAGAATTTTTAATCAAATAGTAGGAGATCATTGAAAGGACCATAAGTTTTAATCAAATACTAGGAGTTCGTCTAATTGGTTAGGAGCTTTTCAACACAATTATATTGCTAAACTTCAATTTCTGTAGTTTTTACTCTGTTAAAATTCCAACAGGTCCATTGAAAGGACCATTTAGACCTAGTCCTCCGAAACCTCTAGAAAAGGACCGAAAAATAAGTTTTAATCAAATATTAGGAGTTAGTCTAATTTCTTAGAAGCTTTTCAACACAATTATATTGCAAAACCTCAATTTCAGTTCTTTTTAACCAGTTAAAATTCCAACGGGTCCATTGAAAGGCCCATTTAGACCTGCTCGTCCGAAACCTCTTGAAAAGGGACCGGAAAATATGTTTTAATAAAATATTATGAGTTCGTCTAATTGGATAGAGGCTTTTCAACACAATTATATTGCAAAACCTCAATTTCAGTACTTTTCACTCAGTTAAAACTCCAACAGGTATATTGAAAGGCCCAATCAGACCTGCTCGTATGAAACCTCTAGAAAAAGGACTGCAAAATAAGTTTTAATCAAATCTTAGGAGTTCGTCTAATTGATTACGAGCTTTTCAACTCAATTATATTGCAAAACCTCAATTTATGTTATTTTTACTCAGTTAAAATTCGAACGGGTCTATTGAAAGGCACATTTAGACCTGCTTGTCCGAAACCTTTAGAAAAAGGACATGAAAATAAAATTTAATCAAAACTTAGGAGTTCGTCTAATTGGTTAGGAGCTTTTCAACACAAATATATTGTAAAACCTCAATTTCTGTACTTTATACTCAATTTAAATTTTAACGGGTCCATTGAAAGGCCCATTTAGACATGCTCGTCCGAAAGCCTTAGAAAAAAGGACTGAAAAATAAGTTTTAATCAAATATTAGGAGTTCGTATAATTGGTTAGGAGCTTCTCAACACAATTATATTGCAAAGCCTCAATTTCTATACTTTTAACTCAGTTAAAATTCCAACGGGTCCATTAAAAGGCCCATTTAGACCTGCTCGTCCGAAACCTCTAGAAAAAGGACCGGAAAATAAGTTTTAATCAAATATTAGGAGTTCGTCTAATTGGTTAGGAGCTTTTCAACACAATTATATTGCAAAACCTCAATTTTTGTTCTTTTTACTCAGTTAAAATTCCAATGGGTCCATTGAAAGACCCATTTAGACCTACTCCTCCGAAACCTCTAGAAAAAGGACCGGAAAATAAGTTTTAATCAAATATTAGGAGTTTGTCTAATTTGTTAGAAGCTTTTCAACACAATTATATTGCAAAACCTCAATTTCTTTACTTTTTACTCTGTTAAAATTCCAACGGTCCATTGAAAGGCCTATTTAGACCTACTCCTTCGAACCTCTAGAAAAAGGACCGGAAAATATGTTAGAATCTTTTCAACACAATTATATTGCAAAACCACAATTTCTGTACTTTTTAGTCAGTTAAAATTCCAACGGGTCCATTGAAAGGCCCATTTAGACCTGCTTGTCCGAAACCTCTAGAAAAAGGATCGAAAAATAAGTTTTAATCAAATATTAGTAGTTCGTCTAATTTTTAGAGGCTTTTCAACACAATTATATTGCAAAACCTCAATTTCTGTACTTTTTACTCAGTTAAAATTCCAACTGGTGCATTGAAAGGCAAATTTAGACCTGCTCGTCCGAAACCTCTTGAAAAAGGACAAGAAAATAAGTTTTAATCAAATATTATGAGTTCGTCTAATTGGATAGAGGCTTTTCAACACAGTTATATTGCAAAGCCTCAATTTCAGTACTTTTCACTCAGTTAAAATTCCAACGGGTCTATTGAAAGGCCCATTTAGACCTGCTTGTATGAAACCTCTAGAAAAAGGACCGCAAAATAAGTTTTAATCAAATCTTAGGAGTTCGTCTAATTGATTACGAGCTTTTCAACTCAATTATATTGCAAAACCTCAATTTCTGTTATTTTTACACAGTTAAAATTTCAACAGGTCTATTGAAAGGCCCATTTAGACATGCTCGTCCGAAACCTCTAGAAAAAGGATATAAAAATAAAATTTAATCAAAATGTAGGAGTTCGTCTAATTGGTTAGGAGCTTTTTAACACAATTATTGTAAAACCTCAATTTCTGTACTTTATACTCAGTTAAAATTCTAACGGGTCCATTGAAAGCCCCATTTAGACATGCTCGTCCGAAAGCTCTAGAAAAAGGACCGAAAATAAGTTTTAATCAAATATTAGGAATTCGTATAATTGGTTAGGATCTTCTCAACGCAATTATATTGCAAAACCTCAATTTCTGTACTTTTTACTCAGTTAAAATTCTAACGGGTCCATTGAAAGGCACATTTAGACCTGCTCGTCCGAAACCTTTAGAAAAAGGACCGGAAAATAAGTTTTAATCAAATATTAGGAGTTCGTCTAATTGGTTAGGAGCTTTTCAACACAATTATATTGCAAAACCTCAATTTCTGTTCTTTTTACTTTGTTAATATTCCAACGGGTCCATTGAAAGGCTCATTTAGACCTACTCCTCCGAAACCTCTAGAAAAAGGACCGGAAAATAAGTTTTAATCAAATATTAGGAGTTTGTCTAATTTTTTAGAAGCTTTTCAACACAATTATATTGCAAAACCTATTTTTCTGTACTTTTTACTCTGTTAAAATTCCAACGGTCCATTGAAAGGCCCATTTAGACCCACTCCTCCGAACCTCTAGAAAAAAGACCGGAAAACATGTTTTAATCAAATATTAGGAGTTTGTCAAATTTGTTAGAATCTTTTCAACACAATTATATTGCAAAACCACAATTTCTGTACTTTTTACTCAGTTAAAATTGCAACGGGTCCATTGAAAGGCCCATTTAGACCTGCTTGTCCGAAACCACTAAAAAAGGGACCGAAAAATAAGTTTTAATCAAATATTAGGAGTTCGTCTAATTTTTTAGAGGCTTTTCAACACAATTATATTGCAAGACCTCAATTTTTGTACTTTTTACTCAGTTAAAATTCCAACGGTGCCTATGAAAGGCCCATTTAGTCCTGCTCGTTCGAAACCTCTAGTAAATGGACCGCAAAAAAGGTTTTAATCAAATATTAGGAGATCATGTAATTGATTACGAGCTTTTCAACACAATTATATTACGAAACCTCAATTTTTGTACTTTTTTCTCAGTTAAAATTCCGACGGGTCTATTGAAAGTCCTATTTAGACCTACTCGTCTAAAACCTCTAGAAAAAGGACCGCAAAAAAAGTTTTAATCAAATATTAGGAGATCATGTAATTGGTTAGGAGCTTTTCAACACAATTATATTGCAAAACCACAAATTCTGTACTTTTTACTCAGTTAAAATTCTAACGGGTCCATTGAAAGGCCCATTTAGACCTGCTTGTCCGAAACCTCTAGAAAAAGGACCGAAAAATAAGTTTTAATCAAATATTAGGAGTTCGTCTAATTTTTAGAGGCTTTTCAACACAATTATATTGCAAAACCTCAATTTTTGTACTTTTTACTCAGTTAAAATTCCAACGGGTCCATTGAAAGACCCATTTAGACATGCTCGTCTGAAACCTCTAAAAAAGGATCGCAAAAGAATTTTTAATCAAATATTTGGAGATCATGTAATTGATTGCGAGCTTTTCAACACAATTATATTGCAAAACCTCAATTTCTGTACTTTTTACACAGTTAAAATTCCAACGGGTCTATTGAAAGGCTCATTTAGACCTCCTCCTATGAAACCTCTAGAAAAAAGGACCGCAAAATAAGTTTTAATCAAATATTAGGAGTTCGTCTAATTGGTTAGGAGCTTTTCAACACAATTATATTGCAAAATCTCAATTTATGTACTTTTTACTCTGTTAAAATTCCCATGGGTCCATTGAAAGGCCCATTTAGACATACACCTCCGAAACCTCTAGAAAAAGGACCGGAAAATTTAGAAGCTTTTCAACACAATTATATTGCAAAACCTCAATTTTAGTACTTTTTACTCAGTTAAAATTCCAACTGGTCCATTGAAAGGCAAATTTAGACCTGCTCGTCTGAAACCTCTTGAAAAAGGACCGGAAAATAAGTTTTAATCAAATATTATGAGTTCGTCTAATTGGTTAGAGGCTTTACAACACAATTATATTACAAAACCTCAATTTCTGTACTTTTCACTTGGTTAAAATTCCAATGGGTCTATTGAAAGGCCCATTCAGACCTGCTCGTATGAAACCTCTAGAAAAAGGACCGCAAAATAAGTTTTAATCAAATCTTAGGATTTGGTCTAATTGATTACCAGCTTTTCAACTCAATTATATTGCGAAACCTCAATTTCTGTTATTTTTACTTAGTTAAAATTCCAACGGGTCTATTGGAAGGCCCATTTAGACCTGCGCGTCCGAAACCTCTAGAAAAAGGACCTAAAAATAAGTTTTAATCAGAACTTAGGAGTTCTTCTAATTGGCTAGGAGCTTTTCAACACAATTATATTGTAAAACCTCAATTTTTGTACTTTATACTCAGTTAAAATTCTAACGGGTCCATTGAAAGGCCCATTTAGACTTGCTGGTCCGAAAGCTCTAGAAAAAGGACCAAAAAATAAGTTTTGATCAAATATTAGGAGTTCGTATAATTGGTTAGGAGCTTCTCAACACAATTATATTGCAAAACCTCAATTTCTATACTTTTAACTCAGTTAAAATTCCAACAGGTCCATTAAAAGGCCCATTTAGACCTGCTCGTCCGAAACCTCTAGAAAAAGGACCGGAAAATAAGTTTTAATCAAATATTAGGAGTTCGTCTAATTGGTTAGGAGCTTTTCAACACAATTATATTGCAAAACCTCAATTTTTGTTCTTTTTACTCAGTTAAAATTCCAATGGGTCCATTGAAAGGCCCATTTAGATCTACTCGTCTGAAACCTCTAGAAAAAGGACCGAAAAATAAGTTTTAATCAAATATTAGGAGTTCGTCTAATTGGTTATGTAACCCCCTCGTCCCGGTCCGGACGCTTGACCGATCCGAGTGGGTTACACGGGGATAACCGAGATGAAACCCGCTAAGCCTAACATCAAACATGGCCTAAGCCTAACCCTTGAAACCCTTTAGAGATGTCAAAAAGCCCATTTACAGGCTTGTGTTTCGAAACAGACATAACCCATTTCGAAACACGAGCTCCAGTTTGAAAAGCCAGACACCCGTACCGAAACGCATCCACCTCGTTTCGGAACAGGGCCCCATTTTGCCTAGGCTTTCTGATACCCGTTTCGGAACATGCAATTCTAGTAGCCAAAGTGTTTCAAAACAAGTTTCGAAACAGGAGCTTACAGTAGCCAAATCGTACCGAAACGAGTTCTGATACGGGGGCCCTGGAACCACACCCGTTTCAAAACAGGGCAATCTGTTTCGAAACACCTGCAATCTGTGAATTCCCAATATCAGTTTTAAACATCTCCAAATGATCCCAAACGTCCTTAACGACCCCAAGAAGCATACATAACATATGAACACACTCTAGAGGCATGCACCCTATTGCAAACATACTCAAGATTCATAAAGATATAAGATAGGGCATCCATACAAAAGATCATACATCACAAGACATACACTTAGGCATTCAAGAAGGTAATTCAACATGGTTTACGAGCATTCAAGTCAACCAAAAGCCAACCAACAACATGGCATTTAAAGGAGTCTAACATGCTCCTAAACAACCAATACCAACATACTTCAAGGCTCAAACAACATATACATGTCCCATTGCTTGACCATTACATCATATAATATAAAATCCATACTTGAAAGATTCAAAAGCCCAACTAGCACACTTGGAGGCCTCTTCTTGCACAAGCAACCCACGAACTACGGATCTGCATTGTCGAACAAAAGAGAGCGTAAGCATAAAGCTTAGTGAGGGTAAGCTCATTAAAAACAAACCTCGACAATGCATGGTCCAAGCACGAGCACAACAAAGGTAGAATGCATGATTTACCTTTGATCCTCATGAGCCAAAATGTACATGATGCATGAACATATATTCCATGCTATGCCATGCTCAACAAGCTCAAGTCCATATCTTATGTAAACACATATAATAATCCATATAAGGATCACATTCAATATCACATTGATACACATATCAACTCATATTGGCACCTAGCTATGACTCGAATACGCGGATAAACACGTTGGAACTCACATCCAACACAATCATTACCTTACGGTGGGATTACACTCATCACCGTTCATGCGGAGGGGATTCCACTCATCCTCACGCCCCGTCGAGGGGATTACACTCATCACCGACTAAGATATATATATAAGAAGGTTTTTCGGGCGAACCCGTACTCCATCTTGATGACTACTATCATCAAGACCACGCGCGCATTTGACTCACGTGTGCACACTAACACCCTAATGATCGATCATTTGTACCCAAGCATACTAGTGCCAACATTAAACACAATCCACAATATCAATTCACAACCATTTCCGTGCTTAGCACGTACTCACCATGATTAACATCATACACAATCCACATGCATATAACAATGCATCACAACCATGCCTCAACATACATGTATAACACCATATACATAGCCAATACAATCACAATTAACATGAGGCATAAGTACATTCAAAGATCAACCATAGTCTCTAACTAAAGCTTGGGATTAGGCTACCACTCTAATGCCAACTCTAGGTGGGTCTACTAAGCCCAACCTAGTCCACATGGTTGAACCAACTCATTGAAAACCATTTAAAAGCATTTAACCTCTCACCTTCACTTCCAAGCTCAATAACCAAGCAACCAAGACCTTCAAGCTTCCGGATTCACTCCCGATGCCTCACCAACACAATCTCTTGCCTCTAATCATTCCAACACAATCAAAATAACCTTGAATCAACTCATACAACAATGTAGCTGTAACCCCCGTAGCCCGGTCTAGACGGTTGACCCGAACTACGAAGATTACACGGGGAAAACCAAAGTCAACCCGGAAGTCAACCTTGATTAACGACCCTTTTTTTTCTTTTTAATCTTATCTAGATGCACATTAACCTTAATTGTGATCATACAAACAACATATCAAAAGATCACAAACATCAGAGATCAAACAGGGACCCAATTGAACAAACTACAACTTTAGGGACCAAAATGTAAATTCTGATAAATTAAGGGACTTAACCCAAATTAAAGTTACCATCTTGAAATTAGTCATGTTTCATGCTTCTCTGTGAAATTTCAGCTCAAAAGGACATCCACAGCTCATGTAATTGATCATACAAGATTCAGGACCAAAACGCAAACATTTCAAAACATATAACTACCATGTCAGCCCCCTAACGGTCGACCGTTCCGAAACAGGCTAGCCCTGTTCCGAAACACGGGCCGTTCCGAAATGGGTTCCGGAACATGGCCTCGGCAGAGGCTAAACCGTTTCGAAACGGTGCATACCGTTTCGGACGCCTGGGTTCATGCAAGGCACCCGTTCCGAAACGGTACACCCCTGTTCCGAAATGCCTGCACAAAAACCAGCAAACAAGCATACTAGATCATGCAATTGGACACTCAAACATGCTCCAAACATCACCAAACTTTACCAGCATGCAATTATACATATTTAAGACACAAGAGCATCACCAATTCAGCAAAATAACATCTCATGCAAAAAGCCCCAAATTAAAGGTCATGCTTCCTACACAAGCTATCCATTCAAGCATCAACTTGCAAAACAAGCATATAAGGTTCAATCCAAAAACCAGCAATATCAACCACATTCAACATACTTAGGGAGTCATAAACACCTCCCAAAACAAATACATTGGTCCCCCATTGCCAAAACATACAAAAGCTAAAACACTTATAAAACCTTCATACATTGAGCTTTACTTGTACTTGTTTGCTTGCCTCCTCTTGCTGCCCTCAATGCACTCTAATGCTATGCATTATTGAATCAAGAAAACGAGAGAGCGTAAGCCAAAGCTTAGTGAGGAGTGCTCTTTAAAAACCATTCAATAATGCAAATAAAACCATTTGTACATCATGCTTGTAAACAACCTTCACACATGCTCAAAGCATACTTTAAATCAAGCAATAACATGCTTCCACATTTCATTTAAACTAGCATCTCATGCTTCAACATAAACATTAAATCATGCATCTCATGCATCTCATGTACTATACATGTCATATTGGCTCAAGTGATACATTTCATTTAGAAATCAAGTTCAACAACTTTCCCCAAGGACTTTTAAACACCTTGGACCCCAAGGACTTTTAAACACCTTGGCCATGGACTTTTAAACACCATGAATGGACCACACAAGGACTTTTAACCACCTTTGTGTCCGTAGCTTGAATTACCCCAAGGACTTTTAAACACCTTGGCCCCATGGACTTTTAACCACCATGGAAAGGAGCACCTAAGGACTTTTAACCACCTTAGAGTCCCCAACAAGATTCATCCAAGGACTTTTAACCACCTTGATGATCTTAGATAACAAGGCTCACTCAAGGACTTTTAACCACCTTAGTGACCTTCACTTTTACAAACCATCACTTGCCAATACACACTTTATACAACATGTAATCCACTGATTTAAAGCATTTAAACCAAGCCATTTCTTCATGCATTTCAAAGCATTAAATCATCATTTAACAATGCATAAAACAAGGTACTCCTACCTAGAGTTACCTTCATCACATGGCTTTAATCATCAGCATAAATCATGCTAAAACATCAGCAATTAACATGCTATAACATGCTTTCCAAAACAGTAGCAAATCATGCAAAATCATCATTTCACATTTCATCAAAACATGGCCACCACTTTAAGAGAGTAATCCGAAAACTTACACTTGAGCTTAGCAAAGTTGTTTAGACTTAAACTAAGCTCCCAAAACCTTCAACCTTTAGTTTAAAAGCTGAAAATCCATTTTCACTCACCGATTTCCACTTTGCTTCAAGCCAAAGCACCAAATCAAGCCTCCGGATCAACAAATCTTGGATCCTAGGATGCCTCCCCTGTTTCAACACATTAAAGCAGAGGATTAATGCATCATCATGCATTAATTGCTTCAATGAAAGCATCTAAACTCGTTGCTCTCACTAAACCTCCATTTTCGGCCACCAAACACAACCGAAAATGCATCCGAAACACCTCTAGACAAAGCCCAGCCATAAACCAGCAAAACCTCACTTCCATCAACAACAAAACACACCTAAAAACAACCTATAAACATCCTTATACCTCCAGCAACATCAGATCACCAAGATCACCACAAAAGCTACCTTAAAACACAAGCTAAACTTAGGAAATCCAACCTATCCGGGATTGCATCAATCAAAACTCATTTCCACATCACTTTAATGATCATTTAACATCAAAAACACTTCTCAAAACACAGATTTAACAGATCAAACGAAAATCAAGTGAAATCATCAAAATCTTGCATAATTAGCCAAGATCCATAAATCAACCTTAAAACCTTTAATCAATTATCAAATTAGGATTGAAAACTTTAGGAATTTCATTAAAGAACTTGAAGTTCAGAGGAGAAGGACGTTCTTACCTCCAAACTTGAGTTTCTCCTCTTTTTGGAATAGAAAAGCTTGATGAAACTTGAAGCAATTGAAGAGGATTTGAAGACACAATGATTTGCAATCAAATGAGAGTTGAAAGAAGGTTTTTAGGTGAGAAAATCAAAACAAGATCTCTGGAAAATGAGTGTTTGGGTTGAGAGAAAAAGATAGAGAGAAAATAGGTGGTTAAATGAGAAAATAGCTAAAATTGGATTTTCCCTCCTTTTGATTCTTTTAAAATCAGAATTATGGGCTAAAATATCTTAGAAAAATCTGGAGAAACTCCCTTTGGGTAAATAGCTCCTTAAAGATTCAAAGTTTCAACCCTTTATAAAATAGCTACCAAACTTTCAAAAATTACATTTTGGTCACTAGCCAAAATGTCACACTTCCGAAACTCATTTTCCAAAATTGATTTCACAGTTCACTTAATTATAATAAAAGATGATTTTAGAACATTTTTCCATAATTTTTATGCAACCCGAACTAGGCTTTCCTAATTTAACCTCTTACGATTCGAACAGCACTTTGACCAACCGGTCAACGCCCAAGACTTCCAAGCCCAAAACCGGGGCGTTACAACTCTCCCCCCCTTAAGAAATTTCGTCCTCGAAATTTACCTGAAGGAAAGAGATAAGGAAACTGCTTCAGCATATCCTCCTTCCGCTCCCACGTGGCTTCCTCAACACCGCGATGCTTCCACAGCACCTTCACCAACTCAATGGTCTTGCCACGAAGAACCTTGCTATCTGAATCCAGAACCTTCTCCGGTTCCTCATCATAGGTCAAATCCGGATTCAATTCCACTTCCTCCACAGGCAACACATGCGAAGGATCAGATCTATACCTCCGGAGCATAGAAACATGGAACACATCATGAATCTTCTCCAACTCCTGAGGTAACCTCAACCGATACGCAACAGGACCCACACGCTCAACAACCTCATACGGTCCAATGTATCTAGGGCTCAGCTTACCCTTCCGCCCAAACCTCATCACCTTCTTCCAAGGCGAAACCTTCAAGAACACGCGATCACCCACCACAAACTCTATCTCCTTACGCTTCAAATCCGCGTAAGACTTCTGCCGATCAGAAGCAGCCTTCAACCTCTCACAAATGAGCTTCACCTTCTCGGTGGTACCTTTCAACAAAGCAGGCATCGAAACCAACTTTTGACCAGTTTCAGCCCAACACAGAGGAGTCCTACACTTCCTCCCATACAGAGCCTCATAAGGTGCCATCTGTATACTTGCCTGAAAACTGTTGTTGTAAGCGAACTCAACCAAAGGCAGATGCTTCTCCCAAGAACCTTGGAACTCTATCACGCAGCATCTCAACATATCCTCCAAAATCTGAATAACACGCTCAGACTGGCCATCCGACTGAGGATGATAGGATGTACTGAAATGCAACCTTGTACCCAGAGCTTGATGCAAACACTGCCAAAAACGCGATGTGAACCTCGGATCCCTATCCGACACGATCGACTTAGGCACACCATGCAACCTCACAACCTCAGCAATGTACAGCTCTGCCAGCTTATCCAAAGAGAACGTAGTATGCACAGGCAAGAAATGCGCACACTTCGTCAGGCGATCCACAATCACCCAAACAGAATTCTTCTTTGACGGAGACAAAGGCAAACCAGATACAAAATCCATGGTAACCCTCTCCCACTTCCATTCAGGGATTTTCAACGGTTGCAACAAACCAGAAGGAACCTGATGTTCAGCTTTAACTCGCTGACACACCAAACACTTGCTCACGAACTCTGCCACATCCTTCTTCAAACCTACCCAATAGTACTCATCACGAAGATCGCGATACATCTTTGTACTACCAGGATGCATAGCAAAAGGACTACTATGACCTTCAGCTAGAATAGCATGCCTCAACTCAGCATCTGCAGGCACTACTATCCGATTACCAAAACACAACACTCCATCCTCATTAAAACAGAAATCCGAAGGCCTACCCTCCGCGATATCCTGAACATGAGACACCAAGGAATCATCCAACAACTGCTTATCCTTGATCAACTGAACCAACGACGGTTTCACTTGCAACTCAGCAACAAGACCACCATCCTGCGATATACTCAAGCTAGCAAACATAGCCCTCAGCTCAACAGCTACCTTCCTACTCAAGGCATCCGCAACAACATTAGCCTTTCCAGGATGATACTC
The DNA here is from genome assembly GCA_958450335.1 of Hibiscus tridactylites. NCBI lineage: Eukaryota > Viridiplantae > Streptophyta > Magnoliopsida > Malvales > Malvaceae > Hibiscus > Hibiscus tridactylites. The sequence goes on from OY288292.1 coordinate 26,712,332, forward strand.
TATCGTCAGGTCATAATCCTTGAGCAACTCCAACCAACGTCGCTGCCTGAGATTCAACTCCTTCTGAGACATCAGATACCTCAAACTCTTGTGATCCGTGTACACAGTACACTTCTCACCATACAGATAATGTCTCCAGATCTTCAGAGCAAAAACCACTGCAGCCAGCTCAATATCATGCGTAGGATAATTGCGCTCATGCACCTTCAACTGCCGCGACGCATAAGCCACAACCTTACCCTCTTGCATCAGCACACACCCCAAACCAACATAGGATGCATCACTGTAGACTACAAACTCTTTCCCTGATTCAGGCTGAATCAAGATAGGAGCTTGCGTCAAAGCCATCTTCAGCTTCTCAAAAGCTTGCTGCCTCGCTTCTGTCCACTCATACTTAACATCTTTCTGCAGCAACTTCGTCAAAGGAGCAGCAATCTTGGAAAAACCATCCACAAACCTTCGGTAGTATCCTGCCAAACCAAGGAAACTACGAACCTCCTGAACAGACTTAGGAACTTTCCAATTCATCACTGCTTCGATCTTCTGAGGATCAACACGAATCCCCTCAGCTGAAACCACATGCCCAAGAAAAACAACCTCTCTAAGCCAAAACTCACACTTACTCAACTTAGCATAAAGCTGATTCTCCAACAAAGCTTGCAACACCACCCTCAAATGCTCTTCGTGCTCTTCCTCAGTACGCGAGTACACAAGGATATCATCAATGAACACCACAACGAACTTGTCCAGGTATTCATGAAAAACACGATTCATCATGTCCATGAAAGCAGCAGGAGCATTTGTCAGACCAAACGGCATCACAAGGAACTCATAATGCCCATACCTTGTCCTGAAAGCTGTCTTAGGCACATCCACATCCTTCACCTTCAACTGGTAATATCCTGACCTCAAGTCAATCTTAGAGAACACAGCAGCTCCCCGAAATTGATCAAAGAGATCATCAATCCTCGGCAAAGGATACCGATTCTTGATAGTCAACTTGTTCAGCTGACGGTAATCAATGCACATCCTCATCGTGCCATCCTTCTTCTTCACAAACAAGACAGGAGCACCCCAAGGCGAAACACTCGGCCGGATGAAACCACGATCAAGCAACTCTTGCAACTGCGTCTTCAGCTCCTTCAGCTCCTTAGGTGCCATTCTATAGGGAGTAATGGACACAGGAGTGGTATTCTCATACAGCTCAATACCAAACTCCACCTCACGATTAGGAGGTAAACTAGGCAACTCCTCAGGAAAAACATCAGGAAACTCCTTCACCACCCTGATATCCTGCACCCTCAGCTCCTTCGAACTAGGATTCATCACGAAAGCTAGAAAAGCTTCACAACCTTGCCTCAGCATCCTGCTCGCCTCCAAGGTAGAAACAACATTGGCAAGAAACTTCACATTCTCACCAACCACCACCACTTCATAATCATCCGCAAGCTTAAGCGAAACCCGCTTATTCTCACAATCCACAACAGCACGATGCTCAGCAAGCCAATCCATACCAAGGATCACATCAAAACCATAAAAGGGCAACTCCATAAGATCAACATGAAAGACATGCTCTTGAACAACCAAAGGACACCTTCTATAAAGCTTACGAGTCACAACAGTTTCACCAAAAGAACTAGTGACTCTAACACCAACATCCAAAGACTCAACAGGCAAACCAAGCAACTCAGCATGCTCACGAAGAATGTATGAATGCGTAGATCCAGAATCAATCAAAGAAAGCAATGACAAGGATTGCAAAGTAAAGGTACCTGCAATCACATCAGCATCATTCCTTCCCTCGCGCTGAGCATACACCCTCGCTTGGCCTCCACCCTCAGGTTGAATAGCCACAACATGAGCTACTCCGCGACCACCTTCCTCTCGCCTCTGAAAATTTCCACGGCCGCGCCCACGACCTCTCTGCGGTGCCGCAACAGGAGCACGCTCTTGACCACCAGCCATCCTCGGACAATCACGTCTCAAATGGTCAGCAGAACCACAGTTCCAGCACTCATAACCAGCTGCTATCACAGGAGCTTGCACCTCCCTCCCAGCACGAGGACAGTCACGCCTCAAGTGACCACGGGAACCACAAATCCAACAAGCACTAGGGTCAGCTCTAGCATTGACACCCCTAGCAGGTGCACCTCCACCTCTCTTAGACGAGGACTGGAACCTCTGATCACGCCCTCTCTTGTTCCGACCACCGGAACTATACTCAGCAACTCTCTTCCCAGAACTAGCTCCAGCACCCTTAGCAGACAAACTCAGGTTCATCTCGATGTCTTTGGACCGACTAACCAGCACATCGAAATCATTGTACTCAGCCGCCAACATATAGGTCTTAACCTCCGTTACCAAACCATAACGGAACCTTTCGCACCTCTCGCGCTCATCAGGTACCAACTCCGGTGCATACTGGCTAAGACGTACGAACTGTACCTCATACTCAGCCACACTCATGTTCCCTTGGGTCAGAGACATGAATTCACGCTTCTTTTCATCCAGATATCTAACTCCCAGATATCTCCTTTTGAACGCATGCTGAAAGAACGTCCATGTAACATCAGCATCAGCCATCCCAGAGATTGTGGTCGTCCACCACGTATAAGCATCACCTTGCAGCAGTGACACCACACATCCCAGCTTCTGCACATCAGTGCAACTCATCTGTCCCAAGACACGCTTGGTACTCTCCAGCCATGCTTCTGACCTCTCAGCTGACATACCCCTAAACTCAGTCCCACCAAGACTGCGCAAACGTTCCAAAGGTAGTCTAACACCAGCATCTCCCTGATGCCCAGCTCCTTGAGCTCCAGCTACTGCTGCTCGAAACGCACCCGCAATAGCTTGTACAAGCACAGACATATCAGGCATCGCTTGCCCCTGACCAACCTCAGGTCCTGCAGCTCCAGCACCAGCTGCCTCAGCTCCAGCTCTTTCCCTCTCCGCACCACCACCACCAGGTGGAGGAGGAGGTAACACAGCACTACCAGTGTGCTCATCATTCACATTCCCTTCCGGGGTCGTAGCTCTCACGCTACTCCTTAACTCTCTACGTGGTGCCATACTTTACCATGCATAACAATACAAAATAAAACAAGTCAGGACCAGCAAGGTAAGCAAATTTCCAAGTATTCAAGCTCAATTTCTTTCAAAAACAACATCATCTCTTTAGCTTTTGTTTGGCAATGGGTACCCTTATCATGCATCATCACAACATGCATCACATATACATCACCACATCACAACACTGAACATGCTTTCACTCAACAAGCATACATACCAAACCATGCTTCAATCATGCATACACACATTCCCAAATACTCGAGAACTCAGCTCTGATACCACCAAATGTAACCCCCGTAGCCCGGTCTAGACGGTTGACCCGAACTACGAAGATTACACGGGGAAAACCAAAGTCAACCCGGAAGTCAACCTTGATTAACGACCCTTTTTTTTTCTTTTTAATCTTATCTAGATGCACATTAACCTTAATTGTGATCATACAAACAACATATCAAAAGATCACAAACATCAGAGATCAAACAGGGACCCAATTGAACAAACTACAACTTTAGGGACCAAAATGTAAATTCTGATAAATTAAGGGACTTAACCCAAATTAAAGTTACCATCTTGAAATTAGTCATGTTTCATGCTTCTCTGTGAAATTTCAGCTCAAAAGGACATCCACAGCTCATGTAATTGATCATACAAGATTCAGGACCAAAACGCAAACATTTCAAAACATATAACTACCATGTCAGCCCCCTAACGGTCGACCGTTCCGAAACAGGCTAGCCCTGTTCCGAAACACGGGCCGTTCCGAAACGGGTTCCGGAACATGGCCTCGGCAGAGGCTAAACCGTTTCGAAACGGTGCATACCGTTTCGGACGCCTGGGTTCATGCAAGGCACCCGTTCCGAAACGGTACACCCCTGTTCCGAAACGCCTGCACAAAAACCAGCAAACAAGCATACTAGATCATGCAATTGGACACTCAAACATGCTCCAAACATCACCAAACTTTACCAGCATGCAATTATACATATTTAAGACACAAGAGCATCACCAATTCAGCAAAATAACATCTCATGCAAAAAGCCCCAAATTAAAGGTCATGCTTCCTACACAAGCTATCCATTCAAGCATCAACTTGCAAAACAAGCATATAAGGTTCAATCCAAAAACCAGCAATATCAACCACATTCAACATACTTAGGGAGTCATAAACACCTCCCAAAACAAATACATTGGTCCCCCATTGCCAAAACATACAAAAGCTAAAACACTTATAAAACCTTCATACATTGAGCTTTACTTGTACTTGTTTGCTTGCCTCCTCTTGCTGCCCTCAATGCACTCTAATGCTTTGCATTATTGAATCAAGAAAACGAGAGAGCGTAAGCCAAAGCTTAGTGAGGAGTGCTCTTTAAAAACCATTCAATAATGCAAATAAAACCATTTGTACATCATGCTTGTAAACAACCTTCACACATGCTCAAAGCATACTTTAAATCAAGCAATAACATGCTTCCACATTTCATTTAAACTAGCATCTCATGCTTCAACATAAACATTAAATCATGCATCTCATGCATCTCATGTACTATACATGTCATATTGGCTCAAGTGATACATTTCATTTAGAAATCAAGTTCAACAACTTTCCCCAAGGACTTTTAAACACCTTGGACCCCAAGGACTTTCAAACACCTTGGCCATGGACTTTTAAACACCATGAATGGACCACACAAGGACTTTTAACCACCTTTGTGTCCGTAGCTTGAATTACCCCAAGGACTTTTAAACACCTTGGCCCCAAGGACTTTTAAACACCTTGGCCCCATGGACTTTTAACCACCATGGAAAGGAGCACCTAAGGACTTTTAACCACCTTAGAGTCCGCAACAAGATTCATCCAAGGACTTTTAACCACCTTGATGATCTTAGATAACAAGGCTCACTCAAGGACTTTTAACCACCTTAGTGACCTTCACTTTTACAAACCATCACTTGTCAATACACACTTTATACAACATGTAATCCACTGATTTAAAGCATTTAAACCAAGCCATTTCTTCATGCATTTCAAAGCATTAAATCATCATTTAACAATGCATAAAACAAGGTACTCCTACCTAGAGTTACCTTCATCACATGGCTTTAATCATCAGCATAAATCATGCTAAAACATCAGCAATTAACATGCTAAAACATGCTTTCCAAAACAGTAGCAAATCATGCAAAATCATCATTTCACATTTCATCAAAACATGGCCACCACTTTAAGAGAGTAATCCGAAAACTTACACTTGAGCTTAGCAAAGTTGTTTAGACTTAAACTAAGCTCCCAAAACCTTCAACCTTTAGTTTAAAAGCTGAAAATCCATTTTCACTCACCGATTTCCACTTTGCTTCAAGCCAAAGCACCAAATCAAGCCTCCGGATCAACAAATCTTGGATCCTAGGATGCCTCCCCTGTTTCAACACATTAAAGCAGAGGATTAATGCATCATCATGCATTAATTGCTTCAATGAAAGCATCTAAACTCGCTGCTCTCACTAAACCTCCATTTTCGGCCACCAAACACAACCGAAAATGCATCCGAAACACCTCTAGACAAAGCCCAGCCATAAACCAGCAAAACCTCACTTCCATCAACAACAAAACACACCTAAAAACAACCTATAAACATCCTTATACCTCCAGCAACATCAGATCACCAAGATCACCACAAAAGCTACCTTAAAACACAAGCTAAACTTAGGAAATCCAACCTATCCGGGATTGCATCAATCAAAACTCATTTCCACATCACTTTAATGATCATTTAACATCAAAAACACTTCTCAAAACACAGATTTAACAGATCAAACGAAAATCAAGTGAAATCATCAAAATCTTGCATAATTAGCCAAGATCCATAAATCAACCTTAAAACCTTTAATCAATTATCAAATTAGGATTGAAAACTTTAGGAATTTCATTAAAGAACTTGAAGTTCAGAGGAGAAGGACGTTCTTACCTCCAAACTTGAGTTTCTCCTCTTTTTGGAATAGAAAAGCTTGATGAAACTTGAAGCAATTGAAGAGGATTTGAAGACACAATGATTTGCAATCAAATGAGAGTTGAAAGAAGGTTTTTAGGTGAGAAAATCAAAACAAGATCTCTGGAAAATGAGTGTTTGGGTTGAGAGAAAAAGATAGAGAGAAAATAGGTGGTTAAATGAGAAAATAGCTAAAATTGGATTTTCCCTCCTTTTGATTCTTTTAAAATCAGAATTATGGGCTAAAATATCTTAGAAAAATCTGGAGAAACTCCCTTTGGGTAAATAGCTCCTTAAAGATTCAAAGTTTCAACCCTTTATAAAATAGCTACCAAACTTTCAAAAATTACATTTTGGTCACTAGCCAAAATGTCACACTTCCGAAACTCATTTTCCAAAATTGATTTCACAGTTCACTTAATTATAATAAAAGATGATTTTAGAACATTTTTCCATAATTTTTATGCAACCCGAACTAGGCTTTCCTAATTTAACCTCTTACGATTCGAACAGCACTTTGATCAACCGGTCAACGCCCAAGACTTCCAAGCCCAAAACCGGGGCGTTACAGTAGCAACCTGGAACACCATTCAAGTAATAAACACATGAATTCAAGCCATGAACAACCCCCAAAACATCAAACTCGGGCAGTCCTTAAACCCAATCCAAAACTTATGATTTCAACACATTTAACACACTCAAATGCTTCCAAAACAATCCTCAACCAACATACAATCAAAGGCCTTCCATTTCCAACATGAAACACACTCAAAACCCATTTCAAAACTCTTCAAAACCCCCATGAAAACTCAAATACGAAAATCATGTTAAAACACTTTGAAATTCATATATGTTGGACCTCAAGGTTCATAAACAACATATCTAACATTATTAAATCAATAGCTTTGATAAAAACTCATAAAGTCACAACCTTTAACATTTTTCCATGAAAAACCAAATTCCTAAAACATGGGTGAAAATGAAATCTAATGGTACTTTCAAAGAGAGGAAGATGAGAGCAAGATGGGAATGTGATTACCTTTCAAAACCGACCCAAATTGAAGAAGATAGGAGATGGAATAGTGAAAGGGGGAGGGGAGAGCCTCTTTGTCGTTGGAAGGAGAAGATGAATAGTGAAGAAGATGACAAAAAGGTTGTTTTAATTGAAAAGAGGCTTTTTAAATTTGAATTCCATTTTATTACAAAAATGCCATTAATGAGATGGCAATCTCATTTACTTTTAAAATTCATGAAATTTGAGTTTCAATTCAATTTGGTCCAACACAAAATGTTTGCTTTGAAATAAATACGAAGACCAAAATATTACTTTATTATTTTAATTATAAAATCGAAACCCGAAACAATATTTTAATATTATTTTCACCCGACCCCCAAACTCGGGTGTTACAACTCTCCCCGACTTAAGGAATTTCGTCCCCGAAATTACCTGACGGAAACAAGTACGGAAACTGCTCAAGCATATCCGCTTTCCTCTCCCACGTGGCCTCTTCCACACCTCTATGCCTCCACAACACCTTTACCAACTCTATGGTCTTGCCACGCAACACCTTGCTATCAGAAGCAAGTATCTCAACATGTTCTTCATTATAAGAGAAATCTGGATTTAACTCTATCTCCTCAACAAGCATAACATGAGAAGGATCTGATATATATCTCCTAAGCATCGACACATGAAAGACATCATGGATCTTCTCTAACTCAGAAGGCAGTCTCAAACGGTAAGCTACATGCCCAATCCGCTCAACTATCTCATACGGACCAATAAACCTTGGACCCAACTTGCCTTTCCGGCCAAATCGCATTACCTTCTTCCACGGAGATACTTTCAGAAACACTTTCTCACCCACAGAGAATTCAATCTCTTTTCTCTTCAAATCTGTATATGATTTTTGACGATCGGAAGCTGCTTTCAAACGGTCACAAATCAACTTCTCTTTTTCTGTAGTTCCCTTAAGCAAATCCAACATAGGTAACAATCTCTGACCTGTTTCAGCCCAACATATCGGAGTCCTACATCGTCTACCATACAAAGCCTCATAAGGAGCCATATGTATACTAGCCTGATAACTGTTGTTGTAAGCAAACTCAACTAAAGGTAAGTGCTTCTCCCAAGAATCTTGGAAGTCAATCACACAACAACGGAGCATATCCTCAAGAATCTGTATCACTCGCTCTGACTGTCCATCGGACTGCGAATGATAAGAAGTACTGAAATGCAAACGGTTACCTAGAGCACTATGCAAACAACCCTAGAACCTCGAAGTGAATCTAGGTTCTCTGTCTGAAACAATAGACTTCGGAACTCCATGAAGTCTCACAATCTCACGGATGTACAAGTTCGCCAACTTGTCTAAAGAATCTGTAGTGTTCACTACTAAAAAGTGAGCACACTTAGTGAATCTATCCACTATCACCCAAACAGAATTCTTCTTCGAAGGAAACAACGGTAACCCCGACACAAAATCCATGGTGATCCTTTCCCATTTCAATTCCGGAATCTTCAAAGGCTGTAACAAACTTGAAGGAACCTGGTGTTATGCTTTCACCCTCTGACAAACCATACAACGGCTCACATACTCGGCTACATCCTTCTTCAAACCAAACCAGAAGTAATCATTCTTCAAGTCACGGTACATCTTGGTACTACCCAGATGCATAGAAAAAGGACTCGAATGTGCTTCACTCAGAATCAGACGTCTCAACTCAACATCTTCAGGCACAACAACTCTGTCTCTAAAGCATAACACATTCTCACCACTGAAACTATACTCGGTCGGTCTACCTTCGGCTATGTCCTGAACATGAGGAACTAAAGACACATCTTGCAACTGCTTCTCTCTAATCAACTGAATCAAAGAAGGCTTCACTTGCAACTCAGTGATCAAACCACCATCACTGGATACACTCAATCTAGCAAACATAGCTCGCAACTCAACTGCAACTTTTCTACTCCAAGCATCGGCTACTACATTTGCCTTACCCGGATGGTACTCTATGGTCAAATCGTAGTCTTTTAACAACTCAAGCCAACTTCTCTGTCTCAAATTCAACTCTCTCTGAGTCATCAAATACTTCAAGCTCTTATGATCGGTGTAAACTATACACTTCTCACCATACACGTAGTGACGCCAAATCTTCAATGCAAACACAACTGCGGCTAACTCTATATCGTGAGTAGGATAGTTCTTCTCATGCACTTTCAATTGTCTTGAAGCATATGCAACAACCCTTCTTTCTTGCATCAAAACACAACCTAAACCTATGTAGGAAGCATCACTATAGATCACAAATTCTTTACCTAACACTGGTTGTACTAACACTGGAGCATTTGTCAAAGCTTCTTTCAATTTCTCAAAGGCCTTCTGTCTTGCATCTGACCATTCAAACTTAACTCCTTTTTGCAACAATTTAGTCAAATGAGCAGCTACTCTAGAGAAACCATCAACAAATCTCCTATAGTAACCGACTAATCCTAGGAAACTCCTAATCTCAGTCACGGACTTAGGTTGTTTCCACTCAACAATAGCCTCAATCTTCGTCGGATAAATACAGATACCTTCGGCCGAAACAACATGGCCAAGAAATACAACCTCCGAATCCAGAACTCACATTTGCTAAGTTTCGCATACAACTGATTGCTCATCAATCTCTGTAAAACAAATCCAGGTGCTCATCACGCTCTTCTTCTGATCTTGAGTACACAAGAATATCATCTATGAAAACAACTACAAAACGGTCTAGATAATCTCTAAAAATTCTGTTCATCATATCCATGAATGCTGCAGGTGCATTCGTGAGCCCAAACGGCATCACAAGGAATTCATAGTGACCATATCTAGTCCTAAAAGCTGTCTTCCGAACATCACACTCTTTTACTTTCAACTGATAGTACCCTGATCTCAAATCTATCTTCGAGAACACTAAAACACCTCTCAATTGATCAAGCAAATCATCTATACGAGGCAACGAGTACTTGTTCTTCACAGTCAACTGATTCAACTGCCTGTAGTCAATACACATACGCATACTGCCATCTTTCTTCTTTACAAACAACACTGGAGCACCCCAAGGAGAACTACTAGGCCTAATAAAACCACAGTCTAATAACTCTTGCAGCTGACTCTTCAACTCTTTCAACTCTTTCGAAGCCATACGATACGGAGCAATAGAAACTGGAGTAGACCCCGAAACAGTCTCAATCACAAACTCAACATCTTTGTGAGGAGGCAAACCTGGTAACTCTTTTGGAAACACATCCGGAAAATCACAAATTGTTATAATATCTTTCGATCTAGCCTCACTCATATTCGGATTCATCACATATGCTAAGTAAGCCCCACATCCGGAATCCATCAACCTATGAGCCTCTAAAGCTGACACAACATTAGACAAGAACTTAATGTTCTCGCCTACTACTACTACCTCGTAGTCATCAGAAAGTTTCAAAGAAGTCCTCTTCGTCTCAAAATCCACACTAGCTCGGTGCTCAACTAACCAGTCCATACCCAAAATAATATCAAAGCCATAAAATGGAAGCTCCATCATATCAACGGAAAACACATGACCCTGAATCTTCAGCGAACACCTCCTATACATTCGTCTAACTACAACTGTCTCACCAAAGGAACTAGTCACATGCATACCTACATCTAAGATCTCAACAGGTATATCTAACTTCCGTCCATGCTCACTTAAAATATAGGAATGTGTAGAACCCGAATCAACCAAAGAAAGCAAAGACATAGACTGTAACTCAAAATTATCTGCTATCACATCAGTGTCGTTCCCGGCCTCTCTCTGAGTATAGACTCTCGCTGGTCCTCCTGCCTCTGGCTGTACTACCACAACATGAGCAAGGTTCCTCTTAGAATCTACCCTAGGTACATCATCCCTAGGCTGGAAGTAGCCACGACCGCGCCCATGACCTCTCTGATAATCTATCGCTCTCGCAGGAGCCTGTGCTATGTTCGGTGCCTGTGCTGCCTGATGCGGAGACTCCCTCCTAAAGTGGTCCCTTGAACCACAGTTCCAACAAGCATGGAAGTTACCCCAACACTATCCAGTATGCTGCCTCCCACAACGTGTACACTCGGGCAAACACCCTCCTCCTCTATGGCCCTGGTGGCCTCTACCATGGTGGCCACCGCCACGTCTATGGTCAAACTGCTGTCCACCACCTCTATGCCTCTTGGCATCCCCACAGTCAAAGTTGTTATGTCTCTTACCAGAGCTAGATCCTCCAGAACGCTTGGTCAGCCCCAAGCTATGCTCAATGTCCTTGGCTCTAGCAACCAAGACATCAAAATCTGAATAATCTGAAGCTAAGGTGTACCTCTTAACTTCCTCATGAAGCCCATATCTGAAATGGTTACAACGGTCCCTCTCAGTAGGAACTAACTCTGGAGCATACTAACTCAAACGGACAAAACGGATCTCGTAGTCAGTCACAGAAGCCTCTCCCTGAACAATATCCATAAACTCTCACTTCTTCTCATCAAGATATCTCGGCCCCAAGTATCTCTTCCGGAAAGCAGACTCAAAGAAATCTCATCCAATCTCAGCCTCTGGAACTCTGGTAGTAATGGCGACCCACCAGGTGTAGGCATCACCCTGAAGCAAAGAAATCACACAGCCCAATCTGCGAGCACCCACACAACCCATCTGAGCTAAGATGCGAACGGTCTTCTCTAACCACAACTCGGATCTCTCAGGTGTAGACCATCTGAACTCTTCAGCCCCTAGGCTACGGAGCCTCTCCAACGGTAAACTAGCATCATCGCCCCTAGGCTAAGTTGCAGCCTAAGCTCCGGCAACTGCGGCCTAAAATGCTCCTGCTATAGCTTGCACAAGCGGAGCCATATCTATTCCGACCGGACCTTGGCCACCTTGGCCACCCTGAGGTCCCTCTCCCTTAGCTCCATCCTCGCCTCCAACTCCAGGCTGAGGAGGTGGTGGTGGTGGAGGTGGTGGAGGAGCTCCAACTCCAGCAGCAGGCTCTACTACATGAGCCTCAACTCCAACCACCGGCTCATTTACAGGAGCCGCAACACGGGGTTCCTGACGAACCACTCTCGGCCTACCTCTCGGCCTCGACATCGTGCTCAAAAACAACAACTACAACAACAACAAGAAACCACAAAAGATAGGGTTAGCAAGGCAAGGGCTCCAAGTGGCTCAAGTATGTTCTCTCACTTTAAAAATCCTTTTTCCGATGTAAACAAAACAACAAGCATCCTTGATAAACAAGTAAACATGCTTACATGGCAAGAAAACACCGTGCATTTTTGACATAAAACACAACTTACCTCACTTACCTACCCAAGGTCTCGGAAACCTTAGGCTCTGATACCAACAAGTGTAACCTTCTCGTCCCGGTCTGGACGCTTGATCGATCCGAGTGGGTTACACGGGGATAACCGAGATGAAACCCGCTAAGGCTCCATTTTGGTTACCGACCCTAGGAAAAACTTTTTCATTTATTATCTTATCTAGATGCGTTAATTAAACCTAAGCGTGAAACGACAGCGGAAACAAGACACACGAGAAGAATAACATCAAACAGGGCCTAAGCCCAACCCTTGAAACCCTTTAGAGATGTCAAAAAGCCCATTTACAGGCCTGAGTTTCGAAACAGACATAGCCCGTTTCGAAACACGGGCTTCAGTATGAAAAGCCAAACACCCGTACCGAAACACATCCACCCCGTTTCGGAACAGGGTCCTATTTTGCCTAGGCGTTCCGATACCCGTTTCGGAACAGACAATTCCAGTAGCTAAAGTGTTTCCAAACTTGTTTCGAAACAGGGGCTCTGAGTAGCCAAACCGTACCAAAACGAGTTCCGATACGGGGGCCCAGGAACCACACCCGTTTCGAAATAGGGCAACTCGTTTCGAAACACCTGCAACATGTGAATTCCCAAAATCAGTTTTAAACATCACCAAATGATCCCAAACGTCCTTAACGACCCAAAGAAGCATACATAACATACGAACACACTCTAGAGGCATGCACCCTATTACAAACATACTCAAGATTCATAAAGATATAAGATAGGGCATCCATACAAAAGATCATACATCACAAGACATCACTTAGGAATTCAAGAAGGTAATTCAACATGGTTTACGAGCATTCAAGTCAACCAAAAGCCAACCAACAACATGGCATTTAAAGGAGTCTAACATGCTCCTAAACAACCAATTCCAACATACTTCAAGGCTCAAACAACATATACATGTCCCATTGCTTGACCATTACATCATATAATATAAAATCCATACTTGAAAGATTCAAAAGCCCAACTAGCACACTTGGAGGCCTCTTCTTGCACTAGCAACCCACGAACTACGGATCTGCATTGTCGAACAAAAGAGAGCGTAAGCATAAAGCTTAGTGAGGGTAAGCTCATTAAAAACAAACATCGACAATGCAGGATCCAAGCACAAGCACAACTAAGGTAGAATGCATGATTTACCTTCGATCCTCATGAGCTAAAATGTACATGATGCATGAACATATATTCCATACTATGCCATGCTCAACGAGCTCAAGTCCACATCATATATAAACACATATAATAATCCATATAAGGATCACATTCCATATCACATTGATACACATATCAACACATATTGGCACCTAGCTATGACTCGAATACGCGGATAAACACGTTGGAACTCACATCCAACACAATCATTACCTTACGGTGGGATTACACTCATCACCGTTCACGCAGAGGGGATTCCACTCATCCTCACGCCCCGTCGATGGGATTACACTCATCACCGACTAACATATATATAAGAAGGTTTTCCGGGCGAACCCGTACTCCATCTTGATGACTACCATCATCAAGACCACGCGCGCATTTGACTCATGTGTGCACACTAACATCCTAATGATCGATCATTTGTACCCAAGCATACTAGTGCCAACATTAAACACAATCCACAATATCAATTCACAACCATTTTCGTGCTTAGCACGTACTCACCATGATTAACATCATGCACAATCCACGTGCATATAACAATGCATCACAACCATGCCTCAACATACATGTATAACACCATATACATAGCCAATACAATCACAATTAACATGAGTCATAAGTACATTCAAAGATCAACCATAGTCTCTAACTAAAGCTTGGGATTAGGCTACCACTCTAATCCCAACTCTAAGTGGGTCTACCAAGCCCAACCTAGTCCACATGCTTGAACCAACTCATTGAAAACCATTTAAAATCATTTAACCACTCACCTTCACTTCCAAGCTCAATGACGAAGCAACCAAGACCTTCAAGCTTCCAGATTCTCTCATGATGCCTCACCAACACAATCTCTTGCCTCTAATCATTCTAACACAATCAAAATAACCCCGAATCAGCTCATACAACAATGTAGCAACCCGAAACACTATTCAAGCAATAAACACGTGAATTCAAGCTATGAACAACCCCCAAAACATCAAACTCGGGCAGCCCTTAAACCCAATCCAAAACTTATGATTTCAACACATTTAACACACTCAAATGCTTCCAAAACATTCCTCAACCAACATACAACCAAAGGCCTTCAATTTCCAACATAAAACACACCCAAAACCCATTCCAAAACCCTTCAAAAACCCCATGAAATCCCAAATACGAAAATCATGTTAAAACACTTTTAAATTCATATATGTTGGACCTCAAGGTTCATAAACAACATATCTAACATTATTAAATCAATAGCTATGATAAAAACTTGTAAAGACACAACCTTTAACATTTTTCCATGAAAAACCAAATTCCTAAAACGTGGGTGAAAATGAAATCTAATGGTACTTTCAAAGAGAGGAAGATGAGAGCAAGATGGGAATGTGATTACCTTTCAAAACCGACCCAAATTGAAGAAGATAGGAGATTGAATAGTGAAAGGGGGAGGGGAGAGCCTCTTTGTCGTTGGAAGGAGAAGATGACTAGTGAAGAAGATGACAAAAAGGTTGTTTTAATTGAAAAGGAACTTTTTAAATTTGAAGTCCATTTTATTATAAAAATGCCATTAATAAGATGGCAATCTCATTTACTTTTAAAATTCATGAAATTTGAGTTTCAATTCAATTTGGTCCAACACAAAATGTTTCCTTTGAAAAAAATATGAAGACCAAAATATTACTTTATTATTTTAATTATAAAACCGAAACCCGAAACAATATTTTCATATTCTTTTCACCCGACCCCCAAACCCGAGTGTTACCGGTTTGGAGCTTTTCAACACAATTATATTGCAAAATTCCAACGGGTCCATTGAAAGGCTTATTTAGACCTACTCCTCCGAAACCTCTAGAAAAAGGACCGGAAAATAAGTTTTAATCAAATATTAGGAGTTTGTCTAATTTGTTAGAAGCTTTTCAACACAATTATATTGCAAAACCTCAATTTCTGTACTTTTTACTCAGTTAAAATTCCTACGGGTCCATTGAAAGGCCCATTTAGACCTACTCCTCCGAACCTCTAGAAAAAGGACCGGAAAATAAGTTTTAATCAAATATTAGGAGTTTGTCTAATTTGTTAGAAGCTTTTCAACACAATTATATTGCAAAACCTTAATTTCTGTACTTTTTACTCAGTTAAAATTCCAACGGGTTCATTGAAAGACCCATTTTGACCTGCTCATCCGAAACCTCTAGAAAAAAGACCGAAAAATAAGTTTTAATCAAATATTAGGAGTTTGTCTAATTTTTTAGAGGCTTTTCAACACAATTATATTGCAAAACCTTAATTTTTGTACTTTTTGCTCAGTTAAAATTCCAACAGGTCCATTGAAAGGCCCATTTAGTCCTGCTCGTCCGAAACCTCTAGAAAATGTACCACAAAAGAATTTTTAATCAAATATTAGGAGATCATGTAATTGATTGCGAGCTTTTCGACAATATTATATTGAAAAACCTCAATTTCTGTACTTTTTACTCAGTTAAAATTCCAACAGGTCCATTGAAAGGCCCATTTAGTCCTGCTCGTCCGAAACCTCTAGAAAAAGGATCGGAAAATACTTCATAATCAAATATTAGGAGTTCTTCTAATTGGTTAGAGGATTTTCAACACAATTATATTGAAAACCCTCAATTTCAGTAATTTTTGCTCAGTTAAAATTCCAACAGGTCCATTGAAAGGCCCATTTAGTCCTGCTCGTCCGAAACCTCTAGAAAAAGGATCGGAAAATACTTATTAATCAAATATTAGGAGTTCTTCTAATTGGTTAGAGGATTTTCAACACAATTATATTGCAAAACCTCAATTTCAGTAATTTTTGCTCAGTTAAAATTCCAACGGGTCCATTGAAAGGCCCATTTAGACCTGCTCGTCCGAAACCTCTAGAAAAAGGACCGGAAAATAAGGTTTAATCAAATATTAGGAGTTCGTATAATTAGTTAGAGGCTTTCCAACACAATTATATTGCAAAACCTCAATTTCTGTACTTTTTACTTAGTTAAATTTCCATCGGGTTCACCTTGCGCCTCGGCAAAGGGTGGTTAGAGGGGTTTTTAATGAGGCCAATTTTCTTCAAAAAAAATTCCAACGGGTCTATTGAAAGGCCCATTTAGACCTGCTCGTATGAAACCTCTAGAAAAAAGACCGCAAAATAAGTTTATACAAATCTTAGGAGTTCGTCTAATAGATTACGAGCTTTTCAACACAATTATATTGCAAAACCTCAATTTTTGTACTTTTTACTCAATTAAAATTCCAACGGGTCCATTGAAAGGCCCATTTAGACCTGCTCATCCGGAACCTCTTGAAAAAGGACCGGAAAATAAGTTCTAATCAAATATTATGAGTTCGTCTAATTGGTTAGAGGCTTTTCAAGACAATTATATTGCAAAACCTCAATTTCTGTACTTTTTGCTTCTACAACCTCCTTGGCTAATTGCTGTTAATTCCATTAGTTTACATGATGACTTTTGTAAAGCCTTTTCGGATAGGGCCCCAACACCCTCTACCCTTTCTACACCATGCTGGAATCCTCCCCCACTTCACCATATCAAAATAAACGTGGATGGTTCTTTTAATCCATCAACTCGTGCAGCTGCTGTTGGCGTCGTTGCTCGTGATTCTACAGGTACAGTCGTGGGCGGCCTTGCGTTTCCGCTTGGTAGCTGTCTGGACGCAGTGACCAGTGAAGGGGAAAGCCTTCTTGCTGCTCTCACCTTCGCCCGATCTCAAGGCTGGAATCGGATCTTGCTTGAAACTGATTGCGCTTCTCTCGCGAATAGAATCAACAATCCTGCACAAGACCTTTCTACCATGGGACCTCTTCTTCATCAGATTCGAGCATCTCTTCATGATTTTGATTCTGTATCTGTTTCATTCGTACGCTGTGAGGCAAATCACTTGGCCCATACTTTGGCTACTTTCTCTTTGAGTACTATGACTTCCATGTCATTAAATTCGGATGTTCCATCTTGTATCCAACATCTTGTAAGAAATTATTTATGATCAATAAAATTAGGCACTCTTTTCCCCTTTTTAGGGTCCTCTAGCTCTGCTTGAAGGACAATAGTAGGGGTTTTTAATGAGGCCTTTTTCTTCAAAAAAAAATTCCAACGGGTCCATTGAAAGTCCCATTTAGACCTGCTCGTCCGAAACCTCTTGAGAAAGGACCGGAAAATAAGTTCTAAACAAATATTATGAGTTCGTTTAATTGGTTAGAGGATTTTCAACACAATTATATTGCAAAACCTCAATTTCTGTACTTTTTACTTAGTTAAAATTCCAACGGGTCCATCGAAAGGCCCATTTAGACCTTCTCGTCTGAAACCTCTAGAAAAAGGACCTGAAAAAAAGTTTTAATCAAATATTACGAGTTCTTCTAATTGGTTAGGAGCTTTTCAACACAATTATATTGAAAAACCTCAATTTCTATACTTTTTACTCAGTTAAAATTCCAAAAGGTCCATTGAAACGCCCATTTAGACTTGATCGTCCGAAACCTCTAGAAAAAGGACCGGAAAATACTTTTTAATCAAATATTAAGAGTTCGTCTAATTGGTTAGAGGATTCTCAACACAATTATATTGCAAAACCTCAATTTCTGTACTTTTTACTCAGTTAAAATTCCAACGGGTCTATTGAAAGGCCCATTTAGACTTGCTCGTATGAAACCTCTAGAAAAAAGACCGTAAAATAAGTTTTAATCAAATCTTAGGAGTTCGTCTAATTGATTACGAGCTTTTCAACACAATTATATTGCAAAACCTCAATTTTTGTACTTTTTACTCAGTTCAAATTCCAACGGGTCCATTGAAAGGCCCATTAGACATGCTCGTCCGAAACCTTTAAGAAAAGACCGCAAAAGAATTTTTAATAAAATATTAGGAGATCATGTAATTGATTACGAGCTTTTAAACACAATTATATTGCAAAATCTCAATTTCTGTACTTTTTACACAATTAAAATTCCAACGGGTCTATTGAAAGGCCCATTTAGACCTGCTCGTCTTAAACCTCTAAAAAAGGACTTCAAAAGAATTTTTAATCAAATATTAGGAGATCATGTAATTGATTACGAGCTTTTAAACACAATTATATTTCAAAATCTCAATTTATGTACTTTTTACACAGTTAAAATTCCAACGGGTCCATTTAAAGGCCCATTCAGACATGCTCCTATGAAGCCTTCAGAAACAGGACCGAAAAATAAGTTTTAATCAAATAGTAGGAGTTCGCTAATTGGTTAGGAGCTTTTCAACACAATTATATTGCAAAACCTCAATTTCTGTACTTTTTACTCAGTTAAAATTCCAACGGGTCCATCGAAAGGCCCATTTAGACCTTCTCGTCCGAAACCTCTAGAAAAAGGATTGGAAAATAAGTTTTAATCAAATATTAGGAGTTTGTCTAATTTATTAGAAGGTTTTCAACACAATTATATTGCAAAACTTCAATTTCTATACTTTTTACTCAGTTAAAACTCCAACGGGTCCATTGAAAGGCCCATTTAGACCTGCTAGTCCGAAACCTCTTGAAAAAGGACCATAAAATAAGTTCTAATCAAATATTATGAGTTCGTCTAATTGGTTAGAGGCTTTTCAACATAATTATAATGCAAAACCTCAATTTCTCTACTTTTTACTCAGTTAAAATTCCAACGGGTCCATCGAAAGGCCCATTTAGACCTTCTCGTCCGAAACCTCTAGAAAAAGGACCTGAAAAAGAGTTTTAATCAAATATTAGGAGTTCGTCTAATTGGTTAGGAGCTTTTCAACACAATTATATTGAAAAACCTCAATTTCTGTACTTTTTACTCTGTTAAAATTCCAACAGGTCCATTGAAAGGGCTATTTAGACTTGATCATCCGAAACCTCTAGAAAAAGGACCGGAAAATACCTTTTAATCAAATGTTAGGAGTTCGTCTAATTGGTTAGAGAATTTTCAACACAATTATATTGCAAAACCTCAATTTCTGTACTTTTTTACTTAGTTAAAATTCCAACGGGTCCATCGAAAGGCCCATTTAGACCTTCTCGTCCGAAACCTCTAGAAAAAGGACCTGAAAAAAAGTTTTAATCAAATATTACGAGTTCGTCTAACTGGTTAGGAGCTTTTCAACACAATTATATTGAAAAACCTCAATTTCTGTACTTTTTACTCAGTTAAAATTCCAATAGGTCCATTAAAAGGCCCATTTAGACTTGATCGTCCGAAACCTCTAGAAAAAGGACCGGAAAATACTTTTTAATCAAATATTAAGAGTTCGTCTAATTGGATAGAGGATTATCAACACAATTATATTGCAAATCCTCAATTTCTTTACTTTTTACTCAGTTAAAATTCCAACGGGTCTATTGAAAGGCCCATTTAGACCTGCTCGTATGAAACCTCTAGAAAAAAGACCGTAAAATAAGTTTTAATCAAATCTTAGGAGTTCGTCTAATTGATTACGAGCTTTTCAACACAATTATATTGCAAAACCTCAATTTTTGTACTTTTTACTCAGTTAAAATTCCAACGGGTCCATTGAAAGGCCCATTAGACATGCTCGTCCGAAACCTCTAAAAAAAGA
This sequence comes from Hibiscus tridactylites, assembly GCA_958450335.1. Lineage (NCBI taxonomy): Eukaryota > Viridiplantae > Streptophyta > Magnoliopsida > Malvales > Malvaceae > Hibiscus > Hibiscus tridactylites. The sequence goes on from OY288292.1 coordinate 26,732,455, forward strand.
CCGCAAAAGAATTTTTAATAAAATATTACGAGATCATGTAATTGATTACGAGCTTTTAAACACAATTATATTGCAAAATCTCAATTTCTGTACTTTTTCCACAGTTAAAATTCCAACGGGTCTATTGAAAGGCCCATTTAGACCTGCTCGTCCGAAACCTCTAAAAAAGGACTGCAAAAGAATTTTTAATCAAATATTAGGAGATCATGTAATTGATTACGAGCTTTTAAACACAATTATATTTCAAAATCTCAATTTATGTACTTTTTACACAGTTAAAATTCCAACGGGTCCATTTAAAGGCCCATTTAGACATGCTCCTATGAAGCCTTTAGAAACAGGACCGGAAAATAAGTTTTAATCAAATAGTAGGAGTTCACTAATTGGTTAGGAGCTTTTCAACACAATTATATTGCAAAACCTCAATTTCTATACTTTTTACTCAGTTAAAATTCTAACGGGTCCATCGAAAGGCCCATTTAGACCTTCTCGTCCAAAACCTCTAGAAAAAGGATTGGAAAATAAGTTTTAATCAAATATTAGGAGTTTGTCTAATTTCTTAGAAGCTTTTCAACACAATTATATTGCAAAACCTCAATTTCTGTACTTTTTACTCAGTTAAAATTCCAACGGGTCCATTGAAAGGCCCATTTAGACCTGCTCGTCCGAAACCTCTTGAAAAAGGACCGGAAAATAAGTTCTAATCAAATATTATGAGTTCGTCTAATTGGTTAGAGGCTTTTCAACATAATTATATTGCAAAACCTCAATTTCTGTACTTTTTACTCAGTTAAAATTCCAACGGGTCCATCGAAAGGCCCATTTAGACCTTCTCGTCCGGAACCTCTAGAAAAAGGACTTGAAAAAAAGTTTTAATCAAATATTAGGAGTTCGTCTAATTGGTTAGGAGCTTTTCAACAGAATTATATTGAAAAGCCTCAATTTCTGTACTTTTTACTTTGTTAAAATTCCAACAGGTCCATTAAAAGGGCCATTTAGACTTGATCGTCCGAAACCTCTAGAAGAAGGACCGGAAAATACCTTTTAATCAAATATTAGGAGTTCGTCTAATTGGTTAGAGGATTTTCAACATAATTATATTGCAAAACCTCAATTTCTGTACTTTTTTACTTAGTTAAAATTCCAACGGGTCCATCGAAAGGCCCATTTAGACCTTCTCGTCCGAAACCTCTAGAAAAAGGACCTGAAAAAAAGTTTTAATCAAATATTACGAGTTCGTCTAACTGGTTAGGAGCTTTTCAACACAATTATATTGAAAAACCTCAATTTCTGTACTTTTTACTCAGTTAAAATTCCAATAGGTCCATTAAAAGGCCCATTTAGACTTGATCGTCCGAAACCTCTAGAAAAAGGACCGGAAAATACTTTTTAATCAAATATTAAGAGTTCGTCTAATTGGATAGAGGATTCTCAACACAATTATATTGCAAAACCTCAATTTCTTTACTTTTTACTCAGTTAAAATTCCAACGGGTCTATTGAAAGGCCCATTTAGACCTGCTCGTATGAAACCTCTAGAAAAAAGACCGTAAAATAAGTTTTAATCAAATCTTAGGAGTTCGTCTAATTGATTACGAGCTTTTCAACACAATTATATTGCAAAACCTCAATTTTTGTACTTTTTACTCAGTTAAAATTCCAACGGGTCCATTGAAAGGCCCATTAGACATGCTCGTCCGAAACCTCTAAAAAAAGACCGCAAAAGAATTTTTAATAAAATATTACGAGATCATGTAATTGATTACGAGCTTTTAAACACAATTATATTGCAAAATCTCAATTTCTGTACTTTTTCCACAGTTAAAATTCCAACGGGTCTATTGAAAGGCCCATTTAGACCTGCTCGTCCGAAACCTCTAAAAAAGGACTGCAAAAGAATTTTTAATCAAATATTAGGAGATCATGTAATTGATTACGAGCTTTTAAACACAATTATATTTCAAAATCTCAATTTATGTACTTTTTACACAGTTAAAATTCCAACGGGTCCATTTAAAGGCCCATTTAGACATGCTCCTATGAAGCCTTTAGAAACAGGACCGGAAAATAAGTTTTAATCAAATAGTAGGAGTTCGCTAATTGGTTAGGAGCTTTTCAACACAATTATATTGCAAAACCTCAATTTCTATACTTTTTACTCAGTTAAAATTCTAACGGGTCCATCGAAAGGCCCATTTAGACCTTCTCGTCCAAAACCTCTAGAAAAAGGATTGGAAAATAAGTTTTAATCAAATATTAGGAGTTTGTCTAATTTCTTAGAAGCTTTTCAACACAATTATATTGCAAAACCTCAATTTCTGTACTTTTTACTCAGTTAAAATTCCAACGGGTCCATTGAAAGGCCCATTTAGACCTGCTCGTCCGAAACCTCTTGAAAAAGGACCGGAAAATAAGTTCTAATCAAATATTATGAGTTCGTCTAATTGGTTAGAGGCTTTTCAACATAATTATATTGCAAAACCTCAATTTCTGTACTTTTTACTCAGTTAAAATTCCAACGGGTCCATCGAAAGGCCCATTTAGACCTTCTCGTCCGGAACCTCTAGAAAAAGGACTTGAAAAAAAGTTTTAATCAAATATTAGGAGTTCGTCTAATTGGTTAGGAGCTTTTCAACACAATTATATTGAAAAGCCTCAATTTCTGTACTTTTTACTTTGTTAAAATTCCAACAGGTCCATTGAAAGGGCCATTTAGACTTGATCGTCCGAAACCTCTAGAAGAAGGACCGGAAAATACCTTTTAATCAAATATTAGGAGTTCCTCTAATTGGTTAGAGGATTTTCAACACAATTATATTGCAAAACCTCAATTTCTGTACTTTTTACTCAGTTAAAATTCCAACGGGTTTATTGAAAGGCCCATTTAGACCTGCTCGTATGAAACCTCTGGAAAAAATACCGTAAAATAAGTTTTAATCAAATCTTAGGAGTTCGTCTAATTGATTACGAGCTTTTCAGCACAATGATATTGCAAAACCTCAATTTTTGTACTTTATACTCAGTTAAAATTCTAACGGGTCCATTGAAAGGCCCATTAGACATGCTCGTCCGGAACCTCTAAAAAAGGACTGCAAAAGAATTTTTAATCAAATATTAGGAGATCATGTAATTGATTACGAGCTTTTAAACACAATTATATTGCAAAATATCAATTTTTGTACTTTTTACACAATTAAAATTCCAACGGGTCCATTGAAAGGCCCATTTAGACATGCTCCTATGAAGCCTCTATCAAAAGGACCAAAAAATAAGTTTTAATCAAATAGTAGGAGTTCGTCTAATTCGTTAGGAGCTATTCAACACAATTATATTGAAAAACCTCAATTACTGTACTTTTTACTCAGTTAAAATTCCAACGGGTCCATCGAAAGGCCCATTTAGACCTCGTCTGAAACCTCTAGAAAAAGGACCTGAAAAAAGTTTTAATCAAATATTAGGAGTTCGTCTAATTGGTTAGGAGCATTTCAACACAATTATATTGAAAAACCTCAATTTTTGTACTTTTTACTCAGTTAAAATTCCAACAGGCCCATTGAACATTTAGTCCTGCTCGTCCGAAACCTCTAGAAAAAGGACCGGGAAATACTTTTTAATCAAATATTAGGAGTTCGTCTAATTGGTTAGATGATTTTCAACACAATTATATTGCAAAACCTCAGTTTTTTTACTTTTTGCTCAGTTAAAATTCCAACGGGTCCATTGAAAGGACCATTTAAACCTTCTCGTCCAAAAGCTCTAGAAAAAGGACCTGAAAAAAGTTTTAATCAAATATTAGGAGTTCGTCTAATTGTTTAGGAGCTTTTCAACACAATTATATTGAAAAACCTCAATTTTTGTACTTTTTACACATTTAAAATTCCAACAGGTCCATTGAAAGGCCCATTTAGTCCTGCTCGTCCGTAACCTCTAGAAAAAGGACCGGAAAATACTTTTTAATCAAATGTTAGGAGTTCGTCTAATTGGTTAGAGGATTTTCAACTCAATTATATTGTAAAACCTCAATTTCTGTACTTTTTACTCAGTTAAAATTCCAACAGGTCCATTGAAAGACCCATTTAGACCTGCTCGTCCGAATCCTCTAAAAAAGGACCGCAAAAGAATTTTTAATAAAATATTAAGAGATCATGTAATTGATTACGAGCTTGTAATCACAATTATATTGCAAAATCTCAATTTCCGTACTTTTTACACAGTTAAAATTCCAACGAGTCCATTGAAAGGCCCATTTAGACCTGCTCGTCCGAAACCTCTAAAAAGGACTGAAAATAATTTTTAATCAAATATTAGGAGATCATGTAATTGATTACGAGCTTTTAAACACAATTATATTACAAAATCTCAATTTTTGTACTTTTTACACAGTTAAAATTCCAACGGGTCCATTTAAAGGCCCATTTAGACATGCTCCTATGAAGTCTCTAGAAATAGGACCGAAAAATAAGTTTTAATCAAATAGTAGGAGTTCGTCTAATTGGCTAGGAGCTTTTCAACATAATTATATTGCAAAACCTCAATTTCTGTACTTCTTACTCAGTTAAAATTCCAACGGGTCCATCGAAAGGCCCATTTAGACCTTCTCGTCCGAAACCTCTAGAAAAAGGGCCTGAAAAAAGTTTTAATCAAATATTAGGAGTTCGTCTAATTGGTTAGGAGTTTTTCAACACAATTATATTGAAAAACCTCAATTTGGTTTTCGAGACTGACTGTGCCTCACTTGCGAATAGGCTCAACTTTTTAGGGCCCGATCTCTTTTCTATGGGTTCGACGATTCTGCAAGCACATGCAGCTTTGGACTGTTTTTCTTTTGCTCATGTTCAGTTTGTTTGTCGTGAGGCTAATATTGTTGCACATACTTTGGCTACCCATGCCCTTAAGACCATGACTTCTATGTCTTTTGGATCCATGTAAACTGATTGTATTTGCAACGTTGTACTCTGCGAGGCTTCACCTCGGTCTATATAAATAAATTTTGGGTACTCTTTTCCCCTTTTAGGTTTCTCCAGGTCTTTACTTTTTACACTGTTAAAATTCCAACATTGAGAAGACCGATATTGGTCTCCTTTACTTCGTTTGTTCCCTCGTATGTGACCTCAAGCTTGTCCCATACCTCCTTGGCATCTTAACAAGAAGACATCTTCTCACAGATGTTGGGGCTAAATGCACAAAAGAGAATGTTCAAAGCCTTGCAATTCAGCTCTATCTTCTTGCGATCATCTACACTTTCATTCCACCTTGCTTCGTTGTGGCACGAACGAACCATCCTCAACTATGTACCAAAGCTTGTTATCTTGGCCTTGATGAAGAACATCATTCTTGTCTTCCAATAGGCATAGTTGGTCCCGTCAAAGAAAGGTGGTTTGTCGATGGATTGCGCCATTTCACCGGTTGATTGTAATGTTGGTCGAGCTAGCTGAATCGCCTTAATAGGATTTTAATCCTCTTCGATTGAGCCTCGCTCTGATACCAATTGTTAGGCTCGATGATCACCTTCAACTGATGCTTTCCAAGTGGTGGAGAAGTTGGATTTTTGGGTGATTGATTATGGAAACTAAAAATTGATTGACACGATGAATTTATAGTGGTTCGGGCTTCGAACAAGTACCTACGGCCACTACCTTAGCTCCCACTAAAGATTTTCCAACCAATTCACTAATTGATTCGTCCATTTTTCTAGGTTTAGGAGGAAACTCTTCCAAATGGTTAATCTTTCTACCAAAAGATTAACCAAACACTCTTTACAAGAGAAAGAAAAATAAGTAAACAAAAATTCCTCTCACAAGGTACTTGTTTGCACTCTTTAAGCACTCACCCAAACCTAAACACTTGAGCAAATATGACAATTTCTGATCATATAGTTGTTGAGAATTGAAGCATTAGTCTTCCATGGATGCTTGGAGGCCACTTTTATACTCCCAATTGAGTTTGTAGTCGTTAAGGACCGTTGAAATTGAATTGGAGTCGTTGGAGCCTTTATTTCCTACCATAAATACAGTTCTAGAGCTATTTGTATCGATACACATGTAACCATATCAGTACTGCCTTCTTAAGAAATAGATGTCGGAGGTCTGGTCCAGCTCTGTGTATCGAAACACATTGAGCTGTATCAAAACGCCTTGTAGCGTACATAAACGTGATTGTCCGTGTCGGTACGGTCTGCACTTTAAGAGACAGTTGAGAAAATAGCTGTTGGGGGTTTTCATAAAATCGTTGGGCATTAAATGATGAGCATATCAAAACGAACTTTGTCGTATCGAAATGGGCAAGCCCTATTTCGGTACGAATTTTGGCAGTTTCAATTCCAATACTTGAAACCCTTAAAGTGTATCGAAAAGGGATAGATCGTTTTGGTACGGACAAGCTGGAATTCTGGTTTTGGCTACTTTAAAACAATTCAAAAACACTTCAAAATCTTTTTAAACTATCTCAAACGTATTTTCAAGTTGTTTTGACTTAATGCATGTTTTAAATTCTTTTCAATTTAGTCCAAAACATTTTTCAATTTATTATTTCAAAATCTATATCTCAACTGTATAAGGTAATGAAGTGAGGAGTATAGTGTCGAACCTACGAGAATTGGATCAATAACTACGAGTTTTTGGTATTTAGGAATCTGTTTGCAAGTAATTGTGAATGTTGGTTTAAATAAAACTAAATTAATTAATCTAAAGATATCTATGATAAAGACAAACAACTCCAACGACTTAGCAATTATTTATGGAGGTTGGGATTATTGCTAAGGATATATTCTTAATTACCTAGACCAATGCTATAGCGACGGGCGATACATGTTTGCGTAAACCAGTAAGTTCTTCATCTACTCGACAAGATTTTCTAATGAACTTCTGACTCTCTCGATGCTTAGAAGTTAATAACATTGTAGTTAAGGTGATACATGTATGTGTTAACCCTAACAACTCTATTATTTGTTTAATAACTCCCTTTTAGTCGTTGAAACCCTAAACTTGTGTCAAAGCCAGATTAAGACTAAGTTGACAGCTTACCCCACTGCTCATGTTTGTCTAACTTAACTCTCTCGAATATTAAGCCACGGATCAATAGTTAACATGCCTCTCTTGAATAGCTCTTACAATTAACAACGCATTAAGGACACACTAGGACCTGATTTTTGGAAGATGTTTTGGAGTTTACTCCAAACTATCGCTATAAGTTTGAGACTGATATATACGCTGTCATAATCACCCAAGGATAGGAAGACTTTATTCGGCAACTAGGACATGTTAATGTTGACTGGGTACATGAGTTCTATGCTCATGTGGGACATGGACAAGAAGGGATATCTCTTGTACGAGAGAGGACTATTTTATTCTTAGCAGAGGCCATTGCTGACCATTTCAACCTCCCCACAAACGATGGAGGGCATTGAGACTTTTTCGCAGCACCAACATCGGAAACATATGCCCAATTTTTTATGGACCTTTGCCTTCAAAGGACCACATGGTATCAGGGTGATCTTTATTCCTAAAAAGTACATTGGGTACAACTCAATCCGGAATTGAAGTTCTAGATGCACTTTATCAACAATCGCATCTTCTCCTCCCGCAATCGATATACAGTCTCTTGTAGCCGGCTAATGTTACCGCATTCTATGCTTCACAATCGAAACATTAAACCGTATGGCTACATTTACAACAACATCATACAGTGGGCGACATCAACGAGAAAGACCAAGGACCTTCTTTTCCCTAATCTTATCACCGCCTTATGTCAGAAGGTAGGAGTTGTAGAATAGGGGATGTATTATATCATTACAGGATCTCATCTCATCATCAATCTCATCACCACATCATAGTGGTTGGTTCCCTTCTCAAGTTTAGCAGATGAAGGGGTATAATGTGTCAATCGATCTCATCGCCACATCATTACAAGATCTCCGCCGAACTATCAAAGATGCGGTGGCCATTGCAATAGAATCATACCACCAATATGTCAATCAATTGGCTAATATAGAGGAAACCTTGGTCAACAAGCTCCTCCCAACGACACAGGAAGATCCCACCACCACAAGAAAAAGGACACAGCCAGATATTGAAGTTGATGCCACCACTCGCCTTTCCAAGAAACAATTATCCACTCGGGATAAAGGCAAGGGAATCATCATCCAGGAACCACCACCCCAGTAACTCATTGGGTTAGCTTTTCTTTTCTTTTATTCTTTGTTTTAGTTTTTCATATTCTCCATTTGCATATTTAGCTCAATTTGCTTTTTATTGATTTGTTTTGCGTCTTGTTTTTCCTTCCTTTTTGCATTGGGGACAATGCTCTTCTCAAGTTTGGGGGAGTAGATACTCATATAGATTAGGTTAAATTTAGGTAAAATTTAAAATAAATAGAATTGTAATAAGCTTAATCTGCCCAATAGGTACCCTTCGTTACTATTCCCTTTGATTCTGAATCTATTGCTGCATTGATCATGACTTCTTATGATGATTATATGTTGATGCTTTGCAAGGTGTTAAGAGCTTTCTAGTTTTTGAACTTAATGTTAAATTTGTTGTATCTCTTAAAAACTACAAGTTGCATGCAATCAAACACTTAAGAAATGTTAGGGATGTTCTAGGTCGACTTTTTGATGTTGATGCATGAATCAAAGAAAAGAACTTAAATGCTCAATGTAGCGAAACAAAGGCTAAAAACTCCCTGAAAATCAAGAAAATAAATTAAGACTCGATCATTTAGACAAATCTGTTGAGGGGTACTCTTCTATGCATCTTGCTATCTTAATACAATAAGTGAGTTGTGTTTGCTCCATTTAACTTTCCATGGTATGAATGATATTGCTGGCAAAGAGTGAATGAAAGTCTTCACAGGATGACACTATATTTAGGGCTCGGGATGGGCTGTTTGCTCCACTCCATCTCCAGGTACCGAAGGGTAGTGTGATAAGATGAAGCCCCAGGGATACAATTTTCAAACTAAAAAAGAATAGAGAGTAAAAATGTGCTTAAAAAGAAAAAACCAATATGCCTACGCAGAAAAAGAAAGCAACCCTTAAGCTTCTCTAAGACTATTATGTGATTAATGCATGTAACCGAGCACACTGCACTTATAGTAGATTTAGTCTTTTGAATGAAACTGTAAGCTCTAATACACTTGCTCATCATCAACATATCTAAGGAATAAATTACTGCTCCAGCATAAACTGGAATCACTGTAATCATAGCTTACTGGAACCTGAGACTTATGGGTTATTTACTATTTTTATTTTTCTTGCTTTCATTTTGCATTGCTTGAGGACAAGCAATAGTTCAAGTTTGGGGGTATTTGACGAGTGCTTAATTGTTCTATTTTATGTGCTCATATTCCTTGACTTTTGCATGTCATATAGGTTGCATTTAGGCTTGATTGGATATATTTGCATGTAGATAGGGAGTTACACCATTTGTGCTTAATTGTTACATATATTGGTGCTTTTAACGGGAAAGGTGGTGTTTTGTGGTGGCTGTGCAAGATTCTGGTGGCTGCTGGAGGATCGCTGGAGTAGGAGAGCAGCATATCGTATGGCTGGACCTGACGAGGCATAAAGAGTTGGAGATGAATCTACCTTTTCCCACGTGGAATTTATCCAGATACGAAATATTTAATGAAGCGGGAAACAATTGACTTTCTTTAATGAAGCCTCGCAACTTTAGGGCACTGAAGCCCTAGTTTCACTGCCTATATAAGGAAGACTTGGACAATCCTAGTCCGAGCTTGCGGGGAACCACCTGGGTGAAGCTACACGATTTTGCTCATCAAACGAAGCCATTGAGAGAGGCTGATAGAGATGAGGCCTATAGCACAATTGGATGACAATTAAGGAGTTTTGTCGAGGATGCTCGACTTATTTATTTTCTTGCTTGATAAATTGTGATACTATATACTTTTAATTATGGTTGTTTTAGACTCAAACATGAGCTAAACTTTTTAGTTGGGATTATTGCGTCCCAAGATTTTATGTTTTGATTATTATATTTCAATGCTTTAGTTGTTTTCATCTTCATCTATTCTGTTCATGTGCTTAATCCATAAACAATCGTAAGATCTATTCGAGTGAGGCATGTTAACTATTGATATATAGCTAAATATTTGAGATAGATAAGTTATACAAACATGAGCAGTGGGGCTAAGCTGTCAACTTAGTCTTAATCTGTCCTAGACATAAGTCTAGGGTTTCAACGACTAAAATGGAGTTCTTAAACAAATAATATAGTAGTTAGGGTTAACGCAAACATGTATCACCTTAATTACAAATTTATTAACTTCTAGGCCTCGAGAGAGTCAGAAGTTCTTTAGAAAATCCTGTCGAATGGATGAAATACCTTAGGGTTACGCAGATATGCATCGCTCATTGCTATAGCATTGATACAGGTACTCAAACATATATCCTTAGCAATAATCTCAACCTCCATAATTAATTGTTAAGTCGTTGCAGTTGTTTGTCTTTATCATCGTTATCTATAGATTAGTTAGTTTTAATTTACTTAAACTAACATACACCAATACTTGAAAACACATTCCTAAGTACAATAACCTCGCATTAATTAATCCAATCCTCGTGGGTTCGACGATATACTCTCAATTTATTACTAGATACGACGAGTATACTTGCTCCAAAGTGCATTACTATTCGACAAGCCTCGTCAAGTTCTCTATCAAACAAAGTACCATTAGCTGACAAGTCGATCAACATCCTTGTTGGTGCATTGGCGCCATTATAGAACATCATGACTTGTAGCCAATCTGTGAATCCAAGGATTGAGCACTTCCGAAGCAGATCTTTGTATCTATCCCATGCTTCATACATGGATTCCTCATCGTACTATTGAAACAAGATGATGACGCTTCTCTTTTAGTTGTGCACGTTCGGTGGATCATATCGATCTAGAAACTTGCTACACAAGTCATCTCAAGATGTAATAGATCTTGGAGAACAAGTTTTCAACCATGCTCTGGCTCGATCACGTAACGAGAAATGAAATAGCTTGAGTCGCAAGGCATCGGTAGGTATATCTGGTTGCCTGAAATAATCAAGACTTCCAAGAAAGCTTGGATGTGCTTGCGAGCATCTTCTCTTGCGGATCCTCCAAATTTTCCAATATTTTTAAGCATTTTGAACATAACGGGATTTAGATCAAAGTTGTCCCTAGATCAGGTACCACAATCAGGAGGTATATTTGGGCCTGGCAGGTGGCGGATCTTGTTGGCCATTATTTACCGCTCTAAGTCCATGTCCATCGACTAGAGGTATGCCATTGTTAAGCGTGTCCTCAGGGGGTTCTCGTTTTTATTCACCATATTCATGTTCCCTTATCAAAATTTCCTCAAAGTTCTTTTGAGCTCTGGGTCGTATGGAAAGAGAGGTTGTGTGTTGGACCTTCTGGTCATGCATTAAAACATACTTGAGGATAAAAACAAAAATTAAATGCAATAAAAATAAAAGTCCTAAGCGCAACTACGACGTAATTATCAATTGCCTATCCCCGGCAATGGTACCAAAAACATGATGCTTGTAGAATAGTCATGCACTTTAGAGTAAGTATACTTGTCGTATCAAGTAATAAAGTGAAGAGTAGAGTGTCAAACCTATGAGGATTGGATCAATAACTACAAGGTTTGTGTGCTTAAATGTTGGTTTAAATAAAACTAAATTAACTAATCTAAAGATAACTATGATAAAGACAAACAACTGCAACGACTTAACAATTAATTACGGAGGTTAGGATTATTGTTAAGGATATATGCTTGATTACCTAGACCAATGTTATATCGACAGACGATACATGTCTGCGTAAACCCTTAAGTTCTTCATCTACTCGACAGGATTTTCTAATGAACTTCTGACTCTCTCGAGGCCAAGAAGTTAATAAAAATGTAGTTAATGTGATACATGTTTGCGCTAACCCTAACAACTTTATTATTTGTTTAAGAACTCCCTTTTAGTCGTTCAAATCCTAAACTTATGTCTAAGCCAGATTTAGACTAAGTTGATAGCTTAGCCCCACTTCTCATGTTTGTCTAACTTAACTCTCTCGAATATTAAGCCACATATCAATAGTTAACAGGCCTCTTTCAAATAGCTCTTACAATTAACTACGCATTAAGGACATAAACAAATAGATGAAGATGAAAGAAACTAAAGCATTGAAATAAATAATCAAAACATAAAATCTTGGGATGCAATAATCCCAACTGTGTTACAGGCCTCCTCTCCATCAGCCTCTCTCGATGGCGTCGTTCGATGAGGAGAATCGTCTAACTTCACCCTAGTGGTTCTCTGCAAGCTCAGACTAGCATTGTTGTCTCAATCTTCTCTCTTTGTTCTTCATACGAGTCTTCCTCATATAGGCGGTGAAACTAGGGTTTCAGTACCATAAAGTGGTCGCGGCTTCATTAAAGAAAGCCAACGTTTCATGCTTCATTAAATGTTACGTATCTGAGGGAAAGTCTATGTAGGAAAAAGCAGATTCATCTCAAACTCTTTATACCTCGTCAGCTCCAGCCATGCGCTCTGCTCCTTTCTTGCTCCAATAGTCCTCCAACATCCACCAGCATCCTGCACATCCACCACAAAACACCACCTTTCCCATGAAAAGCACCAATATATATGACAATTTAAGCATGGGTGGTGTAACTCCCTAACTATATGCAAATATGTATAATCTAACCTAAATGAGCTTGAAAACATGCAAAAGACAAGGATTAAGGGCATATAAAATAGGTTCATTAAGCACTCGTCACTTTCACAAGATAAGATGCAAGATATCTTGTACAGAAATAATGTAAAGTTTATATCCCAATAAAAAGTGGCTACATCAAATGTGACAAAGCGAAACATATTTCTCCAAATTTTTTCCCTCATGATCTTTAGAAGAATAATACTCGATGAATCCTTTCAAGTATTAATTTGGAAGATATATTCGCCAATGCATAGTAAACTTCAACATTTAAAGATTGTATTTGAAATTTAATTATGACGATTCAAAGATCTTATTTGATGTTTTCATGAGGGGAGTAAATACGCGTTGCGCTCTTTTCCCCTTAACAAAGGTTTTGTCTCAATGGGTTTTCTTGGTAAGGTTTTTCTTAACGCCTCCGTTTTGGGCCTAGGAGTTTTAAGGGTGGTTTAGGGTCCGTAGAACCTAGACTAGAGATTTGGGCTAGTTCGGGGATAGTTCAGGGAAAACTTGATTCGAGATGTGATGAAATTATGAGAAAATTTCCTAAAATCCTCTTTAAATATATATTAAGGAATGGTGAATCTAGTTTTAGAAAATGATTTTTGAAAGGTCGACATTTTTGTTTAGTGACTAAAATGTAAAAATGGAAAACTATTTTTAAAGGATTATTTTGAAAGAGGGCCAATGCGTAGAATCTTTAGGGAGCTAAGTCAAAAGTAATAAGCTATTCCTTTAATTGAACACATTTTAATTGTGATTTACTTAAAAGACTAAAAAGAGTTTTATTAAAATGAGACTTAGTTTTGCAAATCTATTTTTGACGCAATTTCCATTCTCTCTTTTCTCATTAGCCAAACATCTCTTTTCTCTTAAAACTTCCAAAGATTTTCATCTTTTCAATTCTTTATGTTTTGCAAATGATTTCCTTGGTGATTCCTCCATTTATCTCAAAGGATTCTTAAAGGTTTTCAACAAAACCTTGCCAATTGAAGGAATAGGCAAGGAGTTGAGGTAATTTTCGTTCAACTCCTCTAATCAAGGTTCTTTATTGAAATTCCCAAGTATTTGGCTCTCTTATTATGTTTCTTAACAAAGTTTCATGATTAATTTGATGAAAATGATTTTATCAACCTTAAATGGTGTTTTGAATGGTTTTCCTATTGGATCTGTAATGCCCTGGTTTTGGGCCTAGATGTTTTAGACATCGGATCAGACTAGTCGAAAACGGTTCGAATTATATTAGGAGGTTTAGGGAAATCAAGGATCAGGAAAGGATAAAAATATGTTAAAATTGCTAAAATCCTCTAAAATTATGTTTAAGGGGTTGGTCAAATCAAATTTACAAAATAAGCTTTGAAAGTGGTACATTTTGGGTAGTGACCAAAATGTAAAGTTTCAAAACTGTGGAAAATGTAATTTTAAAAGAGGAGCCAAAAATCTTAGAATCTTTAGGGAGCTATGGTGCAATTACACCTTCCTTAAATTGACATGTGTTTAAAATGATTTTTGGATGATTAAAATAAAAAGGATTTTATTTAATTAAATTGGTAAAATAGGAAATTGAGATTTCATTTCACGTAACTAACTTTCATTTCAGCAAAACCATTTTCTCAACTCTTTTCTGCAGAATTTCTTTCTCCCAAACACTCTCCCTTTGATTTCCAAATCATTTCAAAGAGTTCTCTTCAAGATTTTCAAGTTTTGTGAAGCTAAAACTTATCAAACCTTAAGAAAGGCAAGGATTGGAGGTATATCTCGTTCTCAACCTTCAATCTAGGTTCTTTATTGAAATTACCAAGATCTTTGGCTTCTAGTTGTTGTTTTTGGTTGAGTTTTTATTATAGTTTTGATTTGAGATCAAAATCTTGCAAAATTATGATTAAAATCTTGATTTTCGGATTGATATTGATGAGCTCTATTTTGGATTGATTTTAATTGAGTTTTGAGTTGATTATTATGTTGAAAATGGGTTTTGATGATATAAATCTCGAAATCCTTGAGATCCTTTAGTTTCTTGACGGTTTTAGTTGGGTTTTTGAGGTGAAAAGTTGAAGTTATGCTTGCTTGAGGTATAAGGATGGGTTTAGCTTATTTTTAGATGTGTTTTGATGTTTGGAAATGGTTGGAAGTGATATATGTTGGCTGGGCTTGGTTTAAGAAGCAATCGATTGAGTTTTCGGTTGTTTCGGATGGGTAAATTGGTGTAGTTTTGGTGAGCAACGAGTTTGTGTTTAGTTGCTAGTGTTGAAATGCATTTTAATGCATTTGAATATGTGTTTTGATGCTCTAAAAATAGGGGATCTTGATCCGGGAGCAAACAAAGCATTTTTGGAGGCTTCGGAGGGGTGATCTTCGCGTCGACAAGCGAAGCTTCGTGTATCGGTGAGTGGAAATGGATTTTCCAGCTTTGTAACGCTTTGAACGTGGTCTTGGGAGCTTAGTGTAAGTTTGAAACACTTAGCTAAGCTCAAGAGTAAGTGATTCGAAAGTCTCTCGGAATGTGCTATGTTTTGTTGGAAAATGCACTTGAATTAAATGTGGTTTTAATTACTATTTTTAAGCATGTTTGGAGCATTGATAATGCTGGTGTTTAATGCCATTTTGTAAAGGATGCACTTGGTAGGTGATCCTTGGATTTATGAGATGTATGCATTAGAGTTTTTGCTTAAGTATTTGTTTGTTCTCAAGGTCATCTCATAGCATGTAGGTGCATTTAGAGCATATAGTTGCATGTATCTTTACTTGTTGGTGGTATGGCTTTATTTCATGAGGCTAGATGTTGCTTGAAGGGTGTTTGCTGGTATGGTGTTGTGCAGGCTGATGCTGAAGCAAGGCACAGAAGGAAAATGCTATAGCTAATTGGACAACAATTCTGGGTGCGGAAAAAGACAAAGTAACACGCACACGCTGATCGCTCACATGTGCAAACCCCCTTTTGTCTACTTGTGCCCCACATGCATAAGGAATATTCCCTAGACGCAAGAGAATTATTAGGGCACAAAATCCTAGGAGCCTTCACTATATAAAGGACACAAGACCCTCATTTAAGAGAGAGTGTGAAAAGGTAACAAAAAGGCTAGGGAAAGAAAGCTAAAGGCGGCTCTTTTCTTTTATTCTTCCTCCTCCACTTGGTGTCCTCAATCGTAGAAGCTCCAAGGGTCTAACCTCGCTGACCTTGAGATAGGCGACAAGCCTAGGGCGGTTCTTGGCACTGCAAGTCCATCGCGGATTGGTAGTTCTCATCTTCCCTTTCTGTTGCTTTAGCATTTATTTTATATCTGCAAAAATGGGTTGTATGAACGAAGGTACTCCAGATGATATTTGCCCAGCCATGAACTGATTTAGGTGGCTAGGGCTGTTTGGATGAATTATGTTTTATTTTCTTTTATGAATGGTTATTTATCTCTTACTTGTATCAATGCTTTGTCTATGTTGTTATATGCTTAGAGTTGTAAGAGCCTTCGAGAGTTGGCCTTTCCTTAGGTGTTAGTTGAGGTTAGTGGGAGAGAGAGCTTTCTTAACCTACATAGACAATGGAGTTGGATGTTGAGAGGCACAGCTCTAATCCACCTTAGAGATAAGTGTTGGGTTTCAACGGCTAAGAAGGATAGATCTTTAAGGGTAGGGGGAGTGATAGAGTTCACGCTGAGAGGTATTACTGTAGCATTTCCTTCTTCCAGTTTCCTGGCTAGAGATAGTTAAGGAGCACCTTGAGTAAATCCTACCGAGCATAGACTAAGTTAGAGATGTAACCCTAGTAGAGAGATAAAACATAGGTAAACCAGACAACCCAACCAGTCATTCCCAAGAGAGTTTCACACGCGTAAGAGGACATGTTTGTCTACTGATTTCAGCACGCTATCTTTTATCTTTATTTGCTACAACATTTATATCTCCACTCTGATTTGCTACAACATTCATCATTCTATCTTGAATTTCCACATCATCTCCATTTACATTTCGTGACACTTGTGTGCTTAAACTTACCTTGAACACCTCCAATCTCTATGGAGACGATACTCACTTACCACTTTATTATTTGTTCGATGTGTATACTTACACCATATGATGTGAGCACGTCTTCACCAGCACATGTTGCTGATTCGGAGGTCTTACCGTTAGGACCAATTACACGATCTAGGGCGCAACGTTTCAGGGAAGCTCTTTTCCTTACTTGTGCTAATATTTCTGAATCATTTGATAATACTTGTGCCTTAGATAATAGGACATATAATGTGTTGCATGCTGATATGTGACATATTTAGATTATACTACTTATTAGTGTGTTTAAGTATGTATATAATATGTTAAGTGTTCTTTGAATAAGTTTGATATGCTTTATTGTGCTTTTATAATATGTTATGTATGTTTGCATTATACTTATAGTGTGTTTACAAGTTTTAATAAGATTACAAGACTTTTATGCAAGTGTGTTGTGTTTTCATATAGGCGCACTATTGGACAGCAATTCGAAGGCTTTACCCTAGCTCGGTTGAAGATCACCAAAGTGCATGTGTAGAAGTGAAGTGCATGTGTGTGCATGTGCCATGCGTGACCAGCACCTATGTGCTTATTTATTAAAATGCAAGGCAGCGCACTCTCAATTCTCCCAAAAGCAGTGGCCTGTTCGAATTTTGAAAAGCATTTCATTTGCACATTTTACATGTGCTGAAATCAATTTGGCGCCAACTTTGTGTTCTGCCGGTTGGAAATTCAACTCACCAAACTGCACATTTTCAAAAACATGGTCCACATACATTGCCGCCCACTAGGAAGTTAACATTCAAAATTTGGAACGTTCTTTTGTTTGAATTTCAACCACACAATGTAATGAATTTGGCAGCCTACTATCTTATATAAACTAGTCGAATTTCAATGTCAAAGGTTACCAACTTTTTGAATAAAAATTATATTTGAGAGAATTTTCTCTTTTCGGTTCTTTTTAGAACTATTCGACACTCAAACTTGTTTGTTTGTCTTTGATACTTCTGGTTCCTAAATTGCTATTTAGCGGGTCCAAGTCCTTTCGATGTTAAACAGATTCGATTCGGGTTTGCTCAGTAGATTGTGCAGGTTCTTTCGAGTTTAGCGTTTCCAACAACGGTCGTTTTTGAAGCCTTCTTCACCACCGTTGAAGTTCTTTCCAAAACGCCAAAATTATCATATTACTCTATAATATTTTTATATTTATTTTGTTCATCTTTAAGTCCCTATTTAAAATAAATATGTCGTATAATTTTTGTTGTTTCCTTGTTTTTATTGCAGGAACGTGCCTACAACACTCCTAGATCTGTAACAAACGAGGATAGTCCGTTTCGGCAGACTGCCCCATATTAAGTGGTAATCAGAGCCTAGGTTGTTGGTTTCGTTGTAAGTTTCTGCAAATTCGAGTCAAAAAAAGAAGAAAAAAAAGCATTCGAATTAAACAAAAAAAAATTTCAGCATTCGAATATATAAAAAAAACAGAATTTCAAAAAAAAAACAAAAAACAGATTCGAATAAAAAAACAGATTCGAATAAAGAAAACAGATTCGAAAAAAAAAACAGATTCGAAAAAAAAACAGATTCAAAAAAAAAATAGATTCGAACAAAAAAAACAGATTAAAAAAAATAGATTCGAATATAAAAAAAAACATTTTAGATTCGAAAGTGTTTATATATATATATATGTATTATTATTGTTGTGTTCCTATTGTAAATGATGAAATTTGTACGAGTTTCTTATATAACTTTGATGTGCTCGGAAATCAACCGAAGTGAACTATGCTTGTTTGTTCGGTAATAGGAAGGTTGTAAGCACGTCTTCGCAGTAAGGTTCTCTAAACTCTTCATTTTTCATCTTTTGGTTCTTTTTTTTCGTGTCATTATCTTTTTCATCTTTTCTTTAATTTTCAGTCTTATTTCCTTTTTTTGTGTCACCTTTTTTTTCTTTGTTTCCTTAACCGTTGTTTCCTTGTAGCCAACACTGTTGTAACAAGTTTCGAGACGTTGGATTAGTTCTTTAAAGAGCTGATTACGAGAAAGTGTAAGGGAAAAAGGCATTGAGCGTTGTGAGAACAAAAGAGGAGACAAAAAGAGCCATTCAAGTATTCTCCCGAGTGAAACACGAGCGTTGAGTGTAAATTTTTGAGTGCACTGTTCCTTGGAGTGACATCTGCGAGACTTTGATTGTGTGTGCTGTGAGGTCCTTTTTGTTTATTTTTTTACTAACCTATAATATTGTTTTCTTTTGTTTGTTTTTTTGTTGTTGATTATGGCAGGTTCCGATGATTACACGGTTGAACATGATCCACTGATTCCTCAAATGCAAGCCTTAGAGAGAATGATGCAACGAGTAGTGGCTACCGCCTTAGAGCCATTACAGTCGAGGATGGATAGGTTTGATGGAGGATCCAACTCTGTTAATGATGTGATGAATGAAAATGAAGACGAACGGTCACCGAGGCAGCATATTCCTAGACAAGGACGTGTGCAACAGGTAGACGATAATTTGACTAACATTAAGATTGCTATTCCTTCTTTTCAGGGACGCTCAGATCCTGATGCATACTTGGCTTGGGAAAGCAAAGTGGAGCACATTTTCGAGTGTTATAATTACTCGGAACAGAAGAAGGTTCGATTAGCAGCAACAGAGTTTGTTGATTATGCCTTGATATGGTGGGACCAGTTATTGCTTAGTCGTAGACGTACTGGTGATGATCCAGTTGCAACATGGATCGAGATGAAGTGACTAATGCGTAAAAGGTTTGTTCCTATTCATTATCATCGTGATTTGTTTCAAAAATTGCAAAACTTGAAACAGGGAAGTAGGAGTGTTGAAGATTATTTCAAGGATATGGAAATGGCTATGATGCGTGCGAATATCGAGGAAGATCGAGAAGCTACCATGGCACGTTTTATAGCAGGGTTGAACACCGAGATTGCCAATGTTGTTGAGTTACAACATTATGTCGAGGTTGATGACATGGTGCAGATGGCCATAAAGATGGAACGACAGCAGCGCAGGAAGTCTTCAAATCGAGGTAACCCTTCTTTTAAATCCTTTTCAAATCCACTATATACTCCTAACAATTCCAGGAAGCAAGCACCACAACAACCACTTCGGATTCGTGAGCAAGGCGAAACCAGCAAACCAAAGGCCCCCGTTGCTGATAATGGGCGTGGTAAGCATCAAGTGGTGGCGCAAGAGCGAGCACGAGATATCCAGTGTTTCAAGTGCCTTGGGAGAGGACATGTTGCTAGTCAATGTCCTAACCGGAGGGTTATGTTGATGCGAAATGATGGTGAGATTGAGTCAGATTCTGAGGAGGAAGTGCATAATGTCCTTACTGAAGAGGAAGACGAGACCGACCTAGAGGTTCCTGAATCTGGTAAGGTAATGGAACTTTTGGTTATTAAAAGAAGTCTGAATGTGCAACAGGTACCGGATGATCTACAGCGTGAGAATATCTTTCACACACGATGCAAGGTGCAAGACAAGGTATGTGTTGTGATTATTGATAGCGGTAGTTGTACTAATGTTGCCAGTTCAGTGATGGTTGACAGGTTAGGTCTAAAAACGACAAAGCATCCTCATCCATATAAGTTACAATGGTTGAATGATGGTGGCGAGCTTAAAGTGACCAAACAGGGTATTATACCATTTTCGATCGGAAACTACAAGGACAAGGTCCTTTGTGATGTTGTTTCCATGGATGCTACTCACCTACTATTGGGACGCCCTTGGCAGTATGATAAAAGGGTAATGCATGATGGTTATACAAATCGTTACTCTTTTATGCATGCAGGTAAGAAGATCACTTTGGCTCCTTTGACACCGAGTCAGGTGTTTGAAGATCAGGCAAGCTTGAAAAAGAGTAAAGAGACTGCAAAAGAAAAGAAGAAGATGTCTGTGTATGCAAGCAGTAGCGAAATCAGGAAATGTCTTTCCTCTCAACAATCTGTTCTTATTTTGATGTTTAAAGATTATTGTTTATTGGCAGATTTTCCTACTGATCTACCTTCACCGATTTTGACACTTTTGCAGGAGTTTGAGGACGTGTTTCCAGCTGAAACACCGAAGGGATTGCCACCTCATCGTGGCATTGAGCACCAGATTGATTTCATTCCAGGTGCTACTGTCCCGAACCGGCCAGCTTATCGAACCAACCCTGAAGAGACGAAAGAGCTTCAAAGGCAAATTACTGAGTTGATGGACAAGGGTTACATTCGAGAGAGCTTGAGTCCGTGTGCTGTTTCGGTGCTGCTAGTGCCGAAGAAAGATGGTTCTTGGAGGATGTGCGTAGATTGTCGAGCTGTGAACCAGATCACAATTAAGTATCGTCATCCCATTCCAAGACTTGATGACATGTTGGACGAGCTTTGCGGAGCCGTCATCTTCTCCAAAATTGACTTAAGGAGCGGCTATCATCAGATTCGCATGCGAGAAGGCGATGAGTGGAAAACAACCTTCAAAACAAAGCTAGGTTTGTACGAATGGTTAGTAATGCCTTTTGGTTTAACTAATGCACCTAGTACTTTTATGCGTTTGATGAATCATGTTCTGCGATCCTTCATTGGTAAATTTTGTGTTGTATATTTTGATGATATCTTGATCTATAGCAAGTCTTTACAGGATCACGTAGGACATTTGCGAGCTGTTATGCAGGTTTTGCGAGAAGAAAGATTGTTTGGTAACATGGAGAAGTGTGTATTTTGTACTGACAAACTCACATTTCTTGGTTACATTGTTAGTTCTCAGGGAGTTGAAGTTGATCCTGAGAAGATAAAGGCAATTCAGGAATGGCCACGACCGACATCGATTACTCAGGTTAGATCGTTTCATGGTTTAGCGAGTTTTTATCGACGATTTGTTCCTAACTTTAGTTCTATTACCGCCCCCTTAACCGGGATTATAAAGAAGAATTCAGTCTTCTCATGGGGTAAAGAACAAGAAGATGCCTTTTTGAAAATTAAAGATTGTTTGACTAGAGCACCTGTGTTAGCATTACCTGATTTTGATAAAACGTTTGAAATTGAATGTGATGCTTCTGGAATTGGTATAGGTGCTGTTTTGATGCAGGAAAAGATGCTCGTTGCATACTTTAGCGAGAAATTGAGTGGTGCTACATTGAACTATCCGGTTTATGATAAAGAGATGTATGCACTGATTCAGGCATTGGAGACATGGCAGCATTATTTGTTGCCTAAGGAGTTTGTGATCCACACCGACCACGAGGCTTTACGTTACATCACAGGTCAGCATAAATTGAATAAACGACATGCTAAGTGGGTTGAATTCTTAGAATCTTTTCCTTATGTCATTCGTTACAAAAAAGGGAAAGAAAATGTCGTTGCTGATGCATTGTCACGTAGGTATGCACTTTTGAGTTATCTTGATTCACATCTGATTGGTTTTGCATATATTCGTGATTTATACCCTGATGATCCTGATTTTAGAGATAAGTTTAATGCTTGTTCGAAAGGTGCAGATGGAAAGTTTTACAGGCATGATGGCTATCTTTTCAAGGAAAACAGGATTTGCATTCCCCAGGGTTCGATGCGTGATATTCTGATCCGTGAGGCGCACGAAGGTGGATTGATGGGTCATTTTGGAGTCACCAAGACGTTGCATACCTTGAAAGAGCATTTGTTTTGGCCGAAGATGCGTAGAGATGTTGAAAGGTATTGTGAACGTTGTGTGACTTGTAGAAAAGCGAAATCGAAGGCTTCACCACATGGTATGTACTTACCTTTACCTATTCCTGATTCCCCTTGGACTGATATATCGATGGATTTTGTTTTGGGATTGCCTCGAACTAGGACAGGTAGAGATAGTATATTTGTTGTGGTTGATAGGTTCTCAAAAATGGCACATTTTATTGCTTGTCATAAGACTGATGATGCTGTTAATGTGGCTAACTTATTCTTTAGGGATGTTGTACGTTTACATGGTATTCCTAGGTCGATTGTTTCTGACAGGGATGTGAAGTTTTTGAGTCACTTCTGGAGGACTCTTTGGAGCAAATTAGGTACGAAACTCATGTTTTCTACTACTTGTCATCCCCAGACTGATGGACAAACTGAGGTTGTTAACAGGGTTTTATCTACTTTACTTCGTTCCATCATTAAAAAGAATATTAAGACTTGGGAAGATTGTTTGCCACATGTTGAGTTTGCTTATAACCATGTTGTACATTCTGCTACTAAAATGTCACCATTTGAGGTTGTTTATGGTTTTAAGCCTATTACGCCTCTAGACTTGTTACCTTTGCCACAGGAACAGGTGACGAACAGAGATGGTCAAAGCAAAGCCGATTTTGTGAAGAAGTTGCATCAACAGGTTAAGGAGAACCTAGAACGAAGGACTCGGCAGTATGAAATGCAAGCAAACAAAGGAAGGAAACGAGTCACCTTCGATGTTGGTGATTGGGTTTGGGTTCATTTCTGAAAGGAACGATTTCCAGCCCAAAGGCGGTCCAAGCTGTTACCGCGAGGAGATGGTCCTTTTCAGGTGTTGGAGAAAGTGAATGACAACGCCTACAAGTTAGATCTACCCGGAGAATACAATGTAAGTGCCACATTTAATGTTTCTGACTTAACCCCTTATGGTGATTCTACAGATTTGAGGACAAATCCTTTTCAAGAAGGGGGGGATGATGTGAGCACGTCTTCACCAGCACATGTTGCTGACCCGGAGGTCTTACCGTTAGGACCAATTACACGATCTAGGGCGCAACGTTTCAGGGAAGCTCTTTTCCTTACTTGTGCTAATATTTCTGAATCATTTGATAATACTTGTGCCTTAGATAATAGGACATATAATGTGTTGCATGCTGATATGTGACATATTTAGATTATACTACTTATTAGTGTGTTTAAGTATGTATATAATATGTTAAGTGTTCTTTGAATAAGTTTGATATGCTTTATTGTGCTTTTATAATATGTTATGTATGTTTGCATTATACTTATAGTGTGTTTACAAGTTTTATAGTACATCACACGCGCAAACAGTCAAGAAAAAGAAAAGATTGAAGCTTGATTTTATTGTTTATGGTGAGAGAGAGTAAATCGACTTGGTGGAGAAGACGAAATAAAAAGGGTAAGATGTTTTATGGGCTTTGAAAGATGGAAAGGTTGAGTGTTGCAAAAAGGGTAATTATGACTGGTTTAAAGAATGTAATAATGAAAAGCTGATGTGTTTTGGGGAAGGGAAAAAGGGATGATGTGATAAGTATGAAAAGGATAAGTGATAATGATAGATTTTAAGATGATAAGATATGGAGTGATAAGGTAATTAAATGGAATTTAAATCACCTTAATTTTTGGGCGGCTAGGGTTGGATATATTTATTATTTTTTCTCTCATGGTGTAAATGAAATTAAGCTAGGGTGATTTCTTTTCCCCAAGTTACCCCTTCCACTTGCCAAGCTCAGCTGCTGGCACCACTTATGGGCGCGACATCATTCAATCCTGCCACTCGTTGAAAATTAATATATCTATATAGCACCAAATCTGCATCCACTCAAATGAAACCTTTCAATCCACCAAAAGAAAATCTAAAAAATAAAAACTTCAAGAAAAAGAAAAACTAAAAAATCTCGAATCTTAAAAACGAAGAAAAACAACTAACCTAATATTTACAAAGTTTCAAACTTGTCGATGGTGTCATGGTATATCCGCCAAGAGAATAGTCTCCTTGGTATTTCTCTGTTGTCCCTCAAAATAGTGCTTTAAGCGCTGCCCATTTACCTTAATTTTTTCTCCATTTTTCAAATTCTTGATGTCCACAACACCATGGGCATAGGGCTGTACTACTTCAAAAGGGCTCAACCATCTCGACTTAAGCTTACCCGGAAACAATTTAAGTCGTGAGTTAATAAAAAGAACAAGTTGACCTACCTCGAAATGTCTGGGAAAAATTTTCTTGTTATTCCAACGTTTGGTTCTTTCCTTATATAGCTTGGCATTCTCATAGGCGAGTGCTTGGAATTCTTCCAACTCATTAAGGTCTAGCATCATTTTTTCTCCCGCTGCGGCCCATGCCATGTCAAGTGTTCTAATTGCCCAATAGGTTTTATGTTCAAGCTCTACTAGCGGATGACATGGTTTACCATATACAAGCTTGAAGGGTGAAGTTCCCAACGAAGTTTTGAAGGCAGATCTATAGGCCCACAAAGTCTCATATAGTCTCAAAGACCAATCCTTTCTCAAAGGATTCATAATCTTTTCTAGGATATTCTTGATATGCTTGTTGGAAATCTCGACTTGCCCATTTGTCTATGGATGATGATAGGCTGTGGCTATCCTTTGTTGTATCACATACCAACACAAAGCTTTAGAAATTGGACTGCATTTAAAATGGGTGCCCTCATCATGAATGATCACTCGAGGAGCACCAAAACGGGAAAAAATATGCTTGTGCAAAAACTTGACAACGACCTTGGCATCATTTGTTGGCATGGTAGTAGCCTCTACCCACTTGGAAACATAATCGACTCCCACAAGTGTAACACCCCTCGCCCAGGTTAGGAGTGAGGAGCGTTACCGGAAACGGAAAATAGAATAGAAAACTGAAACAAGAGCGAATTCACATTAGCAAACCTTATTAAGCGCATGCGGAAAGATGGGTTAACAAAAAAATTTCTAACATAACAAGACTAATTAGCAAATTAACTAGATTAAACCTTATCAATTTTACAAACCACTTTAAATTTTCATACTATCTTATTAAGAATCCAAATTTAAGATTCACTTATTAATCCATTCGAAACATTAAGCCATTTATATTATCAAATTATACGAAACATGTTCTAATAGTTACAAATTAATTCTAATTAGTGAAATTATTCTAAGCATGTCAAATCACCTAGACTGTTTAATTACAATAACATTCAAAAGCCTACATATTTATTCTAGGTTATTTCGAAACATACCAACCATTACAAGGTATTACTAATTATTAAAATCGCAATTAACATACAAATCATACATGATCACATGAACTAACATAGCAACCTTCCATTAATCATGCTTGCATTACAAAATATAATTATAGCTAGATGCTCCTTAAGCCATGCCAAGCTAACATACCATTTACAGCAAAAAGAATCATTGCAAGACTACTAAGCTTGACTTACATATTTACAACAAAAAGAATGAGGCATACAAACTACTTACAAAACATGATACTAGCCTCCAAACAAGACATCAAGGAGCATACAATAAGTTCATACACCAACGTAGATTAAGACTACAACAAAAAAAAATAAGATGAACATCTAAGCAGACTTCAAAGCCACCATCTAGGAGTCTAAAAACAAAACTTAGATCATACATTTTCTTGACTTGTGATTTTCTTCGATCGAAAATGCTAGCTTTAAGCCCAAGCTATCCTGCTATTTGGGAAGAAGGAAACAAAGGAGCGTTAAGTACCAAATTGTACTTAGCGAGGTAATACTAAAACTAATTCATTCTTTAATTAACTTATGATCATCCTTTAGTTTACTTAGCTAGACTCATTAGCATCCAAAGCATCACCTAACTAAACTTAACATATTCAAATCTCATTTGATCTCATACAACTCATATACAAACATTCGTAACATAAGGTCATACACCATTTCAAATTACACATGTTTATCACCATGCTTCACATTCGAACAAGCAAGAGTCATTCAACATATCTTTGAATCGTCAATCATTCATGAACAAAATCATAGAACATATTAGGCATGTCATTCGAATAGGATCCTTATCCATTGTCCATGAATCAAACATTTTAAACATATCACTTAAAATTATAATTTCATTCGAAAGGGCCATTGCCCACATTGCTCATATATCAAACCTTTCAAGCATACCACATGCATTGTAATTCATTTGAAAGGACCAATGTCCATAATGCTCATTTATCAAATATAATTCATATCAAAGCATGTCAAAGTTTATCTCATTTATCCACTTCATAAGCTTCTATTATTAATGTGCATTTCATTTAATTGCCCTAGGTAGAGTAGAAGGATTAGATAAGCAAGTCAAAAGGGGGCACCAAGTACCAAACATGGGTTGCCTAAGCAACAAGTCAGGGGATTCTCAATTGCATCAATGTGTCTTGGACACCAAGCAAGATCTCATTCGATCAACAAGTTCGGAGAGTACACTAGGTACTAAGTGGGGGTTGCACTAAGCAACAAATCAGGGGAGCTCAGACTCTAGGAATGCCTTTATATCTAAGACCTATAATCGACCAAGGGCTTATTAATCTTTCCAATTTATCATACACTTCAATTATATCATCCATTAATTAATTTATCACATTCATATTGCATGATTCAAAATACATACTTATCATAACATGTAATTTCACCATCTCATACAAGTCATGCCAAATAATTTCATATCACATTCGATAAGCATCAAGACATTAATAAAACAACAACATTACATGTAATTACAAGCTCATAACAACATAGCAAATATATCTCACAAGGGCAGTCCACATTTTCATACAAACAAGCAATAACAATGCCTCATTTCATGCTTCCATTTCCATATTAACCTCCTTCCCTTACTAAACAAGTTACCAACTTTGAATTAAGTCAATTTCATGCATAACATATAAATTACATAAATAAAATAGGGTGGTTAGGACACTAGTCCTAACACTAAAACAATTACACTCACAATACTCCTTTAAGCTTGATCTTTGATTATAATACCTTTGTTCCTCCCCCTTGATTGACCAACCTTTGCGTCCTCCAAAGATTCTTCACAAATTTGATCTTAACACTCAAACACAAAGCATGTACAAACCATATCAGAGAACAATTCAATCACATTAACCCTTTGACACAATTACAAACATTAACCTTCAAAACTATTTTTTTTCATTTAATTAGTTGGAGGACCAATTACCATTTTGTTCATAACTTCTTACTCACTAATCCAAATTCCACTTATCATACACCCTTAGAAAGTTAATAAACTTAGTTTTCCAACCATATAAATCCCATATTTTTATCTATTCTGAGTTAGTACAGTTTATTACATAAACATAACCATTTTAAAATCTTGGACAGCTTGTACTGCCTATCTTCTTGAATCTATAACTCCTAACTCACATACTGGAATTGAATTCCGTATTCTCTCAATGGTAATAGAAATTTCAAAGTTCATACCATGAAACTTTCAGCTCAAAATAGATTATATCCTATTTTTGTTGAATTTTCAAAGTAAATGCTCCAAGCTTAGATTTTCTGGACAACTTACTCTTTAAACACATTGAATTTTAATTTCACCTATTTATCTCAATTTATTCCCAAAACCATTTAATACATGATTTATACTATCATTTAAAATAATTTTTGAGTCCTTAGAAATTCTTATAATTAATAGACAAGTCCTCAATTTCAAGAAATTTCCAGATTAGTGCTATTCTCATGCTTCAAGTGGCTAGTTTCCTTAATTCACCAAATTAGGCCATTTCTAGTTCAATTCAAGACTCCATACTTATTCTTACATGATCACCTGATTTTAAACTCTAAGATAATTGCTAAATTTTATGTAATTCAGGTCCTTGAATTTATTGATTTTAATCAAAACAGTCCCTATTTCCATTTTATCATAGTACACGTCCGACTTTAATTCCAATAATTTTTTTCCTATTCAAGTTCATTTTTCCAGCAAATTAAAGCTTGTTCCTTATAGAATTTTCATTTTTCTTCAACTTTGTCCTAATGGAAATTTTCCAGTTTGGTCCCTAACTATCTCAATTTTTCAATTTAATCAAGAACTCTTAACTTTTCCTCAAAACAGTCCCTTATTACCCGGTTCACTAATTTACATTTAACCATTCGAAAATTCTATCATTTCAACTCATTTTAATCACCATAATTCTAACAATATTCATGCTTAAATTAACTTAAAAATTTACATGAATAATTTGCTTCTATTCGAACAACAAAGAGAAGAAGAACAAGGTACTTACTTCTTAAATTTGCAATCACTAGATAACACTTCTTCCTAGCACAATTTCATCAATATGCAGAGTTTTCTTCCTCGATTAAAGCAAAATTTCAGAAATTCTCTCAAGCTTTCTTTCTCTCCTTTTCTCTCTAGGTTCTTGGCACAACAAGGGAAAATGTAGGAGAAGGTGGACACATTCCTTAATTTGGGGATTATGTTGCTTTATTGATTTACTCAATTACCCTCCCCTTGTCTTCTAATCATGCTCTTGACGAAGGGCAGCCTAAAGAATCCTAATATTTAGCATGCAAATTATATATTTTATTTTCTCTTTAATTTGGTCATTAATCATGAACATACATAATTTCTATCTTCTTACAATTTGGCCTGATTTTCATTAATTGATTCATATCCATTCTAATTATTTTAACTCACCAAATCTATTACTTTGATCAAGTTATAATCAAATTAATGTTAAACTAAATTCTCATCTTAACTCACTCGATTCAATCCTTCAATTCAAATGCTCAATTTTCTTTAAATTTTGAGTTAATACAATAATTGCTAATTGAAGGCAATTCATGGACTAAATTGAATCAATTGC
This sequence comes from Hibiscus tridactylites, assembly GCA_958450335.1. Lineage (NCBI taxonomy): Eukaryota > Viridiplantae > Streptophyta > Magnoliopsida > Malvales > Malvaceae > Hibiscus > Hibiscus tridactylites. Next base: position 26,761,705 of record OY288292.1, read on the forward strand.
TTAATTTTGAACTTATTTACTTCCAAAGAATAATTTAATACTCTAATTCATTGAGTTAAATTCTAGGACGGAAAAGTGGATGTTACAACAAGGATATATTGCCAAAAGATGTGGGAAATGGACTCGTAAAGTCTATTCCCCGAACATTGAATAAGTCTACCGGCATGATGTTCTGGAGTGGAAGTTGATGTCTGCCGGAGATATTCTCAGTCTGTTGGCATGGATCACATGCCTTGGTGTAGTCATGAGCATCATTATATAGTGTAGGCCAATAAAAAACCGACTGCAACACTTTGGCAATAGTTTTTGGTCCAGTAAAATGTCCACCATATGGGCGGCATGACATGATTACAAAATAGCTTGCTGCTCATCCTCTGGAACACAATGGCAGATCACTTGATCGACACATTGCTTAAATAGAAAAGGCTCATCCCAATAATATTGCCGAACATAACGCAAAATATGCTTCCTGCATTGTAGTCCAAATATGGTGGCATGACATTGCTCACCAAATAATTGAAAATGTCGACATACCATGGAACTTCATCTATTACATGTAAATACTCGTTTGGGAACTCATCTCTGATAGCTTTAACCTTGTCATCCTCACGGTGATGCTTTAGTCGTGATAGGTGGTCAGCTACTAAGTTTTCATTGCCCTTCTTTTCTCGGATCTCGAGATCAAATTCTTGTAATATGAGCGTCCATCGGATCAATCTCGGCTTGGCATCCTTTTTTTCCAAAAGGTATTTCAGTGCTGAGTGATCTGTAAAAACAACAACTTTATTACCTATCAAATAAAGTCTAAATTTATCAAAAGCAAATACAACTGCAAGAAATTCTTTCTCAGTTGTGGTATAATTAAGTTGTGGTTCATTAAGTGTTCTGGTGGCATAGTATATGGCATGAAAAACTTTTCCACATCAGTGCCCAAGCACTGCTCCGATGGCATAGCCGTTGGCATCGCACATGAGGTCGAAGGGCTCATTCCAGTCTGGTGCCACAACTATAGAGGCATTAACCAGCTTCTCTTTAAGGACCTGAAGCGCTCTCAAACAAGAATCATCAAATGAAAAATCGACATCTTTTTCTAATAACAAGCATAAAGGTTTAGAAATTTTAGAAAAGTCCCAAATGAATTGTCGATAAAAACCTCCACTTCTTACACCTTTAACACTTGTGGGGGTGGTAATTGCTTGATTACTTCGACTTTTCCTGGATCAACCTCTATTCCATTCTTGGTCACCCTGTGCCCGAGAACAATGCCCTACTTCACAATGAAGTGGCATTTTCCCAGTTCAAGACTAGATTGGTCTCAATGCATCTCCTCAAAACTTGCTTCAAACTCAGAATGCATTCCTCAAACATGTTATCAAATACTGAGAAATCGTTCATAAACAGTTCCATGTTGTGCTCAATCAAATCAGAGAAAATAGACATCATACAACGCTGAAACGTTGTCGACACATTGCACAAACTGAATGACATCCTTCTGAAGGCAAATATCCCATATGAACAAGTGAATGTTGTTTTCTCTTGGTCGTCAGGGGCTATTTCAACCTGATTATAACCTGAATAACCATCTAAAAAGCAATAGAAGGCTTTACCTGCCAGTTTTTCTAACATTTGATCGATGAAAGGCAAAGGAAAGTGGTCCTTTCTCGTGACTCTATTCACCCTCCTATAGTCCATGCACACTCTCCATCCTGTGATTGTTCTGGAGGGAATCAACTCATCTTTTCTATTCTGGACAACAATCATGCCACCCTTCTTTGTCACGCACTGCACCAGGATAACCCAAGAGCTATTGGATATGTGATAGATTATTCTGGCATCAAGCCATTTAATAATCTTTTTTTACAACTTCTTTCATGCTTGGGTTCATCCAAGGTCCAACCCAACGCTTGCTTATAGGTTTTTAATATTGCCATCAATCTTGCCTCTTGATCATTAGTGAGTTCAGTGGCAAAAATCATTGGCAGAGTTGAGTGATCACCTAGATAGGAGTACTTCAAGTGTTCTAGCAGTGTCTTAAGCTCCAACTCTGGTGGTTCCTTGATTGATGGTTTCTGTTTCTTTATCTCTCTGCCAGCCAATTGGAGTGTCTCAAAGTAATTCACATCTTCAGCCTCCAATACTGTATCCTCAGGTTTCTCAAACAGTTCAGCTATGTCGTCAAGCATGTTGGCATCACATTCTGCATCCTAGCAACTGTGCCATGTCCAAAGTATAAATGGCCTCCATCATCTCCTCGAATTGACATTCATTTGATTCATCTGCACATTTCAAAGCTTGAGACACATTAAAAGTAACATGTTGGTCATTCATTCGTATGGTTAGTTCCCCTTTATGAACATCAATTAGCGCCCTACCCGTGGCAAGGAATGGCCTACCCAAAATAATTGGCACATTAGTGTCAGCTTCATAATCTAAAATGATAAAATTATCTGGAAATATAAAATTGTCTACCTTTACCAACACATCATCAATCTTACCCTTGGGATGTGCATAGAATCAGTCTGCCAAGCTTCTTGAAAACAAATAGTGGCATCAAATTGACGTTGGCTCCTAAATCACACAATGCCTTACTCCATGAATTTATTGCCGATTGTACAAGGGATAGTAAAACTCCCTAGATCTTTAAGCTTTGGTGGCAATCAATTCAAGATCATGGCGGTGCATTCTTGCATGAGGGAAACAATCTCGAACTCTCCCAACTTCATCTTTTTGGAAAAGATGTCCTTCATGAATTTTACATAGTTGGACATTTGTTCAAGGGCCTCTACCAATGGAATGTTAATTTTTAATTGCTTAAGCACTTCGAAGAAACGCTTAAATTGTTGGTCCTTCTTGTGATTTTGAAGTCTGGCCAGAAATGGTGGCGGTGGATACACATATGCTGGCACTATCAGCTTTGCCGAGGCAGTGTTGTCATCCATTTTGGCATCAGTATGCTTTATGGCCTCATTCTGCTTGTCATCTTTGTTAACATCATCATTGGCACTAGTACTAGCATCCTGCTGAGCACTGACACTGTCATTAGTGTTGGCATCATTGTGGGCATCACCATTGGCGTCATCTTTTTTGTTTTTTCTCTTCTCTGAATTCTTCGGCTTGTCTGCTGGCAATGGTTTCCCAACTTGGCAGTCGCCGACTTCTTGGCAGTCATTTCTACCTCATAATGTTTACCACTTCGAAGGGTTATGACCTTGCACTACTCATTACCTTTGTGCCGAGCATCTTCAGTGTCACTTGGAAAAGCTATTTGTGGACGATTGTTGAGTGCATTCACAAGTTGTCCTATCTGAATCTCTAAATTCTATATTTAAGCTGCCAGAGTATGAACTATGACATTATCATGCTCTGTGTACTCTGTAAGATTGCCTCCTTGATTTAGTATTTGCTCTTGCTGGAAATTATTTTGAACTCTATACGGCATGGTATTTTGACAGAATGCTGGCATGGCATTTTGGTTTTGTCTCTGGGTATTCTGGCGTTGTGTATTGTACTAGTTTTCCCTCTTTAGTTCCCCAAGCTAAATTAGGGTGTTGCCTCCAACCTGTAATATAAGAGTTAGAGATAGAATTATAATAACGTCCAGAATTGCCAATGAAATTTACCGACGCAGGATGGGCAGGGCATTCATCCACATGGTGGTTCTCTCCACAAGTAGTGCAAAATGGCTCCAATGCTTTAACTACTTGGGACTCGTTTTTTTTGTAAAGTTCTCACCATGCTGGTGAGGTTGGAAAACTCGGCTTTGGTTGCAGTTCCAAGTCTAGCAACAACATTTTCAAAATCATTTATGGCTATCCTTTCAAGGATGCTAACGACTTCTGTATAATTTTTGTCATGAAATGATTTGGCTGCTGAAGTATCAACAACAGTCCTTGTCTGTGTGTTCAATCCGTTGTAGAAGTTTTGTATATGGGTCCGATTTGGGAACCCGTGCATAGAACACCTCCTCAACAAGTCTTTAAATCTTTCCCCATGCATCATAAAGGGTCTCATCCTCAGCCTGCCCAAAGGTAACTATCTCACCATAGAGCTTAGCAGTGAGTGTCGGTAGCTGAAATCGCGTTAGAAACTTTGGGCATAGATCTGCCCATGAAGGGACTGAGCCGGGTGGCAAGGAATTGAGCCAAGTCTTTACTCTCTCTCAAAGAAAAAGTAACTAAATTCAACTTCACATTATCCTCAAACACTACTGGTTGCTGAAATAATTGGCATATCTCCAAGAATTGCTTTAAACGCTACCTTGGATTCCCAGTTAGTGCTCCATCGAACTATCCTACTTTCAATAGAGTTGAGATCATTACAAGTTTAAGTTCGAAATTTGATGCATTTACCTCATTTCCAATGACTCCTAGCATTATGCTTATGATGTCATGTGTTGATTGCTCTCGAATGGGTCTCTCTTCTTCGACATTATTGATGGTATTATTATTGTGTAATGGTTTTCCTCCATTACCTGGTTGATTCTCATGATTGTTTTAAACACCAATTACTCCTCTATTTCCTTGATTTTCGTGATTCATCTCTCGAATCTTCTTTCTCAATCTACACAAAGTGCGTTCATCTCAAGGTCTAATGGTCTAACTACCCTCGCAGCACGTTTCCTAATCATACACTAATGAAAACATAAACAAAACAAAACAAAAAACAAAACAAGTAAAAACCTAAAAACAATCAAATCCGTTGCAATCCACGGCAACGGCGCCAAAAACTTGTAGACTCTCGGCGTGAATGATTAGTTGTTGGAAATAGGGCGTAAATGATATTGGAAAAGTGTTAACACAGTGCCAAGAAAATCTATTGCGTGCAAGCATATACGGTCTGCAAAGTGATAAATCAATTAAGCTAAGTGTCGATCCCACAAAGATTGCGTTTGGGATTCAATTGCTTTGCTAATTACTTGTCTTGTGAAAAATATGTTTTTGATGTAGAGTGGTTTTTGAAAATGAAAAGGTAATGGAAATACGAAAAGTAATTAAGACGTTGGCAATGAAGGTGTCTTAGCAAATGACGAGCGTTGGCAAGGAGTGTCTGGTTTTCACGCTATTTCTGTCATGCCAATCTTTCATAAATCCTATCTTGGCATTGTTTGCCGAACAAATTCAAAATGATAGCATTTCCTCTCTCTATAGCAATACCCTAAGTTAATTATTCAAAACCTTTATATCTCTATAATGAAGTTTTTCACAAGTTAATCCGATTAAGTCCCAATCTTTACTCCTGATAGGTAGATTTCACTTCCGAAGTAAGTTCGTCTACTTGAACATCTTCTATCGAAGCATCTCTCCTCAGTATCTGATTAAGTCCCAATCAGATTAGGGATGCCCTCATCGTGCCATTGCGCTTTTGGCATCGCAGCTCGACATGGTACTACCAATCGTGCTTGGCACTGCTTGTCCGCTATTTTTTCGTAGATTGATCCAAACCCTATTTTCTTACAGCCTAATCTGTCCTATTTTTTGGGGGTCATTATCTTCTTGGCCTGACATCAATTGTTCTACTTTGTCGACCGATGCTTGGCATTTAAGGTCCTTCTGTGCCAACAGCTACTCGGCATCCTCCTTGGCGTCATCTCTTTCATGGGTAATCTGCTCCTATTCTACCAACTGATGTGCCATCAACTATGCCATCCTACAAAAAGGTGCCAAAAACAACCCTTCACATTGGCATAACACTGAATCCTTACTCTTTATGCAATGCATGAATTTGCAACCTAAATGCAACTAAATATACTTAAAAGACAATGAAGATCATGTGAAATAAGCATAAAATTAGTACTTTTGGAGCGTCAACAATTGTGTTTGCCCAACTACATCCATGCCATCTCAGGTTCAAATCTTGACGGAGCTAAATTTGGGCTTATAATTTTCCTTTCCAAAGTCACCATTAGATGGTGATATGTGTCATTATTTAACTGGAAGATACATTTATTAAATTCAATTTTAAAAATCAAATTTATATAATATGTAAATAATGAAGACTAAATGTGTAATTATACTAATTTTGTTTAATAGCCACAACAATCTTTTCGTTATGTTTTAACGGTGGATAACTTGTTTGATACCACTTAATGACTTAAATAGTTATGTGGTCATATTGACACAATTGAAAGTATGGTGGTCATATCAACATCACCATTATAGTTAAGTGTTTATTTAAGTAGTTTACCCAAAATAAAAATTTAAGGTTGTAAGTTAACTTATTTAGGAGGAAATGTTATTCTTTTTTTAAAAAAAGAAAAAATACATATGAAAAATTATTTAGGGAAATCATTATTTACTGTAGTACCAAAGGGAAGTTGTATTCAACTGGATACAACTTTCATGGCACTTGCATAGGGTGTGGGATGTCATCTGCAGTTGTCGACGATTTTGGATTTTTGCATTTTTAGGACTAAACTAAAAAAATAAAAATTAGAGGGACTAAAATGAGAATTTGAAAAAATACTGAAACCAAAATGTATGTTTCCCTTTCTTATTTAAATGATAAGGACTAAAATAAATTTTTTTCAAATTAATTGGCGCCTAGCTACGAATATTGTGCAAAACTTTAAAAGATCATAACATTGTAATCGTGTGTTTGATTAAGGTGAATTTTTTAATCCATGTAACTTTTTGACATGTACATACTAGCAAGGAGATGTATTCGTTTCTTATTTTTTTTCATCAAAAAAAAAACATTGATTTAGCCTTTACTTTTAATTTTTTTTAATTTTTATTGCAAATTTGAACTCTTTGAATTCATTATTTTAACCTGACAGGCTTAAAATTTTGATTTTTCTATACCTATATATATATCATTATTCATAGAAATTTGATATTCGTAATCTTATTGCATTATGACAATTTTATTTTGGTCCCTGTAATTTTAATTTCCTTTTACTTGGGTCAATGTATCAAGAAAGAGAGCGAGAGATGGAACCATATTCAGATTTGTACGTTTGGGGTCAAAGGCGGATGCGGATCGAATCATAGAGCGTTTTCATGGATTTCGGCTTTACGAATACAAATTAAAGGTAATGATGGCGCAAAGGGAGACTAGGGATACGTTATGGAGAAGAAAACATGATAACACTGATTCAAGGACGAACAAGGAGATCCAGAAACAGTGGGATGATTATGATCATACAAACAATTCCAAAAGGAATCCAGTGAGGCAGCTTAACAAGGATGAGGATGGTGATGTTCGGGTCACAGAGAAAGAGCAGTCTAGAGTGGAAGCGAAACACAAATGCCTGGATGGGGTTGTTGATGCCGTTAAATGGGAAATTTTACAGAATTGCGCTTTGGGTTTTTGCCGTCAACCCAGCCAAATAGCGGATCTTGCAAATGAGATTACAAAGGAGAAATTGACAGGTTTTACGTTGATGCGAGTTGCGGGCTCTCTTGTATAATTCATGTTTGAAGATAAAGATTCGAAGAAAAGAATTTTGGAGACTAGGCGTCTAGAAGTATGGTTTGAAAATTTAATTGAATGGTCGCCTACATCATTTTTACCGAATCGAAGGGTATGGCTTTCAGTAAGTGGAATTCCTATTCATAGATGGTCTGAAGAAACATTTCAGAATATTACAACGATTTGGGGCGAACTCGTATGGATTTACATTGAGACTTTGGCGCCTTCGACGTTTAAACGATGTCGATTTCAGATCGAAACTGACTGGATTTCACACATATATGAAGTAATGGACTTGCGCATTAAAGATACCGTCTTCACAATTCGCATTACAGAAATTGAGGAAGCGATTGATCCTAAGTGTGATTGTAGTTGTGAGGCGGTGAACTGCTCGGAGGATACAATGAGTACTAAGGATTTGAACATGGATATGTCCAGTCCGGTTAAGGTGTCAATAAGTGGGGGGTCAGCAAAGGATACAGCGGTACCCAATTCTTTCTCTTGTTCGGCTCTAGGATCGAGCCAAATTGATCGTATGTGGAGTTAGAACAAGAGGGAGGATTGGCGTATCATGAGCACGGCAAGTTGGATGGCGGATGAAGATGTAAGCTTTTTCCATCGTGAAAGGAAAAGTCAGCGAATTCTGGATGTTTTGCCGAGTGATGTTGTGGTGGATGTTTTTCCAAAGAATGTGGGAGTACCGTGTGCTGAACTAGTTGCCGAAGAACTAGTAGCTGATGAATTGAGCCCACGTGTTGATGGGTCAAGGATAGAAATTCCTAGGGCTAATAAGGCTCAAACAATTGAATACAATGGAGATTTTAGAAGGCTGAAGTGAAGCTGGTAAAAAAGGGAAGAGGTCATCCGAAGAAAAACCAAAAATCATCAGAGGTAATTGCTAATGGCTCTTTTTCAGATTCTGACTTCTATAACCGGAAACGGATTATTTTAAGAGAAGCAGAGGAAACATTGAAATTGGGTAAACTGATTGTGGTGAAAACAATTGGAAACGAACAAGAAATTGTAAAGGATATCGCATGTATGATTGAAGCGCGAGAACGACAATAATTGCAAAGAGCGTTGAGTTTGTGGTCGTGGAATATGAGAGGGATTGGTTCAGCATTGAAGCGTAAATTGGTTCAACGCTTTTTGAGACAACAAAGGTGTGCGATGGTCATTTTATATGTGACTAAATTAAATACATCAAGTGATGGTATGGTGAATAAGATTTGGTTTACGAATGATTTTGTTTATGTGTTTACGCCTTCTTCGAATGTTTTTGACATTCGAGAGAGGAGACGAATTTGCTCGGTTCTTGGATGTTTGTTTTTGTGGTATAGTGGGAGTATATGTACTGTGTGTGGGAGGGGATCAAGTGAGTTTGTTAGGCGATATGTGGTGTGGTAATCTACAACGAGGTATGGTGGAATTGTTCATTGGATGTGGTGCGTGATATCCTTTGTGTCAATAGAGTGGTGTGGTGTGGTTTGTTAAAAGTGTGAGGATCAAATAGTATGGAAACACGCAACATCAGACCATTTTTTTGTTTGGTGCTTGACGTAATCTTTTGGCTTGGAAATTGCATCCGAGGGGGATTATTGTTGAGCTCATGTATTCATGTTTTATCGAGAAGCGAATTGCTCGGATGACTCTTTGGAGAGGGGTGGTGTTGATCGCACATCTTGGTTTTGCATGCTAGCGTAAATGTTTTGTGTTTTGGTTTCTTGCTTTAGTTTTTTCGTATTTGTTCGGTTTGTTTTAGCGTTTGTTATTTATCTCATACCCCTCGGTAATCTTTTCCTCCATTTAGGTGCAGGGATGTTTTTAATGAGGCCATGGGGTGTGATAGCACTATATGATACTTATTAATAAATTCATACTCTTTTGCCGGTAAAAAAACTCATTTTTTTAGATTTTTTTTTCAAAAAACATCTCAAATTTTGAATCTATCTCATTAAACTTGAATTTATGACTCAACCCTTTAACATGACTATTAAAATTCAATAGTTGTTATAAATAAAGTAACGGAGAACAATGGCAATTACAATGAACAAGAGAAAGATAGAGATTTGTATTATTCTCAATATAGACTTTTTTACAATGCCTTCTTCAAATCATCTATTTATAGGCATAAGAAGTACATAATGCATTGAACTCTAATTAGTAGAGATAATATTCCTAATGATAAAGTAAATAAAATCTCCTAGATAAAATTATTGTCATGATAGAAATCTATATAGATAAATATTCATAACACTCCCCCTTGGATGTCTATGAAGATTAGATGTCTATGAAGATAATGTGCCTCGTTAAAACCTTACTATGATAAAAACCCAGTGGAAAAAATTAGTGAAAGAAAAAAAGTACAAACATCTTTGATATACATAACATGTTGCCTCATTAAAAACCTTACCATGAAAACCCATTGGGGTAAAACCTTAGTTAAGGGAAAAGGAGTGCAACGTGTATTTACTCCCTCATGAAAACATCACATAAGATCTTTGAATCTTTATAATGCAATCTTGAATACTATTTTTCTGAAGATTGTGAGGGGTGAAACTTTGATGTAATATGTTTCATTTTGTCATCTTTGAGGTACCCACCTTTCGATTGAGATATAAATTTTGCATTATCTCCATACAAGATAGCTTTTATCTTATCTTGTAAAAGTAAATAACATATCTTCTGAATATGTTTGATCAATGGTCATACCCAAACACATTTTTGGCTTGTCTCGTGAATAAAAATGATTTGAAAAGATATATTGTATCCGTATTGAATCTTCTTTAAGATTCTTTCAATTTATGTTCGTTCATAGAAAAAACACACGTTTAAGTACTCGATCTTTAGGTCGAGACAAAACTTAATATCAAGATTCTTTTTTCTCAAATATTTTTTTAAATAACCAAATTCTTTGAAAGTTTTTCATGAGTTTCCAATTTGAAGCTCTTCAGGATTTCTAATGATATTCAAATTGTCATAATGAATCTTGATCCAAACTCCTTTGTAAAAAGCATAAGGAAATATGATCATTCTTATAATATTTCCTCAATAAGTATGTAACCCCTTTAACCCGGCCCAGACGGTTGAACCGAATTAAGAAGTTTACACGGGGAAAACCAAAGTCAACCCGAAAGTCAACCTTGATTAACGACCCTTTTTTTCTTTTTCTTTTTAAAACTTGTCCAGATGCACATTAACCTTAGATATGATCATTCAAACAACATGCTCAAAGATCATAAACATTAGAGATCAAACAGGGACCCAATTGAACAATTTACAACTTTAGGGACCAAATTGAAAATTCTGTAAATTATAAGGTCTTAACCCAAATTAAAGTTACCAACTTGTAATTAGTCAAGTTCCATGCTTCTTTGCCAAATTTCAACTCAAACGGACATTCCAAACTCATACAATTGCTCAAACAAGATTTAGGACCAAAATGCAAACATTTCAGAACATTAAACTACCAATGTCAGCCCTCAACGGTCACGTGTTCCGAAACAGGGAGAGCCTGTTTCGAATCGCGGGGCCGTTCCGCAACGCGTATCGAAACGAGGGCTGGCAGAAGGCTTTCCGTTTCGGAACGATGTCTCCCGTTTCGGACGCCTGGGCTGATTCAAGACACCCGTTCCGAAACGGTAGCCCCTGTTCCGAAACAGCCTGCACAGAATGCAGCAGATTGCTGGCTCAAACACACAATTGATCAACCAAACATGCTCCAAATGCAATCAAACCACACCATCAAGTTACTCCACACACAAGGAACAAATATGCATCAAAATCTAGATACGTGACCACCCCTAGATGCACCAACACATTAAACACATTCAATACTCATTCATGCTTTTAAACAAGAAGCATAGCAAATCTACTCAAGCATAAGATGATCCAAACGTTGCAACATAATCCACATGATTCAACATCATATACCAAACTTGTCCAACATACACAATCTCGTTACACATCAACACAAGATATTCTTCCCCCATTGCCTTTATTAACTATAGCTATTAACCGAGACATACATCTCAAGTGGAGTTCTCCTTGAATCCCTTGCTCCTCGCTGTTCCAACTTCAATTATCTGCATTGATGGACAAAAAGGAGCGTAAGCACATAATGCTTAGTGAGGAATGCTCAAAACCAAAACACCATCAATGCAGCGAGTCATAAAACCTCTCTGAAAAGCAACTCGATTTGTTAAACCAAGCTGTAACGCCCCGGTTTTGGGCTTGGAAGTCTTGGGCGTTGACCGGTTGGTCAAAGTGCTGTTCGAATCGTAAGAGGTTAAATTAGGAAAGCCTAGTTCGGGTTGCATTAAAAATATGGAAAAATGTTCTAAAATCATCTTTTAATATAATTAAGTGAACTGTGAAATCAATTTTGGAAAATGAGTTTCGGAAATGTGACATTTTGGCTAGTGACCAAAATGTAAATTTTTTGAAAGTTTGGTGGCTATTTTATAAAGGGTTGAAACTTTGAATCTTTAAGGAGCTATTTACCCAAAGGGAGTTTCTCCAGATTTTTCTAAGATATTTTGACTCATAATTCTGATTTTAAAGAAAACAAAAAGGAGGGAAGCTCATTTTAAGCATTTTCTCATCTAACTTCCCATTTTCTTTCTCTCTTTTTCTCTCAACCCAAACACTTCATTTCCAGAGTTTCAATTCTGATTTTCTCACCTAAAATCCTCCTTTCAACTCTCAATTGATTGCAAATCATTGTATCTTCAAAACCTCTTCAATTGCTTCAAGTTTCATCAAGGTTTTCCATTCCAAAAAGAGGAGAAACTCAAGTTTGGAGGTAAGAACGTCCTTCTCCTCTGAACTTCAAGTTCTTTAATGAAATTCCTAAGTTTTCAATCCTAATTTGTTGTTTAATTAAAGGCTTTTAAGTTGATTTATGGATCTTGGCTAATTATGCAAGATTTTGATGATTTCACATGATTTTCGTTTGATCTGTTAAATCTGTGTTTTGAGAAGTGTTTTTGATGTTAAATGATCATTAAATTGATGTGGAAATGAGTTTTGATTGATGCAATCCCGGATAGGTTGAGTTTCCTAAGTTTAGCTTGTGTTTTAAGGTAGCTTTTGTGGTGATCTTGTGGATCTGGTGTTGCTGGAGGTATAAGGATGGTTGTAGGTTGTTTTTAGATGTTAAAGGATGTTAATGGAAGTGAGGTTTTGCTGGTTTATGGCTGGGCTTTGTTTAGAAGTGTTTCGGATGCATTTTCGGTTGTGTTTGGTGGCCGAAAATGGAGGTTTTGTGAGAGCAGCGAGTTTAGGTGCTTTCATTGAAGCAATTAATGCATGATGATGCATTAATCCTCTGCTTTAATGTGTTGAAACAGGGGAGGCATCCTTGGATCCAAGAATTGTTGATCCGGAGGCTTGATTTGGTGCTTTGGCTTGAAGCAAAGTGGAAATCGGTGAGTGGATTTGTGAAAATGGGTTTCGGCTTTGAAACCAAGGTTTTGGGGGCTTAGTTTAAGTCTAAACAACTTTGCTAAGCTCAAGTGTAAGTTTTCGGATTACTCTCTAAGTGGTGGCCATGTTTTGGTGTGATGCAAATGATGACTTGCATGTTTTGTTTACTGTTTTGAAAGCATGTTTTAGCATGATAATTGCTGGTGTTTTAGCATGATATATGCTGATGTTTAAAGCCATGTGTTGAGGGTAACTCTAGGTAAGAGTACCTTGTTTTTATGCATTGTTTAAATGTGAATTTAATGCTTTGAAATGCATGATGAAATGGCTTGGTTTAATGCTTTAAAACAGTGGATTATATGATGTATAAAGTGTATATTGGCAAGTGATGGTTTGTAAAAGTGAAGGTCACTAAGGTGGTTAAAAGTCCTTGAGTGAGCCTCGTTACCTAAGATCATCAAGGTGTTTAAAAGTCCTTGGATGAATCTTGTTGCGGACACTAAGGTGGTTAAAAGTCCTTAGGTGCTCCTTTCCATGGTGTTTAAAAGTCCATGGGGCCAAGGTGTTTAAAAGTCCTTGGGGCCAAGGTGTTTAAAAGTCCTTGGGGTGATTCAAGCTACGGACACAAAGGTGGTTAAAAGTCCTTGTGTGGTCCTCATTCATGGTGTTTAAAAGTCCATGGCCAAGGTGTTTAAAAGTCCTTGGGGCCAAGGTGTTTAAAAGTCCTTGGGGAAAGTTGTTGAACTTGATTTCATAAATGAAATGTATCACTTGAGCCAATATGACATGTATAGTACATTGAGATGCATGAGATGCATGATTTAATGATAATGTGGAAGCATGAGATGCTTGTTTAAATGTTATTTGAAGCATGGAATTGCTTGATTTAAAGTATGCTTGAGCATGTACAATGGTTGATTATAAGCATGTTTTATAAATGGTTTTTAATGCATTATTGAATGGTTTTTAAAGAGCACTCCTCACTAAGCTTTGGCTTACGCTCTCTCGTTTTCTTGATTCAATAATGCAGAGCATTAGAGTACATTGAGGGGCAGCAAGAGGAGGCAAGCAAACAAGTACAAGTAAAGCTCAATGTATGAAGGTTTTATAAGTTCTTTTAGCTTTTGGTTGATTTGGCAATGGGGGACCAATGTGTATGTTTGGGAGGTGTTTGAGACTCCCTATGGATGTTAAATGTTGTTTGAATTGCTGGTTTTTGGCGTGGATTCCTATTCCTTGCTTATGAAGGTTTATTGCTTGAATAGTAGCTTAAGTAAGAAGCATGCTTTACAAATTGGGGTTTTTCGCATGTGTTGATTATATGCTGAATTGATGATGCAAATATGTCTTATACATGTTGAATTGCATGTTGGTAAAGTTTGGTAGCATTTGGAGCATGTTTGAATGATCAATTGCATGTTTTGGTATGCTAGTTGCTGAAATCTGAGCTTGGCGTTTCGGAACAGTGTGCACCGTTTCGGAACGGGTGCCTAGAATGAACCCAGGGGTCCGAAACGGGGTGCACCGTTTCGAAACGGTTTGGTCTCTGCCAGACCCCCGTTGCGGAACTGGTTTCGGAACGGCCCGTGTTTCGGAACAGGGTCAACCTGTTTCGGAACGGTCGACCGTTGGGGGCTGACATGGGCAGTTATATGTTTTGAAATGTTTGCGTTTTGGTCCTGAATCTTGTTTGTGCAATTGTATGAGTTTGAGAAGTCCTTTTGAGCTGAAATTTCACAGAGAAGCATGAAACCTGACTAATTTCAAGTTATTAACTTTAATTTGGGTTAAGTCCCTTAATTTATCAGAATTTACAATTTGGTCCCTAAAGTTGTAATCTGTTCAATTGGGTCCCTGTTTGATCTCTGATGTTTGTGATCTTTTGATATGTTGTTTGTATGATCACAATTAAGGTTAATGTGCATCTAGACAAGATTAAAAAGAAAAAAAAGGGTCGTTAATCAAGGTTGACTTTCGGGTTGACTTTGGTTTTCCCCGTGTGACTTTCTTAATTCGGGTCAACCGTCTAGACCGGGTTAAGGGGGTTACATTTGGTGGTATCAGAGCTGAGTTCTCGAGTAATTGGGAATGTGTGTATGCATGATTGAAGCATGGTTTGATATGTATGCTTGTTGTGTGAAAGCATGATCAGTGATTTGAGATGATGATGTGTATGTGATGCAGTTGTGATGATGCATGATGAGGGTACCCATTGCCAAACAAAAGCTAAAGAGATGATGTTGTTTTTGAAAGAAATTGAGCTTGAATACTTGGAATTTGCTTACCTTGTTGGTCCTGACTTGTTTTATTTTGTATTGTTATGCATGGTAAAGTATGGCACCACGTAGAGAGTTAAGGAGTAGCGCGAGAGCTACGACCCCGGAAGGGAATGTGAATGAGGAAAATACGGGTAGTGCTGTGTTACCTCCTCCTCCACCCGGTGGTGGCGGTGCGGAGAGGGGAAGAGCTGGAGCTGAGGCAGCTGGTGCTAGAGCTGCAGGACCTGAGGTTGGTCAGGGGCAAGCGATGCCTGACATGTCTGTGTTGGTACAAGCTATTGCGGGTGCTTTTCGAGCAGCAGTAGCTGGAGCTCAAGGAGCTGGGCATCAGGGAGATGCTGGAGCTAGATTACCCTTAGAGCGTCTGCGCAGTCTTGGTGGGACTGAGTTTAGGGGTATGTCGGCTGAGAGGTCAGAAGCCTGGCTGGAGAGTACCAAGCGTGTCTTGGGACAGATGAGTTGCACTGATGTGCAAAAGCTGGGATGTGTGGTGTCTCTGCTGAAAGGTGATGCTTATACGTGGTGGACGACCACAATCTCTGGAATGGCTGATGCTGATGTTACTTGGACGTTCTTTCAGCATGCGTTCAAGAGGAGATATCTGGGAGTTAGATATCTGGATGAGAAGAAGCGTGAATTCATGTCTCTGGCCCAAGGGAGCATGAGTGTGGCTGAGTATGAGGTACAGTTCGTACGCCTTAGCCAGTATGCACCGGAGCTGATACCTGATGAGCGCGAGAGGTGCGAAAGGTTCCGTTATGGCTTGGTGACGGAAGTTAAGACCTATATGTTGGCTGCGGAGTACAATGATTTTGATGTGTTGGTGAGTCGGTCCAAGGACATTGAGATGAACTTGAGTTTGTCTGCGAAGGGTGCTGGAGCTAGTTCTGGGAAGAGAACTGCTGAGTATAGTTCCGGTGGTGGACGGAACAAGAGGGGACGTGATCAGAGGTTTCAGTCCTCATCCAAGAGAGGTGGAGGTGCACCTGCTAGGGGTGGCAATGCTAGAGCTGACCCTAGTGCTTGTTGGATTTGTGGTTCCCGTGGTCACTTGAAGCGTGACTGTCCTCGTGCTGGGAGGGAGGTGCAAGCTCCTGTTGTGGCAGCTGGTTATGAGTGCTGGAACTGTGGTTCTGCTGACCATTTGAGGCGTGATTGTCCGAGGATGGCTGGTGGTCAAGAGCGTGCTCCTGTTGTTGCAGCACCGCAGAGAGGTCGTGGGCGCGGCCGTGGTAATTTTCAGAGGCGAGAGGAAGGTGGTCGTGGAGTAGCTCATGTGGTAGCTATTCAACCTGAGGGTGGAGGCCAAGCGAGGGTGTATGCTCAGCGCGAGGGAAGGAATGATGCTGATGTGATTGCAGGTACCTTTACTTTGCAATCCTTGTCATTGCTTTCTTTGATTGATTCTGGATCTACGCATTCATACATTCTTCGTGAGCATGCTGAGTTGCTTGGTTTGCCTGTTGAGTCTTTGGATGTTGGTGTTAGAGTCACTAGTTCTTTTGGTGAAACTGTTGTGACTCGTAAGCTTTATAGAAGGTGTCCTTTGGTTGTTCAAGAGCATGTCTTTCATGTTGATCTTATGGAGTTGCCCTTTTATGGTTTTGATGTGATCCTTGGTATGGATTGGCTTGCTGAGCATCGTGCTGTTGTGGATTGTGAGAATAAGCGGGTTTCGCTTAAGCTTGCGGATGATTATGAAGTGGTGGTGGTGGGTGAGAATGTAAAGTTTCTTGCCAATGTTGTTTCTACCTTGGAGGCGAGCAGGATGCTGAGGCAAGGTTGTGAAGCTTTTCTGGCCTTCGTGATGAATCCTAGTTCTAAGGAGTTGAGGGTGCAAGATATCAGGGTTGTGAAGGAGTTTCCCGATGTTTTTCCTGAGGAGTTGCCTGGGTTACCTCCTAATCGCGAGGTGGAGTTTGGTATTGAGCTGTATGAGAATACCACTCCTGTGTCCATTACTCCCTATAGAATGGCACCTAAGGAGCTGAAGACGCAGTTGCAAGAGCTGCTTGATCGTGGTTTTATCCGGCCGAGTGTTTCGCCTTGGGGTGCTCCTGTCTTGTTTGTGAAGAAGAAAGATGGCACGATGAGGATGTGCATTGATTACCGTCAGCTGAACAAGTTGACTATCAAGAATCGGTATCCTTTGTCGAGGATTGATGATCTCTTTGATCAATTTCGGGGAGCTGCTGTGTTCTCTAAGATTGACTTGAGGTCAGGGTATTATCAGTTGAAGGTGAAGGATGTGGATGTGCCTAAGACAGCTTTCAGGACAAGGTATGGGCATTATGAGTTCCTGGTGATGCCGTTTGGTCTGACAAATGCTCCTGCTGCTTTCATGGACATGATGAATCGTGTTTTTCATGAATACCTGGACAAGTTCGTTGTGGTGTTCATTGATGATATCCTTGTGTACTCGCGTACTGAGGAAGAGCACGAAGAGCATTTGAGGATTGTGTTGCAAGATTTGTTGGAGAATCAGCTTTATGCTAAGCTGAGCAAGTGTGAGTTTTGGCTTAGAGAGGTGGTTTTTCTTGGGCATGTGGTCTCAGCTGAGGGGATTCGTGTTGATCCTCAGAAGATTGAAGCAGTGATGAATTGGAAAGTTCCTAAGTTTGTTCAGGAGGTTCGTAGTTTCCTTGGTTTGGCAGGATACTACCGAAGATTTGTGGATGGTTTTTCCAAGATTGCTGCTCCTTTGACGAAGTTGCTACAGAAAGATGTTAAGTATGAGTGGACAGAAGCGAGACAGCAAGCTTTTGAGAAGCTGAAGATGGCTTTGACTCAAGCTCCTATCTTGATTCAGCCTGAATCAGGGAAAGAGTTTGTAGTCTACAGTGATGCATCCTATGTTGGTTTGGGGTGTGTGCTGATGCAAGAGGGTAAGGTTGTGGCTTATGCGTCACGGCAGTTGAAGGTGCATGAGCGCAATTATCCTACGCATGATATTGAGCTGGCTGCAGTGGTTTTTGCTCTGAAGATCTGGAGGCATTATCTGTATGGTGAGAAGTGTACGGTGTACACGGATCATAAGAGTTTGAGGTATCTGATGTCTCAGAAGGAGTTGAATCTTAGGCAGCGACGTTGGTTGGAGTTGCTCAAGGATTATGATCTGACGATAGAGTATCATCCAGGAAAGGCCAATGTTGTTGCGGATGCCTTGAGTAGGAAGGTAGCTGTTGAGCTGAGAGCTATGTTTACTAGCTTGAGCATATCGCATGATGGTGGTCTTGTTGCTGAGTTGCAAGTGAAACCATCGTTGGTTCAGTTGATCAAGGATAAGCAGTTGTTGGATGATTCCTTGGTGTCTCATGTTCAGGATATCGCGGAGGGTAGACCTTCGGATTTCTGCTTTAATGAGGATGGGGTGTTGTGTTTTGGTAGTCGAATAGTAGTGCCTGCAGATGCTGAGTTGAGGCGTGCTATTCTAGCTGAAGGTCATAGTAGTCCTTTTGCTATGCATCCTGGTAGTAAAAAGATGTATCGCGATCTTCGTGATGAATACTATTGGGTAGGTTTGAAGAAGAATGTGGCAGAGTTCGTGAGCAAGTGTTTGGTGTGTCAGCGAGTTAAGGCTGAACATCAGGTTCCTTCTGGTTTGTTGCAACCGCTGAAAATCCCTGAATGGAAGTGGGAGAGGGTTACCATGGATTTTGTATCTGGTTTACCTTTGTCTCCGTCGAAGAAGAATTCTGTTTGGGTGATTGTGGATCGCTTGACGAAGTGTGCGCATTTCTTGCCTGTGCATACTACGTTTTCTTTGGATAAGCTGGCAGAGCTGTACATTGCTGAGGTTGTGAGGTTGCATGGTGTGCCTAAGTCGATTGTGTCGGATAGGGATCCGAGGTTCACGTCGCGTTTTTGGCAGTGTTTGCATCAAGCTCTGGGTACAAGGTTGCATTTCAGTACATCCTATCATCCTCAGTCGGATGGTCAGTCTGAGCGAGTTATTCAGATTTTGGAGGATATGTTGAGATGCTGTGTGATAGAGTTCCAAGGTTCTTGGGAGAAGCATCTGCCTTTGGTTGAGTTCGCTTACAACAACAGTTATCAGGCGAGTATACAGATGGCACCTTATGAGGCTCTGTATGGGAGGAGGTGTAGGACTCCTCTGTGTTGGGCTGAAACTGGTCAAAAGTTGGTTTCGATGCCTGCTTTGTTGAAGGGGACCACCGAGAAAGTGAAGCTCATTTGTGAGCGGTTGAAGGCTGCTTCTGATCGGCAGAAATCTTACGCGGATTTGAAGCGTAAGGAGATAGAGTTTTTGGTGGGTGATCGCGTGTTCTTGAAGGTTTCGCCTTGGAAGAAGGTGATGAGGTTTGGTCGGAAGGGTAAGCTGAGCCCTAGATACATTGGACCGTATGAGGTTGTTGAGCGTGTGGGTCCTGTTGCGTATCGGTTGGGGTTACCTCAGGAGCTGGAGAAGATCCACGATGTGTTCCATGTTTCTATGCTCCGGAAGTATAGATCTGATCCTTCGCATGTGATGCCTGTGGAGGAAGTGGAATTGAATCCGGATTTGACCTATGATGAGGAACCGGTGAAGGTTCTGGATTCGGATAGCAAAGTTCTTCGTGGCAAGACCATTGAGTTGGTGAAGGTGCTGTGGAAGCATCGCGGTGTTGAGGAAGCCACGTGGGAGAGGAAGGAAGATATGTTGAAGCAGTTTCCTTATCTCTTTTCTTCAGGTAAATTTCGAGGACGAAATTTCTTAAGGGGGGGAGAGTTGTAACGCCCCGGTTTTGGGCTTGGAAGTCTTGGGCGTTGACCGGTTGGTCAAAGTGCTGTTCGAATCGTAAGAGGTTAAATTAGGAAAGCCTAGTTCGGGTTGCATTAAAAATATGGAAAAATGTTCTAAAATCATCTTTTAATATAATTAAGTGAACTGTGAAATCAATTTTGGAAAATGAGTTTCGGAAATGTGACATTTTGGCTAGTGACCAAAATGTAAATTTTTTGAAAGTTTGGTGGCTATTTTATAAAGGGTTGAAACTTTGAATCTTTAAGGAGCTATTTACCCAAAGGGAGTTTCTCCAGATTTTTCTAAGATATTTTGACTCATAATTCTGATTTTAAAGAAAACAAAAAGGAGGGAAGCTCATTTTAAGCATTTTCTCATCTAACTTCCCATTTTCTTTCTCTCTTTTTCTCTCAACCCAAACACTTCATTTCCAGAGTTTCAATTCTGATTTTCTCACCTAAAATCCTCCTTTCAACTCTCAATTGATTGCAAATCATTGTATCTTCAAAACCTCTTCAATTGCTTCAAGTTTCATCAAGGTTTTCCATTCCAAAAAGAGGAGAAACTCAAGTTTGGAGGTAAGAACGTCCTTCTCCTCTGAACTTCAAGTTCTTTAATGAAATTCCTAAGTTTTCAATCCTAATTTGTTGTTTAATTAAAGGCTTTTAAGTTGATTTATGGATCTTGGCTAATTATGCAAGATTTTGATGATTTCACATGATTTTCGTTTGATCTGTTAAATCTGTGTTTTGAGAAGTGTTTTTGATGTTAAATGATCATTAAATTGATGTGGAAATGAGTTTTGATTGATGCAATCCCGGATAGGTTGAGTTTCCTAAGTTTAGCTTGTGTTTTAAGGTAGCTTTTGTGGTGATCTTGTGGATCTGGTGTTGCTGGAGGTATAAGGATGGTTGTAGGTTGTTTTTAGATGTTAAAGGATGTTAATGGAAGTGAGGTTTTGCTGGTTTACGGCTGGGCTTTGTTTAGAAGTGTTTCGGATGCATTTTCGGTTGTGTTTGGTGGCCGAAAATGGAGGTTTTGTGAGAGCAGCGAGTTTAGGTGCTTTCATTGAAGCAATTAATGCATGATGATGCATTAATCCTCTGCTTTAATGTGTTGAAACAGGGGAGGCATCCTTGGATCCAAGAATTGTTGATCCGGAGGCTTGATTTGGTGCTTTGGCTTGAAGCAAAGTGGAAATCGGTGAGTGGATTTGTGAAAATGGGTTTCGGCTTTGAAACCAAGGTTTTGGGGGCTTAGTTTAAGTCTAAACAACTTTGCTAAGCTCAAGTGTAAGTTTTCGGATTACTCTCTAAGTGGTGGCCATGTTTTGGTGTGATGCAAATGATGACTTGCATGTTTTGTTTACTGTTTTGAAAGCATGTTTTAGCATGATAATTGCTGGTGTTTTAGCATGATATATGCTGATGTTTAAAGCCATGTGTTGAGGGTAACTCTAGGTAAGAGTACCTTGTTTTTATGCATTGTTTAAATGTGAATTTAATGCTTTGAAATGCATGATGAAATGGCTTGGTTTAATGCTTTAAAACAGTGGATTATATGATGTATAAAGTGTATATTGGCAAGTGATGGTTTGTAAAAGTGAAGGTCACTAAGGTGGTTAAAAGTCCTTGAGTGAGCCTCGTTACCTAAGATCATCAAGGTGTTTAAAAGTCCTTGGATGAATCTTGTTGCGGACACTAAGGTGGTTAAAAGTCCTTAGGTGCTCCTTTCCATGGTGTTTAAAAGTCCATGGGGCCAAGGTGTTTAAAAGTCCTTGGGGCCAAGGTGTTTAAAAGTCCTTGGGGTGATTCAAGCTACGGACACAAAGGTGGTTAAAAGTCCTTGTGTGGTCCTCATTCATGGTGTTTAAAAGTCCATGGCCAAGGTGTTTAAAAGTCCTTGGGGCCAAGGTGTTTAAAAGTCCTTGGGGAAAGTTGTTGAACTTGATTTCATAAATGAAATGTATCACTTGAGCCAATATGACATGTATAGTACATTGAGATGCATGAGATGCATGATTTAATGATAATGTGGAAGCATGAGATGCTTGTTTAAATGTTATTTGAAGCATGGAATTGCTTGATTTAAAGTATGCTTGAGCATGTACAATGGTTGATTATAAGCATGTTTTATAAATGGTTTTTAATGCATTATTGAATGGTTTTTAAAGAGCACTCCTCACTAAGCTTTGGCTTACGCTCTCTCGTTTTCTTGATTCAATAATGCAGAGCATTAGAGTACATTGAGGGGCAGCAAGAGGAGGCAAGCAAACAAGTACAAGTAAAGCTCAATGTATGAAGGTTTTATAAGTTCTTTTAGCTTTTGGTTGATTTGGCAATGGGGGACCAATGTGTATGTTTGGGAGGTGTTTGAGACTCCCTATGGATGTTAAATGTTGTTTGAATTGCTGGTTTTTGGCTTGGATTCCTATTGCTTGCTTATGAAGGTTTATTGCTTGAATAGTAGCTTAAGTAAGAAGCATGCTTTACAAATTGGGGTTTTTCGCATGTGTTGATTATATGCTGAATTGATGATGCAAATATGTCTTATACATGTTGAATTGCATGCTGGTAAAGTTTGGTAGCATTTGGAGCATGTTTGAATGATCAATTGCATGTTTTGGTATGCTAGTTGCTGAAATCTGAGCTTGGCGTTTCGGAACAGTGTGCACCGTTTCGGAACGGGTGCCTGGAATGAACCCAGGGGTCCGAAACGGGGTGCACCGTTTCGAAACGGTTTGGTCTCTGCCAGACCCCCGTTGCGGAACTGGTTTCGGAACGGCCCGTGTTTCGGAACAGGGTCAACCTGTTTCGGAACGGTCGACCGTTGGGGGCTGACATGGGCAGTTATATGTTTTGAAATGTTTGCGTTTTGGTCCTGAATCTTGTTTGTGCAATTGTATGAGTTTGAGAAGTCCTTTTTAATCCATGTAACTTTTTGACATGTACATACTAGCAAGGAGATGTATTCGTTTCTTATTTTTTTTCATCAAAAAAAAAAACATTGATTTAGCCTTTACTTTTAATTTTTTTTAATTTTTATTGCAAATTTGAACTCTTTGAATTCATTATTTTAACCTGACAGGCTTAAAATTTTGATTTTTCTATACCTATATATATATCATTATTCATAGAAATTTGATATTCGTAATCTTATTGCATTATGACAATTTTATTTTGGTCCCTGTAATTTTAATTTCCTTTTACTTGGGTCAATGTATCAAGAAAGAGAGCGAGAGATGGAACCATATTCAGATTTGTACGTTTGGGGTCAAAGGCGGATGCGGATCGAATCATAGAGCGTTTTCATGGATTTCGGCTTTACGAATACAAATTAAAGGTAATGATGGCGCAAAGGGAGACTAGGGATACGTTATGGAGAAGAAAACATGATAACACTGATTCAAGGACGAACAAGGAGATCCAGAAACAGTGGGATGATTATGATCATACAAACAATTCCAAAAGGAATCCAGTGAGGCGGCTTAACAAGGATGAGGATGGTGATGTTCGGGTCACAGAGAAAGAGCAGTCTAGAGTGGAAGCGAAACACAAATGCGTGGATGGGGTTGTTGATGCCGTTAAATGGGAAATTTTACAGAATTGCGCTTTGGGTTTTTGCCGTCAACCCAGCCAAATAGCGGATCTTGCAAATGAGATTACAAAGGCGAAATTGACAGGTTTTACGTTGATGCGAGTTGCGGGCTCTCTTGTATAATTCATGTTTGAAGATAAAGATTCGAAGAAAAGAATTTTGGAGACTAGGCGTCTAGAAGTATGGTTTGAAAATTTAATTGAATGATCGCCTACATCATTTTTACCGAATCGAAGGGTATGGCTTTCAGTAAGTGGAATTCCTATTCATAGATGGTCTGAAGAAACATTTAAGAATATTACAACGATTTGGGGCGAACTCGTATGGATTTACATTGAGACTTTGGCGCCTTCGACGTTTAAACGATGTCGATTTCAGATCGAAACTGACTGGATTTCACACATAGATGAAGTAATGGACTTGCGCATTAAAGATACCGTCTTCACAATTCGCATTACAGAAATTGAGGAAGCGATTGATCCTAAGTGTGATTGTAGTTGTGAGGCGGTGAACTGCTCGGAGGATACAATGAGTACTAAGGATTTGAACATGGATATGTCCAGTCCGGTTAAGGTGTCAATAAGTGGGGGGTCAGCAAAGGATACAGCGGTACCCAATTCTTTCTCTTGTTCGGCTCTAGGATCGAGCCAAATTGATCGTATGTGGAGTTAGAACAAGAGGGAGGATTGGCGTATCATGAGCACGGCAAGTTGGATGGCGGATGAAGATGTAAGCTTTTTCCATCGTGAAAGGAAAAGTCAGCGAATTCTGGATGTTTTGCCGAGTGATGTTGTGGTGGATGTTTTTCCAAAGAATGTGGGAGTACCGTGTGCTGAACTAGTTGCCGAAGAACTAGTAGCTGATGAATTGAGCCCACGTGTTGATGGGTCAAGGATAGAAATTCCTAGGGCTAATAAGGCTCAAACAATTGAATACAATGGAGATTTTAGAAGGCTGAAGTGAAGCTGGTAAAAAAGGGAAGAGGTCATCCGAAGAAAAACCAAAAATCATCAGAGGTAATTGCTAATGGCTCTTTTTCAGATTCTGACTTCTATAACCGGAAACGGATTATTTTAAGAGAAGCAGAGGAAACATTGAAATTGGGTAAACTGATTGTGGTGAAAACAATTGGAAACGAACAAGAAATTGTAAAGGATATCGCATGTATGATTGAAGCGCGAGAACGACAATAATTGCAAAGAGCGTTGAGTTTGTGGTCGTGGAATATGAGAGGGATTGGTTCAGCATTGAAGCGTAAATTGGTTCAACGCTTTTTGAGACAACAAAGGTGTGCGATGGTCATTTTATATGTGACTAAATTAAATACATCAAGTGATGGTATGGTGAATAAGATTTGGTTTACGAATGATTTTGTTTATGTGTTTACGCCTTCTTCGAATGTTTTTGACATTCGAGAGAGGAGACGAATTTGCTCGGTTCTTGGATGTTTGTTTTTGTGGTATAGTGGGAGTATATGTACTGTGTGTGGGAGGGGATCAAGTGAGTTTGTTAGGCGATATGTGGTGTGGTAATCTACAACGAGGTATGGTGGAATTGTTCATTGGATG
Organism: Hibiscus tridactylites; assembly: GCA_958450335.1. NCBI lineage: Eukaryota > Viridiplantae > Streptophyta > Magnoliopsida > Malvales > Malvaceae > Hibiscus > Hibiscus tridactylites. Next base: position 26,786,730 of record OY288292.1, read on the forward strand.
TGGTGCGTGATATCCTTTGTGTCAATAGAGTGGTGTGGTGTGGTTTGTTAAAAGTGTGAGGATCAAATAGTATGGAAACACGCAACATCAGACCATTTTTTTGTTTGGTGCTTGACGAAATCTTTTGGCTTGGAAATTGCATCCGAGGGGGATTATTGTTGAGCTCATGTATTCATGTTTTATCGAGAAGCGAATTGCTCGGATGACTCTTTGGAGAGGGGTGGTGTTGATCGCACATCTTGGTTTTGCATGCTAGCGTAAATGTTTTGTGTTTTGGTTTCTTGCTTTAGTTTTTTCGTATTTGTTCGGTTTGTTTTAGCGTTTGTTATTTATCTCATACCCCTCGGTAATCTTTTCCTCCATTTAGGTGCAGGGATGTTTTTAATGAGGCCATGGGGTGTGATTGCACTATATGATACTTATTAATAAATTCATACTCTTTTGCCGGTAAAAAAACTCATTTTTTTAGATTTTTTTTTCAAAAAACATCTCAAATTTTGAATCTATCTCATTAAACTTGAATTTATGACTCAACCCTTTAACATGACTATTAAAATTCAATAGTTGTTATAAATAAAGTAACGGAGAACAATGGCAATTACAATGAACAAGAGAAAGATAGAGATTTGTATTATTCTCAATATAGACTTTTTTACAATGCCTTCTTCAAATCATCTATTTATAGGCATAAGAAGTACATAATGCATTGAACTCTAATTAATAGAGATAATATTCCTAATGATAAAGTAAATAAAATCTCCTAGATAAAATTATTGTCATGATAGAAATCTATATAGATAAATATTCATAACACTCCCCCTTGGATGTCTATGAAGATTAGATGTCTATGAAGATAATGTGCCTCGTTAAAACCTTACTATGATAAAAACCCAGTGGAAAAAATTAGTGAAAGAAAAAAAGTACAAACATCTTTGATATACATAACATGTTGCCTCATTAAAAACCTTACCATGAAAACCCATTGGGGTAAAACCTCAGTTAAGGGAAAAGGAGTGCAACGTGTATTTACTCCCTCATGAAAACATCACATAAGATCTTTGAATCTTTATAATGCAATCTTGAATACTATTTTTCTGAAGATTGTGAGGGGTGAAACTTTGATGTAATATGTTTCATTTTGTCATCTTTGAGATACCCACCTTTCGATTGAGATATAAATTTTGCATTATCTCCATACAAGATAGCTTTTATCTTATCTTGTAAAAGTAAATAACATATCTTCTGAATATGTTTGATCAATGGTCATACCCAAACACATTTTTGGCTTGTCTCGTGAATAAAAATGATTTGAAAAGATATATTGTATCCGTATTGAATCTTCTTTAAGATTCTTTCAGTTTATGTTCGTTCATAGAAAAAACACACGTTTAAGTACTCGATCTTTAGGTCGAGACAAAACTTAATATCAAGATTCTTTTTTCTCAAATATTTTTTTAAATAACCAAATTCTTTGAAAGTTTTTCATGAGTTTCCAATTTGAAGCTCTTCAGGATTTCTAATGATATTCAAATTGTCATAATGAATCTTGATCCAAACTCCTTTGTAAAAAGCATAAGGAAATATGATCATTCTTATAATATTTCCTCAATAAGTATGTAACCCCTTTAACCCGGCCCAGACGGTTGAACCGAATTAAGAAGTTTACACGGGGAAAACTAAAGTCAACCCGAAAGTCAACCTTGATTAACGACCCTTTTTTTCTTTTTCTTTTTAAAACTTGTCCAGATGCACATTAACCTTAGATATGATCATTCAAACAACATGCTCAAAGATCATAAACAATAGAGATCAAACAGGGACTCAATTGAACAATTTACAACTTTAGGGACCAAATTGAAAATTCTGTAAATTATAAGGTCTTAACCCAAATTAAAGTTACCAACTTGTAATTAGTCAAGTTCCATGCTTCTCTGCCAAATTTCAACTCAAACGGACATTCCAAACTCATACAATTGCTCAAACAAGATTTAGGACCAAAATGCAAACATTTCAGAACATTAAACTACCAATGTCAGCCCCCAACGGTCATGTGTTCCGAAACAGGGAGAGCCTGTTTCGTAACGCGGGGCCGTTCCGCAACGCGTATCGAAACGAGGGCTGGCAGAAGGCTTTCCGTTTCGGAACGATGTCTCCCGTTTCGGACGCCTGGGCTGATTCAAGACACCCGTTCCGAAACGGTAGCCTCTGTTCCGAAACAGCCTGCACAAAATGCAGCAGATTGCTGGCTCAAACACACAATTGATCAACCAAACATGCTCCAAATGCAATCAAACCACACCAGCAAGTTACTCCACACACAAGGAACAAATATGCATCAAAATCTAGATACGTGACCACCCCTAGATGCACCAACACATTAAACACATTCAATACTCATTCATGCTTTTAAACAAGAAGCATAGCAAATCTACTCAAGCATAAGATGATCCAAACGTTGCAACATAATCCACATGATTCAACATCATATACCAAACTTGTCCAACATACACAATCTCGTTACACATCAACACAAGATATTCTTCCCCCATTGCCTTTATTAACTATAGCTATTAACCGAGACATACATCTCAAGTGGAGTTCTCCTTGAATCCCTTGCTCCTCGCTGTTCCAACTTCAATTATCTGCATTGATGGACAAAAAGGAGCGTAAGCACATAATGCTTAGTGAGGAATGCTCAAAACCAAAACACCATCAATGCAGCGAGTCATAAAACCTCTCTGAAAAGCAACTCGATTTGTTAAACCAAGCTGTAACGCCCCGGTTTTGGGCTTGGAAGTCTTGGGCGTTGACCGGTTGGTCAAAGTGCTGTTCGAATCGTAAGAGGTTAAATTAGGAAAGCCTAGTTCGGGTTGCATTAAAAATATGGAAAAATGTTCTAAAATCATCTTTTAATATAATTAAGTGAACTGTGAAATCAATTTTGGAAAATGAGTTTCGGAAATGTGACATTTTGGCTAGTGACCAAAATGTAAATTTTTTGAAAGTTTGGTGGCTATTTTATAAAGGGTTGAAACTTTGAATCTTTAAGGAGCTATTTACCCAAAGGGAGTTTCTCCAGATTTTTCTAAGATATTTTGACTCATAATTCTGATTTTAAAGAAAACAAAAAGGAGGGAAGCTCATTTTAAGCATTTTCTCATCTAACTTCCCATTTTCTTTCTCTCTTTTTCTCTCAACCCAAACACTTCATTTCCAGAGTTTCAATTCTGATTTTCTCACCTAAAATCCTCCTTTCAACTCTCAATTGATTGCAAATCATTGTATCTTCAAAACCTCTTCAATTGCTTCAAGTTTCATCAAGGTTTTCCATTCCAAAAAGAGGAGAAACTCAAGTTTGGAGGTAAGAACGTCCTTCTCCTCTGAACTTCAAGTTCTTTAATGAAATTCCTAAGTTTTCAATCCTAATTTGTTGTTTAATTAAAGGCTTTTAAGTTGATTTATGGATCTTGGCTAATTATGCAAGATTTTGATGATTTCACATGATTTTCGTTTGATCTGTTAAATCTGTGTTTTGAGAAGTGTTTTTGATGTTAAATGATCATTAAATTGATGTGGAAATGAGTTTTGATTGATGCAATCCCGGATAGGTTGAGTTTCCTAAGTTTAGCTTGTGTTTTAAGGTAGCTTTTGTGGTGATCTTGTGGATCTGGTGTTGCTGGAGGTATAAGGATGGTTGTAGGTTGTTTTTAGATGTTAAAGGATGTTAATGGAAGTGAGGTTTTGCTGGTTTACGGCTGGGCTTTGTTTAGAAGTGTTTCGGATGCATTTTCGGTTGTGTTTGGTGGCCGAAAATGGAGGTTTTGTGAGAGCAGCGAGTTTAGGTGCTTTCATTGAAGCAATTAATGCATGATGATGCATTAATCCTCTGCTTTAATGTGTTGAAACAGGGGAGGCATCCTTGGATCCAAGAATTGTTGATCCGGAGGCTTGATTTGGTGCTTTGGCTTGAAGCAAAGTGGAAATCGGTGAGTGGATTTGTGAAAATGGGTTTCGGCTTTGAAACCAAGGTTTTGGGGGCTTAGTTTAAGTCTAAACAACTTTGCTAAGCTCAAGTGTAAGTTTTCGGATTACTCTCTAAGTGGTGGCCATGTTTTGGTGTGATGCAAATGATGACTTGCATGTTTTGTTTACTGTTTTGAAAGCATGTTTTAGCATGATAATTGCTGGTGTTTTAGCATGATATATGCTGATGTTTAAAGCCATGTGTTGAGGGTAACTCTAGGTAAGAGTACCTTGTTTTTATGCATTGTTTAAATGTGAATTTAATGCTTTGAAATGCATGATGAAATGGCTTGGTTTAATGCTTTAAAACAGTGGATTATATGATGTATAAAGTGTATATTGGCAAGTGATGGTTTGTAAAAGTGAAGGTCACTAAGGTGGTTAAAAGTCCTTGAGTGAGCCTCGTTACCTAAGATCATCAAGGTGTTTAAAAGTCCTTGGATGAATCTTGTTGCGGACACTAAGGTGGTTAAAAGTCCTTAGGTGCTCCTTTCCATGGTGTTTAAAAGTCCATGGGGCCAAGGTGTTTAAAAGTCCTTGGGGCCAAGGTGTTTAAAAGTCCTTGGGGTGATTCAAGCTACGGACACAAAGGTGGTTAAAAGTCCTTGTGTGGTCCTCATTCATGGTGTTTAAAAGTCCATGGCCAAGGTGTTTAAAAGTCCTTGGGGCCAAGGTGTTTAAAAGTCCTTGGGGAAAGTTGTTGAACATGATTTCATAAATGAAATGTATCACTTGAGCCAATATGACATGTATAGTACATTGAGATGCATGAGATGCATGATTTAATGATAATGTGGAAGCATGAGATGCTTGTTTAAATGTTATTTGAAGCATGGAATTGCTTGATTTAAAGTATGCTTGAGCATGTACAATGGTTGATTATAAGCATGTTTTATAAATGGTTTTTAATGCATTATTGAATGGTTTTTAAAGAGCACTCCTCACTAAGCTTTGGCTTACGCTCTCTCGTTTTCTTGATTCAATAATGCAGAGCATTAGAGTACATTGAGGGGCAGCAAGAGGAGGCAAGCAAACAAGTACAAGTAAAGCTCAATGTATGAAGGTTTTATAAGTTCTTTTAGCTTTTGGTTGATTTGGCAATGGGGGACCAATGTGTATGTTTGGGAGGTGTTTGAGACTCCCTATGGATGTTAAATGTTGTTTGAATTGCTGGTTTTTGGCTTGGATTCCTATTGCTTGCTTATGAAGGTTTATTGCTTGAATAGTAGCTTAAGTAAGAAGCATGCTTTACAAATTGGGGTTTTTCGCATGTGTTGATTATATGCTGAATTGATGATGCAAATATGTCTTATACATGTTGAATTGCATGCTGGTAAAGTTTGGTAGCATTTGGAGCATGTTTGAATGATCAATTGCATGTTTTGGTATGCTAGTTGCTGAAATCTGAGCTTGGCGTTTCGGAACAGTGTGCACCGTTTCGGAACGGGTGCCTGGAATGAACCCAGGGGTCCGAAACGGGGTGCACCGTTTCGAAATGGTTTGGTCTCTGCCAGACCCCCGTTGCGGAACTGGTTTCGGAACGGCCCGTGTTTCGGAACAGGGTCAACCTATTTCGGAACGGTCGACCATTGGGGGCTGACATGGGCAGTTATATGTTTTGAAATGTTTGCGTTTTGGTCCTGAATCTTGTTTGTGCAATTGTATGAGTTTGAGAAGTCCTTTTGAGCTGAAATTTCACAGAGAAGCATGAAACCTGACTAATTTCAAGTTATTAACTTTAATTTGGGTTAAGTCCCTTAATTTATCAGAATTTACAATTTGGTCCCTAAAGTTGTAATCTGTTCAATTGGGTCCCTGTTTGATCTCTGATGTTTGTGATCTTTTGATATGGTTTTTGTATGATCACAATTAAGGTTAATGTGCATCTAGACAAGATTAAAAAGAAAAAAAAGGGTCGTTAATCAAGGTTAACTTTCGGGTTGACTTTGGTTTTCCCCGTGTGACTTTCTTAATTCGGGTCAACCGTCTAGACCGGGTTAAGGGGGTTACCCAAGCAATGTTTGAAAACCCCTTTTCAACAACATGTTTAAAACTATGCATTGCTCCAGTATGAAACCAACCCTTAGCATAACAAGCTAAGTAAACCTTTTTAAAGCACAACTTGCAAAAACATCAATTTAACCATTCTATGCATAAACACCAAATGCAAAGTTAAATTCAAAACCTTGGAAAACACTTCCACTTCACATCATACCTTTCTCACACTTGATTATCATTTCAAGCAAGAAACCATTTAAAACCATTTACTCAATCAATCCAACACATGCATTAAACAAATGCAACATATGAACCACATCAACAACATTTGCATCAATTGCCTTTAAAAACAAGTCTTAGCAAGACTCCAATGCACTAAAGAGATTTCATGCACACATGCGTCACTCTCAATAGTTAATCAACACTTGTTCAAACTTAACAAGCAAACATGTATTCTTAACACATTAAACACTTCTCATGCACCCATGCATCTTTCCAAGCATCTCATGCTTCACTATAAACAAGAACATTACATTGGCTTTCAAGTGATCAACCACATCCACTTTTCAACTCAACATCCAATCGGATACGCGGATCACAAGCGTTGTCCCTACGCTTCATACACACTACCAATCCAAGGTCCCCAAATGGACTTTTAACCACCATTTGACCTTACCATACACAAGGTTCCCATATATGGACTTTTAATCACCATATAACCTTAACTTTAACAAGGTTCCCATGTATGGACTTTTAATCACCATACAACCTTAACTTTCACAAGGTTCCCATGTATGGACTTTTAATCACCATACAACCTTAACTTTCACAAGGTTCCCATGTATGGACTTTTAAACACCATACAACCTTAGCATCACCGATTGGTAGTTGTAGAACATCACTAACGAGATCCGGGACACCCTATACAAGATCCACACATGGACTTTACACCACCATTGTGATCTTAACAAGCACAAGGTCCACCAATGGAATTTTAACCACCATTATTATCTTTGCTTACCCAAGGTCCTCGAATGGGAACTCAACCTCCATTATGACCTTAACCATCTCGTTAGGATACTTGGATGGAGTTTACCGGTTCACTCTTAACCATTCCACATCCAAGGCGACTTTATTCACGGTGCACCCAATCCTATAGCCGGCTAACTATATCCGATCAAAGAAACCAAGAACCACTTACATCACTTGCCAATATAACCATCTTACCACATTAGTCTAATGATTCACATGTATAACCATAAAGCAAAAACCATCATTTACCACCGTCATTCCACTGTTTTTAAAGCCTTACACAAAGCCATTAAACATCATGCAACACCATGCATCAAAACCACAATTTCCATGTACAAAACCAAGGATCTCTTACCTTGAGCATCCTTCACATATGGCTTTCAAAACCAGCATTAATCCATGCTAAAATATGCTTCAAAACAGGATTTAAAACATGCAAATCACATGCATTACAACCATCAATAACAATTGCTTTCAAAGCCAAATTCACAACACAACCCAAGAGCAAAATCCATTTACTTACTCTTGAGCTTAGCAAAGTTGTTTAGACTTAAACTAAGCTCCCCAAAACCTTCAAACCTTGGTTTAAAAGCTGAAAACCCAACTTCACTCACCGATACACAAAATAAGGCTAACCAACAAGCCTTCCAAGCATCCGAAACCTTCCGCACCACCTCTAATGCTCATGGATCAAACTCCCCTGTTTCAAACACACAATAACAGAGGATTAATGCGTCATTATGCATTAAAAACACCATCAACACAACTCAACTCGCTGCTCATCACAAATCCAACAATTCGGCTACAAGACACAACCGAAATCACCTCCAAACACTTCCAAAACTTAACCCAGCCAAGATCCATCATTTCTAACCATTTTTAAACATCAATTAACATCCAAAATGATCACAACACGTCCTTATACCTCCAGCTATAACAGATCATCAATAACACTCCAAAAACAACCAAAAACTCAAGCAAAACTTAGGAAATTCAACCTATTCGGGATTGCATTGATAAAACCTCAACTCCTTACCAATTTAACATTCATTTAACATCAATTTGACACCTCAAAACACTGCCCAAACAGATCACACGAAATTTCACCAAAAATCACCAAATCTTGCATTTTAAGCCAAGATCCATTACACAACTTTAAAACCACTTATAAATCATCAATTAAGGATTGAGAACTTAGGAATTTCAGTAAAGAACTGAGAGTTTAGAGGAGAAGGACGTTCTTACCTCCAAACTTGAGTTTCTCCCTTTTTGGAACCAAAATCTTGAAAATCCAATTAGCAATTGGTGAGGTTTTGTTGATGAGATGATTTGCAATCAAAAGAGAATTGAAATGAGTGATTTAGATGACAAAATCAGAGGAAAAGTTCTGGAGAAAGATGTTTGGGTTGAGAGAAAATGAGAGAAAGTAAAATTGGAAAATATGGAAAGTTAGTGGCAAATAACTTCCCTCCACTTTCCTTTTGTTTTAAAATTAGAATTAAATCACTAAATATCTTAGAAAAATCTGGAGAAACTCCCTTTGGGTAAATAGCTCCTTAAAGATTCAAAGTTTCAATCCTTTTTAAAACAGTCACGCAGTTTTCAAAAATTACATTTTGGTCACTAGCCAAAATGTCACCCTTCCAAACCTCATTTTGTAAAATTGATTTCACAGTTAACTTATATATATTAAAAGAGGATTTTAGGACATTTTTCCATATTTTTAATGAACCCGAACTAGGCTTTCCTAATTTCACATTTTTATATTCGAACAGCACTTTGACCAAATCGGTCAACGCCCAAAACTTCTAAGCCCAAAACCGGGGCGTTACAAAGTACTGACTAAGGCGATTATACCAAATGTGCCAAAAAATAAATATTCAATGGGACATGTCTAAATAAATTTCCTCAGAAATTTCCAAATGCTTCTAACATTTTAAATCCTTTAAGGATAACTTCCTTTATATAGGGATCCACAAAATAATTAGACACGTATAAAGTATTTCTTAACTACCAAATTAATTGCATCAACTATGAAGTAATTAAAATTCTTCATAAATCATAATTCAAATCGTATTTATATGCCACGACTATTTATTTGTACCCCACTTGCATTACACCTTTAGGTGTTTGGACTACTGGTCCAAAAACTTTACTTTTGGAAGTTCAAAGTGTCTTTATTTACTTCTATAGAAGTGTTCTATATAAAATTCTTGTCGACAACTTTTCTCTTCTAGGAAGGGACTCATGGGCATCGACGGGCGAGAGCGAAGGCGTGAGAGAGCGCAAGGAAGAAGAGTGTGGACGTTGTTTATAGACAATCTACAGGATCAACTCCATTGGCATGGTGTATGGCAGGTTTTTGATCGACATGGGGTCGTTGTCGATGTCTTCGTCCCAAGAAAGAGAGCGAGGGATGGAACCAGATTTGGCTTTGTGTATATGGAATCTAAAGAGGACGCCGATCAGGTAATTGGTAGATTCAACAAATTTTGGTTGTATGGATCGAAAATTAGGGTGTCGATGGCACAACGCGAATTGAGGGATACGTTTTGGCAACGTAAGAGATTGGAATTCAGTGAGGGGCAGGCATTTGACCAAAGAAAGAGATCTGATCAACAGCGCGAGTCTCAAAATAGGAGCCCGTCAAAGGCGTATAACTCAAAGGACAATCAAGGGACTACGAGTAAGGCGTTGGCACAGGAGGAGGGAATTGGGGAAAAACAACGGAAACAAGTGGTGGGAGTGATTGATGATGAGAAGTGGGAAATTCTACAATCCTGTGCGGTAGGTTTCTGCCGAAAGCCATGCCAAATAGTGAATCTCGCTAAAGAATTTCATAGAGCCAACCTTGATGGTTTTTCGGTGATGCGAGTGGCGGGATCACTCATTTTGCTAATGTTTGAGAACTCTACTTCGCGTAAGGAGATAATGGACTCGGGTAGACTTGATCCTTGGCTGGAAAATGTTATGGAGTGGTCACCGACAATTGCGATGCCAAACAGGCGTACATGGTTATCGATCAGCGGGTTACCGATACACGTTTGGTCGGAGGTGACTTTCAAGAATATTGCAGCACTTTGGGGTGAACTGGTTCGCATAGATATTGAAACATTGGCTCCTTCATCTTTCAAACGTACGTGCTTTCAAATTGAAACATATTGGAACTTTCATATTGACGAGATGATTGAGTTGAAGGTGGGTGATATGGCCTTCCAAATAAGAGTTATTGAATTTGAGGAAGCAATTGGGCCGAAATGTTATTATTGTTGTGAAATGGAGATGAGTTCTGATGGCAAGGAGAGTATACGAGACCGAATTTTAGAGTAGAAGACGAACTCGGTAAGTAATTTCAAAGTACGTGAGCCATCAACAAATGAGACTATTGTACCGAATTCGATTACATATGCGGCAACTCCGGCCTCAATTGGTAACGCGGTGGTAGATAATAGTTATATTGAAAAATTTTGGGAGGATAATAAAACTGTGGATTGGAGGGTTAAGGAGACGGCGAGTTGGATGGAGGAGGAGAAAGTTGGAATAGTTTGTCGCGATATGGAGGGCCGATCAAGCTGTGATGTTTTGTGTAGTATAGATAATATTAACTTGGACAGTGGGGATCATCATATCTCACATTGCGGTAAGGAGTCTGAAAAGAGCCGAGTTGCGGATGGACCGCGAGCTGAATTACCTAGGGTTAATAAAGCTTTCTTGGTAGATCTTCGTGGGGAAAGCCGTTGGGTTAGACAGGTTGCGGAAATAGTGTCGAGTCTTGCACCACCGGAAGAAAGGGACGTAGTGACAAAAGAAGTGACTAAATGATGACATGGCCGCCCGAGGAAGGTTAGACTGGACGTGCAACTTGAGTCTATTGCTATTGCTAATGGCTCCTTATCCGATTCAGATTCCGTGTGTCACAAACAAGCAATTTTGAGGGAGGCACGAGAAACAATGGGATTGGGTAAACTGATTGGGGCAGTAACTAAGGGTAGGGAGGAGGATAGTGTGAAGGACATCGCGCGCATGATTGAGGCACACGAGCGTAAAACCTAGCAAAGAAGAATGAAATTGTTGTCGTGGAATGTGAGGGGTATTGGAGCCGCATCGAAAATAAGATCAATTCAACGTCTTCTACAACAACATAGGTGTGTTTTGGCTCTTCTTCAAGAGACCAAAACGGAACAGGTTACAGATAGATTGGTTTAACAGTTGTGGTACACCGACTCTTGTGATTACATTTTTGCGCCCTCGGATGGAAAATCAGGATGGGTGTTGGCGATTTTGGATTCGGTTGGGTTTAAGGCTTCTGTGTTGGAAACAAGGAAGAACATGGTTATCATTGAAGGTCGATGGGTATGTGAGGACTGGCCGTGTGGAATTATTGGCGTTTGTGCTCCATGTGTGTTGTCTGATCAGAGTATTTTATGGGCAAAAATCCTTGCTATGGTGACCTCTCGACATATTGATAGGTGTGTTGGTGGCGATTTCAACATGGTGACAAAGCCATCGGAGAGGCTCGGATGTGTGAACTTGCTTCGAGGTATGGATATTTTTTGTGATTTTATTGAAAGTGCGGCTTTATTAGATGTTCCTATGCAGGGGAAAAGGTTTACTTGGTTTGGTCCAGGTCAAAAGTGTAGTCGTTTGGATAGATTCTTGGTGTCGAACGGCTTGGTACAGTGTTTTGAGTTTCTTGTGGTTTTGAACCTCCCAAATGAACTTTCGGATCACTCCCCTATTGTGTTAATGAGTGATGCATTCGATAGTGGACCTAAACCTTTCAAATTTCTAAATGTTTGGCGTAACGATCTTTTTTTGTTGGAATAAGAATGGGAACGATTGCATGAGGATGATTACTCTATATCGTTAGTACTTAAGTTGATGGGGCTGAAAGGAATGCCTAAGGGGTGGAATCGACATTGTTTCGATAATATTGAAAACCAATATAATGAGCTGGTACAAGACATTGAGCGACTTTAATTTCGGGTTGGTGGTGGTAAGGTTTCCACGGCCGAGTTAATGGAAAAGCGTGAGTTACAATCGAAGTTGTGGAGGGTGGCTCAATTGCGGGAGTAGATATGGTGACAAAAATCCAGAGCGACTTGGTTGGCAGAGGGGGATCGCAATACTAGCTTCTTTCATAAAGCTGCGAAAGTTTGGCAAATGCAAAATATGATTTCTGGTTTGCAGTTTGATGGTAGTTGGGTTTCTATGCCAGAGAGGCTAAAGTTCTTGGTTCGTAGGGATTTTAAGAAACATTTCGCTCGACCGTTGGCTGCGGGTACTTTATTACCGGAGGTGGGTTTCTCTCAGCTTACGATTGAGCAATGTTTGACGTTAGAAAAGGCCTTTTCGGAGGAAGAAGTGAAGGCAACGATTTGGAGTTCTGAGGGAGCGAAAGCACCAGGGCCGGATGGATATACCTTTGAATTTTTCAAGAATGGTTGGGGATTTCTCAAAGTGGATTTGATGCGGTTTATGGATAAGTTCTTCGAGTCTGGCCGTTTACCTAAAGGGGTGAATTCCACTTTCGTTGTTTTAATTGCAAAGAAGGATAATCCGAGGATGATTGAGGATTATCGCCCCATTTTCCTCTTAAATTCCTTATATAAGATCTTAGCGAAGTGTTTGGCGAAGCGGATACAAACATTTTTGTCGACTTTAATCAGTGACGTGCAAGCAGCGTTTATCAGTGGGAGAAATTTTGGATGGAATTCTTTTGGAAAATGAAGTCATTCATTCCATGAAGAAGAGTCGTTTCGCTAATGGTGGGGTGATTTTGAAGTTGGATTTTGCTAAGGCATATGACTGTATCAGCTGGGATTGTTTGGGTCCAATTATGAGACGGATGGGGTTTGGGGTGAGATGGGAACAATGGATTATGGAGTGTGTAGGGACTGCGCGTCTATCGATCCTTGTTAATGGCAGCCCGACATAGGAATTTCCGATGAAAAGGGGCCTTCGACAAGGCGACTATTGCGTGTAAATAAGACTATCGCAAATAGTGCAAGTGTACACGACGCAAGTAGTAAAGTGATACTAGAGTATCGGATATCGTCTCCACAAGGACTGGAAATAACTCTATCCTTGAATTGCTGCACAAGAAAAAGAAATAGTTGAAATGATTGTTTGAAGTAATCTTGAGAAATAACTAAAATAAATGATAAGGTAAACCGATTGAGAGAATTGGTCGGTATTGATTTGCTCAGTAGTGCAAGTGTTGAACTGTTCAGAGGAACCTCTATCGTTATGTCGCAGTTCCTGTCGCGGCAAAGGTCTGTTGTTTTTGCGGCAGCGGTCAACAACTCCGTACTTCAAGCTTGGCAAGAATCCATGTTATGACTTGTCCTATCCCTAGGTCCAAGTTCTGTTGATGAACACGTCTTGGGTGATACCTCCCGACATGAATCAAAGGGTGAACACCAATGTTTGTGAATTCTTCTTTAGCCACATAACCTTGTACTTATCCCTAAGCCAAGATGGTTTAACCATAAACTGGAAAACGCGTATTTACTCCTTTCATTTGCTTAACTCTCCCGATATTAAGCAAATGGATAACTTCACAATGCTCTCCCGATGCTCTTATGAGATATTGAAAACCAGAGTAAATAAACTTGAAGTTTTATTACTTGAACAGAAAAATCCTAAGAATAATACAATCCCTACAACTACTTTACAATATCAACCCTTAGCCCTTGGGGAAGTTTAGAACATGGTGAAGAGAGAAAAACGACAAGGATTTTGGGGGAAGACGGCTAAGAATGAGATATCCTCCCCTAGGTCGAATTACATGCCTTTATATAGGCCTTGGGTCCAAGTTTTCTAATATGGAAAGAATACAAGTTTAAATTAAAGTACAACTCTACTAAAGACTAAATCTTCTTATTAGATGCCTTTAATTCTTCCTCTTTTCTTTCTTTGACTTTCTTCCTTGGACTTTGGGCCTGGCCTTCCTTCTGCTTCAGGGCTCAGAAAAATATGGGAGTAACTCACAACATACCGGCTTGAAATCCTCTATCTATCGGGCTCCACTTAATTTTCCACCTCAGTGTCTCTTTGTTGTCATGGCTGTCACGAGAGGTATCACGACAGGCAGTGCTTTTTATCTTTCAGTTCCAGCTCCTCAACTCGCCTCTGCTCCTTTGCTGCCGCGGCAAATACCTGCAAAAGTGAACAATTTCAGCAGCATCTGTGCAGTTTTATCTAATTGTGATGTGTATGCGAAAATCTATCCTAAATGCAATTAATCATGCTTGAGTGCAACAAAAATATGGGTAAATGAGGGGTAAAATATAGAACTTTTATGCACTCAACACACCCCCAAACTCAAGTTGATGCTTGTCCTCAAGCAGATGCAACCTAAGAATGAATTTTTTCTGACTTGGCTTAATTCAGTGAACTACCATTACCTACAACTCTTTCTCTATCAAAGGCAGTACCTTTTCAATTGTTTATGGATTCATCTAGAACAATGCTATAATTCTTGTGCAAGTTTTGTGAACAAATATGTGCTTAGACTCTTTTAGCAAATAGAATAGTTATGCTACGTAGTTGAATTTTATGTCAAACTAATTTTTTTCTTGGAGGCAATTTTTAGGCTTCTTTAGTTTTTTCAAATTTAGACGCAAGTGTTTTCTTATTTTTTATTTACTAGAGCCTGTTTTGGGCACCTCTAGCTATCTTCCTAGAGCCGGTATTAGGCACCTCTAGGGGTATTGAGTCTAAGTTTTTCTTTTCTTTTATTCTTTTCCTAGAGCTAGTGTTAGGCACCTCTAGGGGCAACTCAAATGATTAAGCTTTTCTACTCTAGTTTACTAACAGAAATCTAGACAACATTTAAGTCACAAAAAGTGTTTTGGAAGTTCAAAACTATAGCAAGGCTCTAAATAATTCCTAAAACATTCTAAAGGCACTGCCACGACAGAGATTGTCGCGACAGTTAAGTGCAGTTCAAAGACACAATTTTAAAAGTTCATTAATTAACCGAGGATTGCCTACCCCCAAACTCAAGGGTTGCATTGTCCTCAATGCATGACAATAAAATAAAATAAAACAAGAAAAACATCACAAAAAGATAAAAATAACATCAGAAACAGCAAGCATAATAGAAAAGCACTTAAGTTGATGAGCTGTCATCGTTGCTGCTGCTGATCTGAAGCTACCGGCGGGCAGTGACCTTGACGGCAAAGGTTTGCTTGGGGCTAGGAGATGGTGAGGCGATCTTCTTTTTTTCCTCTCGAGGTGGCTGGACTCGGGTAGGTGAAATCTTTGGGGCCTTGTCCAGGACCTTGTGATCATCATCATTGTTGTTGTTGCTGCTGCCATTCGATCTGTCGTGGTAGGGCCCTTCAACCATTTCATTTAGCTTCTTCCTCTTCATTGGAGGGAACTCCTTTGATATGTCCTGGACGACAGATGGCTCCGAGTCAAAATCGTCATGCTAGACGGAGGAGGAGGAGAACCCTTCAAAGTACTTTGGGTTGATCTCCGGTAGTGGTTCCTTCTTTTTTCTCTTCAGGGAGTAGCAGATCTTCTGTCGCCATCTCCGGTTGTGGCAGGTGGTGAGGTGGAGGCAACAATGGGTGTTCTGGGCTAGCAGAAGGTGTGGGGGTGGCAAAAAGAGATTCTGGGAAAGAGGGAAACGGCATGTTGGCAAATTTTAAATCAGTCTTAATAAAACTTACCGTGGCAGTAGTGAAATCCCTCATGAATCCCATGAAGCCGAGATGTCGTTCCTCCATCTTCTTCAGCATCTACAGGATTTAATTTGAGGTGTATGTCGGAGGTGCGGCCGTCGTCTGCTCAAGTTCTGTTGTGACAGGTTCAGTGGATTCAGGGTTTGCTGTTGGTTTTGTCGTGGTAGTGGAGTCCATAAAAGCCAAGGGGGTGGCAGGGTTCAGCTCCATCAAGCTGTATATGTTTTGTTGCGCCCATCCCTTGCCTTGGACTTTGACGTCCTCATCAATTTCTGGAACCTTGTTTGCCTGGAAAAGGGTGGTGATGAGGTAAGGGAAGAAAAGGGGACCCATCGGTCTGAGTGCACACTCGAAAATACCGTCAATTTTGTATCTGCCGACTTTGTTCTGCCGCTCGTTGAGGATTGAGTGCACGAGGGCTAGTCTCTTCCGGTCCACGGTAGTGTTGTGCAATGTGGGCATGAGGCGTTTCTTCACAAAATGGCTCCAAAGCTTTGCTTGCGATATGAGCTGGGTCCTTCGCACTGTCCATCTGTGCTTGGGATCCTCGTTCCACTAGGTGCCTTCTTCCGTCAGTTCTGCCATGACAACATCATAGTCTGCCGCCGACTAGGGGTGATAATGAGCCTGACCGGCTCGTGAGCTACTCGGGCTAGGCTCGTTCAAAGCTCTGTCAAGGCTCGGCTCGAGTGAGCTTGACTCAGGCTCGGTCTCGGCTCGAAACCTTAATAAGTTGAGCCAAGCTTACCCAGGCTCGGCTTGAAAAGCTCGTGAACAGGCTCAGAATCTACATATGCACTAAAATAAATTATGTGTTTGTATTTTATTTCATTAGCTGATTGTTGTTTCATTTTGTATTTTCTTTAATTATGTGTTTGTACTATAAGAATATTTATTGATTATTTGGATTAATCTAATTTTTGGCACTTTTTCCCCTTTCCGGACATTGAATTTCATTTTAGTGTTGGTTATGAAAGGGATTTTAACGAATATTTTATATAAAAAACTATAGCAAAATTTTCCATTTCAAGCTGAGACTGACGAGCTTCGAGCCCGAGCCGAGCCCAATAGAATTGTTTTCGAGCCGAGCTCAAGCCTAAAATTCCAAGCTCGGCGAGCCTCGAGCTCGAGACGAGCCAAATTACACTGTTTTCGAGCCGAGCCGAGCCGAGCCAGGCTCGGGCTCAACTCGGCTCGTTATCACCCCTACCGCCGACAGACTCTTGACGAACCTCTTATGGCCATCTTCCTTTTTGCTGACATATATGTCATACAAGGTGTTGATGTATACTGGTTCTAAGGAGATTTCCTTACCCATGACAGTCACAGTCGTGGCATATTAGGAGGGGATGGCGGCATAGAACTCTCGAACCAAAGTGACGTTCATCTCCTCGGACTGGATGACGAACATCTGCCATTTGGGGGCAATAATTTTCTTTGAGATGAAACCCTCAAGCCCTAGGTCTCCCATCTTTTGGGTGTAGGTGAACCCTCTCTCTTCCCACATTTCCTGTTACTAGAACGAGCCATAGCACTCTTTCGGGTTGATCTGGTAGTCATCGCGAGGAAAACTATAGAAAAGTAAAAGAAAATTTCTGAGATCTAAATTCTGGAAAGCAAAGTAGAGAGAACGAGAATGAGATAAAAAATGAAATGGGAGTAGGGGTTTATATAGAACGGGAATTTCTGCTCGTTGGGACTGTAACGGCAGGCGCGAATAACGGAGCCAGCTGTCACGCGGTTTCATGTCTGTTACGCGTTTCCGTGTCTGTCGCGACAGCTCTGTGACAGGCTGTATTTTCCACGTCTATCGCGACAGCTGGTAACAGGCTATCACGATAGGTATGTCCATCGGGCTTTATGGGCTGTTGTGAATGCGGTGGGCTGATTCATTCCTCTTGTAACGCCCCGGTTTTGGGCTTGGAAGTTTTGGGCTTGGACCAGTTCGGTCAAAGTGATGTTCGAATATATAAAGGTGAATTTAGGAAAGCCTAGTTCGGGTTGCATTAAAAATGTGGGAAAATGTCCTAAAATCCTCTTTTAATATATATAAGTGAACTGTGAAATCAATTTTACAAAATGAGGTTTGGAAGGGTGACATTTTGGCTAGTGACCAAAATGTAATTTTTGAAAACTACGTGACTGTTTTAAAAAGGATTAAAACTTTGAATCTTTAAGGAGCTATTTACCCAAAGGGAGTTTCTCCAGATTTTTCTAAGATATTAAATGATTTATTAAAGGTTTTTAAATAAAATAAAAGTGGAGGGAAGATATTTTGTCATTTCCAACTAACTTTCCATATTTTCCAATTTCCCTTTTCTCTCATTTTCTCTCAAACCAAACATCTTTCTCTAGAACTTTTCTTTCTGATTTTGTCACCTAAATACCTCTTTTCAATTCTCTTTTGATTGCTAATCATCTTATCAACAAAACCTCACCATTTGCTAATTGGATTTTCAAGATTTTGGTTCCAAAAAGGGAGAAAACTCAAGTTTGGAGGTAAGAACGTCCTTCTCCTCTAAACTCTCAGTTCTTTACTGAAATTCCCAAGTTCTCAATCCTTAATTGATGATTTATAAAAGGTTTTATGGTTGAATCCTTGATCTTGGCTTGAAATGCAAGATTTGCTTGTTTTTGATGAAAATTCGTATGATCTGTTTTAGCAGGGTTTTGAAGTGTGTTTTTGATGTTAAATGAATGCTAAATTGATTATAAGTTGAGGTTTAATTAATGCAATCCCGGATAGGTTGAATTTCCTAAGTTTAGCTTGTGTTTTTGATGGTTTTTGGAGTGATCTTGTTGATCTGTTGTGGCTGGAGGTATAAGGATGTGTTGAGATCCATTTTGGATGTTTATTGATGTTTAAGAATGTTTAGATTTGTTGGATTATGGCTGGGTAATGTTGTGGAGTTGTTTGGATGCATTTTCGGTTGTGTTTGGTGGCCGAAAATGGAGTGTGGATGAGAGCAGCGGGTTTAGGTGCTTTCATTGAAGATATTAATGCATGATGATGCATTAATCCTCTGCTTTGATGTGTTGAAAACAGGGGAGTCATCTTTGGATCCAAGTGGTGGTGATCCGGAAGCTTGATTGGTGTTTCGGCAAGAGGCGAAACGGAATCGGTGAGTGGATTTTGGTTTCCAGCTTTGAAACCATTGATTTGAAGGTTTGGGAGCTTAGTTTAAGTCTAAGCAACTTAGCTAAGCTCAAGAGTAAGTTTTCGGGAAAACTCTCTTGATGATGAACCATGGATTTGGTTGTGTGCAATGTGGTTGTTTGCATGTTTTAAATTCTGTTTTGAAAGCATATTTTAGCATGTTAATTGTTGAGGTTTAAAGCCATGTGTTGAAGGATGCTCAAGGTAAGAGATCCTTGTTTTTGAACATTGTTATAATGTGGTTTAATGCTTAAAGATGCATGATGTTTATGGCTTGAGCAAATGCTTTAAAACAGTGGATTATTGTTGATTAATGATGCATATTGGCAAGTGATGTTAAGGTCACAAAGGTGGTTAAAAGTCCTTGTGTGAGCCTTGTTTATTTAAGAACAACATGATGGTTAAAAGTCCATGGTTGGTTCTTGGTTAAGATCATCAAGGTGGTTAAAATTCCTTGGATGAGTCTTGGGTATTTAAAGAGCAACATGGTGTTTAAAAGTCCATGGTTGGCTCTTGGTTAAGGTTACAAAGGTGGTTAAAATTCCTTGTGTAAGCCTTGTAATTTAAGAACATCAAGGTGTTTAAAAGTCCTTGGATGATTCTTGTTAATGACACAAAGGTGTTTAAAAGTCCTTGTGTGATCCTTTCCATGGTGTTTAAAAGTCCATGGGGCCATGGTGTTTAAAAGTCCATGGGGTTAAGGACACAATGGTGTTTAAAAGTCCATGTGTGGTCCTTGGTTATTGTAAGATCACAATGGTGTTTGAAAGTCCATGTGTGAATCTTATGTTAAATGTATCACTTGTTGCCAATATGACATGTTATGAACTTGATGCATGCGATGCATGTTTTAAATGCTTATGAGCATGTTTAAATGATGTTTGGATTAAGGTTTATAAATGTGTTTTGAATTTGCATTATTGTGTGGTTTTAATGAGCACTCCTCACTAAGCTTTTGCTTACGCTCTCTCTTTTCTTAAACCAATAATGCAGAGCATTAGAGTGCATTGAGGGCAGCAAGGTGGTGAAGAATCCAAGTGGTGTACTAAGCTCAAGTATGGTGATGGTTTCTTAAACACTATTAGCTTTTGGCATTTGGCAATGGGAACCTATGTTGTTGTTTTGGGAGATGTTTTGGACTCCCTAAGTTGGATTTATGTTGTTGTTAATGTTGGTGTTTGTAATTGGCCTCTATGAGATTGCTTTTGGTATATGATGCTTGAATGGTTTGTTAAGTAGGATGCATGCCTATAGAATTGGGGCTTTTCTTAATTGATGCCATGTTGATGATTGGTTGATGCAATTATGTTCATTGTATGTTGAATGACTTGCTGGTAAAGTTTGGTGGCATTTGGAGCATGTTTGATATGTCAATTGCATGTTAAACCAGCAAATTTGCTGCAATCTGGGCAACCTGTTTCGGAACAGGTGCTACCGTATCGGAACAGGGGCCTGAAATGGCCTGGGCGTTCCGAAACGGGAGGCACTGTTCCGGAACGGTTTGGCCACTGCCAGGCCATGTTTCGGTACTAGTTTCGGAACGGTCCCGCGTTTCGGAACGGGTCTTCCTTGTTCCGAAACACTCGACCGTTGGGCACTGAAATAGATGGTTTTATGTTTTGCAATGTTTGCATTTTGGTCCCTAAGGTTGTAATTTGTGCAATTGGGTCCCTGAATGTTCTCTGATTATCATGATGTTTGAGTATGATTATCTTGAGAACATATCTAGGGTTAACATGCATCTAGACAAGAGTAAAAAGAAAAAAAAGGGTCGTTAATCAAGGTTGACTTTCAGGTTGACTTTGGTTTTCCCCGTGTGATCTTCTTAATTCGGGTCAACCGTCTAGGCCGGGTTAAGGGGGTTACATTTGGTGGTATCAGAGCTGAGTTCTCGAGTAATTGGGAATGGTTATGTAATTGATTAAAGCATGTGTGCTTTGTATGCTTGTTGAGTGAAAGCATGTTGAGTGAATTGTATATATGTTGCAATTGTGGTGTATGCTGGGATGAAGCATGTTGTGGGTACCCATTTCCAAATCAAAGCTAATGTAATAATGTTGTTTTTAAGTGAAATGAGCTTGAGTACTTGAATTGTTTACCTTGCTGAACCTGATTTGTTTTATTGCATTGTGATTGTGTTGTTAGAGTATGGCACCTCGTAGAGAGTTGAGGAGTTGTGCGAGCTACGGCTCAAAATGAGAATGAGAATGAAGAGAATGTTGGAAGTGTGGTTTTACCTCCTCCACCTGGTGGTGGTGGTGCTGGGGGTGAAGAAGCTGGAGCTGCAGCTGATGCTGGGGTCGCTGGACCTGAGGCTGGTCAGGGGCAAGCTATGCCTGATATGACGATGTTAGTACAAGCTATTGCGGGTGCTTTCCGAGCTGCAGTAGCTGGAGCTCAAGGAGCTGGGCATCAGGGAGATGCTGGTGTTAGACTACCCTTGGAACGCTTACGCAGTCTAGGCGGGACTGAGTTTAGGGGTTTGTCAGCGGAAGGTTCGGAATCTTGGATGGAGAGTACCAAGAGGATCTTGGGTCAGATGAGTTGCACTGATGTGCAAAAGCTGGGTTGTGTAGTATCCTTGCTACAGGATGACGCTTATACGTGGTGGACAACCACTATCGCGGGGATGGCTGATGCTGATGTAACTTGGACATTCTTTCAGAATGCGTTCAAGAGAAGGTATCTTGGTGTGAGGTACCTAGATGAAAAGAAGCGGGAGTTCATGTCTCTCACCCAGGGGAGCATGACTGTGGCTGAGTATGAAGTGCAGTTTGTTCGACTCAGTCAGTATGCACCTGAGCTGGTCCCTGATGAGCGGGCAAGGTGTAAAAGGTTCCGTTATGGTTTAGTGACGGATGTGAAGATGTATGTGCTGGCTACCGAGTATGATGATTTTGATGTGTTGGTGGGCCGAGCAAAGGATATTGAGGTGAATTTGAGTTTATCTGCTAGAGGTGCTGGAGTAAGTGCTGGTAAGCGAGCAGCTGAATTTAGTTCCGGTGGTGGACGGAACAAGAGGGGACGTGATCAGAAGTATCAATCCTCGGCTAAGCGAGGTGGTGGTGCACCTGCTCGGGGAGGTAATGCTAGAGTTGATCCGAGTGCTTGCTAGATATGTGGTTCACGTGGTCACATGAAACGTGATTGTCCTCGTGCTGTGAGGGAGGTGCAAGCTCCGGTTGCGGCAGCTGGTAATGCGTGCTGGAATTGTGGGTCTGCGGATCATATGAGGAGGGAGTGTCCGATGTTGGCTGGTGGCCAAGTGCGTGCTCCTGTTGTTGTTGCACCGCAGAGAGGTCGGGGGCGCGGCCGTGGTAATTTCCAGCGGAGAGAGGAAGGTGGTCGAGGAGTGGCCCATGTTGTGGCTATTCAGCCTGAGGGTGGTGGTCAAGCTAGGGTGTATGCTCAGCGAGAGGGAAGGAATGACGCGGATGTGATCGCAGGTACTTTTACTTTGCAATCCTTGTCATTACATTCCTTGATTGATTCTGGATCTACGCATTCATACATATTGCGTGAGCGTGCTGAATTGCTTGGTTTTCCTGTTGAGTTATTGGATGTTGGTGTACGTGTCACTAGTTCCTTTGGTGAGACTGTTGTGACTCGAAAGCTGTATAGAAGATGTCCTTTGGTTGTTCAAGACCATGTTTTTCATGTTGACCTTATGGAGTTGCCTTTTTATGGTTTTGATGTAATCCTTGGTATGGATTGGCTTGCTGAGCATCGTGCCGTTGTGGATTGTGAAAATAAGCGAGTTTCGTTGAAGCTTGCGGATGATTATGAGGTAGTTGTGGTTGGTGAGAATGTGAAGTTTCTTGCCAATGTGGTGTCTACATTGGAGGCAAGCCGGATGCTGAGGCAAGGTTGTGAAGCGTATCTAGCTTTTGTGATGAATCCTAGCTCTAAGGAGTTGCAGGTGCAAGATATCAGGGTTGTGCGAGAGTTCCCTGGTGTGTTTCCTGAGGAGTTGCCTGGGTTACCTCCTAATCGTGAAGTGGAGTTTGGAATTGAGCTGTATGAGAATACAACTCCTGTGTCCATTACCCCTTATAGAATGGCACCTAAGGAGCTGAAGGAGCTGAAGACGCAATTGCAAGAATTGCTTGATCGTGGTTTCATCCGGCCGAGTGTGCCACCTTGGGGTGCACCGGTCTTGTTTGTGAAGAAGAAGGATGGCACTATGAGGATGTGCATTGATTACCGTCAGCTGAACAAGTTGACTATCAAGAATCGGTATCCTTTGCCGAGAATTGATGATCTCTTTGATCAATTTCGGGGAGCAGCTGTGTTCTCTAAGATTGACTTGAGGTCAGGGTATTACCAGTTGAAGGTGAAGGATGTGGATGTGCCTAAGACAGCTTTCAGGACAAGGTATGGGCATTATGAGTTTCTTGTGATGCCGTTTGGTTTGAAAAATGCTCCTGCTGCTTTCATGGACATGATGAATCGTGTGTTTCATGAATATCTGGACAAGTTCGTTGTGGTGTTCATTGATGATATCCTCGTGTACTCGCGTACTGAGGAGGAGCATGAAGAGCATTTGAGGATTGTGCTGCAAGCTTTGTTGGAGAATCAGCTTTATGCTAAGCTGAGCAAGTGTGAGTTCTGGTTGAGTGAAGTGGTGTTTCTTGGGCATGTGGTTTCTGCTGAGGGGATTCGTGTTGATCCTCAGAAGACTGAGGCGGTGATGAATTGGAAGGTTCCTAAGTCTGTTCACGAGGTTTGAAGTTTCCTTGGTTTGGCGGGATACTATCGGAGGTTTGTGGATGGGTTTTCGAAGATTGCTGCACCTTTGACGAAGTTGCTGCAGAAGGATCTTAAGTATGAGTGGTCAGAAGCGAGACAGCAGGCTTTTGAGAAGCTTAAGGCAGCTTTGACGCAAGCTCCTATCTTGGTTCAACCGGAATCAAGGAAAGAGTTTGTGGTCTACAGTGATGCGTCCTATGTTGGATTGGGATGTGTGTTGATGCAAGAGGGTAAGGTTGTGGCTTATGCATAGCGGCAGTTGAAGGTGCATGAGCGCAATTATCCTACGCATGATATTGAGTTATCTGCGGCGGTTTTTGCTTTGAAGATCTGGAGACATTATCTGTATGGTGAGAAGTGTATTGTGTACACGGATCACAAGAGTTTGAGGTATCTGATGTCTCAGAAGGAGTTGAATCTTAGGCAATGACGTTGGGTGGAGTTGCTCAAGGATTATGATCTGACGATTGAGTATCACCCTGGAAAAGCTAATGTTGTAGCGGATGCCTTGAGTAGGAAGGTGGCTGTCGAGCTGAGGGTTATGTTTGCCAGTTTGAGTATTTCGCGTGATGGTGGTCTTGTGGCTGAGTTGCAAGTGAAACCATCTTTGGTTCAGATGATCAAGGAAAAGCAGTTGCTGGATGATTCCTTGGTGCCGCATGTTCAGGATATCGCGGAGGGTAGACCTTCGGATTTCAGCTTTAATGATGATGGAGTGTTGTGTTTTGGGAGTCGGATAGTAGTGCCCAATGATGCTGAGTTGAGGCTTGCTATTTTGACTGAAGGTCATAGTAGTCCTTTTGCTATGCACCCTGGTAGTACTAAGATGTATCGTGATCTTCGTGATGAGTACTATTGGGTGGGTCTGAAGAAGGATGTTGCAGAGTTTGTGAGTAAGTGTATGGTGTGTCAGCGAGTTAAGGCTGAGCATCAAGTTCCTTCAGGGTTGTTGCAACCGTTGAGAATCCCTGAATGGAAGTGGGATAGGGTTACCATGGATTTCGTATCTGGTTTACCTTTGTCTCCATCGAAGAAGAATTCGGTGTGGGTGATTGTGGATCGCTTGACGAAGTGTGCGCATTTCTTGCCTGTGCATACTACGTTTTCTTTGGATAAGCTTGCGGAGCTGTACATTGCTGAGATTGTGCGGCTGCATGGTGTGCCTAAGTCGATTGTGTCGGATAGGGATCCGAAGTTCACATCGCGGTTCTGGCAGTGTTTGCATCAAGCTTTGGGTACACGGTTGAATTTCAGTACATCTTATCATCCTCAGTCGGATGGTCAGTCCGAGCGCGCTATTCAGATTTTGGAGGATATGTTGAGGTGCTGCGTGATTGAGTTTCAGGGCTCTTGGGAGAAACATTTGCCTTTGGTGGAGTTTGCTTATAACAATAGTTATCAAGCAAGTATTCAAATGGCACCTTATGAGGCTTTGTACGGGAGGAAGTGTAGGACTCCTCTTTGTTGGGCTGAAACGGGTCAGAAGTTGGTTTCGATGCCGGCTTTGTTGAAAGGAACCACCGAGAAGGTGAAGCTCATCTGTGAGCGTTTGAAGGCAGCTTCTGATCGGCAAAAGTCTTACGCGGATTTGAAGCGTAAGGAGATTGTGTATGCGGTGGGTGACCGTGTGTTTCTGAAGGTTTCGCCTTGGAAGAAGGTGATGAGGTTTGGCCGGAAGGGTAAGTTGAGCCCTAGGTACATTGGACCATACGAGGTGATTGAGCGTGTGGGTCCTGTTGCGTACAAGCTGAGGCTACCTCAAGAGTTGGAGAAGATTCATGATGTGTTTCATGTTTCTATGCTCCGGAAGTATAGATCAGATCCTTCGCATGTGATGTCTGTGGAAGAAGTTGAATTGAATCCGGATTTGACCTATGATGAGGAACCGGTGAAGATTCTGGATTCGGATAGCAAGGTTCTTCGTGGCAAGACCATTGAGTTGGTGAAGGTGTTGTGGAAGCACCGTGGTGTTGAGGAGGCCACGTGGGAACGAAAGGATGACATGCTGAAGCAGTTTCCGTACCTCTTTCCTTCAGGTAAATTTCGAGGACGAAATTTATTAAGGGGGGGAGAGTTGTAACGCCCCGGTTTTGGGCTTGGAAGTTTTGGGCTTGGACCGGTTCGGTCAAAGTGCTGTTCGAATATATAAAGGTGAATTTAGGAAAGCCTAGTTCGTGTTGCATTAAAAATGTGGAAAAATGTCCTAAAATCCTCTTTTAATATATATAAGTGAACTGTGAAATCAATTTTACAAAATGAGGTTTGGAAGGGTGACATTTTGGCTAGTGACCAAAATGTAATTTTTGAAAACTGCGTGACTGTTTTAAAAAGGATTGAAACTTTGAATCTTTAAGGAGCTATTTACCCAAAGGGAGTTTCTCCAGATTTTTCTAAGATATTAAATGATTTATTAAAGGTTTTTAAATAAAATAAAAGTGGAGGGAAGATATTTTGTCATTTCCAACTAACTTTCCATATTTTCCAATTTCCCTGTTCTCTCATTTTCTCTCAAACCAAACATCTTTCTCTAGAACTTTTCTTTCTGATTTTGTCACCTAAATACCTCTTTTCAATTCTCTTTTGATTGCTAATCATCTTATCAACAAAACCTCACCATTTGCTAATTGGATTTTCAAGATTTTGGTTCCAAAAAGGGAGAAAACTCAAGTTTGGAGGTAAGAACGTCCTTCTCCTCTAAACTCTCAGTTCTTTACTGAAATTCCCAAGTTCTCAATCCTTAATTGATGATTTATAAAAGGTTTTATGGTTGAATCCTTGATCTTGGCTTGAAATGCAAGATTTGCTTGTTTTTTATGAAAATTCGTATGATCTGTTTAAGCAGGGTTTTGAGGTGTGTTTTTGATGTTAAATGAATGCTAAATTGATTATAAGTTGAGGTTTAATTAATGCAATCCCGGATAGGTTGAATTTCCTAAGTTTAGCTTGTGTTTTTGATGGTTTTTGGAGTGATCTTGTTGATCTGTTGTGGCTGGAGGTATAAGGATGTGTTGAGATCCATTTTGGATGTTTATTGATGTTTAAGAATGTTTAGATTTGTTGGATTATGGCTGGGTAATGTTGTGGAGTTGTTTGGATGCATTTTCGGTTGTGTTTGGTGGCCGAAAATGGAGTGTGGATGAGAGCAGCGGGTTTAGGTGCTTTCATTGAAGATATTAATGCATGATGATGCATTAATCCTCTGCTTTGATGTGTTGAAAACAGGGGAGTCATCTTTGGATCCAAGTGGTGGTGATCCGGAAGCTTGATTGGTGTTTCGGCAAGAGGCGAAACGGAATCGGTGAGTGGATTTTGGTTTCCAGCTTTGAAACCATTGATTTGAAGGTTTGGGAGCTTAGTTTAAGTCTAAGCAACTTAGCTAAGCTCAAGAGTAAGTTTTCGGGAAAACTCTCTTGATGATGAACCATGGATTTGGTTGTGTGCAATGTGGTTGTTTGCATGTTTTAAATTCTGTTTTGAAAGCATATTTTAGCATGTTAATTGCTGAGGTTTAAAGCCATGTGTTGAAGGATGCTCAAGGTAAGAGATCCTTGTTTTTGAACATTGTTATAATGTGGTTTAATGCTTAAAGATGCATGATGTTTATGGCTTGAGCAAATGCTTTAAAACAGTGGATTATTGTTGATTAATGATGCATATTGGCAAGTGATGTTAAGGTCACAAAGGTGGTTAAAAGTCCTTGTGTGAGCCTTGTTTATTTAAGAACAACATGGTGGTTAAAAGTCCATGGTTGGTTCTTGGTTAAGATCATCAAGGTGGTTAAAATTCCTTGGATGAGTCTTGGGTATTTAAAGAGCAACATGGTGTTTAAAAGTCCATGGTTGGCTCTTGGTTAAGGTTACAAAGGTGGTTAAAATTCCTTGTGTAAGCCTTGTAATTTAAGAACATCAAGGTGTTTAAAAGTCCTTGGATGATTCTTGTTAAGGACACAAAGGTGTTTAAAAGTCCTTGTGTGATCCTTTCCATGGTGTTTAAAAGTCCATGGGGCCATGGTGTTTAAAAGTCCATGGGGTTAAGGACACAATGGTGTTTAAAAGTCCATGTGTGGTCCTTGGTTATTGTAAGATCACAATGGTGTTTGAAAGTCCATGTGTGAATCTTATGTTAAATGTATCACTTGTTGCCAATATGACATGTTATGAACTTGATGCATGCGATGCATGTTTTAAATGCTTATGAGCATGTTTAAATGATGTTTGGATTAAGGTTTATAAATGTGTTTTGAATTTGCATTATTGTGTGGTTTTAATGAGCACTCCTCACTAAGCTTTTGCTTACGCTCTCTCTTTTCTTAAACCAATAATGCAGAGCATTAGAGTGCATTGAGGGCAGCAAGGTGGTGAAGAATCCAAGTGGTGTACTAAGCTCAAGTATGGTGATGGTTTCTTAAACACTATTAGCTTTTGGCATTTGGCAATGGGAACCTATGTTGTTGTTTTGGGAGATGTTTTGGACTCCCTAAGTTGGATTTATGTTGTTGTTAATGTTGGTGTTTGTAATTGGCCTCTATGAGATTGCTTTTGGTATATGATGCTTGAATGGTTTGTTAAGTAGGATGCATGCCTATAGAATTGGGGCTTTTCTTAATTGATGCCATGTTGATGATTGGTTGATGCAGTTATGTTCATTGTATGTTGAATGACTTGCTGGTAAAGTTTGGTGGCATTTGGAGCATGTTTGATATGTCAATTGCATGTTAAACCAGCAAATTTGCTGCAATCTGGGCAACCTGTTTCGGAACAGGTGCTACCGTATCGGAACAGGGGCCTGAAATGGCCTGGGCATTCCGAAACGGGAGGCACTGTTCCGGAACGGTTTGGCCACTGCCAGGCCATGTTTCGGTACTAGTTTCGAAACGGTCCCGCGTTTCGGAACGGGTCTTCCTTGTTCCGAAACACTCGACCGTTGGGCACTGAAATAGATGGTTTTATGTTTTGCAATGTTTGCATTTTGGTCCCTAAAGTTGTAATTTGTGCAATTGGGTCCCTGAATGTTCTCTGATTATCATGATGTTTGAGTATGATTATCTTGAGAACATATCTAGGGTTAACATGCATCTAGACAAGAGTAAAAAGAAAGAAAAAAAGGTCGTTAAATAAGGTTGACTTTTGGGTTGACTTTGGTTTTCCCCGCGTGATCTTTTTTAATTCGGGTCAACCGTCTAGGCCGGGTTAAGGGGGTTACACCTCTTCTTTGCTTTCCTTCTTTTATTTCCTATAAATAAATAAATAAACTAAATTAAAATCTTATTTCCTAAAAATAATAAATTAATTAATTAAAGAAAATAAAATAAAATAAAACTAAGTTAAATTAGGGATGCCTTGAGGGGCATCTCCTAAAGTAACTACTTCCTGCATTCTTGGGGCTTTAGTCTCCTGATAATGCTTGAGGCTTTGTCCATGGACCTTGAATTGGTGCCCATCCTTGATTGATCTGATTGTAATGGCACCATGGGGAAAACTTGGACAACTTGGAAAGGGCCAGACCACCTAGATTTAAGCTTTCATGGGAAGAGCTTCAACCTAGAGTTTAACAACAACACCTGCTTCCCTAGGCAGAACTGTCGTGGCAACAGTCTTATGTCGTGCCACTTCTTTGTTTTGTCCTTGTAGATCTTGGCGTTGTCGTAGGGCATTGCTCGAATTTATTCAATTTCATTCAAGTCCAGTAGCCTTTTCTGCCCTGCCTTTTCCCAGTCCATATTAACTGTCTTGATAGCCCAATATGCTTTGTGTTTTAACTCGACAAGTAAATGGCAAGTTTTTCTGTAAATGAGGCGATCAGACGACATTCCCAATGGCGTTTTGAACGTTGTCCTGTAGGCCCAGAGTGCATCATTTAGGTGAAGAGACCAGTCCTTTCGAGTTGGTTGTACCATCTTCTCTAGGATGTTCTTCACTTCTCTATTTGATATTTCGGCCTGCCCATTGGTTTGAGGGTGGTATGATGTTGCAATTCGGTGTCTTACTGTGTATTTCTTTAGTGCACTAGCAATTACCCTATTGTCAAAATGCCTCCCCTCATCGCTAATGATCGCCCTTAGGATGCCAAACCTTGAGAAGATGTGCTTGTGAAGAAATTTTTGCACAGTCTTGGCATCGTTCTTTTGAGTGGCGATAGCTTCTACCCATTTAGACACATAGTCTACTGCCAGCAAGATGTATAAATTCCCACAAGAGGCTGGGAATGGCCACATGAAGTCGATTCCCCAAACATCAAAGATTTCGACCTCAAGTATGTTCTGCAGTGGCATCTCATGCCTTCTAGATATGTTTCCAGTCCTTTGGCATTTATCAGAGCTCTTGTAGAAATCTTGTGCATCCCTGAACAGTGTAGGCCAAAAGAAACCAGATTGCAGAACCTTGGCAGCAGTTTTATTTCCTCCCAAGTGTCCTCCACAAGGGGCAGCATGGCAGTGGTGAAGCACTTCATTTTGTTCCTCTTGTGGTATGCATCTCATGATGATCTGATCTGCACAGTGCTTAAAGAGAAGAGGTTCGTCCCAATAATAATGTTTTGCATCATTTTGGAACCACTTCCTAGCTTGGTAATTAAGCTCAGGAGGTAATAACCCACATACAATGTAATTGACAATGTCAGCATACCAGGGGGTTTCAGAAAGCTTACATGCCGCCATGGCTGTCGCGGTAGTGCTGGTGGCAGCGAACATCTGCTCATCTGGGAAGGTTTCCAGTATGTCGGTCTTGTCTTTCTCTTGATTCCTTCCCATTTCCAGCCTTGACAAGTGATCTGCTACTTGGTTTTCTTTCCCCTTTTTGTCCTTGCTGTCAATGTCAAATTCTTGCAGTAGCAGAATCCAACGTATCAATCTTGGTTTGACATCCTTCTTGGCGAACAAATATTTAAGTGTTGAGTGATCTATATGGACCACCACTTTTGTTCCAAGTATATAGGGTCGGAACTTGTCATTTGCAAACACCACTACGATTATCTCCTTTTCTGTTGTGGTGTAGTTTATCTGAGCATCGTTTAGAGTTTTTATGGAATAGTAGATCACATGGAAGAGTTTCTCCTTCCTCTGTCCTAGTGCTGCCCCGACAGCATAGTCGCTGGCGTCACACATTATCTCGAATGGTAGGCTCCAGTCTGGTGGCTGCACTATTGGGGTTGTTACCAGACTTTCCTTCAGTATTCTGAATGCTTCAGTACAGTCAGTGTTAAAGTCAAAGGCACGATTCTGTTCCAGCAGGAGACACATGGGTTTAGTGATTTTTGAGAAATTGGCAATGAATCTTCAATAAAACCCTGATTCCCTAAGAAACTTCTTATTCTTTTGACCGTGGTGGGTGGCGGTAGTTTTTCAATAACCTCAATTTTAGCTCTGTCTACCTCTATGTCACGACAGCTAACCTTGTGGCCCAACACTATGCCTTCATCCACCATAAAGTGACATTTTTCCCAATTCAAAACAAGGTTTGCCTCTTCACATCTTTCAAGAACCTTCAGTAAATTGCCTAAGCAACCTTCGAAACTGTCTCCAAAGACGGAAAAGTCATCCATGAAAATTACTAGGAAATCCTCCACCATGTTGGAGAATATTGCCATCATGCACCGTTGAAAGGTTGCTGGCGCATTGCATAGCCCAAATGGCATTCTTCGAAAGGCATATGTGGTGTATGGGCATGTGAAGGTGGTTTTCTCTTGGTCCTCCGGTGCTATTGCGATTTTGTTATAACCTGGGTAACCATCAAAAAACAATAATAAGGCTTCCCCGCTTATCTATCTAACATTTGATCGATAAAAGGTAAGGGGAAGTGGTCCTTCCGGGTAGCTTTATTAAGCTTCCGATAGTCCATACAAACCCTCCAACCGGTCACAGTCCAAGTTGGGATTAGTTCATTGTCCTTGTTCGTTACTACGGTTATGCCTCCCTTTTTCGGTACACATTGCACCGGGCTCACCCACTTGCTACCTGAGATGGCGTATATTATTCCAGCATCAAGCCACTTGATGATTTCTTTTCATACCACTTCTCACATAGCCTCATTTAGTCGTCTTTGGCATCGATTGCCGGCTTATGGTCATCGTCTAAGAGGATCTTATGCATGCATAACGCCAGACTAATGCCTTGGATATCAGCAATGGTCCATCCAATTGCCTTTTTATGTTGCTGTAACATTTTGATCAGCTGTTGTTCCTGTTCCTGCATCAACTTGGAAGAGATGATTACGAGCAACGCATCATTTAAACCAAGAAAAACATATTTGAGTTGCCCTGGCAGGGGTTTAAGGTCTAAAACAGGTGGTTGTTCAATGGAAGGCTTTTGGATTACATGTTCATTCAATGTATAATTCAAAGGCTCGAAGAACTTACCTGGACGAGTGCCTATCCAATTTACCTCCTCAGGACCTTTAGTGTTGGATTCTTCTGTGTCTGAGGGGTCACTGTCGTCGATGCTGTCGTGACAGTCTTCAGGGTGACTGCGGTGGCAGTGACCAAATTTTCTGTCGTGGCAGTTCGACCTGATGCATGGTTGGTCTAGGACTACTTCTGAAATTGCTTTGCACTCTTCCTCTACATCAGCTTGTTTCATTTCTTGGAGAACATTGAGCTTGATTTGTTGATCATTTACTCTCATCGTCAATTCTCCTTTTTCTACATCGATCACCTTTCTGCATGTGGCTAGGAAGGGTCGCCCCGGGATGATCGGTGCGTTTTCATCTACTTCACAATCTAAAACAAGAAAGTCAACAGGAAAAATAAACTTATTCAGTCTTACCAAGATTTCTTCGATCATTACTTCCGGTTGTACGTAAGAGCGGTCTGCCAACTGTAGCATGAATGTCGTGGGCCTTGCTTGTCCAATACCTAGTTTTTAAAATACAGATTTGGGCATTAGATTAATTCTAGCACCAAGATCACAAAGTGCCTTACCCACAAACTTGTCTCCAATTATGCATGGTATGATGAAGCTGTCAGGATCCTTCTATCATCATTATCGTTTCAAATTCCCCAAGTCTGGACCTCCTGGACATTGCATCCTTCAGGAACTTTGCATAACCAGACATCTGCTTAATGGCTTCTAACAGAGGAATGTTGATGTGTACTTGCTTAAAGACATCATAGATTTTTTAAGCTGGTACTCATGTTTCTGTTTCTTTAGCCGATGTGGAAAAGGGGTGGAAGAAGGTAATCTTCAAGGCGTCATTTGCATGGAAGTCGGATCTGAGGAGGCTCGAGATCTTCAGTTTCTTCTTTCTGCTCCTTTGTTCCTTCTATTGTCGTGGCAGGTATGACGACAACAGACTATTTCTCATCTACTGGGGCAGTGTTCACGGAAGGTGTTTGTAGGGTTGGTTCTTTACATGGTGTTTCTTTTATTATCGGCCCTTGTAATTGTTTCCCACTCCTCGTTGTAATTGATTTACACTGCTCATGTGTGGGTTTTCTACTGACCTCCGTATCACTAGGGAATCCTCGATTCTGCCTTGGGTTTATGAACTGTGAAACCTGACCCATCTGTGTCTCTAGGGATTTTAGTGTAGCCTCATGGTTTGTCATTCTCATCTCTGTCTTGTCCATGAATGACTCAGTTTTCTTGACAAAGTGATCCATGTTTGCCATATATTCTCCTGTTTGAGACATGAATGTGGCCAGGGTCTGCTCCAGTATACTTGTTGTGGCTGCTGGTTGTTGTTGTGGTTGCTGCTGTGGTTGCTGTCGTGACAGAATCCTAGGGCCTCCTTGGTTCTGGTTGTTCTGGACTAGAAGGTCCAGTGCATTGTTGGGGTTACTCTATGAAAATTTGGGGTCCTTCCTCCAGTTTGTATTGTAGTGGTTGGAGTCATAGGTTTTATTCCTGTTATAGTTCCCAACATACATCCCTTCTTCCAGCTGTAAAGGGCACTCCTCTGTACTGTGGTTTCCACTACATGTTTCACACACCTCTTCTTTAGAAAATACAGCCTTAGAATCCTTCCGCTGCAGATTTTCAACTATCTTAGTGACGTATGCAATATGAGTTTTAACCGAGTTGTCGGCTTCGTACTCCTTTACAGATATTCCTCGTTTACCTCCCCTTCGAGCTGTAGGAAACTACCCATCATTCTTGGCTAACTTTTTCAACACTAGCATTACTTAATCTGGTTTTTTATCCAGTAATAACCCATTTGCTGCTGAGTCTATCCTCAGTTGAGTGTGTGCATTAGCAGCGTTGTAGAATTTGACAACTTGATTCCATACACGGAATCCATATATTGGGCAGTTCCGTAAGAGAGTCGTAAATCTATCGCACGCCTCATGCATTGGCTCGTCATCTTCCTGTTGAAAAGTAGCAATCTCGTTATGCAATCTTTTAGATAACGGCGAAGGATTAAAACGAGAATGGAATTCACGAGAGAGATATGTCCAAGTTCTTATTGAACCCGGTGTTAATTTATTCCACCAATTTTTAGCTCTATCTCTCAAATAATGAGGGAATAGTCGGAGCCTCAGTATTTCTAGACTTATTCCTGGAAGTCTGAATGATCCACAGATCTCCTGGAAGGTTTTAAGATGTTCACGAGCATCCTAAGTAGCAAAACCACCAAATTGGCCAGCAGAGTTTATCATGCTAAACAACACAAGTTTTAGTTCGAAGTGTTCAGCTTCAACATCTGGCAGGGTAGTTTCCAGTTCAACATGGTAGTTATCCATGTAATCTCGACAAGTCTGTCGTACTGCTGGGGCAGCGAGCAGCGGCAAATCGTTTCGGGGGTCATTAGGAGGATCCACATTACCCCTGGGGTGGTTGTCATCTTCTATATGGCCTTGCCTTCCGTTTACCATTGCTTCCAATTTCTCTTCAAGATAGTTGTTTCTTTCTATCAAGAGTCGGGCTTGGTTCTTGAGTTGATATGTACGTTCGATCTCTGGGTCTAATTCGTACTCAAGTTCCTTACCACGTCTCGATCTACGCATAAGCAATAAGAGAACTTGTGAAAAGCACATGGAAAATAAAACAACTAAAAACAGAAAATAAAAATAAAAACAAAGTGCAGTAATTAAAAGGTAAAGTAGGTTGCCAGTCCCCGGCAATGGCGCCAAAAACTTGTTGCGTGTAAATAAGACTATCGCAAATAGTGCAAGTGTACACGACACAAGTAGTAAAGTGGTACTAGAGTATCGGATATCGTCTCCACGGGGACTGGAAATAACTTTATCCTTGAATTGTTGCACAAGAAAAAGAAATAGTTTAAATGATTGTTTAATGTAATCTTGAGAAATAATTGAAATAAAAGATAAGGTAAACAGATTGAGAGAATAGGTCGGTATTGATTTTCTCAGTAGTGCAAGTGTTGCACTATTCAGAGGAACTTCTGTCGTTATGTCGTCGTTCCTGTCGCGGCAGAGGTCCGTTGTTGTCGTGACAACGATCAACAACTCCATACTTCAAGCTTGGCAAGAATCCCTGTTATGACTTGTCCTATCCTTAGGTCAAAGTTCTGTTGATGAACACGTCTTGGATGATACCTCCCCGCGTGAATCAAAGGGTGAACACCAATGTTTGTGAATTCTTCTTTAGCCACTTAACCTTGTACTTATCCCTAAGCCAAGATGGTTTAACCATAAACTAGAAAAAATGTATTTACTTCTTTCATATGCTTAACTCTCCCTATATCAAGCAAATGGATAACCTCACAATGTTCTCCCGATGCTCTTATGAGATATTGAAAACCAGAGTAAATAAACTCGAAGTTTTGTTACTTAAACAGAAAAATCCTAAGAACAATACAATCCCTACAACTACTTTACAAGATCAACCCTTAGCCCTTGGGGAAGTTTAGAACATGGTGAAGAGAGAGAAACGATTAGGGTTTTGTGGGAAGACGTCTAGAAGTGAGATATCTTCCCCTAGGTCGAATTACATGCCTTTATATAGGCCTTGGGTCCAAGTTTTCTAATATGGCAAGAATACAAGTTTAAATTAAAGTACAACTCTATTAAAGACTAAATCTTCTGAGTAGATGCCTCTTATTCGTCCTCTTTTCTTGCTTTGACTTTCTTCCTTGGACTTTGGGCCTGGCCTTCCTTCTGCTTCAGGGCTTAGAAAAATATGGGAGTGACTCACGATAGACCGACTTGAAATCCTATATCTATCGGGCTCCACTTAACTTTTCCACCTTAGTGTCTCTATGTCGTCATGGCTGCCACAGCAGGTATCACGACAGGCAGTGCTTTTTATCCTTCAGTTCCAACTCCTCAACTCACCTCTGCTCCTTTGCTGCCCTGGATTGCTGCCGCGGTAGATACCTGCAAAAGTGAACAATTTCAGTAGCATCTGTGCAATTTTATCTAATTGTGATGTGTATGCAAAAATCTATCAAAATGCAATTAATCATGCTTAAGTGCAGCAAAAATATGGGTAAATGAGGGGTAAAATATAGAACTTTTATGCACTCAACAATGACCCGTTATCATCGCTTCTTTTTGTGATAGTGGCCGAATTGCTTAACCAATTCTTCCATAGTGCCGAGAATTTGGGGCTGATTAAAGGTGTTCGAGTTGCACAAGATCTTTATAACTCGTAACTCCAATTTGTAGATGACACTATTATGTCTCTACAGGGTGAGGTGGAGTATGTGCGTAACTTGAAAAGGGTTCTGACATGCTTCGAATATGCATCAGGTCTTCAAATTAACTATGAAAAATCTTGCCTTTTCGGGATTAGGATTGATGAGGTGGTGTTAGCGGATATTGCGGATGTTATGGGATTTCAAAGTGGATCTTTTTCGATTCAATACTTAGGGACTCCGTTAGGCGTTCCTCCACGTGGTATGGAGATTTGGGAACCCTTGGTGTAGCGTTTCCGTAAACGTCTATCAGGATGGAAGCGTGACTCATTATCTTTTGCTGGTAGATTGCTCTTGGTGAACTCGGTGCTCTCAGCTTTACCCGTGTATTACATGGGGGTGTTCTTAATTATGCGCCGTATCATTCTGAAACTTGATCGTATTCGTAGAAATTTCTTGTGGGATGGTAAGGAGGAGCGAACAAAATTGAGTCGGGTGAATTGGAATGCGGCTTGTCGGCTGAAGCGTTTTGGGGGGCTTGGTGTGGTGAACTTACACACTAGAAATTTGGTGTTACTTGCTAAGTGGGTGTGGCAATATGCTCAAATGGAGGGATCATTGTGGAAATCGATCATTGTTGCTAAGTATGGTGTTGATGCCTTGTCTTAGCAAATTAATGCTAGAGGGAAAGCACACATGTCGGCAATGTGGAAGCAAATTGATGAGGTACAAAATGATGAATATGTGGCTCGTTTCTTGAATTTTTCTCAATTCTCTTGGATTTTAGGCGATGGCTCATGTATATTATTTTAGAGGGATTGTTGGTGTCTTGTCGAGCCTTTGAAGAATGTTTTCCCGTGGCTTTTTGGTTTGGCGTCCAACAATTTGGCGTTTGTTTGCTATTACTTGAGTTTGTCGGTTGTTGAGTGGGAAGGTTGCTTTCTCCGTGCATTGAGATCATTTGAATTAAATCAATTGCGGGAATTGCAATCGTGCGTTGCTGGTTTTAAACTGAGTAGACAGGTTGTGGACAAGCTTGTTTGGGTTCATGACTCGACTGGAAAGTTTTCGGTTGGTGCGCTCTACAAGTTGATGTCGTTGTTTGGGTTGCAAGATATATCAGATGTTAGTGTGGTGTGGCGTCTACCTTTGTTGCCGAAAATCCAGTGTTTTATTTGGTTTCTTGTGTTGGGTCGACTACCTACTTTGTGGATGTTGTTCGATCGCGATCTTCCTCTCTTAGAATCATCGCTTGGTTATCAGTGGTGTGGGAGGGGAGAGGACAACGATGACCATGTTTTGTGGTAGTGTGACCTTGCGTGGAATATGTGGAATTTGTTTTTCTTGTGGTGGGATGTGTCGGTTGTAAAGCCACGACTGACTGGGGAGTTTCTTCATCAGTGTTGCCATGGATTTTTTGTGAGCGATATTCGTTTGTGGTGGATTATTGGGTGTGCTAGTGTACTTTGGTCGTTGTGGCTCGCACGTAATGAACTTATGTTTCAGGATAAAAGGTCCACGAGTCGGGATGTGCTTTTCTTGGTGCAACTTCGCTCACTTTATTGGACTCGAGCTATGTTTGCTTCTGCTATCTTTGTTAAAGCCGCATGGTGGGAGAATCCTCAGTTGTATCTAGAGTCACCGTCGGCTATGGTGGACGGTCGTGTGGGTATTGAATGGCTGCCTCCTTCGCCGGGGGTGTTGAAATTTAACGTGGATGGAGCGGCTCGTGGTAAGCCGAGTATGGCAAGATGCGAGGGTGTTTTACGTGATTGGAGCAGTCGTATTTTGGCTTTTTTTCTCGGGTCCGATTGGTGTAGCTGAGTCAAACGAAGCAGAATTACAGGCAATTTCTTATGCTTTGCAGCTGCTCCTTGATTTTAATTGGAATGGGATGATGTCGGTGGTGATTGAGTCGGATTCTAAAGTGGCCGTGTCATGGGTTCTTTGTACTGAACGACGGCCATGGCAGTTTTGGCATTGGTTTCACCAAATTGATGAGGCTTGTGATGTGCTGTCGGGTGTGTGTTTTACAAATTTTTTTAGGGACGCTAATAGTGTCGCCGATGCCTTGGCGAAGAATGGCGTTGATCGACCCAAGTGGGTTTGTATGAGGACAGTATAATGGTGTTGGTTCCTTTTTATTTTATCTTTTGGTGTTTGTTTCTTCTTCTCGCACTCATCGATACTCTTTTCCTCCACCTAGGGTTAGGGAGGTTTTTAACGAGGTCGGTGTTTGTGTGTGGTTATGTTTGATTGCTTTGAATAAAATCATGCATTTTGCCGATAAAAAAAAAACTTTTCTCTTCTAGTTCCATTCTTTTCTCGTATTGAAATAACTTGTCGAGATCTCTTTTCAATCTTTATTTCAGGCACCTGAAACTCTTCTAGAGTTTTATTATTAGTTATGTCTTGGGTCTCTATAGGAGCACCCGCCTCCAATATATGACCATCTCATACTACTTTCTATTTATGAGAATTTTAATCATTGGAACCAATTTCAACTATCATGTTCCAGGCATGATTTACATTCATTTGCTCTAACATGTAATTCAAGAGCATTTTTGGCTGGTGTATGAGACTTGATTACTCTCATTAGGTCAATAAATATCTTTGTCAGTTGACATGTAATAATATGAATTATCTTATGAACTTTAGGTTCATATAGGATAATCAAGATAATGATAATTCATTTTTCTTTATCCAGTTTATTATTATTTCCCCTGATGTTGAGAAAAATCATGTCATAAATGATTCTCCAATGAATATTTAAGAATTTAAACATAAAACGAGACTCATATTCAGTATATATTCTCAACCCTTTTTATATACTCATTTTATGTGGTCTGGTGAAACAATTCAACTATATATCGCACATTCAATAATTCTAAAATAAGAAATATGACTTCTGACCAAAAGCCAATCATAATGGGGAGTTTATTATAACTCGTTAGCTTGATGCGTATGTGTTGCTATATGTGAAATATCATATAAATGTTTTGTTCTCATAGTTTAGCTATTAAAATGAGACATCCAATCAAAAAATTTCCTAAACTATTTTGTTCAGAAATAACCAATAAGGTTTGCAACAGTTATTTTAACTGATATGACCTAAAATATAAATCTAATAACTTTAGCAAAACAAATAATCTTTAATCGCATAATCTGAATGTTTTTCTAATCAATCTCACAAACTTTTGGTTGTAAGTTGATAAAACATATACTAAAATCATATAATAACTCTCCACATATGTGGATATATGGGCCCATATTTTATTCAGATATGCAAAACATGCAGTCTCAACTTTAGTACAAGAACTTTAAGTTCTTTTGGTCAGTGGGATCTTAATAAATATTTTTAAGAACAAGCAAGACAAGAACTTCAGGTTCTTTTAATAAGTGGAATTTAATCAATATCTTTGAGAACAAGCATTACAAGAACTTCAAGTTCTTTTAATATACGTGCATTTAAATCTCAATAATTTTCTGCATCATTATTGATCAGGATGGTCGAACCGATCATGCCAACTTATATATGTGTATGTGTGTATATATATATATGAATTTGTAAACTTATGATTTACCATGAAATGTGATTCAATCTTACTTGCACATGTGTAGTACAAATTTTGAAATACAAGTTTTTTTTGAAACTTGATGATACATTGTACACCAAAAATTGTTCCTTTGAATAGGAATATATTTAGCTTTTCTGGAGCTTTCAATGAAAATTGTTCTTTTGGTAGCAATATATAGCTCTTCTAGAGCTTTCAACTGATTTTTCCGCTACTAGAACTTATATCAACTAATTTTTCGAAGTTGGTGGAGAGTATGTTTACCGTTGCCGAAAAACTTGTCAAAATTTTTCTTACCGGACTTCCATTGCTCGTTTTCGGGCGTTCTTCGATGCTTATCGGTATCGTGTGTGGCAGCTTTGTTGTGGTCAGTATGGCTTGCACGAAACGAGATGATTTTTAATAAGAAGTCGTTACCGATAGCGGAGGTATGTTTTTTAATTAAATTATGATCGTATTATTGGATGCGGACATTACGGGCTGACCTCTACATTGGTGAGGCGTTGTAGTGGGATTGCCCAAGCTTCTATACTGAATCCCCGAATTCGTGATCGATGCGTAGCGGTATTAGTTGGGAACCCCTGATTGTTGGGACGTTGAAGTTTTCTGTGGATGGGTTCGCGCGTGGCAAGCCGGGTCCTGCAGGTTTCGGGGGGTGTTACGTGATGAGCAAGGCAGGATAGTGGCCTTATTCTCTGGCCCGCTTGGTAGTATTGAGTCTAACGAGGCTGAATTACGGGCGATTGCTTTTGCGTTAACTTTCTTTCGGAAATCAGCTTGGTCATCGTATCCTTTGGTGGTGGAGTCAGATTCCATGGTTGCCGTTAGTTGGGTGCTACATGTGGATAAGCGGACGTGGCGTTATTGGGAGGTGTTTCATGAGATTGACAGCAGTAGTAATAGTTTGCATTACCGTGTTTTTTTTTTGCATATTTTCCGGGAGGCGAATGGCTTAGCTGATGCATTGGCTAAGGAAGGAGTTTCGCGTGTTTCTTTATTTTGTGCTTGTTAACATTATTAGGTGATTGCTGGTTTAGTTTGTTTGTTGTCTGTTTGTTTTCGTTGTTTTGATTGTCACAAACGGGTCGTACTCTTTTCCTCCGTTAGGATTAGGGAGGTTTTTAACGAGGCGACCGTTGTGATGTATGGTTGTATATTTTTTCTTATTATACGACATCTTGTTGAGGAAAAAAAGAACATATATCAACATTGGCTTATTTCATATGCCAATCGATAACATATCTTATCTATAATTCCCGAAGAATAATTTTGAGAACACTTATTGCTCTCTTAAAATTTCCACTTCTAGTGGTGATGATATTATTACCATTAGCGGTAATTATTACAACAATCATAATTATGCACCTTTCATAATATGCTTTCTCTCAAGAACGTATTGCTCTTCTGGCATATCAAGATTTTTAGTACTTTGAGATATAGTGCTCGCATTTTCTCTTGCATTTAAATGGGAAAAATATTTCTTATGCTTTCGCTAAGCTTAAAATGTCACTATGTATTGTATTTGATAAGTAATCATGTTAAACAAAATAAATAAATGTCATAATATATATATATATATATATATATATATATATATAACGTAAATAATTATTGCGTAAAGTAAATAAACATAAAACAAAAATTAAAAGATGAATAATTCTCTTCAAGGTTATGAGAATAATTAGAAGATGATTTATTACCTTCATGGGTTATAAAGAAATCAACAACGTCCAAATGAGTTGGTCCAACATCATCTTCATCATTTTCGCAAACAAATTGTAGAACTAATGTTTTGATATAATAATTGAAAAATGTTTTGGACTAATTTAAAAAGAATTCAAAACTATTTCCAAAGTCCAAATAACTTGAAACTATGTTTAGGGATGTTTTTTAAGAGGTTTAACATGTTTTTCAAAGCCAAACTTCACAAAACCTTCCAGGCGTTTCGAAACACCTTAGGGCGTTTCCATACGGGGTATTCCAGTAGCTAAAATGTTTCGATACTGGTATCGAAAC
Organism: Hibiscus tridactylites; assembly: GCA_958450335.1. Lineage (NCBI taxonomy): Eukaryota > Viridiplantae > Streptophyta > Magnoliopsida > Malvales > Malvaceae > Hibiscus > Hibiscus tridactylites. Next base: position 26,828,506 of record OY288292.1, read on the forward strand.
GGGCCTTTCCTGGATGAGAATTTTGCCCAGCGTTTCGATATGGGCTATGCCGTTTTGATACGCTTATGTGGCATCGACCACAACGGTCAGAAAAACCCCAACGGCTATTTTCCAACTAACTTTTAAATGCAGAGCGTTTCGATACGATTCCTAGCGTTTCGATACGGTTCCTAGCGTTTCGATACGGCCCATGGCGTTTCGATACGAATGCTCATCAGACTGCAACGACTCTTTCTACTTAAAGAGCGTATCGAAACGGGTTCGAGCGTTTCGATACGGGTAGGAGCAGAACTACATTTATGGTGGGAAATAAAGTCTTCAATGGCTCCAAATCAACCCCAACGGCTAGTAACGGCTAAAAACTCATCAAGGAGTATAAAAGGGACCTTCAAGCATCAAGATATGGTTTATGCTTCAATTGTCAATCAACAAATGATCAAATATTGTCTTTGTACTTAAATTTCAATTCTTGTATAGACAAACACTAGTGAGCCAAAATTGTCAAATTTGCTCAAGTGTTTTAGGTTTTGGGTGAATGCTTTAATTGTGCAAACAAACACCTATTAGAGGGATTTGTGTTTGCTTTTCTTATCTCTTGTAAAGAGGGTTTGATCAAGGCTTTGGGTAGAAAGCTTGATCAGTGTATAAGGGTTTCCTCCTAAGCCTAGAAAAGGGGACGAATCAATAGTGGATTGATTGGAAATCCTTAGTGGGAAGCTAAGGTAGTGGATGTAGACCTTGGTTAGAAGGTTGAACCACTCTAAAATTATTGTGTCAATTATCTTTTTAGCTTCCTTACCACATCCACCCAAAATTCTATCTCTCCATCACTTGGTGAGCAACATCGGTTGAACGAATCGAGCACCTTACAACTCAACAATTGGTATCAAAGCTTGGCTCAATCGAAGAGGATTAACATCCTATTGAGAAGATCCGACAAGCTCGATCATCATTTCACCAACCGGCTCAATGGCGCAATCCATCGACAAACCGCCTTTCTTCGACGGAACCTACTATGCCCATTGGAAGATAAAGATGAAGTTCTTCATCAATTTTAGGGACTAGAAGCTATGGGACATAGTTGAAGACGGTCCGTTCGTTCCTCAACAAAGCAAAGCAGAGTGGAGTGCCGACGATCGCAAGAAGATGGAGCTTAATTGCAAAGCCTTGCACATCCTCTTTTGTGTATTTGGCCCAACAATCTATGAGAAGTTGTCTTCTTTTGAGAGTGCCAAGGAGGTATGGGACAAGCTTAAAGTCACATACAAGGGAACCGATGAAGTTAAGGAGACCAAGATTGGGCTCCTCACCTTAGAGTATGAGAACTTCAAGATGGATCCGGAAGAGAACATTGAGAAAATGTTTGATAGGTTCTCCACTATCACCAATGGTCTCAATGGATATGGAGAAGCCATCCCGGAGCAAAAGCTTGTCCGAAAGCTCATCTACTCACTTCCCGAGTCTTGGGACTCAAAGAGAACCGCCATCATCGAAGAAAAGAATTTGAAGACCTTGAAGCTTGATGAACTCATGGGGTCACACATTACTCTTCAAATCACGAAGAAGAACAAAGAAGATGAGAAGAAGAGGGAATAAATTAGAGCTATGGGAGAAAAGAAGCTCAAGGGGCTTGACATCAACACCAATGCCATGGCTCTCAAGTCTTCCACTTGCCATCAAGTTTATTCAAGTGAAGAGCAGGATGAAGAAGAATAGATATTTCATCTCTTCAAGAATTGTGCCACGTTCATGAAGAAAGCCTTTAGAGAGCTTGAACGAGAATCCATGAAAAAGGAGAGGGAAAGCACTTCAAGCCATAAGAAGAAGGCACATGTGGCTACTTGGAGTGACGAGGACTCCACCGACGATGAACAAGCCAACCTTTGCCTTATGGCCATCGAAGAAGATTCAAGGGTAACTTCTAATTCATCTACTTCATGTTCTTACTCTTTTGATGAATTACAAGATGCCTACGATGATTTTGTTTTAGACTTTAAAAATCACATTTTGAAAAACAAAAAATTGATTTAAAAATTGAAAATTCAAAATGATTTGATTTCTAAACCAAACTTGAACTTGAAGCAAAACTCAAGGAGTTTGAACTAAAATGTTTTGATTTACAAAAATTGCTTCAAAAAGTTCAAGAAGAAAAGGATTTGATTTCCAAAGAGCTAGAAAAGAAAAACAATTTAGGAAAATCAAATTTCTATGTAAGACAATCTAGTGCCCCTAGATTTGTATAAGGAAAATGGTTTAGAAGTGTTTGGGTCCCAAAAGGACTTAACACTTCAATTAAAAGGGATGACATTGAAAAATGGATTCCTAAGGGGACTAAAATTTGTGCCACTAATGTTCATGGATCCAAAGCAATTTGGATACCAAAAATCACTTGATTGTCTTTTGCTAGGTGTGATGGAGAGTGATCAACAAGTCAAACTTTGAGGGGAGCTCCATGCACACAAGGAAGAACACTTGAAGAAGGAAGGCTTCAAATCCTCCCTTAAGTTCAAGTCTGGTAAAATATAGTTGTCTTTATGTTTATTTTATTTATTTTCATTTATGTCAACTAGATGATCATATATGTTGGACTAACATTTTTATGATGCTTAGAGTAAGGGGGCCATTTTAAAACCAAAATTCTTAATTTTGTCAATTGTTTTTACCTATATTGTTATTTTGAACTTAAAAGTCTTTTGAATTCTTTTTGATATAACAAAAAGGGGGAGAAATGTGGTTTTGAAAAATTGAACTTTCAAATGAATAAGGGGGGGCTTTATTTGATTTCATATCTTTAATCTCTTATTCACAATTTTAAACTTAAAGGGGGAGAATCCCAAACAATTTTTCAAGTTAGTTTTATTATATCAAAAATAGGGAGATTGTAGAACTAATGTTTTGATATAATAATTGAAAAATGTTTTGGACTAATTTAAAAAGAATTCAAAACTATTTCCAAAGTCCAAATAACTTGAAATTATGTTTAGGGATGTTTTTAAAGGGGTTTAACATGTTTTTCAAAGCCAAACTTCACTAAACCTTCCAGGCATTTCGAAACACCTTAGGGCGTTTCGATACGGGGTATTCTAGTAGCTAAAATGTTTCGATACTGGTATCAAAACTGGCCTTTCGTGGATGAGAATTTTGCCCAGCGTTTTGATACGGGTTATGCCATTTCGATACGCCTATGTGGCATCGACCACAACGGTCATAAACCCCAACGACTATTTTCCAAGTAACTTTTAAATGCAGAGCGTTTCGATACGGTGCCTAGCGTTTCGATAAGGCCCATGGCGTTTCGATACAGATGCTCATCAGACTGCAACGACTCTTTCTACTTAAAGAGCGTATCGAAACGGGTTCGAGCGTTTCGATACGGGTAGTAGCAGAACTGTATTTATGGTGGGAAATAAAGTCTTCAACATCTCCAAATCAACCCCAACGGCTAGTAACGGCTACAAACTCATCAGGGAGTATAAAAGGAACCTCCAAGCATCAAGATGTGGTTAATGCTTCAATTGTCAATCAACAAATGATCAAATATTGTCTTTGTACTTAAATTGTCAATTCTTGTATAGACAAACACTAGTGAGCCAAAATTGTCAAATTTGCTCAAGTGTTTTAGGTTTTGGGTGAGTTCTTTAACTGTGCAAACAAACACCTATTAGAGGGATTTTTGTTTGCTTTTCTTATCTCTTGTAAAGAGGGTTTGATCAAGGCTTTGGGTAGAAAGCTTGATCGGTGTATAAGGGTTTCCTCCTAAGCTTAGAAAAGGGGACGAATCAATAGTGGATTGATTGGAAATCCTTAGTGGGAAGCTAAGGTGGTGGATGTAGACCTTGGTTAGAAGGTTGAACCACTCTAAAATTATTGTGTCAATTATTTTTTTAGCTTCCTTACTACATCCACCCAAAATTCCACCTTGTGAAACAAATATTTTAATTTTGATATAACTAAAAACCTAAGGACTAAAATGAAAAAGTCAAAACGAATTTTAAGTCCTCAAAATATCCCCATATAATTTTAATATAATGCCCAAGTTAAAAACGTGTTCTTTCAAATATTTTTCTACGTGTTTCAAACCAGAAACAGTGATTTTCAAGCACCCGTTCCGAAACGGCCTTAAGGCGTTTCGAAACGTTTTCATCACTGTCGACCATCGTTCTGAAACGTGTATCGAAACACTTTCACTCGTTTCGAAACGGATTCACTCGTTTCGAAACTGTTCTTCATATTTGATTTAAAAAGGACTACAACGGTCAAATATATGCTGAATTATTAAATATTAAGAGGGTGTTTCGAAACGGATCAAGCCCGTTCCGAAACGACCCTTGACAGTAGCATTTTCATTTCGAAACGGATCCAAAACGTTTCGAAACAGGTCTTAATATTAATTTGAAAATATGATCGTTAGAGTTTTTAACTAACTTTTTGGAAACCGTTAAGGCGTTTCGAAACGGGCTAAGACCGTTCCGAAACGACCCTTGACAGTGGAAAAATCGTTTCGAAACGGCCATAAGGCGTTTCGAAACGGGCTCTTAAATGCACCCCAACGGCTCTTTCTATTTTAGTCCGTTCCGAAACAAGTACCCTGTGTTCCGAAACGGGTTAGTGCAGACTGCATTTATGGTGGCAAGAGAGGGTTCCAACGGCTCCATTTATGTTCCCAACCACCCAAATGGCTAGAAATCAATGAGAAGGTATAAAAGAGACATCCAAAAGCATCAGCAACAACTATTGATCCAAAAGCAAACATCCAAACATCAAATTCAAGCAATTGAGCAAAAATCCCACTTTGTGTAAAAATCCCAATTTGTGTTCTTCATTCATACTTTGTAAAATTGGGTTGAGTGCTTGTATTGGGGCTATCATTTGTATTGAGAGATACCTTATTAGCCTACAAATTTCTTTGTTCTCTTGTGTGAGGGTTGGGTTGATTTTTGGGTAGAAAAATCAATCGAAATTGTAAAGGGTTGCCTCATTGTCCTAGAAAAGGGGAAGATCAATTTAGTGAAATTGTTGCAAATCCTTAGTGAGACTAAGGTAGTTGATGTAGAGTTCATTTGGAACTTGAACCACTCTAAATCCCTTGTTCATCATTTTTAATTTGCCAATTTCCACCACAATCCTTTAAATTTCCAATTCACCCCCCCCTCTTGGTAATTATCGATCTTTCGATCCACTCAACAATTGGTATCAGAGCTTAACTCTTTGAGGATTAACAACCACAAGAGGAGATCCTTGGAAGAGTGTGATAATCAAAATATCAAGAGATGGCTTCAACCTCCGGTTCCGGCATGTACGAGTCACAATCGACCACAAAGCCTCCTTTCTTCAATGGTGACAACTATTCTTTTTAGAAGAATAAAATGAGGCTATTCATCAAGTCAAGTGACTATCTTGTGTGGGATGTCATTGAGGATGGGCCATACATTCCATTGAAGCAAGATGGTGAAGGCAAGATGGTGTTGAAGAAGAAAGCCGAAATGAGTGAAGAGGAGAGGAAGAAGATTCAAGTCAATGATAAAGCTCTCCACATGCTATTTTGCGCTTTCGGTCCGGACATCTACTCGAAGGTCTCATCAATTGAAAGTGCCAAGGAAGTGTGGGACACTCTTGAGACCACTTATGAAGGCACCAATGATGTCAAAGAAACTAAGATTGGACTTCAAGATGGAGTTCTCAATCTTAGTTATGAAAACTTCAAGATGGAGCCCGATGAGACGGTGTCAAAGATGTTTGATCGATTCTCCACAATTGTCAACGGTCTAAAGGGATATGGAGAGATCATACCGAAAGACAAGCTTGTCCGGAAGCTACTCTATTCACTTCCCGAGTCTTGGGATGGGAAGAGAACCGCTATCATCGAAGCAAAGAACTTGAAGAATTAAAGCTTGATGAGCTTGTGGGTTCTCTCCTTACTCATGAGATCATGAAGCAAGGAAGGGAAGATGAGAAGAAGAAAGAAGAGAAAAGGGTAGAGAAGCTTGAGGTTGAAAAGAAGAAGAAGATGGGAATAGCTCTCAAGGCTAAAGCTTCACAACTTGATGAGAGCTCATCTAGTGATGAGGATGAACTTGAAGAATTGGCTATGATAGCCAAACGGTTCTCACGATTCATGAGGTCCAATCGGGGAAGAAAAATCCAAAGAAAAATGGACTTCAAAGGGAAGAACAAAGAAGAAGGAAAGGATCCCATCATTTGCTATGAGTGCAAACAACCCGGCCACATTCGTTCGGAGTGCCCTCAACTCAAGAAGAAGGGCTTTGAGAAGAAGAAGAAACTCAAAGCCAAGCTTGCTACTTGGAGTGATGAGGAGTCATCGGAGGATGACGAACAAGAAGTGGCTAATCTTTGTCTCATGGCACTTGAGGAAGATTCCTCCTTGGTAACCTCTAACTCATCTACTTTAGATTTTTCATATGAAGAGTTAAATGATGCATATGATGAGTTACAAGAGGTATATGATGAATTAGTTGAGAAGTTTAAAGAGTCGGTCATTAAAAACAAGAAAATCATTTTAGAGCTAAATGAGAAAAATGACTCACTCACTCAAGCTAATTCTAAATTTGAGAAAAAGATTTTAGGATTAAAAGATGAACTTAAATTTTTTCAAGATGAAAATGTTGATCTTAATAATCTTTTATCTCAATGTAATAGTGAACACCAAAAGGTGTTGGGTGAGCTAAATGAGCTCAAAAAGTCTTTAAAAAATGTTGGTAGTGTCAAGCATGAAGTAGGAGAATCCTCTAGAACACACCAACCTAAGAAAAAGACTAATTACTACAAACAAGGTAGCTACCATAGACATAGTAGAACTAAAAGAATTAGAAGTGTATGGGTTCCTAAGGAACTTGTAAAATCTAATAATATTATTGCTATGTCATCTTGGATTCCTAAGGGAACCAAGGTTTTGGGAGCTAACACTCATGGACCCAAAATGATTTGGGTACCAAAAACCAAGGTTTAATATCTTTGTTTGTAGGGGGAGCATTGCTTCAAGGCCAAAGCACAAAGTCAAAACTCATGGTACCTTGATAGTGGATGCTCGAGACACATGACCGGAGACAAGAGTCGATTCATGGATCTAAAGCCAAAAAGTGGAGGAGTAGTAACATTTGGTGACAACTCCAAAGGTCACATTAAAGGTATTGGCTCCATAGGTAATCACTCTACCATTCTTATTGAAAATGTCTTATATGTCGATGGTCTTAAACACAATTTATTGAGCATAAGTCAATTGTGTGATAAAGGATTTAATGTTTTATTTGATAAAAATGGATGCAAAATTGTAGACATTAAATCTAATAATATTATGCTCATAGGTCATCGCATAGGAAACATATACATGGTGCATTTAGATGACATACATACATCTCATGCATGCTTAGTTGCTCAAAATGAAAATGATGCATGGTTGTGGCATAGGAAGCTAGGACATGCTAGCATTAGTGTTTTGGAAAAACTAGTCTCTCTAAATCTAGTTAGAGGTTTGCCCAAAATAAAATTTTCAAATGATAAAATTTGTGATGCATGCTCAAAGGGTAAACAACATAGGTCTTCCTTTAAATCCATTAATGATGTTTCTACTAGTAGATGCTTACAATTAATTCACATGGATTTATTTGGGCCAATTAGGACTATGAGCTTGGGTGGTAAATCTTATGCTTTTGTGCTAGTTGATGATTTTTCTAGATTTACTTGGGTTCTCTTTTTAAGTGCTAAAGATGAGGCTTTGGAAAAATTCATCACATTTTCAAAATTAACCCAAAATGATCTTGAACTTAGAATTTCACATATTAGAAGTGATCATGGAACCGAGTTTCAAAATTTAGGGTTTGAAGAATTTTTGAATAAAATGGTATTAGCCATAATTTTTCGGCTCCTCGAACTCCTCAACAAAATGGGGTAGTTGAGAGAAAAAATAGAACTTTACAAGAAATGGCTAGAACTATGCTTTGTGAAAACAATTTACCTAAATATTTTTGGGCGGAAGCCACAAACACCGCTTGTTATATTGTAAATCGAGTTATGATTAGGCCAATTTTAAAGAAAACACCTTATGAGATTTTAAAATCTAAAAAGCCTAACATTAGCTATTTTCACCCTTTTGGGTGCAAGTGTTTTGTTTTAAATAATGGAAAAGATAACTTAGGTAAATTTGATGCAAAAAGTGATGAAGCTATTTTTATAGGTTACTCTTTAACCTCTAAAGCCTATCGAGTATTTAACAAAAGAACTTTAGTAGTAGAAGAATCTATTCATGTTGTATTCGATGATAACCTCCTTCCTAGGAAGGATTCTTGTGATGATGATGATGTAGGAATCATAAATGCCTTTGATGGAGGTCAAACTTCAAAGGAGGATGAGATTCCAACAAAAGAAGAAGACACACAAGAACCACCTCTTGAAGCCTTGAAGGACTTGGCTATTGAGGAAAAGGAAGTGAGCTACCCAAGGGAGTTGAACTATGTCAAAGATGGTGAAATCTTGGGTGATCCATCCAAGGGGGTAACCACTCGTTCTTCTCTTAGATTAATGAACCATGTTGCATTTATCTCATGCATAGAGCCTAAAAATATAAAAGAAGCATTGAAAGATGACTTTTGGATTATGGCTATGCAAGAAGAGCTAAATCAATTTGAGAGAAGTAATGTATGGACATTAGTTGATAGGCCTAGTAATCAATCTACAATAGGAACGAAATGGGTCTTTAGGAACAAACTAGATGGGAGTGGTAACATTGTGAGAAATAAAGCTAGACTTGTAGCTCAAGGTTACACTCAAGAAGAGGGAATAGATTTTGATGAAACCTATGCACTCGTAGCTAGAATGGAAGCCATTAGGATGTTGCTTGCATATGCATGTTATCATAATTTCAAGCTTTTTCAAATGGATGTTAAAAGCGCATTTTTAAATGGTTTTATAAATGAAGAAGTATATGTGGAACAACCACCGGGTTTTGAAGATTCGAAATTTCCAAATCATGTTTTCAAACTTACCAAAGCTCTTTATGGTTTAAAAACAAGTTCCTAGAGCTTGGTATGAAAGGCTTTCAAATTTTTTAATTGAAAAAGGATTTGAAAAAGGTAAGGTGGACACTACACTCTTTATAAAAATGTATAAAAATGACATCTTAGTAGTTCAAATTTATGTTGATGATATTATTTTTGGTTCTACTAATGAATGTCATTGTCAAGAGTTTGCTAAGTTAATGCAAGGTGAATTTGAGATGAGCATGATGGGGGGAGCTCTCATTCTTTTTGGGACTCCAAATCAAGCAAAAGAAGGATGGCACCTTCATCAACCAAGCAAAATACATAAAGGATATGCTCAAGAAGTTTGGCTTGGAGAATGCAAAGCCTCAAGCCACTCCTATGAGCTCATCTACAAAGCTTGACAAAGATGAAGGAGGTAAGTGTGTTGACTCTAAGCTTTATCGTTCTATGATTGGATCTTTGCTTTACCTTACCGCAAGTAGACCGGATATCTTGTTTAGTGTTTGCTTGTGTGCTAGGTTTCAAGCTAGTCCTAGAGAGTCTCATCTTATAGCCGTTAAGAGAATCTTTAGATACCTTAGAGACACTCCTTGTTTAGGCCTTTGGTATCCTAGAGACTCTACCTTCAACCTTCATGCTTACTCGGATGCGGATTATGGGGGTTGCAAAATTGATAGGAAAAGTACTTCGGGAACTTGCCAATTCTTAGGTAGTATGCTCATATCTTGGTTCTCTAATAAACAAAATAGTGTAGCCTAATCTACCACCGAAGCCGAGTACATATCCTTAGGGAGTTGTTGTGTTCAAGTCCTTTGGATGAAGCAACAACTCTTAGATTATGGAATTAAAGTTGGAACCATACCCCTAAAATGTGACAACACTAGTGCCATTTGTTTAACAAAAAATTCCATCCAACACTCTAGAACCAAACATATAGAAATAAGGCACCATTTCATTAGAGATCATGTCCTTAAGGAAGATGTGGTTATAGAATATGTAGACACCTTGAATCAATTAGCGGACATTTTTACAAAACCCTTAGACAAAGAGCGTTTTGGTCCCTTAGGAGAGAGTTAGGTCTAGCTAGCCTATCTTGACCTTTTAGGACCTCTTTTGTGCATAAATATGCTTGATTTTGTGAAATGCCATGTAACGCCCCGGTTTTGGGCTTGGAAGTCTTGGGCGTTGACCGGTTGGTCAAAGTGCTGTTCGAATCGTAAGAGGTTAAATTAGGAAAGCCTAGTTCGGGTTGCATTAAAAATATGGAAAAATGTTCTAAAATCATCTTTTATTATAATTAAGTGAACTGTGAAATCAATTTTGGAAAATGAGTTTCGGAAGTGTGACATTTTGGCTAGTGACCAAAATGTAATTTTTGAAAGTTTGGTGGCTATTTTATAAAGGGTTGAAACTTTGAATCTTTAAGGAGCTATTTACCCAAAGGGAGTTTCTCCAGATTTTTCTAAGATATTTTAACACATAATTCTGATTTTAAAAGAATCAAAAGGAGGGAAAATCTATTTTTAGCTATTTTCTCATTTAACTACCTATTTTCTTCCTATCTTTTTCTCTCAACCCAAACACTCAATTTCCAGAGACCTCATTCTGATTTTCTCACCTAAAAACCTTCTTTCAACTCTCAATTGATTGCAAATCATTGTGTCTTCAAATCCTCTTCAATTGCTTCAAGATTTATCAAGCTTTTCTATTCCAAAAAGAGGAGAAACTCAAGTTTGGAGGTAAGAACGTCCTTCTCCTCTGAACTTCAAGTTCTTTAATGAAATTCCTAAAGTTTTCAATCCTAATTTGATAATTGATTAAAGGTTTTAAGGTTGATTTATGGATCTTGGCTAATTATGCAAGATCTTGATGATTTCACTTGATTTTCGTTTGATCTGTTAAATCTGTGTTTTGAGAAGTGATTTTGATGTTAAATGATCATTAAATTGATGTGGAAATGAGTCTTGATTGATGCAATCCCGGATAGGTTGGATTTCCTAAGTTTAGCTTGTGTTTTAAGGTAGCTTTTGTGGTGATCTTGTGGATCTGGTGTTGCTGGAGGTATAAGGATGGTTGTAGGTTGTTTTTAGATGTTAAATGATGTTAATGGAAGTGAGGTTTTGCTGGTTTGTGGCTGGGCTTTGTTTAGAAGTGTTTCGGATGCATTTTCGGTTGTGTTTGGTGGCCGAAAATGGAGGTTTAGTGAGAGCAGCGAGTTTTGATGCTTTCATTGAAGCAATTAATGCATGATGATGCATTAATCCTCTGCTTTAATGTGTTGAAACAGGGGAGGCATCCTTGGATCCAAGAATTGTTGATCCGGAGGCTTGATTTGGTGCTTTGGCTTGAAGCAAAGTGGAAATCGGTGAGTGGATTTGTGAAAATGGTTTTCGGCTTTGAAACCAAGGTTTTGGGAGCTTAGTTTAAGTCTAAACAACTTTGCTAAGCTCAAGTGTAAGTTTTCGGATTACTCTCTTAAGTGGTGGCCATGTTTTGATGTATTGTAAAATGATGATTTTGCATGATTTGGTTACTGTTTTGAAAGCATGATTAAGCATGTTAATTGCTGATGTTTTAGCATGATTTATGCTGATGATTTAAGCCATGTGTTGAAGGTGACTCTAGGTAAGAGTACCTTGTCTTTAATGCATTGTTAAATGATGATTTAATGCTTTGAAATGCATGATGAAATGGCTTGGTTTAAATGCTTTAAAACAGTGGATTACATGATGTATAAAGTGTGTATTGGCAAGTGATGGTTTGTAAAAGTGAAGGTCACTAAGGTGGTTAAAAGTCCTTGAGTGAGCCTTGTTATCTAAGATCATCAAGGTGGTTAAAAGTCCTTGGATGAATCTTGTTGCGGACTCTAAGGTGGTTAAAAGTCCTTAGGTGCTCCTTTCCATGGTGTTTAAAAGTCCATGGGGCCAAGGTGTTTAAAAGTCCTTGGGGTAATTCAAGCTACGGACACAAAGGTGGTTAAAAGTCCTTGTGTGGTCCTTTCATGGTGTTTAAAAGTCCATGGCCAAGGTGTTTAAAAGTCCTTGGGGTCCAAGGTGTTTAAAAGTCCTTGGGGAAAGTTGTTGAACTTGATTTCATAAATGAAATGTATCACTTGAGCCAATATGACATGTATAGTACATGAGATGCATGAGATGCATGATTTAATGTTTATGTTGAAGCATGAGATGCTTGTTTAAATGAAATGTGGAAGCATGATATTGCTTGATTTAAAGTATGCTTTGAGCATGCGAAAAGGGTGTTTATAAGCAAGTTTATAAATGGTTTTAATTGCATTATTGAATGGTTTTTAAAGAGCACTCCTCACTAAGCTTTGGCTTACGCTCTCTCGTTTTCTTGATTCAATAATGCAGAGCATTAGAGTACATTGAGGGCAGCAAGAGAAGGCAAGCAAACAAGTTCAAGTAAAGCTCAATGTATGGAAGGTTTTGTTGAACATTTAGCTTTTGTATGTTTTGGCAATGGGGGACCAATGTATATGTTTTGGGAGGTGTTTAAGACTCCCTAAGTAAGTTGAATGTTGATGTTGTTGCTGGTTTTTGGATTGATTTCTTATATGCTTGTTTTGCAAGTTGATGCTTGAGTGGATAGCTTGTGTAGGAAGCATGACCATTGAATTGGGGCTTTTTGCATGTGATGTTATTTTGTTGATTTGATGATGCTTATATGCCCAAAATATGTTTAATTGCATGCTGGTAAAGTTTGGTGATGTTTGGAGCATGTTTGAGTGTCCAATTGCAAGATTAGATATGCTTGTTTGCTGAATTTTGTGCAGGCGTTTCGGAACAGGGGTGTACCGTTTCGGAACGGGTGCCTTGCATGAACCCAGGCGTCCGAAACGGTATACACCGTTTCGAAACGGTTTGGCCTCTGCCGAAGCCACGTTCCGGAACCCGTTTCGGAACAGCCCGTGTTTCGGAACAGGGCTAGCCTGTTTCGGAACGGTCGACCGTTAGAGGGCTGACATGGTAGTTATATGTTTTGAAATGTTTGCATTTTGGTCCTGAATCTTATATGATCAATTGCATGAGTTGTGGATGTCCTTTTGAGCTGAAATTTCACAGAGAAGCATGAAACCTGACTAATTTCAAGATGGTAACTTTAATTTGGGATAAATCCCTTAATTTATCAGAGTTTACAATTTGGTCCCTAAAGTTGTAATTTGTTCAATTGGGTCCCTGTTTGATCTCTGATGTTTGTGATCTTTTAATATGTTGTTTGTATGATCACAATTAGGGTTAATGTGCATCTAGACAAGATTAAAAAGAAAAAAAAGGGTCGTTAATCAAGGTTGACTTTCGGGTTGACTTTGGTTTTCCCCGTGTAATCTTCGTAGTTCGGGTCAACCGTCTAGACCGGGCTACGGGGGTTACATTTGGTGGTATCAGAGCTGAGTTCTCGAGTAATTGGGAATGTGTGTATGCATGATTGAAGCATGGTTTGGTTGGTATGCTTGTTGAGTGAAAGCATGTTCAGTGATTTGTGATGATGATGTGTATGTGATGCATGTTGTGATGATGCATGATGAGGGTACCCATTGCCAAACAAAAGCTAAAGAGATGATGTTGTTTTTGAAGGAAATTGAGCTTGAATACTTGGAATTTGCTTACCTTGCTGGTCCTGACTTGTTTTATTTGTATTGTTATGCATGGTAAAGTATGGCACCACGTAGAGAGTTAAGGAGTAGCGCGAGAGCTACGACCCCGGAAGGGAATGTGAATGATGAGCACACTGGTAGTGTTGTGATACCTCCTCCTCCACCTGGTGGTGGTGGTGCGGAGAGGGGAAGAGCTGGAGCTGAGGCAGCTGGTGCTGGAGCTGCGGGGCCTGAGGTTGGTCAGGGGCAAGCGATGCCTGACATGTCTGTGCTGGTACAAGCTATTGCGGGTGCGTTTCGAGCAGCAGTAGCTGGAGCTCAAGGAGCTGGGCATCAGGGAGATGCTGGTGCTAGACTACCCTTGGAACGTTTGCGCAGTCTTGGTGGGACTGAGTTTAGGGGTATGTCAGCTGAGAGGTCAGAAGCGTGGCTGGAGAGTACCAAGCGTGTCTTGGGACAGATGAGTTGCACTGATGTGCAAAAGCTGGGATGTGTGGTGTCACTGCTGCAAGGTGATGCTTATACGTGGTGGACGACCACAATCTCTGGGATGGCTGATGCTGATGTTACTTGGACGTTCTTTCAGCATGCGTTTAAGAGGAGATATCTGGGAGTTAGATATCTGGATGAGAAGAAGCGTGAATTCATGTCTCTGACCCAAGGGAGCATGAGTGTGGCTGAGTATGAGGTACAGTTTGTACGTCTTAGCCAGTATGCACCGGAGCTGATACCTGATGAGCGCGAGAGGTGCGAAAGGTTCCGTTATGGCTTGGTGACGGAAGTTAAGACCTATATGTTGGCTGCTGAGTATAATGATTTCGATGTGTTGGTTAGTCGATCCAAGGACATTGAGATGAATCTGAGTTTGTCTGGTAAAGGTGCTGGAGCTAGTTCTGGGAAGAGAACTGCTGAGTATAGTTCCGGTGGACGGAACAAGAGAGGGCGTGATCAGAGGTTTCAGTCCTCGTCTAAGAGAGGTGGAGGTGCACCTGCTAGGGGTGGCAATGCTAGAGCTGACCCTAGTGCTTGTTGGATTTGTGGTTCTCGTGGTCACTTGAGACGTGACTGTCCTCGTGCTGGGAGGGAGGTGCAAGCTCCTGTGATGGCAGCTGGTTATGAGTGCTGGAACTGTGGTTCAGCTGATCATTTGAGACGTGATTGTCCGAGGATGGCTGGTGGTCAAGAGCGTGCTCCTGTTGCAGCACCGCAGAGAGGTCGTGGGCGCGGCCGTGGTAATTTTCAGAGGCGAGAGGAAGGTGGGCGCGGTGTAGCTCATGTTGTGGCTATTCAACCTGAGGGTGGAGGCCAAGCGAGGGTGTATGCTCAGCGCGAAGGAAGGAATGATGCTGATGTGATTGCAGGTACCTTTACTTTGCTATCCTTGTCATTGCTTTCTTTGATTGATTCTGGATCTACGCATTCATACATTCTTCGTGAGCATGCTGAGTTGCTTGGTTTGCCTGTTGAGTCTTTGGATGTTGGTGTTAGAGTCACTAGTTCTTTTGGTGAAACTGTTGTGACTCGTAAGCTTTATAGAAGGTGTCCTTTGGTTGTTCAAGAGCATGTCTTTCTTGTTGATCTTATGGAGTTACCCTTTTATGGTTTTGATGTGGTCCTTGGTATGGATTGGCTTGCTGAGCATCGTGCTGTTGTGGATTGTGAGAATAAGCGGGTTTCGCTTAAGCTTGCGGATGATTATGAAGTGGTGGTGGTTGGTGAGAATGTGAAGTTTCTTGCCAATGTTGTTTCTACCTTGGAGGCGAGCAAGATGCTGAGGCAAGGTTGTGAAGCTTTTCTGGCTTTCGTGATGAATCCTAGTTCGAAGGAGCTGAGGGTGCAGGATATCAGGGTTGTGAAGGAGTTTCCTAATGTTTTTCCTGAGGAGTTGCCTGGTTTACCTCCTAATCGCGAGGTGGAGTTTGGTATTGAGCTGTATGAGAATACCACTCCTGTGTCCATTACTCCCTATAGAATGGCACCTAAAGAGCTGAAGGAGCTGAAGACGCAGTTGCAAGAGTTGCTTGATCGTGGTTTCATCCGGCCGAGTGTTTCGCCTTGGGGTGCTCTTGTCTTGTTTGTGAAGAAGAAAGATGGCACGATGAGGATGTGCATTGATTACCGTCAGCTGAACAAGTTGACTATCAAGAATCGGTATCCTTTGCCGAGGATTGATGATCTCTTTGATCAATTTCGGGGAGCTGCTGTGTTCTCTAAGATTGACTTGAGGTCAGGGTATTATCAATTGAAGGTGAAGGATGTGGATGTGCCTAAGACAGCTTTCAGGATAAGGTATGGGCATTATGAGTTCCTTGTGATGCCGTTTGGTCTGACAAATGCTCCTGCTGCTTTCATGGACATGATGAATCGTGTTTTTCATGAATACCTGGACAAGTTCGTTGTGGTATTCATTGATGATATCCTTGTGTACTCACGTACTGAGGAAGAGCACGAAGAGCATTTGAGGGTTGTGTTGCAGGCTTTGTTGGAGAATCAGCTTTATGCTAAGCTGAGCAAGTGTGAGTTCTGGCTTAGAGAGGTGGTTTTTCTTGGGCATGTGGTCTCAGCTGAGGGGATTCGTGTTGATCCTCAGAAGATTGAAGCAGTGATGAATTGGAAAGTTCCTAAGTCTGTTCAGGAGGTTCGTAGTTTCCTTGGTTTGGTAGGATACTACCGAAGGTTTGTGGATGGTTTTTCCAAGATTGCTGCTTCTTTGACGAAGTTGCTGCAGAAAGATGTTAAGTATGAGTGGACAGAAGCGAGGCAGCAAGCTTTTGAGAAGCTGAAGATGGCTTTGACGCAGGCTCCTATCTTGATTCAGCCCGAATCAGGGAAAGAGTTTGTAGTCTACAGTGATGCATCCTATGTTGGTTTGGGGTGTGTGCTGATGCAAGAGGGTAAGGTTGTGGCTTATGCGTCGCGGCAGTTGAAGGTGCATGAGCGCAATTATCCTACGCGTGATATTGAGCTGGCTGCAGTGGTTTTTGCTCTGAAGATCTGGAGACATTATCTGTATGGTGAGAAGTGTACTGTGTACACGGATCACAAGAGTTTGAGGTATCTGATGTCTCAGAAGGAGTTGAATCTCAGGCAGCGACGTTGGTTGGAGTTGCTCAAGGATTATGATCTGACGATAGAGTATCATCCTGGAAAGGCTAATGTTGTTGCGGATGCCTTGAGTAGAAAGGTAGCTGTTGAGCTAAGAGCTATGTTTGCTAGCTTGAGCTTATCGCAGGATGGTGGTCTTGTTGCTGAGTTGCAAGTGAAACCTTCGTTGGTTCAGTTGATCAAGGATAAGCAGTTGTTGGATGATTCCTTGGTGTCTCATGTTCAGGATATCGCGGAGGGTAGGCCTTCGGATTTCTGCTTTAATGAGGATGGGGTGTTGTGTTTTGGTAGTCGGATAGTAGTGCCTGCAGATGCTGAGTTGAGGCGTGCTATTCTAGCAGAAGGTCATAGTAGTCCTTTTGCTGTGCATCCTGGTAGTACAAAGATGTATCGCGATCTTCGTGATGAGTACTATTGGGTGGGTTTGAAGAAGGATGTGGCAGAGTTTGTAAGCAAGTGTTTGGTGTGTCAGCGAGTTAAGGCTGAACATCAGGTTCCTTCTGGTTTGTTGCAACCGTTGAAAATCCCTGAATGGAAGTGGGAGAGGGTTACCATGGATTTTGTATCTGGTTTGCCTTTGTCTCCGTCGAAGAAGAATTCTGTTTGGGTGTTTGTGGATCGCCTGACGAAGTGTGCACATTTCTTGCCTGTGCATACTACGTTCTCTTTGGATAAGCTGGCAGAGTTGTATGTTGCTGAGGTTGTGAGGTTGCATGGTGTGCCTAAGTCGATCGTGTCGGATAGGGATCCGAGGTTCACATCGCGTTTTTGGCAGTGTTTGCATCAAGCTCTGGGTACAAGGTTGCATTTCAGTACATCCTATCATCCTCAGTCGGATGGCCAGTCTGAGCGAGTTATTCAGATTTTGGAGGATATGTTGAGATGCTGCGTGATAGAGTTCCAAGGTTCTTGGGAGAAGCATCTGCCTTTGGTTGAGTTCGCTTACAACAACAGTTATCAGGCGAGTATACAGATGGCACCTTATGAGGCTCTGTATGGGAGGAAGTGTAGGACTCCTCTGTGTTGGGCTGAAACTGGTCAAAAGTTGGTTTCGATGCCTGCTTTGTTGAAAGGTACTACCGAGAAGGTGAAGCTCATTTGTGAGCGGTTGAAGGCTGCTTCTGATCGGCAGAAGTCTTACGCGGATTTGAAGCGTAAGGAGATAGAGTTTGCGGTGGGTGATCGCGTGTTCTTGAAGGTTTCGCCTTGGAAGAAGGTGATGAGGTTTGGGCGGAAGGGTAAGCTGAGCCCTAGATACATTGGACCGTATGAGGTTGTTGAGCGTGTGGGTCCTGTTGCGTATCGGTTGAGGTTACCTCAGGAGCTGGAGAAGATTCATGATGTGTTCCATGTTTCTATGCTCCGGAAGTATAGATCTGATCCTTCGCATGTGTTGCCTGTGGAGGAAGTGGAATTGAATCCGGATTTGACCTATGATGAGGAACCGGTGAAGGTTCTGGATTCAGATAACAAGGTTCTTCGTGGCAAGACCATTGAGTTGGTGAAGGTGCTGTGGAAGCATCGCGGTGTTGAGGAAGCCACGTGGGAGCGGAAGGATGATATGCTGAAGCAGTTTCCTTATCTCTTTCCTTCAGGTAAATTTCGAGGACGAAATTTCTTAAGGGGGGGAGAGTTGTAACGCCCCGGTTTTGGGCTTGGAAGTCTTGGGCGTTGATCGGTTGGTCAAAGTGCTGTTCGAATCGTAAGAGGTTAAATTAGGAAAGCCTAGTTCGGGTTGCATTAAAAATATGGAAAAATGTTCTAAAATCATCTTTTATTATAATTAAGTGAACTGTGAAATCAATTTTGGAAAATGAGTTTCGGAAGTGTGACATTTTGGCTAGTGACCAAAATGTAATTTTTGAAAGTTTGGTGGCTATTTTATAAAGGGTTGAAACTTTGAATCTTTAAGGAGCTATTTACCCAAAGGGAGTTTCTCCAGATTTTTCTAAGATATTTTAACACATAATTCTGATTTTAAAAGAATCAAAAGGAGGGAAAATCTATTTTTAGCTATTTTCTCATTTAACTACCTATTTTCTTCCTATCTTTTTCTCTCAACCCAAACACTCAATTTCCAGAGATCTCATTCTGATTTTCTCACCTAAAAACCTTCTTTCAACTCTCAATTGATTGCAAATCATTGTGTCTTCAAATCCTCTTCAATTGCTTCAAGATTTATCAAGCTTTTCTATTCCAAAAAGAGGAGAAACTCAAGTTTGGAGGTAAGAACGTCCTTCTCCTCTGAACTTCAAGTTCTTTAATGAAATTCCTAAAGTTTTCAATCCTAATTTGATAATTGATTAAAGGTTTTAAGGTTGATTTATGGATCTTGGCTAATTATGCAAGATCTTGATGATTTCACTTGATTTTCGTTTGATCTATTAAATCTGTGTTTTGAGAAGTGATTTTGATGTTAAATGATCATTAAATTGATGTGGAAATGAGTCTTGATTGATGCAATCCCGGATAGGTTGGATTTCCTAAGTTTAGCTTGTGTTTTAAGGTAGCTTTTGTGGTGATCTTGTGGATCTGGTGTTGCTGGAGGTATAAGGATGGTTGTAGGTTGTTTTTAGATGTTAAATGATGTTAATGGAAGTGAGGTTTTGCTGGTTTGTGGCTGGGCTTTGTTTAGAAGTGTTTCGGATGCATTTTCGGTTGTGTTTGGTGGCCGAAAATGGAGGTTTAGTGAGAGCAGCGAGTTTTGATGCTTTCATTGAAGCAATTAATGCATGATGATGCATTAATCCTCTGCTTTAATGTGTTGAAACAGGGGAGGCATCCTTGGATCCAAGAATTGTTGATCCGGAGGCTTGATTTGGTGCTTTGGCTTGAAGCAAAGTGGAAATCGGTGAGTGGATTTGTGAAAATGGTTTTCGGCTTTGAAACCAAGGTTTTGGGAGCTTAGTTTAAGTCTAAACAACTTTGCTAAGCTCAAGTGTAAGTTTTCGGATTACTCTCTTAAGTGGTGGCCATGTTTTGATGTATTGTAAAATGATGATTTTGCATGATTTGGTTACTGTTTTGAAAGCATGATTAAGCATGTTAATTGCTGATGTTTTAGCATGATTTATGCTGATGATTTAAGCCATGTGTTGAAGGTGACTCTAGGTAAGAGTACCTTGTCTTTAATGCATTGTTAAATGATGATTTAATGCTTTGAAATGCATGATGAAATGGCTTGGTTTAAATGCTTTAAAACAGTGGATTACATGATGTATAAAGTGTGTATTGGCAAGTGATGGTTTGTAAAAGTGAAGGTCACTAAGGTGGTTAAAAGTCCTTGAGTGAGCCTTGTTATCTAAGATCATCAAGGTGGTTAAAAGTCCTTGGATGAATCTTGTTGCGGACTCTAAGGTGGTTAAAAGTCCTTAGGTGCTCCTTTCCATGGTGTTTAAAAGTCCATGGGGCCAAGGTGTTTAAAAGTCCATGGGGCCAAGGTGTTTAAAAGTCCTTGGGGTAATTCAAGCTACGGACACAAAGGTGGTTAAAAGTCCTTGTGTGGTCCTTTCATGGTGTTTAAAAGTCCATGGCCAAGGTGTTTAAAAGTCCTTGGGGTCCAAGGTGTTTAAAAGTCCTTGGGGAAAGTTGTTGAACTTGATTTCATAAATGAAATGTATCACTTGAGCCAATATGACATGTATAGTACATGAGATGCATGAGATGCATGATTTAATGTTTATGTTGAAGCATGAGATGCTTGTTTAAATGAAATGTGGAAGCATGATATTGCTTGATTTAAAGTATGCTTTGAGCATGCGAAAAGGGTGTTTATAAGCAAGTTTATAAATGGTTTTAATTGCATTATTGAATGGTTTTTAAAGAGCACTCCTCACTAAGCTTTGGCTTACGCTCTCTCGTTTTCTTGATTCAATAATGCAGAGCATTAGAGTACATTGAGGGCAGCAAGAGAAGGCAAGCAAACAAGTTCAAGTAAAGCTCAATGTATGGAAGGTTTTGTTGAACATTTAGCTTTTGTATGTTTTGGCAATGGGGGACCAATGTATATGTTTTGGGAGGTGTTTAAGACTCCCTAAGTAAGTTGAATGTTGATGTTGTTGCTGGTTTTTGGATTGATTTCTTATATGCTTGTTTTGCAAGTTGATGCTTGAGTGGATAGCTTGTGTAGGAAGCATGACCATTGAATTGGGGCTTTTTGCATGTGATGTTATTTTGTTGATTTGATGATGCTTATATGCCCAAAATATGTTTAATTGCATGCTGGTAAAGTTTGGTGATGTTTGGAGCATGTTTGAGTGTCCAATTGCATGATTAGATATGCTTGTTTGCTGAATTTTGTGCAGGCGTTTCGGAACAGGGGTGTACCGTTTCGGAACGGGTGCCTTGCATGAACCCAGGCGTCCGAAACGGTATACACCGTTTCGAAACGGTTTGGCCTCTGCCGAAGCCACGTTCCGGAACCCGTTTCGGAACAGCCCGTGTTTCGGAACAGGGCTAGCCTGTTTCGGAACGGTCGACCGTTAGAGGGCTGACATGGTAGTTATATGTTTTGAAATGTTTGCATTTTGGTCCTGAATCTTATATGATCAATTGCATGAGTTGTGGATGTCCTTTTGAGCTGAAATTTCACAGAGAAGCATGAAACCTGACTAATTTCAAGATGGTAACTTTAATTTGGGATAAATCCCTTAATTTATCAGAGTTTACAATTTGGTCCCTAAAGTTGTAATTTGTTCAATTGGGTCCCTGTTTGATCTCTGATGTTTGTGATCTTTTAATATGTTGTTTGTATGATCACAATTAGGGTTAATGTGCATCTAGACAAGATTAAAAAGAAAAAAAAGGGTCGTTAATCAAGGTTGACTTTCGGGTTGACTTTGGTTTTCCCCGTGTAATCTTCGTAGTTCGGGTCAACCGTCTAGACCGGGCTACGGGGGTTACATTTGGTGGTATCAGAGCTGAGTTCTCGAGTAATTGGGAATGTGTGTATGCATGATTGAAGCATGGTTTGGTTGGTATGCTTGTTGAGTGAAAGCATGTTCAGTGATTTGTGATGATGATGTGTATGTGATGCATGTTGTGATGATGCATGATGAGGGTACCCATTGCCAAACAAAAGCTAAAGAGATGATGTTGTTTTTGAAGGAAATTGAGCTTGAATACTTGGAATTTGCTTACCTTGCTGGTCCTGACTTGTTTTATTTGTATTGTTATGCATGGTAAAGTATGGCACCACGTAGAGAGTTAAGGAGTAGCGCGAGAGCTACGACCCCGGAAGGGAATGTGAATGATGAGCACACTGGTAGTGTTGTGATACCTCCTCCTCCACCTGGTGGTGGTGGTGCGGAGAGGGGAAGAGCTGGAGCTGAGGCAGCTGGTGCTGGAGCTGCGGGGCCTGAGGTTGGTCAGGGGCAAGCGATGCCTGACATGTCTGTGCTGGTACAAGCTATTGCGGGTGCGTTTCGAGCAGCAGTAGCTGGAGCTCAAGGAGCTGGGCATCAGGGAGATGCTGGTGCTAGACTACCCTTGGAACGTTTGCGCAGTCTTGGTGGGACTGAGTTTAGGGGTATGTCAGCTGAGAGGTCAGAAGCGTGGCTGGAGAGTACCAAGCGTGTCTTGGGACAGATGAGTTGCACTGATGTGCAAAAGCTGGGATGTGTGGTGTCACTGCTGCAAGGTGATGCTTATACGTGGTGGACGACCACAATCTCTGGGATGGCTGATGCTGATGTTACTTGGACGTTCTTTCAGCATGCGTTTAAGAGGAGATATCTGGGAGTTAGATATCTGGATGAGAAGAAGCGTGAATTCATGTCTCTGACCCAAGGGAGCATGAGTGTGGCTGAGTATGAGGTACAGTTTGTACGTCTTAGCCAGTATGCACCGGAGCTGATACCTGATGAGCGCGAGAGGTGCGAAAGGTTCCGTTATGGCTTGGTGACGGAAGTTAAGACCTATATGTTGGCTGCTGAGTATAATGATTTCGATGTGTTGGTTAGTCGATCCAAGGACATTGAGATGAATCTGAGTTTGTCTGGTAAAGGTGCTGGAGCTAGTTCTGGGAAGAGAACTGCTGAGTATAGTTCCGGTGGACGGAACAAGAGAGGGCGTGATCAGAGGTTTCAGTCCTCGTCTAAGAGAGGTGGAGGTGCACCTGCTAGGGGTGGCAATGCTAGAGCTGACCCTAGTGCTTGTTGGATTTGTGGTTCTCGTGGTCACTTGAGACGTGACTGTCCTCGTGCTGGGAGGGAGGTGCAAGCTCCTGTGATGGCAGCTGGTTATGAGTGCTGGAACTGTGGTTCAGCTGATCATTTGAGACGTGATTGTCCGAGGATGGCTGGTGGTCAAGAGCGTGCTCCTGTTGCAGCACCGCAGAGAGGTCGTGGGCGCGGCCGTGGTAATTTTCAGAGGCGAGAGGAAGGTGGGCGCGGTGTAGCTCATGTTGTGGCTATTCAACCTGAGGGTGGAGGCCAAGCGAGGGTGTATGCTCAGCGCGAAGGAAGGAATGATGCTGATGTGATTGCAGGTACCTTTACTTTGCTATCCTTGTCATTGCTTTCTTTGATTGATTCTGGATCTACGCATTCATACATTCTTCGTGAGCATGCTGAGTTGCTTGGTTTGCCTGTTGAGTCTTTGGATGTTGGTGTTAGAGTCACTAGTTCTTTTGGTGAAACTGTTGTGACTCGTAAGCTTTATAGAAGGTGTCCTTTGGTTGTTCAAGAGCATGTCTTTCTTGTTGATCTTATGGAGTTACCCTTTTATGGTTTTGATGTGGTCCTTGGTATGGATTGGCTTGCTGAGCATCGTGCTGTTGTGGATTGTGAGAATAAGCGGGTTTCGCTTAAGCTTGCGGATGATTATGAAGTGGTGGTGGTTGGTGAGAATGTGAAGTTTCTTGCCAATGTTGTTTCTACCTTGGAGGCGAGCAAGATGCTGAGGCAAGGTTGTGAAGCTTTTCTGGCTTTCGTGATGAATCCTAGTTCGAAGGAGCTGAGGGTGCAGGATATCAGGGTTGTGAAGGAGTTTCCTAATGTTTTTCCTGAGGAGTTGCCTGGTTTACCTCCTAATCGCGAGGTGGAGTTTGGTATTGAGCTGTATGAGAATACCACTCCTGTGTCCATTACTCCCTATAGAATGGCACCTAAAGAGCTGAAGGAGCTGAAGACGCAGTTGCAAGAGTTGCTTGATCGTGGTTTCATCCGGCCGAGTGTTTCGCCTTGGGGTGCTCTTGTCTTGTTTGTGAAGAAGAAAGATGGCACGATGAGGATGTGCATTGATTACCGTCAGCTGAACAAGTTGACTATCAAGAATCGGTATCCTTTGCCGAGGATTGATGATCTCTTTGATCAATTTCGGGGAGCTGCTGTGTTCTCTAAGATTGACTTGAGGTCAGGGTATTATCAATTGAAGGTGAAGGATGTGGATGTGCCTAAGACAGCTTTCAGGACAAGGTATGGGCATTATGAGTTCCTTGTGATGCCGTTTGGTCTGACAAATGCTCCTGCTGCTTTCATGGACATGATGAATCGTGTTTTTCATGAATACCTGGACAAGTTCGTTGTGGTATTCATTGATGATATCCTTGTGTACTCACGTACTGAGGAAGAGCACGAAGAGCATTTGAGGGTTGTGTTGCAGGCTTTGTTGGAGAATCAGCTTTATGCTAAGCTGAGCAAGTGTGAGTTCTGGCTTAGAGAGGTGGTTTTTCTTGGGCATGTTTATAGTTAGGGGGAGTATGTTTATGCTTAAATATGTTTTGCCTGCTCATTCATGCCATTTATGCATGTTAGGCCTCTTAAAATTTCATTTTTCTGCATTTTTAGAGCCTCATATGCACTTCCAGGCCCAGGTGTATCGAAATGGGTGAACCTGTTTCGATACGGATACCTTAAATCCAGCTCTGAGAGAAGGGCGTTTCGAAACGCCTCCAAGGCGTTCCGAAACGTTTTTGCTACTGCCAAGGGGTGTATCAGAACGTGTTCTGATACGGGTCAAAGGGGTTTCGATACAGTCAACACCGTATCGAAACGATCTGTTTATGGTTTTAAAATGGTCAAAACCCTAGCTGCCCGTTCTGAAACGGTCTTGACCGTTCCGAAACGGCATCGCGGACTGCTTTAAATTAGGGCTTTTAATGATAAAGTTAACTTTATATCAAACTCTTAAAACCCTAAACCGCCTCCCTCTCTATAAATATCCTCTCAAACTCTTTAATTTTCACAAAATTGTGAGGGGTTTTACTCTACAACTCAAGTCTAAGCAAGTTTCATCAATCTTGTGCAAGGATTTTTCTCAAATCATCCAAAATCCCAAACTAAGGTAATTTTTCTTTTTTTTCTTTTTCTTTCAATTCATGTTCGAATCTTAGGTTAGAAAATTTTATTTTTGTATAAATTATATGTTTTTGTTGTGGGTTTTCAAAATCTTGTAAAAAAATTTTCAAATCTCAAAATTTTTTATTCGAATATAAAATTTTTCAATCGTATTTTTTTTAAACTGTTTTTTATTTTAATTTTGTTTTCAAAAACCTAAGTGGGATTTATTATTGGATTGATTTTAAATATCAATGCATACACTTAATTTTAAACCATTTGCTTAATGTTTTTAGATGGCGGATCAATCTAACAAAAAGCGCAAGGTCGTTCAATCCGGTGATTCAAGCATTCGTCCAAATATTACGATGCTTTTTTAGAAATCTCTTAAAACTCCGGAGGCACGTGCTTGTTTCTCTTATGTCAAGGATTTTGCAATTCGCAAGGAACGTGTCATTGATCTTGAGTTCCTCAACACCGAGCGATTCCTCTTCCGTTATCTCGCTCGTTTGGATGAGTGGAATCTTATGCATTTATTGAGCATTCCGGATGTTCGCTACAAAAACATGGTACTCATCTTTTACTCTAATGCTCGTTTTCTTTATGATGAGACCAAAACCGAGATTATAGGAATTAAGTCATCTTTATTGGGGAAAAAGTTTGTTGTTAATGTTGCTCTTTTGGAGTCTGCTCTTAAACTTAAGGATGAGGGTCTTAAGGATGAACGCCACTTTGGCAATTTTACCGGCAAAGCACTTTTCTTGGATGTGCACGATCGTGTTCTCCACTTGATGGTTTCTTGGTTCATTCGACCTTCCGGAGGTAAATACTCCCACATCCGTCAAACCGATCATTTTTGGCTAGAGTGTTTCCGTAGGGGTGAGCGCCCAAATGTGCCTAAGATTATTTTTGCCGAGATAGTGAATAATATTAAGCTTATTGACACAAATGAGTTGAAGTCTTTCACTTATGGCATAGTCTTGAGCGCCCTATTTCATGATCTTGGCATCGATTGTTCTTATGATTCTCCGGAACCTCGCAAGACCAAGATTGGTGAGTCATCCCTTCGCAAGTCTGGGTTCACATATGTGAATGGTGTTTGGGAAAGAGTTGATAGAGAAGCGGTTCCTCCTCCCGTTGCTCCTCCACCGGAAGTTCAAGCCGCAAACAATGATGCCCTCACGGCTTTCCTTACCGAGCGATTCAATGCCTTGGACTCTCGGTTCGATGCTTTGGACACTCGCATTACTTCGGGCTTTGAATCTATGGGCAATCGGTTGAAGAATGTCGAGGATCGTCTTCATACTCTTGAGACTTCTCATTCCAACTTGGGCCTATCCTTCTCCACGCTTTATGGGCAATGGACGAAGTTTCACCGTTCTCAAGCCAAGAGCGATGATGATACTTCGGATGATGAGGACGAGGCTTAGGATATTTATCTCATATCATATCATATTATCTATGCATTTTAGCATTAAGGTTGCATCTTTATGTTTTCTCATGTTTTAGGAACCTATGCTATTTGGCTTTTTTATTTGGGATTTTATGTTTGAACTTAATGTTTGAATTATGTTTTGGATATTTTGATTATGAATTTATAATATGGTTGCTTATTTATTGCTTATTGGTACTAATCCTCTATCTTCTCTATGAGCTTTTATTGTTCTTTTTGATCTAACAAAAAGGGGGAGAAGAAATTTAAGAGCCACACTAAACACTAAAATTCGTTTTAAATTTTAAAAGGTTTTTAAAGGTTTACAACTTGGATTTCAAATCAAAAATTTATTTTAACTTTAAAAACCTATCTTAAATTAAGGGGGAGTTAGAATATTTTCAAAACTTTCAAAATTCCCAAAAATTCTAACTTTGGTTTTGTTATATCAAAAAGGGGGAGATTGTGAAACAAATATTTTAATTTTGATATAACTAAAAACCTAAGGACTAAATTGAAAAAGTTAAAACGAATTTTAAGTCCTCAAAATATCCCCATATAATTTTAATATAATGCCCAAGTTAAAAACATGTTCTTTCAAATATTTTTCTAAGTGTTTCAAACCAGAAACAGTGATTTTCAAGCACCAATTTCGAAACGGCCTTAAGGCGTTTCGAAACGTTTTCATCACTGTTGACCATCGTTCCGAAACGTGTATCGAAACACTTTCACTCGTTTCGAAACGGATTCACTCGTTTCGAAACTGTTCTTCATATTTGATTTAAAAAGGACTACAACGGTCAAATATATGCTGAATTTTTAAATATTAAGAGGGTGTTTCGAAACGGATCAAGCACGTTCCGAAAAGACCCTTGACAGTAGCATTTTCGTTTCGAAACGGATCCAAAACATTTCGAAACAGGTCTTAATATTAATTTGAAAATATGACCGTTAGAGCTTTAAACTAACTTTTTGGAAACCGTTAAGGCGTTTCGAAATGGGCTAAGACCGTTCCGAAACAACCCTTGACAGTGGCAAAATCGTTCCGAAACGGCCATAAGGCGTTTCGAAATGGGCTCTTAAATGCACCCCAATGGCTCTTTCTATTTTAGTCCGTTCCGAAACAGGTACCCCGTGTTCCGAAACGGGTTGGTGCAGACTGCATTTATGGTGGCAAGAGAGGGTTCCAACGGCTCCATTTATGTTCCCAACCACCCAAACGGCTAGAAATCAATGAGAAGGTATAAAAGAGACATCCAAAAGCATCAGCAACAACTATTGATCCAAAAGCAAACATCCAAACATCAAATTCAAGCAATTGAGCAAAAATCCCACTTTGTGTAAAAATCCCAATTTGTGTTCTTCATTCGTACTTTGTAAAATTGGGTTGAGTGCTTGTATTGGGGCTATCATTTGTATTGAGAGATACCTTATTAGCCTACAAACTTCTTTGTTCTCTTGTGTGAGGGTTGGGTTGATTTTTGGGTAGAAAAATCAACCGAAATTGTAAAGGGTTGCCTCCTTGTCCTAGAAAAGGGGAAGATCAATTTAGTGAAATTGTTGCAAATCCTTAGTGAGACTAAGGTAGTGGATGTAGAGTTTATTTGGAACTTGAACCACTCTAAATCCCTTGTTCATCATTTTTAATTTGCCAATTTCCACCACAATCCTTTAAATTTCCAATTCACCCCCTCTTGGTTATTATCGATCTTTCGATCCACTCAACACACCTCTCTACCATTTGGTGAGCAACATCGGTTGAACGAATCAAGCACTTTACAACTCAGCACAAAATTTGCTTTTATTTTCTTTCCTTTATCGTTCAATGATTGTAGATGCTTCGGTGTACGACAAGTACAAGCCTAATGGTTTGTAACATCACATTGGTAATAAAATGATTTCACTTTCTTAGAATGATCTTTATCACTCTTGACATCCTTATAAACTCACTTCTAGTGGGTATAAGTATTCTTAAAATGGCCATAATGTTTATGTCCATGGCCTCGACCGTGACCACAACTACTAATGTGGCAGTTATTCATTTCATTATAAAATCTCACATTCACTTCAAAAAATATAGTGGAGCCAGTAGGCCTTTAAAACCATTTTCACGATATTATGTCTGCATGACAACATTATTTGTGTGAAAAGTGGAGTATGTTTTTCTAACATATCCTCATCAGTGATACTCTGACCACATAATTTCAATTCAATTTAAAACATAGCTGAGTAATATTCACTAGCCAGATAGTGAATTATCGTGTTTACATTCACTTAAGGGAATGAAACAAATTCAATAATCTCATGAAATAAATACCATGCTTGCATTCACTTTAGGGAATGTCTCCCATAAAAATTCTTGGATTAAGATGGTTTTCCGTAACTTGAACTTGGGAGAAGTCTACATTTTAATTTCCCGACGCAAAAGAATTATTGCTTTCTAGCAAAATCACCAAGATTTATCGTAATTTAAAATCATATATTAAAGAATAAAAATAATAATAGAATTTACCGATATAGATTTTTCTCTTGAAGACAGTGGAAACATAGCAAATGACCAAGACATCTTCTTACAATCTTTTTATATCATGTCTCTTTCCAAGCCATATAAACACATGTAAAACTCAAAATATGATTAAAATACAAACTTTTACCAAATAAAATAACATAAATAATTATATAAAAATATTAAAGATAATCATATAAGTAAAAGTATGAATACAAATACCGTTGATTTACCCTTTTGGGAAAGAAAGAAAAAAAACACACACGCACAGCATGAGGTTTAATGCGTTGTTGTTGTTGTAAAGTAAAAGGATTTTAATCAATCAAAACATAGATAGGGTATAGAATTACAACACACGTGATAACCTGAATTTGTATTATTCTCAATTTCTTGTTGGAGAGAGGTTGCTATGTGTGTATTATTATCCAAGATCCAGTACAAAAGAACCATGATAGTTGAACGAACTCATGCTGATAATATGTTATAAATAAAGTAACGAAGAATAGTAACAAGAACAATGAAGAGAAAGATGTATATTTGTATTATTCTCAATATAGACTAGTGTACAATGCCTTCGTCAAATCATTTATTTATAGGCATAAGAAATACATAATACATTGAAGTCTAATTAATGAAGATAATATTCCTAATGATAAAATAAATCAAATCTCTTTGATAAAGTTCATATCATGATAGACATCCATATCATGGGTGGCGCTCCCTTCGGGCCCAAGGGGACCCCGACCCCTGTTAAAAACTTAAGGGAAAACTACACCAGTGACCACCGAAGATATTGAGGATACCTATTTGAACCACCGAACTAAAAAAAACGTCAATCACACCACCAAACTTATTAAATCAACCTATTTTGACCACCGCCGTTAAAAAATTAACGGTGGGGTGACGCAACTGCCACGTGGCAGTTGATGGATATATTTAAAAATTACACATTTGGTCCCTGTTATTTACACATTTTTTCAATTTAGTCCTAATTTTCAATTAATAAAATAATAAATTATTTAATTAGGTAGTGACACGTGTCAACACCTAATTGGAGGACTTTTAATTATTT
Source organism: Hibiscus tridactylites (assembly GCA_958450335.1). NCBI lineage: Eukaryota > Viridiplantae > Streptophyta > Magnoliopsida > Malvales > Malvaceae > Hibiscus > Hibiscus tridactylites. The sequence goes on from OY288292.1 coordinate 26,858,508, forward strand.
AGATTTAATTTTATTAATTTATTTTCCTCCTCCAATCAGGTGGTGACACATGTCACCACCTATTTAGAGGAGGAAAACGAAATTGAACATAAATGCCACCAGAGGATTCGAACCTGGGTGGTGTAGGTGGAAATGCAATAGTTAAGTCACTACACCAAGCCCAACATCATGCTTTAAAACACCCAACTTAATATATAACTCTTATTGGTTTCTACATTTATAACCCAAAAGCTCAAACCCTAAACATTAATTTTACATATATAAATCCTAAACCCTAACCCTAAATATTTTAAATTAAACCTCAAACCCTAAAATTTTCAAATTAATTTCACGCTAAATATTTTAAATTAAACCCTAAACTCAAACCCTAAAAATTTCAAATTAATTCCATGTTAAATATTTCAAATTAAGCCTTAAACCCTAACCCTAAATATTTCAAATTAAACCCCAAACCCTAACCTTAAACCATAAATTTCAAATTAATTACACGATAAATATTTAGGGTTTAATTTGAAATATTTAGCGTGAAATTAATTTAAACCCTAAACTCAAACCCTAAAAATTTCAAATTAATTCCATGTTAAATATTTCAAATTAAGCCTTAAACCCTAAACCCTAAATATTAACCATAAATTTCAAATTAATTACACGATAAATATTTAGGGTTTGAGTTTAGGGTTTAAATTAATTTCACTCTTATTGGTTTCTACATTTATAACCCAAAAGCTCAAACCCTAAACATTGATTTCACATATATAAATCCTAAACCCTAACCCTAAATATTTAAAATTAAACCTCAAATCCTAAAATTTCCAAATTAATTTCACGCTAAATATTTTAAATTAAACCCTAAACTCAAACCCTAAAAATTTCAAATTAATTCCATGTTAAATATTTCAAATTAAGCCTTAAACCCTAAACCCTAAATATTTCAAATTAAACCCCAAACCCTAACCTTAAACCATAAATTTCAAATTAATTACATGATAAATATTTATGGTTTAATTTAAAATATTTAGCGTGAAATTAATTTAAACCCTAAACTCAAACCCTAAAATTTTCAAATTAATTCCATGTTAAATATTTCAAATTAAGCCTTAAACCCTAACCCTAAATATTTCAAATTAATTTGAAACATTTAGGGTTTAAGGCTTAATTTGAAATATTTAATATGGAATTAATTTGAAATTTTTAGGGTTTGAGTTTAGGGTTTAATTTAAAATATTTAGCGTGAAATTAATTTGAAAATTTTAGGGTTTGAGGTTTAATTTAAAATATTTAGGGTTAGGGTTTAGGATTTATATATGTGAAATTAATGTTTAGGGTTTGAGCTTTTGGGTTATAAATGTAGAAACCAATAAGAGTTATATATTAAGTTGGGTATTTTAGAGCATAATGTTGGGCTTGGTGCAGTGGCTTAACTATTACATTTCCTCTTACACCACCCAGGTTTGAATCCCCTGGGTGGCATTTATGCTCAATTTTGTTTTCCTCCTTTAAATAGGTGGTGACACGTGTCACCACCTGATTGGAGGAGGAAAATAAATTAATAAAATTAAATCTAAATAATTATAAGTCCTTCAATAAGGTGTTGACATGTGTCACTACCTAATTAAATAATTTATTATTTTATTAATTGAAAATTAGGACTAAATTGAAAAAATGTGTAAATAACATGGACCAAATGTGTAATTTTTAAATATATCCATCAACTGCCACGTGGCAGTTCCGTCACTCCACCGTTCATTTTTTAACGGCGGTGGTCAAAATAGGTTGATTTAATAAGTTTGGTGGTGTGATTGACGTTTTTTTTAGTTCGGTGGTTCAAATAGGTATCCCCAATATCTTCGGTGGTCACTGATGTAGTTTTCCCAAAACTTAATTATTTGATGATTTTGGTTTAATAATAATTTAGTTTATGTAAAAAATAATTATTCAAATTAAAAAATATGAGAGTTTATTAAATATATAATTAATTAGGGGTTGAACTAGGGGTGTAAATGAACTGAGCTTGAACGAATAAGGTTTTGTTCGTGTTCGTTTATTTATATTTGAAGGTGTTCATGCTCGGTTCATTTAGATTTTTAATATCATGTTTGTGTTCGTTTAATTATTTTTGATGGTGTTCGTGTTAGTTTGTTTAACGTTCATGGGCATGTTCATTTAACGTTCGTGAACGTATCCATGTAATGTTCGCGAACATGTTCACTTATATGTTCGCCAAAATGGTGGAATTACACCACTAGTCTTTAAACTCATTAAACTTCGTAGTTTGAACTCAAAAGTTAACCACGTGTCAATTTAGTTCATACATTCACTAATATTTAAAATATAAAAAAAATAAAAGAAAAAAGGGAAACCAAGTAAATGAGCTTATAAACGAGCCAATAAACGAGCTTGTTCGTAACAGAAATGGTGTGTTCGCTCGTTTATTAAACGAACATAAATATTTGTTCATACTTGTTTATTTAACTTAATATACGAACGGTTAACTAACAGTTCGTCAGACGCTCTGTTTATTTACACATATAGGTTGAACTAAAGAAAAATGAGCATGTATCCTCAATTTTTTTGGTCCAATAACAATTTAGTTCCTTATAAATTTAATTATGAGATAAATTAGGCCTTGCCCATGAATTTTGAGTTTAAATAGGTAATAAGCCATTACGTTTTTAAATTCAAAATTTTGGCCCTGTCAATATTCGATCATGACTCCGCCCCTTATCGATATAGATAAATATTCATAACAATGGTTATATTTTCGATATTTTTCGATTGGGCTTCGTGTCAACAGTTATCTACCACAATCATCGAGTCTTTGAGCTTGACCCCATCTTGTACGTCCAACTTTATTATTTTCATTTGGATCAACCTTGAATATGGGATTTCCAAGTTAATTTAGCATTCGGAAATAAAAGTGAAGAAATCTTGAAGTAGGCCGTACTTTTCAAGTATTTCATACAAACAAATAAGAGCCAAACGGTGGAATTCCAAGAAACACTAGACAATGTTGAAGTTGAACCAGTCGAAGTTCTCAAACAACCTAATCAGGGTCTCTCTGATCAAGAGGAAGCTGAGAAACCCTAACTGTATTGTCATCCCTAACACTGCACGATCGTTTGCAAGAGAAACTGAAAAACCCCTTCAAACCAGACCCGCCGCCGCCATCTTTTTTACCCGTTTTACCTTTCCTAGTGCTCTTTGTGCACTCTTTGTAAGCAGCCAAAAAGGGGTCAACATCGGTCTTCTTGTGTGATCTCCTCGAAGAAGTTCCGAGAGGGGGGTGAAAAACACATGGAGGGAGAGGGATTCCAATGTCATGCATCGATATCTTACCGCTTTCCGATCGATACGGAGGAGGTGGTAGCTTTTGCAGGCTGCAGTCTTGTTCAGACAACCCTAATTGGCCTGTTTCTTTGCAAATCGCTGGCTTGTTTGAGAAGGCCATTTTCCCTTGAGAGGTGTTCAGTTTTGACTTGTGTTTCCAGTGCTATTTTCGGAGGTGGTTTGGTTAGGCTGTTTATAGCGAAGGGTTTTCGTGTAGCAGGTGATTTATGAATGTAGGATTACGTAGTTTATAAAAGGCGAGAAAAGAATGTTGGGGTTAGCTTTTTAAGAAGAATTTGCAAGGAAAAAGGCAGTGGACGGTTGCGGATAAAAGACCAAGTCTTACGTACATACGAGCTAGTCGACATCATAGATTGACTCGTAATGAAGAGACACATTAGTAACTGGTTTATCTTGCATTATTTGCCGCCCATTTTGCACGGTTTGACTAGGGATCACAGAATAATACTCCATTCAAAAGAAATCAAATCCAACTTTGAGCATAATAAAAACAGATTTTTTTGTTTCAGTTGTTTGCACGTTATGGCTCAGTCTGGTGCACATCAGCAAAACTAACAACAAGCGGCCTAGCAGGACAATCACAAAATTCTAAGTTATTTGCTTCTTACCAGTTGGATTAACCTAGTCAAACTCAATCAGGCAGCAACAAAATTTCACAATTATCTTCATTTTCGCTTTAAAAATCTGTAAACCAAGTACAAGTTAGAGGTGATTATCGAGGAGTCAATCGTGAGTTGAGTAGTGCTCGACCTGTGCTCATTAAAAAAATTGTTGCTCGACTCGATTGGTTGCTCGTTAAGCTCGATAAAATTTTACTCGACTCGTGCTCGTTAAGCTCGTAAAAAAATTTACCTTGTTTTTTAATATAAGTAAAATCTAGTGATACAATTAGAACTTAATATAAACATACAAATTCATAAAAAAAAAACGTGAGGACTGTGAAGATAAATAAACCAACCTGTTATGACCGAGTTAATAATGAAATCGATATTCGAGTGTGAAGCTCTTTTTACTTTTTCAGCAATCTTCAATAAACAACAAAAGAGAGAAAATCTTAGGGATTTCTAAGTTTTAAGTTTCAATCATATTTTTTTTTCATATGGGAACTGAATTTTTTTCTGCTCCTTTTATACTTTTATCCATACAGTAATTATAAAAGAAAAGTGAAAGGTTTTAATAAAGAAGAGAATGAACGATTAATTATTATAATTTAATTTCTTATTATTACAATTAACTTTTTAAATTTTCAGGAAATATAAAACGTTTTGGAAATTTGAAACCAAATATTTTATAAGTAAATTACCTAGCAACTTACTTGAACTTTTTTAAAGTTTTCAACTAACATTTAAATCTCTTGTAACATAATTTATTAAGGTAATCACAAAAAAATATTAAAAAATTATTAAAAAAAATAACGAGCTGCTCGCGAATTTATCAAATCAAGTTGGGTCTTTCTCAAATTGACTCGCTAAAATCTTGAGCCGAGCATTAACCAGGGGCGGATGTAGTGGCTCTCTATGGAAGCAACTGCATCCCCATTTTTTCGAAACAAATTTAAATTAGAAGAAATTTCTCCCTTAAAAAAATTTAATCTAACGTGTGAAAGTAAAATATTAACAATTTTGCATACCCATTCAAAATATATATATATATATATATATTTTCAATCCTTCTTTAATTTTTAGATCCGCCACTAACATTAATCGAGTCAAGTATAAGTTGATTGCGAGCTGCTAAGTCAATTATACAAATCAGACAATTGTTCAACTGGCAAATTGATTATCATTCATCATCACGAAAACAACGCCCACATAGTACAAGGGATGACAACGGGATTAGAAATGACGGATATTTGGCCGACCTGACTCGAGGAGTAGGAATCAAGACTAGTTTCCCCCCTTTTTAACAAAATAAGACTAGTTTGTTTAACATATATCGTCCATTCAATTTTTCATCAACCCTGTTTTTTTCCTTTCGGTTCTTCCTTCGAACACAGACACACTCTTAACATTACAACTTCTAACATTGCACGAATACTTACACGACAGAATAAACATGTTCTTCTTGGTCCTATTCCTGCAGGTATCGTTTTTGTCGTCCGTACTCAACTTACCATTCATAGTGTACTCCGTGCATTTCCTAAAAGCTTCTACAAAAGGGTCTTCCCGCTTCTTGTTGTTGTTGGCATTAACCTTCTTTTCCGAACTACTCGGAGGAGGGTGAAGCTGGCACGGAGGAAGAACAACGTCCAGATCATTGGTGCAAAACCGAGCACTCTTTGACAAGCAAGGAGGAGGGGGTAAATTTACTGCCACACCAATGCTGCCTTCTTCGTATGTCACCTTTGAGACCCCGGGTTTGAGCTCCCATGAAAAGGGTACATTCACATTGTAACCCATCTTGTTTGGTATACTTACCACTAATGCTGATAATGAGCTTTTAAGCCTTTTCACCAGCAGATGTTCCTTTAAAAGTGTGTTAGCTTTTAAATTAATAAAGCAGGTTAGACCAATCTGTATGCTATATGAAATAAGCCCAACGGCTTACATGTGTACATCACGAAGAAATCATAGAAATGTTGCTAATGAAGTACCATTGATGCACATATATTAGAATTCTTAGTTCCAGTACCGACAAAGGTTAGTCCAAGTGATAAGTGGTTTAGTATCGCTTAAGCATGCATCAAGTTTGAAGTCTTGTGTACGTAGAAAATTCTCGTAGGAAAACTCACCCACCAATATCAGGCGTGCGACGTGGGTCGGTTCGGTATGTTTTTTTTTTCAATTCATCCTTGATAATTTGTAAATATTTCCCCTTAATTTTTATATATTTTCCTTTTTCCATTTTTTTGAGAATATTTTATGAAGGTTTTATCGACTATTCCAACATCAATTTGACAGTAACATGCCCTCTAACACTACCACTTACTCTGCTACACCATTCTTAGTATACATATCAATTTGTATGTATATAGAAAACTAACAGAAAATATCTTAATTAAGATTTCTTGATTAGTCCTCAATGCAATCATATATTATAAAATGTAAGTTGCTACATGCCTATCTGCTTACCCTTAATTTGTTATATTCCTTGACAAAGAAAAGGCTTGTAAATTACCCCTCCACAGAGAAAAGGATGGGTTTTGGAATTTATTTCCCTACCATTTTGACAAATGACAAAAACTAAAAATTGCAACCTTAACACCCACCTCTCTTTGCTTGTGGCTGTCTGTCTGTCGCTTTTGCTTTCAAAATCGGCAACACACGCACACATGACAGAAAATGGTTTAGAATTAAACACAAATCCTTTTATGGTGAACTGAAATTTTGTTGGAAAATCGATATTTTTGAAGCTTTGAATGAGAAACTGATTTATATGTTGTTGAGCAAAAAAAACGTAAAATCAATTGTTGGTTCGTAAATACGTGTACGACATGCACGACGTGAGTAATGCTAGTATCCGAACCGGTTAAATCCTCTCTGTGGGCTTGCAGATATTTTAACCCAAATAATTTTTTTCTCAAATAGAACATATCTTTTCTAAATTATGTTCTAGAATTAAAAGGACAAATATTAAAAAGTTCATTTCATTCAAACAGTAAGTTTAGAAATTGCTCTTTAAAGGCTTATTGATTAAATGCTCCGTTAGGTAAAATTTCCAATGGTTCACTATGTGAAACCCCTATAAATACCTTATTAACTTACTAGGTTAAACACAACTCGAAACAGATATGTTTTTTTCTATTGTTTTACTATGACTTTCAAAAGTAGTTTTTCGGTGATAGACGAAGGCAAATTACAGTTCACGATTATTGCGTGATTTGAGTGCTTCGCAATTTGTGCAAGTATACATCACAAGTTATAATATTGAAAGATATCGTCTCCACAGGGATTGGTGCTACTTCAAGAATCTATCGTCTCGCACTGAAAAAGTAAAAACACAAGTAATAGTTTTGGTTTGAATAATCTACTAAACTAAAATAAACACGTAAATTAAAGAGATAAGTTGATAGAATGAGAGAATAAGCCGAATTATATTGCGTCGTAGTGTAGAATACGAATGAAACAATCTCGGTTTTGCATGCAAGAGGAAGCTGAATTGCCTCTGCAATGGACAGAATAATTGCCTCGGCAATGGGCAGTATGATTGCCTGGGCATTGCACAAGGTGATTGCTTGGGCAATTGGTAAGGCAGTTGCCTGGGCAATGGAAACAACTACTGCCTGGGCAATTTGGCGACAACCTTCAAGGTTCGACAAGATGTTCTTTAATGGTTCCTTCTTATCCCTAAGTCAAAACACTATCAATGTGCAAGCCTTGATAATACCTCCTAGCGTGAACCAAGGGTGAACATCAATCGATCTAACGCCTCTCTTAGCCGTTGAAATTCGTACTTATTCCTAAGATGAATTAGTCTTCACCGATTTGGGAAAAACCATGCTTATTCGTTTCTTGAATTTAACTCTCCCAATATTAGATAAATGAATGCGATCACAATTTCCTCTCCCGATTCAATTGCAAGTAAAGATAAACACCAAGAATAAGCAAACATTGAACTTAAATTGCATAACACAAACATAAACAGAATCCAAACGTTTTCTCACAACTACTAAACAAAATAACCCTAGCCTAAGATAGTTTAGTTCATAGTTGGGACGAGGAACAACACAAGATTAATTCACATCAAGAACATCAACCGAACAAGAAAGAAAAAGAGAAGAACTTGAGAAGCCTTAGTCTTCAATCGATCTCTATCCTCTCGTCTCTCCCTCTAGCCGTGCCTCTTCTAATGGACTCCTTTGCCTTTTATAGGAAAATGGTAGGTCACAATCACTCTTGAGGAAGAAGTTAAGTCGGAATTAAAGACAATAAAAGAAATAAATTTCTTTTATTTTATTCTTTTATTCCTCCTGAAACTCTTCCTATTTTCATGAAATTTAATCTCCTTCAACCTCTCCATGCAATTCCAAGCTCCGATCTTCATGTGATTTGTCTCCAAAAATTCTACTCTTTACACTCTTCAAGTCACCTACCACTTTACTGTTTTTCTCCCTTGTCGAAGATTGCCCGGGCATTGCCTTAGCAATGAATTGCCTCAGAATAAGTTGGTGCGACAATGACATGGTAGCGGTCTTCTCGATCATCTTCACTCGGCCAGGCGCGCTTAGCATCACACATCACAACTCGGTTCTACTCGGTCAGAATTATTTAGCAGGGTTCGGCAATGAATTGTCGTGACAATACTTGCTCAGGTAATTAACCTGCACAGATTGAAACATATACCATAGCATCACTTTTTCCACCAAATAAGCAATTAAAGATAATCAAGCATGGCAAGGAAGAAAACAATGCAAATATGCATGAATGACTAGACATGCAACCTAAATGAGCCTAAGTCTAACAATAATTGAGATGAAAAGGGTAGAAAATTAGTACTTTTACACACTTAACAATGATCTCTACAATTGTGCATTATAGCTGTTCATCTATTTGTTGTATCTTGGGAGGCAGACGACCAATGATCTCAAGAACCATAGGAGTGACCGAAATTTGTCTTAAGAAAACAACGTAATTGCAGGCCTCAACTCGTTTTCCACTAATCGATCGATTTTTTTATCTACTACAAGTAAACGATTTAATATTGTTATATTCAATTTATTTTAGACAATTTGTATCTATTTTGGTTCTGTTCAATTCAATATTTCAATACAATATTTATGTTTTATTGTTTATATTGTTCATGGATTAACGCTTTTATAATAATCTTAAGACAGATTTTCGAGTTTCTAATCCAAAATAAACAGGTTACCGTGACAATAATTCATTCAACAACCGCGTTTAGCCTTGTTTTCTTTTTCAATTTTAGAATAGGACCCGAGGGAGATCTTAAAGTGTTGATTTACTATTTTGAGACTTACTAAAAAATTCGAGGAAAAAGAACCTGATGTATAAAGTTTATGTGAGCTTTACTTTCGAATCTTTTATGCTCACCATTCCGCCATTCTTGGTTGAATAGATCAACAAATACGCCGAGCAAAACCGTTCCTTCTATTCCTTGGGCATATGATGTTGCCGACTAATGGGAGCAAATGTTTTCTATTGGTGGCAAGCTAGTGCATGATAAGCATTATATTTATCGCATTTACGCATAGCATAAAATAATGTGATTAAATGGTTTACCTGCTTTTTAAATATGGAATATGGTAATGTTAAAACCATATGTAAATACATGTGTACATGTATTTTTGAGGTAAAACCTTAATTATGGTATTATCATGGTATCTTTATGATATCATTAAAAACCCCTTTCCTAGTGAAAAATTAGTTTCTAATGTTTTCCAACTTTGCCGATCTTTTTCAAAACAAGTATGGTCCGTTTTTGCACTACGAAAACTGTTTTCCAGTCTTCAAGACAAAAAGGATCGATCCCTTGATTGACAGTTTCAAACAAATTTTGGGCCTGTGCAAAAGGATCGATCCCTTTTTGCAACGGTCATATTTTTCATAAGAAAGGATTGATCCCTTAGTAAAGGGATCGATCCTTCATGCTATAAATGTTGTGTTTTCAGGTTGGTAACGACTATTTTGCATCCTCAACGGCTATGCCTCATCCCAACGGCTAGAAACTAATTCCAAACTTTATAAACACCACAAGGACACTTGAAGATGGTTAGAAACAACATCCAAGCAACATGGTCAAGAGAATTAGAGTCTAAATCTTTATTTTACTATTCTCTTGTACATAGTCTTTAGAGAGAGTGCTTAATTGTAAATCCTTGTACTCTTGTGAGCTTAAGTTGTGTAAACACCCACCTTGTAAGGTATTTAGTTTACCCAAACAAATTCCTTGTAAAAGGAGAGGTTCTAGTTTAGCCTTGAGAGAAAAACTAGAGTTGATTCTATCTTAGCCAAGTCCAAAAGATAGGGTTGTAACGATTTCCTCCTAAACTGGGAAAAAAGGGACGAATTCATTGTTGAGTGAATTGGGAAATCCTTAGTGGTGTGCTAAGGTAGTGGATGTAGGTGCTTAGTTAATAGCCTGAACCACTCTAAAATCATTGTATCACTTGTCTACCTTTATTTCGATTTTAGCCAATTCAACCACCAAACATTTACAACCCTCCTTGACGGTTTCAGTGATCGATTCAAGCGTGTTACAAGCCTTTCAATTGGTATCAGAGCCTCATCTCCATCGAAAGACTAACATCTGGGAATAAAGATCCAACGCCCGTAGTTCATCGTTCAAGAAAATGGCAAGATTTGAAGAAGGCCGCTCTTTCCCGTGTCCTCCGCTATTCGAAGGAGAAGCATACTTCCAATGGGCAATTATCATGAAATTCTTCATCAAATCTCAAGACTATGAGGTTTGGGACATCATTGAAGATGGGTACTTGGAAGCTCCGAAAAAGAAGAAAAAGCAAAGGAGTGTCAAAGAGACGAAGGCAAAGCTAAACACCAAGGCGATGCACATTCTCTAATGTGGCCTTAATGAAGAAGTTTTCAAAAAGATCTCCACATGCAAAAGTGCCAAAGAATTATGGGAGAAACTTGAGAAGCTTTATGACAACAAAAATGGAGAAAAGAAAGATGATGATCAATCATGTGCAAACCTTCTCTCCAATCCAAAGGTGGATGGTGTTTTGGCTTTCGATAAGCCTAAGGTATCTTCTAACTCAAATGAGCTTAATTCTTACTCTTTCGATGAGTTGCAAGATGCTTTCGATGAATTGTTTTTGGAATTTGAGACCATGAATTCCAAATTTAAGAAAATGATTTCAAAACTTGAATTTGAAAATGATTTTCTTTTGAAAACAAAAGTGGATTTTGAAAACCAAAATGAAATTTTGAAAAATGATTTAGAGTTCTCAAAAACAAGTAAAGATGTTTTAGAAAAAGAAAATCTTGATTTGAAAGTTAATCTTGAAAGTTTAACAAAAGAAAAAGAAATTGTTTTCAATAATTCATCTTGTCACATAATGGAAAAATGCTCACATTGCCATTATCATGGTCATTCCTTACATACTTGTCCTATTAGGAAGAGAAAATCTTATAGGATTAGACAAGTATGGGTTCCCAAGGGAACTAAATACATTGCGACTAGCGTAAATGGATCCAAAGCAATTTGGATACCAAAAATCAAGTGAATGTCTTTTGTAGGTGTGTTGGAGCAATGGCAAGCAAAGCAAAATCAAAGAATGCTCAAATCACACATGAGAAGAAGATTGGGTAACCTCTAAGCTTAATGATTTTATTTTATACACTTGGTTATCTAATTTTTGTTTGATTAATGTTCATGCATTGAGCTTTTATTTCAATATCTAAACAAGCATGACATTATTTGAAAATTTTATGCATATGAGTCTAATGGTTTCATTCATATGTTTGCATAAATATATTTTAAGTCTTGGATAAATTGAATTTCATATGCTCTTAATTTGATTTTCTTTTGAAATTCAATGTCTTTAAGTTTCAAGCTTTGAGCTAAAATTTTTAAATGAAATGCTTTGATTAAGGGGGAGCGTTGATTTTAAAAAGGAAAATATCTTCACTCCATTATTTTGAAGTTAATGTGATTTCAAACTTTGTTTGAATTATTTTTGATATAACAAAAAGGGGGAGAAATATAAGCGAATAATGAAAAATTGAGTTTTTAAACAAAATTGGAGCTTAAATAGTTGTGATTTAAAACATGTTTTTGAAACCATTTATCAACTCAAAAATTATTTTCCTAAGGGGGAGCTTTTGTCAAAAACATTTTTTCAAAGATTTTTGTTATATCAAAAAGGGGGAGATTGTTGAACTAATATTTTGATATAACAAACTAAAAGAAAATTGTTTTTAGACTTAATCGAATATATTAATTATTGAAAAAATAATTCAAAGTCCAAACAAGCTTGAAAAATCAGTTTCTAATGTTTTCCAACTTTACCGATCTTTTTCAAAACAAGTATGATCCGTTTTTGCACTATGAAAACTATTTTCCAATCTTCAAGGCAAAAAGGATTGATCCCCTAATGCAAGGGATCGATCCCTTGATTGACAGTTTCATACAAATTTTTGGTTAGTGCAAAAGGATCGATCCCTTTTTGCAACGGTCATATTTTTCATTAGAAAGGATCAATCCATTTGTAAAAGGATCGATCCCTTGTGCTATAAATGCTGTGTTTTCAGGTTGGTAACGCCTATTTTGCATCCCCCACGGATATGACTCATCCCCAACGACCATAAACAACTAGAAACTCATTCCAAACTATATAAACACCACATGGACACTTGAAGATGGTTAGATACAACTTCCAAGCAACATGGTCAAGAGAATTAGAGTCCAAATCTTTATTTTACTATTCTCTTGTACATAGTCTTTAGAGAGAGTGCTTAATTGTAAATCCTTGTACGCTTGTGAGCTTAAGTTGTGTAAACACCCACCTTGTGAGGTATTTAGTTTACCCAAACAAATTCCTTGTAAAAGTAGAGGTTCTAGTTTAGCCTTGAGAGAAAAACTAGAGCTGGTTCTATCTTAGCCAAGTCCAAAAGATAGGGTTGTAACGGTTTCCTCCTAAACCGGGAAAAAAGGGGACGAATTCATTTTGAGTGAATTGGGAAATCCTTAGTGGTGTGCTAAGGTAGTGGATGTAGGTGCATAGTTAATAGCCCGAACCACTTTAAAATCATTGTGTGACTTGTCTACCTTTATTTCGATTTTAGACAATTCAACCACCAAACATTTACAACCCTCCTTAGCGGTTTCGGTGATCGATTTGAGCGTGTTACAAGCCTTTCAAGATAAAATGAGGAAATACCAAAGAAATCATTTGAAAATCAAGGTGAAATGGAAAGATGAAAATCTCTTGAAGTTATGAGAGAAAAGAGATGTTTGGCTGATGACAAAAAGGTGAAAATGGAAGTTACGTCAAAAATGGATTTGTAATGTTTAATCTCTTTTAATCAAAACCTTTCTTTATTCATTTTAACTAAACACATTTAAAATATGGCCAATGAAGGAATAGCTGATTAATACCATATTATCTCCCTAAAGATTCTAAGTTTAAGCTCTTTACAATTTGGTCATTAAAAATAGTTTTACAATTTTTATGTTTTAGTCACTAACCCGAAATGTCAACCTTCCAAAAGTCATTTTCTAAAATTGACTTTACCACCCACTTATACATTTTAAAAAAGGATTTTAGAAAATTTTCTCATAATTTTAACACATCTCGAACCATGTTTTCCCTTAACCACTCCCGAACTAACTAGGATCTCTAATCTAGGTCCTACGAACCTCAAACCAACCCTAAAAACTCCTAGGCCCAAAACCAGGGCGTTACAGGAAACTCATCTCTAATGGTAGTGATCTTACCATCCTCAATGTGATGCTTCAATCGATAGAGGTGGTCAGCTACTAAGTTTTCGATACCTTTCTTGTTTATTATCTCTAAGTCAAATTCTTAAAGTAAGAACGTCCATCGGATTAGTCTGGGCTTGGCATCTTTCTTTGCCAATAGATACTTCATTGGTGAGTGATATGTATAAACCACAACCTTGTTACCAATTAGATAAGATCTAAATTTATTAAAACCAAATACAATCACAAAAAACTCTTTCTCGGTTGTAGAGTATTTTAGTTATGATTCATTAAAAGTTCTACTGGCATGGAAAATCTTGCCATGTCGTTGTCCTAGAACTGCTCCAACGACGTAGTCGCTGGCATCACACATGAGCTCAAAGGGCTCATTCAAATTTGGTGCTACGACTATAGGGGCATTAATCAATCTCTCTTAAAGTTCCTGAAATGCTCTCAAACAAGAATCGTCAAAAGCAAAGGTGGCATTATGTTCCAACAATGAGCATAGAGGTTTAGCAATTTTCAAAAAAATCTTTAATAAATCACCGATAAAAACCGTCATGACTTATAAAACTTCTTATACCTTTAACACTTTTTGGAGGTGGCAATTGCTTGATTACCTCCACTTTGGCTTGATCAACTTCTAGTCCTCTCTTGCTTACCTTATGACCGAGAACAATGCCCTCCTTCACCATGAAGTGGCATTTCTCCCAATTCAACACTAGGTTTGTCTCGATGCATCTCTTTAATACGTGTTCTAAGTTATTGATGCATTCATCAAATGTTGTACCAAACACTGAGAAATCATCCATGAATACCTCAATGTTCTTTTCGATCATATCAGAAAAATGGCCATCACACAACGTTGGAATGTTGCTGGCGCATTACATAGACCTAATGGCATCCTTATGAAGGAAAATGTCCCATATGGACATGTAAATGTTGTCTTCTCTTGATCATTAAGGGCAATGACAATTTAATTATAACCCAAATAACTATCCAAGAAACAGTAAAAAGCTTTACCTGCCAACCTGTCTAACATCTGGTCAATGAAAGGAAGTGGGAAGTGATCCTTCCTTGTAGCCTTATTCAACCTTCTGTAAACCATGCACACTCTCCATCCGGTGAAGGTCCTAGAAGGAATTAATTCGACTTCACTATTTTGTACCACAGTCATGCCACCTTTCTTTGGCACGCACTGTATCGGGCTAACCCAAAAGCTATCAGAAATGGGGTAAATAATCTCGGCATCAAACTGATTTTTGATCTCTTTCTTAACTACATCTTTCATGCTCGAGTTTAGCCGTCTCTGACCTTCAATAGTCCTCCCATTGTATTCCTCTAGAATGATCTTATGCATGCAAATGGTTGGGCTAATACCTTGGATGTCTACCAAGGTCCAACCCAACACTTGCTTATAATCCCTTAATATTGCCAGCAATCTTGCCTCTTGATCATTAGTGAGATCAGTGACAATAATCACTGGCAGAGTTGAGTGCTCATCTATATAAGCATACTTCAAGTGTTCTGGCAGTGGCTTAAGCTCCAACTCTGGTTGTTCCTCAATTGATGGTTTCAGTTTCTTTATCCTTCTGCCGGTCAACTGGAGTGGCTCAAAATAACTCACAACTTTAGCTTCCAAGGCTGGTTCCTCATGTTCCTTAAACAATTAAGCTATCCCATTAAACATGCCGACATCAAATTCTGTATCCTGGCACAACTGTGCCATGTCCAAAGTATAAATGGACTCCATTAACTCCTCGGCTTGACATTCATCAGGTTCATATGCACATTTCAAAGCTGGAAACACGTTAAAAGTATCATGTTTGTCATTCATTCACATGGTTAGTTCCCCTTTATGAACATCAATAAGAGCCCTACCTATGGCATGTAATGGCCTACCCAAAATAATTGGCACATTAGTATCAACTTCATAATCCAAAATGATAAAATCAACTGGAAATATAAATTTGTCTACCTTGACCAACACATCTTGAATCTTACCCTTGGGATATGTATAAGATTGGTATGCCAATTGAAGTGTCATTGTGGTAGGTCTTGCATCTATGTCAAGCTTCTCGAAGACTGATAGTGGCATCAAATTGATGATGGCTCATAGATCACACAATGCCTTACCCACGAACTTATTGCCAATTGTGCAAGGGATAGTTAAACTCCTTGGATCTTTCGGATTTGGTAGCAGTCGATCTAGGATCATGGCACTGCATCCCTTAATAAGAGCAACAACTTCAAACTCTTCCAACTTCCTCTTTTTGGACAAGATGCCCTTCATGAATTTTACATAGTTGGGCCATTTGCTAAAGGGCTTCTACCAATGAAATGTTACTTTGCAACTATTTAAACACTTCCAAGAAGCGCTTAAATTGCTAGTCCTGCTTGTGCTTTTGAAGTCTTGCTAGAAATGGTGGTGGTGGATATACATATACTAGCACTGTCGGCTTTGCCAAGGTAGTGCTTGCATCAGTTTTGGCATCCGTATGCTTTTTGGCCTCAGTCTGCTTGTCATCATTGTTAACATCATCGTTGGAACTAAAACTGACATCATGTTTGGTATTGGTATTGGCATGATTATTGGCATCATTGTGGACATAACAACGGGCATCATCTATTTTAGTATTCTCCTTCTCTGCCTCTCTGGGCTTGTCTTCTGGCACTAGCTTAGCATCTTGGCTATTAACTGGATGCTTGAAAGCCATCTCAGCTTCGCACTGCTTACCACTCTAAAGAGTTATTGCCTTGCATTGCTCATTTTCTTTGTGTCGGGCATCTTCAGTGCCACTTGCAAAGCACCTTGGGGTCGATTGTTGAGTGCATTCGCAATCTGCCCAACTTATATTTCGAAGTTTCTTACTAAAGCTGCCAAACTTTGGACTGTTACTCCGTCCCTCTCCATGTCCTAAGTGAGATTACCTCCTTGGGTGAGTCCTTGCCGTTGCTGGAAATTGTTTTGAGCTTTTTGTGGCATGGCATTTTGATAGAATGCTGACATGGCTTTGTTATTCTAACTTTGAGCATTTTGGTACGGGGCATTGTATTGGTTGCCTCCTTTATTTCCCCAACCTAAGTTAAAGTGTTGTCTCCAACCTGCATTGTAAGTATTCAAGTTAGCATTATAAAAAATGATCAGCATTGCCAACAAAATTTACCAACTCAGTGTTGACATGGCATTCATCCACATGGTGGTTTTCTCCACAAATGGTGCAAAATGGATCTAGTGCTTTGACTTCTTGGGCCTCATTGTTCTTTTGAAACGTTCTCACCGTGCTAGGCATGTTGGAAATTTCAGCATGAATAGACGTAAGTTCATCAACCTTCAATTTCCCACTGGCTTTAGTTCTGGTCCCAAGTCTAGCAACATGATATTCAAAGTCATTGATCGAGATCCTCTCAAGGATATCAACAGCCTATGTGTACTTCTTGTCTAGCAACGAGCCGGTTGCTGAAGCATCAACAACAATTCTTGTTTGTGCATTTAGTTCCTTGTAGAAGGTTTGTATTTGGGTCCAATTTGGGAATCCATGCATTGTACACCTTCTCAACGGATCCTTAAATCTTTCCCAAACTTCATAGAGAGTTTCATCCTCAGCCTGCTTGAATGTAATAATCTCACCGCACAGCTTGGCAGTGAGTGTTGGTGGCTGAAACCGTGTCAAGAACTTCTAGCACAAGTCTTCCCAAGAAGTAACTGAACCTAGTGGCAAAGAATTAAGCCACGCCTTGGCTCTGTCTCTCAAGGAAAAGGTAAATAACTTCAACTTCCCGGTATCTCTAGATACTCCAGTTTGCTGAAATAGTTTACATATCTCCATGAATTGCTTAAGATGTTGCCTCGGGTCTCCAGTAAGTGCTCCATTGAATTGGCCTACATTCAAAAGAGTTTGAATCCTTACGAGTTTAAGTTTAAAATTTGGCTCATCAGCCTCAAGGCCAACAAGCTCTGGCATTAAATTTGCAATGTCAGGTGCTGAATGTTCTCGAATTGGCCTTTCTTCCTCTTCATTAACATTTGGGGAATTAGGTGGTGGTGGTGCATCGTTATTCGGTGGATTATTGTTCACCACACCATTCCTTTGATTGCCTTAATTCAACTCTCGGTATTGCCTTTTTAACCTCTGCAAGGTTCTCTCAATTTCTAGATCATATGGCCACTCGTCCACCACATGGTGGTTTCTGGTCATACACCGATAAAAATAAAGATAAAATAAAAACGAAACGAAACAAGTAAAAATATAAAAACAATCAAATCTGTTGCAATCCCCGGCAACGGAACCAAAAACTTGTAGACTCTTTTTGGTGATGTGTAAAGTAAATGTTGGCAAAAGGTGTAAATTATATAGTTTTCGGCAAGTTATGCCAAGAGTCTTTTGGTTGCAAGTATACACGGTATACAAGTAATACAACTTGGTAAGCTAAGTTATCGATCTCACAAAGATTAACTTGAATTCGATTGCTTGATTGTTTCTTGCTTTGGAAGAAAAGTTGTTGTTTTGAAGAATATTTATAAAACTAAACAAAAGAAAAGAAAAATGAATTAAAATGTTGGCAAGGAAGGTGTCTTTAATGAATCATGAGTGTTTGCAGGGAATGCCTGGTTTCGACGTGGCTCATGCCAGCCCTTGTTGGCAAAACTGTTTTGGCATTGTTTGTCAAGCAGATTCAATATTAGCAAAGCCACTCTCAATGGTCAATGTCCTAAACTGGTCATGTAAAAACCCCCTATATCTCTATAGTGCATGCTTTTCATAAACCAATTTGATTACAAACCAATCTATACTCTGAAAGGGGTAGATTTCACTTCTAGAGTAAGTTCATCTACTTGAACGACTTCTCTCGAAGCTTCTCTCCCAAGTATCCAACAACTTAATCGTTGCCAACCCAAGTCTATTAAGATATTGGGAAGCAATAGGCTAACTGTGCCAGTTCTCACTTGGCCCAGTACTTAGGAAAAAAATTAAAGTATGTGAAATAGGAAAACTTTGCAGAAACAAAATTATCATAAAAACGAACTAAGGCATAAAGCCAATGTTTAAACCAAACATCCCCCACAAACTATGAAATTTAGTTCATGGTGAGGTGGTTAACCAACACAACCATAATCGTTTTGAAAAACATCATCATTGAAAAAAAACTAAAGATAAACAACTTAAAACCAAGGGAATAGGCTAGAGGGGCCTCTTAATGCAGCCTTCAAATCCAGGCTTTCAGCCAAGTGGTTGAACTAACCTTCCCCGGTACAACCGTCTGTCACTCTTCGCTCACTCCAACACCTTGCTCCAATCACTTCAAGCTTTTTAACCCCCTCAAATGCTTGATCGGTTGGTGTATATATAGGCGTGCAAGGGAAGGGGATAGGATAACTTCCTTATTTGAATTTCAAAATGCTCCAAGGATAACAGATAAGCGTCATCCGATCGGCGTGATAGCTTTTCAAGCTAGGGCTGACGTCAGCTTGCCAGTGTTGCCTTGGCACACGAGCTTGGCATGTCTTCGCCAATGTAGCTCGGCATCACCTCATCCGCTATTTTTCAGAGATTGGTCCATTTGCGATCTTTTAGAGCTTGTTCTTTTCTTATTTTTTCGGGGTTCAACAACCTCTTGGCGTGGCATCAAGTTCACTTCTTTGCCAATAGGTGCTTGACACTGTCTGGTCCTTCTATGTCAACAACACTTGTCATTCACCTTGGAAAACCTAACCGTGTTCCTTTCATGTGCCAAAACCTACGCCAAACCAACAAAATAGCCACTAAAACAACCCATCACACGGGCAAGGGAAACATACTAAACTCCTTTATGTAAATGCATGATCCTAACAAACCAATGCAACTACATGTACTTAAAAACAAGCAAAAACATAACAAAATGGGATGAAAAACAATAATTTTGAGGAGGTAACATTGGCAGCGGGAGAAATATCAATTGCATCGGTTGTCAATAAGACATCCAATTGCAAGTTACAACAGATTATGGACCAAAATGCAATTCTATAAAATTATAAGGACCTAGGTATATTTAAGGTTACCAATCCTCAATTAGTCAGATTACATGCTTGCTTGCCAAAATTCAACTCAAAAGACCATCCAAACTCATTCAATTGCATACATAAAAACTAGGGACCAAAGTGAAAGAATCAAAAACCTCAAAGACCACTTTAACTGAAATAATTGTTGTAGGTATCGGTACCTAGCTAGGCGTATCGGTGCACTTTCTCAAATTCCAAAATCCATATTCTAGTAGATCAAAATTGTACCGATACACATCGCCGTGTATCAGTACCCCTTTGTAAAAACCTTAAACCCGTACCGATACGACCTCCCTTATACCGATCCTCAAGCCTTATTACAGCTTACCTTTACCAATATGAGGCCCCGCGTATTGGTACCACTAGACCTGAAATGTCCAATTTTTTCTAGTTTTTCATACTTTCAAGGATTCAAAAATGCTTTAACAAGTCATATACAGGTACACTATTAAAATAAAGATCAATCCAAGCCAGAACATCACTAAAACATGATCAAAACATAGCATCATACTCCAATCATACGTCTTGAGGCATGCTTCCTAAAGATCAATCCATCCAACGCACGAAACATAAATCCTCCTCAAAACCAAACATATAAAGAGCTCTTACAACTTTACAACAACAATATAAACTTGCATAAACAAGGAGTTTAACAAATAACCCTCTCAAACAACGATGAACCCCATTGCCTTTATTACTACTAGTCTAGTTCAAAAACCATACTTTCAATTGTTCAAGTCCTTGGATTTCCCCTCGTTTGCTCGTTGCCTCCAACCTTTAATTCTCTACATTGATGGACAAAGAGAGCGTAAGCACACTAGGCTTAGTGAAGAGTGCTAAAAAAACAAACACCATCAATTAATTTAAAACCGATTACCATTACCACTTTAGAAATCTCTTTTAAACATCTTTCAAAACATTATCATCATCATGCCTTTCAAACCATGCACTTAACATTTCCAAAACATGCATATTAGACCATATGCAACATGTATCATGGACTGACAGCAAAATCTCATTTCCTAACACTCAAATTAAGCTTTCCCATGTATAACAACACACATGCAATGCTTAAGGAGAAAACATGTATAAATCACATTATACATTACAATCCATCAACATTATGCATCATCAATTATATTGGCTTACAAGTGATCATAGACCAAGTCCCATTTAAGAAAACATTACATCGGATACACGAATCCAACAAGTGTCCTCTCAACACTTCATGCCATCTCAACCGGAATAAGTTACACTCACAACTGGTATAATCACAACCGGGTACCATCACAACCCAATCATCGGTTAGACGCATAATCCACTAACGGGAGTTTTCGGTACCATACAACCCCTCAACCGTTAGGGTACTCGTGGTGGATTATTTGATACACATAAACCCTTCAAAATTCGAGGTAACTTTTTACAGTGCACTATCAATCATATGGTTGGCCAACTATATCCAGTAACATTTTAAACCACATCACTTGCCAATATAATTCATTATTAACCATGTACCTCACTATTTTTATAAGAAACCTTCAAAACCATGTTCAATTCATTAAACCATGCATTAACAAGTAGTCCTCATACTTACATGAATCATTTTCCAAATGCATTCATCATCAATATATGATCAAAATCAGTATAAACCATACTTAAAGTATGCTTAAACAGTAGGTACCATGTATTTCAAAAACAGGAGCACAAAACCAATTTCGCGAAAACACGATCGAGAGAGAAATTTCACTATATTTACTTCCGAGTTTAAACCAGCATTTCAAGCTCAATTTAAACTCCCAAAAAAACCTTTAAACCATTTCAAAGCTGAAATCCATGTTCTCACTCACCGACAATGAAAAGCTTTATTTGTCGATGCGAAATCAAGCGTCTGAAGCCTCTAAAACGCTTTCCATTGTTGTAGGATCAATTTACCATGTTTTATCCACATAACAACAGAAGATTAATGCATCAAAATGCATTCATAAACCCAGCAACATCAAGCCATATCAAGCCTCCACAAACTCTAACCAGAACCCCTCTATAACAATCGAAAAAATTATCAAACTCTATCCAAACAAAGCCCAACCACAACCTTAAGATTTAAAAAACTTATTAACATAAAATAACATCTTAAAACAACCTAACATCGTCCTTATACCCGCAACATTCATAAAACATCCTCAACTCCTCAAAACTCATATCTATCAACCCAGGAAATTAGAGATTCGTATAGTTTCGGGATTCCAATGTTAAAACCAAATTATTAACATTATTAATCATCAAAATCATGATTAAAACCAATCAAGAACTCAACAAAACAAATCCAATACACAAATAACTCAATTTCATCAATTAAACATTGATTTAACCAATTTCTATAAGTAAATCATCAAAGCTCATTAGAGGTGGAGAACTAATGTAACGTCCCATACTCCTTTTATAAGATAAACCGAGTTAGGACGTCTTACAAACGAACAATCAAGTGATCATGATTATCATGACACCTTCCTATCAGGCATGCAAATTGAAATTTGGGTGAAAACAAACTTTTTCTTAATCAGAAATGATTATCACATACGTACTAGCTCAACTATACATTTAACACCACACGTAGAAAAGTACCCTTGAGCATGATCTACCTAATAGACAAGAACATGGTTTCTTATTCAAGCCATATTAAACTTAATATAAATAAAAAGAACCATATCTAAACCGTAAGCAATTAACCGTGTATCAATTATGGGACCTAACAATTTAATCCATGACAATTGACTTTGTTTAACCATAGTTATTATTCTTCCAAACATGATATCTATATTTTTTCATGTCAATTTAATAACCAAACTTAACGAACGAGAATGACTCTTTATCTATAAAGCATTCAACTGTAACAATCTAGCATACCTTCCTTGCAAAAACATATGAAACAATTCACATTTTAATTTCATTTTCGAAATGAACAACTTCCTTATCCAAGTCTTTGTTTCAACTGATTAATTATAATAGAATTGCTATCTACCATATAAGTGAGCCTAAACACTACATAGAAATATGAATTTGTATGAATAAATAAACCCTTTTCTTTGCCTAAAAATCTTCTGCTTCCTTGATTAAACTGCTATACTATATGCATAACCATTTTTAATCTAGTGCTATTTCAACCAATAACCCCCATATCACAAGCAAGGTCCCAACTATTCCTTCTACCAAAATATATAAATAAATATAAAAAAGCCATTACTACAACTCTACTAGCTAATAAGACCGATAAAGCAAGCAACTACAATTAAATTAAAAGCCTAATATAGAACTTGAACGATTAATGAATCATACATTTAAGAATGAATCATTATACATCTAAATGCTATATGTGACTTTATCCGTAATGTGCCACCTTCTAGGAGTCCTAACATTAAAAGTTCGTATCATGATTGTTGAATTACAGAGAAACAAAAGAGGGAAAAGAAAACCTAACTCGGTTTACAAAAGAAAAGAAAGAAAACTGATAGAGGAATGTTGGCCTGATACTCGATAACAGGCCTGAGTCGGGTTACCCACTATTTAATGTAGCCCAAAAGAGATAACCGAAATTGGTTATGAGTTAACCAATCTGTTATACCCTTAACGGGTCAAACAACTTTAACAGCCAGCCCAACGGCATGGCCTACTTCTACATTTCTTGAACAACCAACATTCCCCCTGCTTCTCCCCCTCCTTAGAGCACAAAAGCAGAGATTTGAGAACATCTACACAACAAGATCAGGGTTGTGAACACACATTTTCTGACGAAACGACTGAAAATAGGACTTAGAGAGAGGCTTGGTGAGACCATCTGCAGCTTGATGTTCAGCAGGAACATAATTAATCTGAACTTGTCGATCAACAACTTTCTCCCGTACAAAATGAACATCGAGTTCCACATGCTTGGAACGCGAATGAAATACCGGATTGGCAGACATAGCAACCGCGCTTGTATTGTCACTCCAAACAACAAGCATTGTAGTAGAGACGCCCAAATCTGTCAATACTGTACGAATCCATGTTACTTTAGACACCACATCAGCAATATTCCGATATTTTGCCTCAGATGTAGACCGAGACACTGACTTTTGCTTCTTAGAGGACCAGGCTACAAGGCAATTGTCAACGTAGACGCAATAGCCAGTAGTTGACCGACGATCATCAAGGTTGCTGCCCCAATCAGCATCCGCAAAAGAAACAATATAACCAACACCCAAGTCAGAAGGAGAAAAAACCAGCCCATAGTCAACGGTACCAACCAAATAGCGCAGTATTTGCTTGACAGCAGCCAGGTGATCTTCACACGGGCGATGTATAAACCGAGCAACCCGATGAACACTGAATGCTATATCAGGTCGGGTGTGACAAAGGTAAAGAAGAGCACCTACAGTGCTTCGATAAAAATAAGGGCCAGTAATTGGACTGCCAGCATCCTGAACCAACTTGCTATTAGAGACCATCGGGGTGGGTGAAGGCTTGGCCTGCCTCATTTTAGTTTTGTCAAGCAGCTCAAGAAGAAACTTCTTCTGACTTAAAAACAACATATCATCAGTATGATATGCTGCAATGCCCAAGAAAAACGACAATTCTCCTAAATCCTTAAGAGAAAACTTAGAGTGAAGCTGAGCAATAACATCCTCAATACCCGACACAGAAGACCCTGTGATGATGTTGTCATCAACGTAAACTAACAGATACGTGAAAATACCATCCAACTTACGAACAAACAAAGACGTATCTGTAGTTGATTTTTTGAACCCGAGAGTGACAAGAAAGTCACGCAATTTGGTGTACCAGTTGCGAAGAGCTTGTCGCAACCCGTATAAGGCCTTCTTCAAGTAGCAAACAAGAGGTGAGCCATCACTTGCAAACTGCTCAAACCCCTGTGGCTGCATCATGAACACTTCCTCATCAAGACCACCATTTAAGAAGGCGTTGTTGATGTCCACTTGTCGAAGAGGCCACTTGTTCGAAACAGCTAGGGACAACAGAATATTAAGGGTGAAGAACCTCACCACAAGGCTAAAGGTGTCACCAAAATCCTGATCCGACACTTGAGAAAATCCTCTAGCTACCAAACGAGCTTTATACCGAGAAATGGAACCATCTGGATTGTGCTTGACACGAAAAATCCACTTACATCCAACAGGATGTCGACCTTCAGGCAATGACTCAAGGGTCCAAGTCCCATTTGCAACAAGCGCATTGTACTCAGCTAAGACGGCCTCTTTCCAGGCAGGAGACTTCAAGGCTTGATCAACGGTAGCAGGTACTGATTCCTCACTCAAAGCAGCAGCAAAAAATTTAGGCTTAAAGATACCTCTCTTGCTCCTAGTGACCATAGGATGAGCATTAGAGACATCACACACAGTGTCAACAAGGGGAACAACAGTGGAAGAGGGGCCTTCAACAACAACAGGCTGATCAGGAGTAGTGTTGGTGGAATCATGCAGGCTAACAACAGGAGAAACAACATCATGGGGCATAGAATGATGCTCAACAGAAGGAACTGGTGCAACAGACTTATCAACACCAAAAACATGTTGAGGAGATGAAGTAACAACATTAGGAGCATCAAGAGAGGATGCAGAATCGACTACAGCAGCAGAGGAACCTTGGGGAATAACAACACCAACAGGAGAACTAGGAGGAGGCATGCTAACAGCACCAACAGGACTAGCACCTGCTGGAGAAGTGGGCACAGACACTGGAGATGCAGAACCCGAGCCAGGAACTTGATGTTCACCAGTAACAGAAGGAACACACAGGGCAGGGACTTAAAGACAACAACAGAGGAATCACAAGAAGTAGAATGCGACTCGGCAAAAGGAAATAGAGACTCATCAAAAACAACATGTCTCGAGAGAACAACCTTCCCTTGAGGAGTTAGACACTGATAACCCTTGTGTTGCACACTATAACCTAGAAAAGTACAGGGTTGACATCGAAAATCAAGTTTATGACTCTGAAAAGGTCGAAGGTGAGGATAGAAACGGCACCCAAACACTCGCAAGAAGGCATAATCATGCTTACTATTATGTAGCTTTTCATAAGGACTAATTCCATTCAGGACACGAGTAGGGAGTCTATTAATTAAATGGACATGAGATACAACAGCATAGGACCAAAACCTCAAAGGCATAGAAGCCTGGCCAAGCAAAGTCAAAGCAGTCTCAAGAACATGCCTATGCTTACGTTCAACTACTCCATTTTGTTCGGACGTGTGAGGACATGTCACACGATGACGAATACCAGACTCAACTAATAGTCGTGAGAGACTACGAAACTCCCCACCCCAGTCACTTTGAACCTCTTTAATCCTAGCACCAAATTGAGTAAGCACAAATTTAGAAAACAACCTAAAGGCTGAAATAGCTTGTGACTTATCTTTTAACAGATACACCCAAGTGTGCCTAGTACACGCATCAACAAAGGCAACATAATACACAAAACCCCTTGATTTTATATGTGCAGGACCCCAAAGATCACTGAAAATCAATTTAACCGATGTATCATAAACAGTACTAGAGTCAGAGAATGGCAATTTGTGGCTTTTCCTAAGTTGACATGCATCACAAACATCAGAATCAACTGATTTATTAATGCTAGACACATTACAATCTTTCAACACTTTAAGCAAGGAAGCATGATTAGGATGTCCTAATCTACGATGCCATACAGTGTACATATCAGGTTTATTCGAATGCAAGGAAATTTCAACAGTATTAACAGAAGGAAAAGAAGTATCAAAGGACTATAACCCGTCAGTTTCAGTAACCCGCAGCAGCTCATCACCAGACTTCTCATCACGAACCACACAGAACCCAGCATGAAACTCAAAAAATACGCCATTATCTCTAGCACACTTTGAAACAGACATAAGATTCTTAGTAATCTGAGGAACCAGCAACAAGTTACACAACTTTAAATCACGAGAATTAGAACGAACGGTAGAATTACCAACTTTAGAAATGCAAAGCCCCTTACCATCAGCAACAAGAAGCTTACCTGGCCCAGTAAAGTCAGTGCCCGAGTGAACATTGGATGGCTCAGACGTCACATGGTGAGTAGCACCTGTGTCAGCAAACCACGCACCAACATTGCCTGATGAACTGGGTGTAGAGACATGTAAGCACTGAGGACAGCCAGATCCAGACCGACGGGACTCAGGTGACCCAGACGAGACACTATTGCACCCTGGAGAAGCAGCATCATCAAGAGAACAAAGATTAGCTGCCGGCGAACCATCCCCTAAATTGCCAGACGACTTGTACAAACTAGCAGAGACCCCAACAAAATTCTGATAGAATCGTTTGATGCACCGATAAGCCAGATTCCCTAACTTCCCACATAACTGGCACTGAAATCTATTCTGCGAACGACCACGACCATTGGAATTTTGTTGACCATTGGAATTCGATTGACGATAAGGCCTCTGAGAGGAATGGCCACTGGACCAATCCGAACCTTCAGAAGACAAGTGCACATTATGAGCACTTATAGGGCTCGATTGATCCTGATCGAAGATGCCCTGTTGTGCCTCAGCGTCAGTAAGGATTGTAGCAACTGTGTCAACAGACAAGGACTCACGAGTTGCCGTTATCACCGCAACAAACGGTTTATATTCCGCTGGAAGACCACTAAGAATAGTGGCAATCTGCTCTGTCTTCGAGACTGGACTCCCACAAGACGCTAGGGCACCACAGATTTCCTTAACTTTCGCAATATACGCACGCATCCCTAATTACCCTTTACGAATAGACCTTAACTTAAAGTGAAGACTCATGATGGTTGTTCTGGAGTGACTACTATAATAGTCAGTGAGCAGAGACCAGATCTCAGCCGACGTTTCAGCTCCGACGAACTGAGTCAGAAGGTGAGGACTCATCGTCGAAAGAAACCACAACGCAAAAGCCGAATCTTGAACCACAAAATCTTCATACACATCGTTGGCAACCTCCGTCCCATCAACTCGACTCACCGTGGCGAACGGAGCTTTGCGAGAGTCCGTGAGGAAACCCTCAAGCCGATGGCTCCGAACTGTGAACAAAATCAGTTTTTTCCAAACCAAGAAATTGGACTCGTCAAGTAACACATTCACTTTCTTGTTCGTGAATGGCTTGCCCGATTTCGTCGCAGAATCAGAATCTCAATAACCAGAACTCAAATCATCAGAGGAAGGCATGGCGGCAGATGACTCGGATGCAAACAATAGACAACCACACGAAGAGGAAAAGCAAAAAACACACACTCGAGAGCAAGAAAACAACAGAAACTTCACCGGAACCTCACCAGAATCTCACCGGCGAATGATACCATGTTGAATTACAGAGAAACAAAAGAGGGAAAAGAAACTCTAACTCGATTTACAAAAGAAAAGAAAGAAAACTGATAGAGGAATGCTGGCCTGATACTCGATAACGGGCCTGGGTCGGGTTACCCACTATTTAATG
The DNA here is from genome assembly GCA_958450335.1 of Hibiscus tridactylites. Taxonomy (NCBI): domain Eukaryota; kingdom Viridiplantae; phylum Streptophyta; class Magnoliopsida; order Malvales; family Malvaceae; genus Hibiscus; species Hibiscus tridactylites. Next base: position 26,886,711 of record OY288292.1, read on the forward strand.
TAGCCCAAAAGATATAACCGAAATTGGTTATGAGTTAACCAATCAGTTATACCCTTAACGTGTCAAACAACTTTAACAGCCAGCCCAACGGCAAGGCCTACTTCTACATTTCTTGAACAGCTAACAATGATTAGAATCATGTGGTCACGCCTCATCATAAGAGGAGTTCGAAAGCGCAGTTACCCTAAAATATAACAAGGAAACTAAATAAGCAAATAAGTTGCTTGGTGAGGTAGCTTGGCAATCAAGTAAACATAAAATCTTTATAATTTAAATTCTATTTAAACTTAAGGATAACTAATCTAATTATGTGACCAATTTAACTTGCAAAACTAACATTTGACTTTGATATAACAAATAATTCAATGACAAAATTGCAAAGTAAATAAAATTGTTAAGTAATCAAAATACTGATTTTGACAAGTAAAATTTATACTTAAAATGTTTTGAAGTCAAAACTTAAACCCCATAAAATTTTCGAAGTGTTTCAAAGCCAAAATATACAAAATTGTCCAGGCGTTTTGAAACACCCTCAAAGTGTTCCGAAATGTTTTGCCACTAGAAACGTCTGTTTCGAAACAGATCACATCGGTTTCGATGCGACCTTCATCTAAGCCTTTGATTTTTAAGTATTGTTTCGAAATGTATTATCTCCATTTCGATACAAGGTTAAGTACTTTTAAAATTGGGCATTAAATGAACTAGCTATTACTTGTCAGAAACTAATTTTTGAATATTTGGTTAAGTGTTTCGATACACCCTAAGCTGTTTCGAAACACCCATTTACAATTTCAAAACATTTTGATACATCCCTTATCCATTTCGATACGGCCCTCTTTTTGCAATTTACAGTTTCAAATTGTTTCGATACGAGCCCATTTTACACATAATGGCTCTTTCTTATTTGAGTTTCTGTTTTAATACAGGGGTACCGTGTTCTGATACGGGTAGTTACAGAACAACATTTATGGAGGGAAGGGAGAGTCCCAACGGCTCTATTGATGATTTCAACCACCCAAACGGCTAGAAATCAATGAGAAGGTATAAAAACAAGTCTCTGAAGCTACAACAACTATTAAGCCTTCAAGCAACATCAAAGCATTCAAATCCAAACCTTGAGCATTTTATAGTCAAATCTTTGTACCCAACTCAAATGAGTCTTTCATTGTAAATTTTATTGAGAGTTTGGGTTGTGATTAATTGTATTTAGGTAAACATCAACCTTTGAGAGGAAATTGTAAGGTTTTCCAAACTTCTTCTTTGTAAAGAGTGAGTTGGATTAAGCTTTTAGTAGAAAGCTTGATCGATCTTGTAAGGTTTCCTCCTCATCGAAGAAAAGGGGGAAAATCAATTAGTGGATTGATTGAAAATCCTTAATTGGAGCTAAGGTAGTGGAGGAAGTGTATCCCCCTTAACCCGGCCCAGACGGTTGAACCGAATTAAGAAGTTTACACGGGGAAAACCAAAGTCAACCCGAAAGTCAACCTTGATTAACGACCCTTTTTTTCTTTCTTTTACTCTTGTCTAGATGCACGTTAACCCTAGATATGTTCACAAGATCATCATACTCAAGATCATAACAATCGCAGATCATTCAGGTACTCAATTGCACAAATTACAACTTTAGGGACCAAATTGTAAATTCTGGAAATTATAAGGACTTTACCCAAATTAATGTTACCAATATGAAATTAATCATCTTTCATGCTTCTCTGCCAAATTTCAGCTCAAACGGACATCTCAAACTCATTCAATTGCATACACAAAGTTCAGGACCAAAACGCATGGTTTTCAAAACATTTAACCAACAATTTCAGTGCCCAACGGTCGGGTGTTTCGGAACAGGAAGGACCCGTTCCGAAACGCGGGATCGTTCCGAAACCGGTACCGAAACAAGGCCTGGCAGTGGCCAAACCGTTCCGGAACAGTGCCTTCCGTTTCGGAACGCCCAGACCATTTCAGGCCCCCGTTCCGATACGGTAACACCTGTTCCGAAACAGGTTGCCCAGATTGCAGAAAAATTGCTGGTTTATCACACAATTGACCCATCAAACATGCTCCAAATGCAACCAAACTTTACCAGCAAGTCATTCAACAACCAAGGTACATAATTGCATCAACCAATCATCAAAATGGGTCAATTATGGAAATCCCCAATTCTATAGGCATGCTTCCTATTTAGCAAACCATTCGAGCATCAATATACCAAAACCACCTCATAAAGGCCAAATACATGTTCCAACATTAACAACAACATAAAACCAATCTTGTCCAACATACACAATCCCATTAAACATCAACATAAAAGATTCTTCCCCCATTGCCTTTATTATCTATAGCTATTAACCGAGACATACATCTCAAGTGGAGTTCCCCTTGAATCCCTTGCTTCTCACTGTTCCAACTTCAAATATCTGCATTGATGGACAAAAAGGAGCGTAAGCACATAATGCTTAGTGAGGAAAGCTCAAAACCAAAACACCATCAATGCAGCGAGTCATAAAAACCAGTTTTTAAAAGCAAACTCGATTCGATAAACCAAAGCAATGTTTGAAAACCCTTTCAACAACATGCTTAACATCATGCATTTCTCAAACATGAAAACCAACCCTTAGCTTGGAAAGCTAAGTAATCCTTTTCAAAGCACAACTTGCAAAACCATCTATTTAACCAATCCATGCATGAACATCATATGCAAGATTAAATACAAGATCCTTGGAAAACATTTCCACTTCACATCATACTTCTCTCATTCTTGAAAATCATTTCAAAGCAAGAACCCTTTACAAAACACTTGCTCATTCGATTAACTACATGCATTAAACAAATGCAACATATGAACCATAAACTCAACATTTGCATCATATGCCCTTTTTAACAAGCCTTCACAAGACTTCAATGCATTAAAGAGACTCCATGCACACATGCACCATTCTCAATAGATAATCAACACTTGTTCAAGCTAACAAGTAAAACATGCATTTATAGAACATTACACACTTTTCATGCAACCATGCATCATTTCAAGCATCTCATGCTTCATTATATTCAAGAACATTATATTGGCTTCCAAGTGATAAACCATATCCACTTTTCAACTCAACATCCAATCGGATACGCGGATCACAAGCGTTGTCCCCACGCTTCATACACACTACCAATCTCAAGGTCTCCCAAATGGAATTTTAACCACCATTTGACCTTACCATACACAAGGCCCTCATATGGAATTTTAACCACCATATGACCTTAACATTCACAAGATCCTCATATGGAATTTCAACCACCATATGACTTTAACATGCACAAGGTCCCCATATGGAATTTTAACCACCATATGACCTTAGCATTACCCATTGGTAGTTGTATAACATCAATAACGAGATCCGGGACATACTTCACAAGATCCACACATGGACTTTACACCACCATTGTGATCTTAACAAGCACAAGGTCCTCAAATGGAATTTTAACCACCATTATAACCTTTGCTTACCCAAGGTCCTCAAATGGAATTTTAACCACCATTATGACCTTAAGACCCACCCATGGAATTTTAACCACCATGGTGTACTTAACCATCTCGTTAGTGTACTTGGATGGAGTTACCGGTTCACACTTAACCACTCCACATCCAAGGCGACTTTATTCACGGTGCACCCAATCCTATAGCCGGCTAACTATATCCGATTTAAGTAACCAAGAACCACTTACATCACTTGCCAATATAACCATCTTACCACATTAATCCAATGTTTTACAAGCATAACCCAAATGCTAAAACCAACATTTACCATCATCAATCCATTGTTCTTGAAGCATTACACAAAGCCATTAAACAACATGCAACACTATGCATCAATTCCACAATTCCAAAGTACAAAACCAAGGATCTCTTACCTTGAGCATCCTTCACACATGACTTTCAAAACCAGCATTAAACCATGCTAAAATATGCTTTCAAAACAGAATTTAAAACATACAAATCACATGCATTGCATCCAACAATCACAAGTGCTTCAAAAACCAATTCATAACACAAACCATGAGAGAAATTCCATTTACTTACTCTTGAGCTTAGCTAAGTTGTTTAAACTTAAACTAAGCTCCTAAAACCTTCAAACCTTGGTTTTAAAGCTGAAAACCCAACTTCACTCACCGATACACAAAACAAGGCTAGCCAACAAGCCTTCCAAGCATCCGAAGCCTTCCACACCACCTCTAATGCTCACAGATCAATCTCCCCTGTTTCAAGCACACAACAATAGAGGATTAATGCATCATAATGCATTAAAAGCACCAGCAACACAACACAACTGAAATCACCTCCAAACACTTCCAAAACTTAACCCAGCCAAGATCCATCACTTCTAACCATTTACTAACATCAATTAACATTCAAAATGATCCCAAACACGTCCTTATACCTCCAGCTATAACAGACCATCAAGATCACTCCAAAAACCAACAAAAACTCAAGCAAAACTTAGGAAAATCAACCTATTCGGGATTGCATTGATTAAACCTCAATTACTCATCAATTTAACATTCATTTAACATCAAAAAGACACCTTAAAACACCGCCCAAACAGATCATACGAATTTTCATCAAAATCAACCAAATCTTGCATTTTAAAGCCAAAATCAAGAGTTCAATTGTAAAACCTTTAATAAAACATAAATCAAGGATTGAGAACTTGAGAATTTCAGTAAAGAACTGAGAGTTTAGAGGAGAAGGACGTTCTTACCTCCAAACTTGAGTTTCTCCCTTTTTGGAACCAAATTCTTGAAAATCCAAACAGCAAATGGTAAGGTTTTGATGAAGAGATTATTAGAGATCAAAAGAGAATTGATATGTGTTATTTAGATGACAAAATTAGAGGGAAAAGCTCTGGAGAAATGTGTTTGGTTTGAGAGAAAAGATGAGAGAAAATGAAAATGGAAAATATGGAAAAGTTAGTTAAAAGGCTAAAATATCTTTCCCTCATTTTTACCTTTATTTTAAACCATTAATAAATCAATTAATATTTAAGAAAAATCTGGAGAAACTCCTATTGGGTAAATATCTCCTTAAAGATTCAAAGTTTCAATCCTTTTTAAAACAGTCTCACAGTTTTCAAAAATTACATTTTGGTCACTAACCCAAAATGTCACTCTTCCAAACCTCATTTTGCAAAATTGATTCCACCATTCTCTTATATATAATAAAAGAGAATTTTAAGACATTTTCCATATTTTTAATGCAACTCGAACTAGGCTTTCCTAAAATTCACCTTTAATATTCGAACCGCACTCTGACCGGTCCGGTCCAAACCCAAAACTTCTAAGCCCAAAATTGGGGCGTTACAGGTAGAGTTCATTTAGGAACTTGAACCACTATAAATTGCCTTGTGTTCAATTTTTCATTTATCCATTTCTTTTCTTTAAATTTTAATCGCCAATTCACCCCTCTTGGCCATTTGCAATCGATTGATCAACTCAACAATTGGTATCAGAGTCACACTCATTGGAAGGATTACAACCCTCTTGAGTCAATTCTAGGAGAGTTTGATCAATAACAAATTGAAGCAATGACATCCACCTTTGGCTCCAACCTCTATGAGTCTCAATCCACCACCAATCCACCACTTTTCAATGGGGATAACTATATATATTGTAAGAATCAGATGCGACTCTTCATCAAATCCAACGACTACATGGTATGGGACGTGGTAGAAGACAGACCAAGCATTCCTATAAAGAGAGACGATGAAGGGAGATTAGTCCCAAAGATCAAAGTTGAGATGACCGACGAAGATAGAAGACGATTGCAAGTCAATGATAAAGCCTTGCATATGATCTTTTGTGCTCTATGTCCTAATATCTATCCAAAGGTGTCTTCAATCGAAAGCGCCAAGGAAGTGTGGGATACCCTCGAGACCACATATAAGGGAACTAGCAATGTTAAAGAGAGGAATATCGGGCTGCTCAATTTAAGTTATGAAAATTTCAAGATGGAACCCGATAAAAGCGTCTCCAATATGTTTGATCGGTTCTTGGTCATCGTCAACGGACTAAAGGGCTTCGGTGAAGTCATTCCCGAAGACAAGCTAATTTTGAAGCTACTATATTCCTTTTCGGAATATTGGGATGGAAAAAGAACGGTCATCATCGAAGCTAGAGATTTGAAGACTCTTAAGCTTAACGCCCTTGTTGGATCTCTAATCACTCATGAGATCATGAAAAAAGGGAGGGAAGAAGAGATAAAGAAAGAAGAGAAGAAAGTTGAGAAGAATAAGAAAAATACAAAGAGTCTATTTTGAAAAATAAGAAAAACATTTTCGATTTGAAAAATCAAAATGAGTCTCTTTCAAAAACCAATTCTGAATTGGAAAAGAAGGTTTTGTATTTGATTAATCTTTCAAATGATCTCAAAAAGAAAAACATTGATTTAGAAAAACTTCTTTCCGATTTTCAAGATTATCACACAAAGAAGGTGGATAATCTTAAAACATCTCTTTCTACTGGAAAATGATTTTAAAAAGGGAAATTCTTCTAAAACCCAATATGTAAAGAGAAAACCTTTTTACCCCAAACAAAAAAGCTTTCAAAAGCAATCTAAAGTAAAAAGAATTAGGAGTTTATGGGTTCCTAAGGAACCCATTGTTTTTAATAATGTAAATGATATTGCTTCTTGGAAGCCTAAGGGAACCAAGCTTTTGGGAGCTAACACTTATAGACCCAAAATGATTTGGGTACAAAAATCAAAGAACTAATCTTTGTTTGTAGAGGGAGCATTGGTACAAGGCCAAAGCTTCAAGTCAAAACACATGGTACCTTGATAGTGGATGCTCAAGACACATGACCGGAGACAAGAGTCGATTCAAGGAGCTCAAGCCAAAGCATGGTGGAGTAGTGATATTTGGTGACAACTCCAAAGGCCATATTGAGGGTATTGGCTCCATTGGTAATCTCTCAACCGTACTCATTGAAGATGTATTGCTTGTCAATGGTCTAAAACACAAGTTGTTGAGCATTAGTCAATTATGTGATAAAGGTTTTAATGTTCTCTTTGATCAAAGTGGTTGTAAAATAATGAACATTAAAACAAATCAATTGATGATCATAGGGCATATGATAGGCAATATCTATATGGTTCACTTCGATGAAATAAAAAAGTCCAATGCATGATTAGTTCCATACGATGAACATGACTCATGGCTTTGGCATAGGAAATTAGGACATGCTAGCATGAGTGTTTTAGAGAAATTAGTTTCCCTTAATCTAGTTAGAGGTTTACCAAAACTTAAGTTCTCTAATGATAAAATATGTGATGTATGCCCTAAAGGGTAACTACATAGAACTTCATTTAAATCCATTAATGATGTTTCTGCTAATAGATGCTTACAATTTATTCATATTGATCTTTTGGGTCAATTAGAACTATGAGCTTGGGTGGTAAATCATGTGCTTTTGTGCTTGTAGATGACTATTCTAGGTTTACTTGGGTTCTATTATTAAGTACAAAAGATGATGCTTTAGAAAAATTCATCACATTTTCTAAAATAACCCAAAATGATCTTGAGCTTAAAATTACTCACATTAGAAGTGATCATGGAACCGAGTTTCAAAACTTGGGTTTTGAAGAATTTTTAAATGAAAATGGGATTAGCCATAATTTTTCTGCACCTCGCACTACTCAACAAAATGGGGTAGTTGAGAGGAAAAATCAAACTTTAGAAGAAATGGCTAGAACCAAGCTTTGCGAAAATAATTTACCTAAATAGTTTTCGGTGGAAGCCACAAATACCGCTTGCTACATTATAAATCGAGTAATGGGAGGTGTCGGATTCCATGGTTGCCATTAGTTGGGTGCTACATGTGGACAAGTGATCGTGGCGGTATTGGGAGGTGTTTCATGAGATTGACAGCAGTTGTACCAGTCTGCATTCGCCGTGTTTCTCACATATTTTCCGGGAGGCGAATGGCTTAGCAGATGCTTTGGCTAAGGAAGGGGTGTCGCGTGTTTCTTTATTTTGTGCTTGTTAACGTTAGTGGTTGGTTGTTGGTTTTATTCGTTTATTGTTCGCTTGCTATCATTGTCATTTTGTCACATACGGGCCATACTCTTTTCCTCCGGTAGGATTAGGGAGGTTTTTAACGAGGCGACCGTTGTGACGTTTGGTTGTATATTTTATCTTAATATACAACATCTTGTTGAGCAAAAAAAAAAAAATTAATTCGAGTAATGATTAGGCATATTTTAAAGAAAATACTATATGCAATTTTAAAATCTAAGAAGCCTAATATTAGTTATTTTCATCCATTTGGTTGCAAGTGTTTTGTTTTAAACAATGGTAAAGACAACTTAGGTAAATTTGATGCTAAAAGTGATGAAGCTATTTTCTTAGGATATTCTTTAAACGCTAAAGCCTATCGTGTACTTAATAATTGAACTTTAGTAGTATAAAAGTCTGTGCATGTTGTTTTCGATGATAATCTCCTTCTGAGGTGGAGGAGATTCAAACCAATGAAGAGGAACCACAAGATCCACCTCTTTAAGCCTTAAGGGATTTGGCTCTTGAGGTAAAGGAGGTCACCTACCCAAGGGTGTTCAACTATGTCAAGAGTGGTGAAATCTTGGGTGATCCATCTAAAGGGGTAATCACTCGCTCTTCTCATAAATTAATGAATCATGTTGCATTTATTTCATGCATAGAGCCTAAAAATATCAAAGAAACATTAAAATATGATTTTTGTATTTTGGCCTTGCAAGAAGAACTTAATCAATTTGAGAGAAGTAAGGTATGGACATTAGTTGATAGGCCTAATAATCAATCTACTATAGTAACTAAATGGGTCTTTAGGAATAAACTAGATGAGAGTGATAACATAGTGAGAAACAAAGCTAGGTTTGTTGCTCAAGGTTACACTCAAGATGAGAGAATTGATTTTGATGAAACATATGCACTCGTAGCTAGAATGGAAGCTATTAGGATGCTTCTAGCATTTGCATGTTACCATGATTTCAAGCGTTTTCAAATGGATGTAAAAAGTGATTTTCTAAATGGTTTTAGAAATGAAGAAGTGTATGTTGAACAACCACTGGGTTTTGAGGATCCTAAATTTCCATATCATGATTTTAAATTAACCAAAGCTCTTTATGGTTTAAAATAAGCTCCTAGATCTTGGTATGAAAGGCTTTCAAACTTTTTTGATTGAAAAAGGTTTTGAAAAAGACAATGTGGATACTACACTTTTCATAAAAAGATATTGTAATAACATCTTAGTAGTACAAATTTTTGTTGATGATATCATTTTTGGTTATACTAATGAATGTTATTGTAAAGAATTTTCTAAGCTAATGCATGGTGAGATGGAGATGAGAATGATGGGGGAGCTCTCACTCTTTTTGGGGCTCCAAATCAAAAAAAAAAGAATGAGGGAAACTTCATCAATCAAGCAAAGTACATGAATGAAATGCTCAAGAAGTTCGGCTTAGAAAATGTGAACCCTCAAGCCACTCCTATGAGCTGTTCTATAAAGCTTGACAAAGATGAAGAAGGTAAGTGTGTCGATCATAAGCTTTATAGATCTATGAAAGGTTCTTTGCTTTATCTTACCACAAGTAGACTGGATATTATGTTTATTTTTTGCTTGTGTGCTAGGTTCCAAGCTAGTCATAGAGAATCACACTTAGTAGCCATTAAGGGAATTTTTAGATACCTTAGAAACACGCCTAACTTAGTTCTTTGGTATCCTAAGGATTCTTCCTTTAACCTTCATGCTTATTCGGATGCAGATTATGGGGGATGCAAGATAGATAGGAAAAGTACCTCTAGAACATGTCAATTCTTAGGTAGTATGCTCGTATCTTGGTTCTCTAAGAAACAAAATAGCGTAGCCTTATCTACCACTGAAGCGGAGTACATATTCTTAGGGAGTTGTTGTGCTCAAGTCCTTTGGATGAAGTAACAACTCTTAGATTATGGTGTTCAAGTAGATGCAATACCCCTTAGGTGTGACAACACTAGTGCCATTTGTCTCACTAAGAATCTCATCCAACACTCTAGAACTAAACATATAGAAATTAGACATCATTTCATTAGAGACCATTGTAACACCCCAATTTTGGGCTTAGAAGTTTTGGGTTTGGACCGGGCTGGTCGGGTTGCGGTTCGAATATAAAAGGGTGAATTTAGGAAAGCCTAGTTCGGGTTGCATTAAAAATATGGAAAAAAGTCTTAAAATCCTCTTTTATTATATATAAGAGAATGGTGAAATCAATTTTACAAAATGAGGTTTGGAAGAGTGACATTTTGGGTTAGTGACTAAAATGTAATTTTTGAAAACTGGGTGACTGTTTTAAAAAGGATTGAAACTTTGAATCTTTAAGGAGCTATTTACCCAATAGGAGTTTCTCCAGATTTTTCTTAAATATTAAAGGATTAATTAATGATTTTAATAAAAGGTAAAAAGGAGGGAAAACATATTTTGGCATTTTTAACTAACTTTTCCCAAATTTCCATTTTCCTTTTCTCTCAACTTTTCTCTCAACCCAAACACATTTCTCCAGCACATTTCCCTCTGATTTTGACATCCAAATATGAGATTTCAATCCTCTTTTGATCTCTAATCATCTCTTCAACAAAACCTTAGCATTTGCTTATTGGATTTTCAAGAATCTTGGTTCCAAAAAGGGAGAAACTCAAGTTTAGAGGTATGAACGTCCTTCTCCTCTAAATTCTCAGTTCTTTACTGAAATTCCCAAGTTCTCAATCCTTGATTTGTGTTTTATAAAAGATTTTACAATTGTGTTCTTGATCTTGGCTTTAAAATGCAAGATTTGCTTTAATTTTGATGAAATTCGTATGATCTGATTGGGCATTGTTTTGAGATGTCATTTTGATGAAAAATGAATGTATAATTGAAGAGAACTTGAGGTTTAATCAATGCAATCCCGAATAGGTTGATTTTCCTAAGTTTTGCTTGAGTTTTTGGTTGTTTTTGGAGTGATCTTGATGATCTGTTATAGCTGGAGGTATAAGGACGTGGTTAGATCCTTTTTGGATGTTAATTGATGTTTAAGGATGTTTAGAATTGATGGATCTTTGCTGGGTAGTGTTGTGGAGTTGTTTGGAGGTGATTTCAGTTGTGTTTGGTAGCCGAAATGTGAGTGTGAATGAGAGCAGCGAGTTTAGGTGTTTTGGTTGAAGATATTAATGCATGATGATGCATTAATCCTCTGCTTTGATGTGTTAAAACAGGGGAGTCATCTTTGGATCCTTGTGGTGGTGATCCGGAAGCTTGATCGGTGTTTCGGCAAGTAGCGAAACGGAATCGGTGAGTGGATTTTGGTTTTCAGCTTTGAAACCAATGTTTTGAAGGTTTGGGAGCTTAGTTTAAGTCTAAACAACTTTGCTAAGCTCAAGAGTAAGTTTTCGGAAAAACTCTCTTGTTGATGAACCATGAGTTGGTTGAATGGAATGTGCTTTGTTTGCATGTTTTAAATTCTGTTTTGAAAGCATATTTTAGCATGATTATTTGCTGATTTTATAAGCCATGTGTTGAAGGATGCTCAAGGTAAGCGATCCTTGTTTTTGAACATTGTTTAATGTGGTTTTGATGCTCAACGATGCATGATGATTATGGCTTTGTTAAATGCTTTAAAACAGTGGAATATTGTTGTTAAATGATGTATATTGGCAAGTGATGTCTTGAGAATGGTTAAGAACACTATGGTGGTTAAAAGTCCATAGGTGGTTCTTGTGTTAAGAACAACATGGTGGTTAAAAGTCCATGGTTGATTCTTGTTAAGGTCACAAAGGTGGTTAAAAGTCCTTGTGTGAGCCTTGTGTATTTTAAGAACAACATGGTGGTTAAAAGTCCATGGTTGGTTCTTGGTTAAGGTCACAAAGGTGGTTAAAAGTCCTTGTGTGATCCTTGTGTATTTAAGAACACCATGGTGGTTAAAAGTCCATGGGTGATTCTTGTTAAGGACACAAAGGTGGTTAAAAGTCCTTGTGTGGTCCTTGTGAATTGTAAGAACATCATGGTGGTTAAAAGTCCATGGATGATTCTTGTGCTAAGGACACAATGGTGGTTAAAAGTCCATGTGTGGTCCTTGTGAATTGTAAGATCACAATGGTGGTTAAAAATACATGTGTGGATCTTATGTTGATTGTATCACTTGTGGCCAATATGACATGATAATAAATATGAAACATGAAATGCTTGTTTGAAATGCTTATGTGCATGTGTAAATGTTGATTTGAACTAAGGTTATAAAGGTGTTTTATAAATGCATTATTGAGTTGTTTTAAATGAGCATTCCTCACTAAGCTATTTGCTTACGCTCTCTCTTTTCTTAAACCAATAATGCAGAGCATTGAAGTGCTTATAAGGGCAGCAAGAGGTCAAGAATCCAAGTGAAGAACTAAGCTCATGTATGGTGAAAGTTTCTTAACACTATTAGCTTTTGGCATTTGGCAATGGGGAACCTATATTGTTGTTTTGGGAGATGTTTTGGACTCCCTAAGTTGGTTTTATGTTGTTGATGATGTTGGAACATGTAATTGGCCTCTTGGTATTTGTTTTGGTGATTTGAGGATTGCATGGTTTGCTATATAGGATACTTGCCTATAGAATTGGGTTTTTCTTATATTGTTGCCATGCTAGAGTATGAATGATGCAATTACGTTCCTTATGCATGTAATGACTTGCTGGTATAATTTGGTTGCTTTCGGAGCATGTTTGACGGGTCAATTGTGTGATAAACCAGCAAAATTTCTGCAATCTGGGCAGCCTGTTTCGGAACAGGTGCTACCGTTTCGGAACAGAGGGCCTGAAATGGCCTAGGCGTTTCGAAACGGGAGGAACCGTTCCGGAACGGAAATGCTACTGCCAAGCCCTGTTCCGATACTCGTTTCGGAATGGTCCCGCGTTTCAGAACAGGCTCTCCCTGTTTCGGAACACTCGACCATTGGGCACTGAAATTGACGGTTATATGTTTTGAAATATTTGTGTTTTAGTCCCGAACCTTGTTATTGCAATTGAATGAGTTTGAGATGTCCGTTTGAGCTGAAATTTGGCAGAGAAGCATGAAAGATGATTAATTTTATATTGGTAACTTTTCATTGGGTTAAGTTCTTATAATTTTCAGAATTTACAATTTGGTCCCTAATTCCTTAATTTATGCAATTGGGTCCCTGAATGTTCTCTGATTGTTATGATCTTTGAGTATGCTGATCTTGAGAACACATCTAGGGTTAATGTGCATCTAGATAAGATTAAAAAGAAAAAAAGGGTCGTTAATCAAGGTTGACTTTCGGGTTGACTTTGGTTTTCCCCGTGTAAACTTCTTAATTCGGTTCAACCGTTTGGGCCGGGTTAAGGGGGTTACATTTGGTGGTATCAGAGCTGAGTTCTCGAGTAATTGGGAATGATTATGTGGGTGATTAAAGTATGTATGCTTTGTATGCTTGATGAATGAAAGCATGATGTGTGAATTGTAAGCATGTTACAATTGTGGTGTATGCTGTGGTGAAAGCATGTTAGAGGGACCCATTGCCAAATCAAAGCTAATGTAATGATTTGTTTTTAAGTGGAAATGAGCTTGAGTACTTGGATTGCTTACCTTGCTGGGCCTGACTTTGTTTTATTGCATTGTGATTGCATTGTTAGTGTATGGCACCTCGTAGAGAGTTGAGAGTTAATACGCGAGCTATGGCTCAGAATGAAAATGAAGAGAATGCTGAGAATAAGGTAGATTTACCACCTCCGCCTGGTGGTGGTGGTGCTGAGGGTGAAGGAGCTGGTGTTGCAGCTGGTGCTGGGGTCGCTGGACCTGAAGCTGGTCAGGGGCAAGCTGTTCCTGACATGACAATGTTGGTTCAAGCTATTGCTGGTGCTTTTCGAGCAGCGGTAGCTGGAGCTCAAGGAGCTGGGCATCAGGGAGATGCAGGAGTTAGACTACCCTTGGAACGTTTGCGCAGTCTGGGAGGGACTGAGTTCAGGGGTTTGTCTGTTGAAGGTTCGGAGTCTTGGTTAGAAAGCACCAAGAGAATCTTGGGGCAAATGAGTTGCGCTGATGTGCAGAAGCTGGGCTGTGTAGTATCCTTGCTACAGGATGATGCGTATACATGGTGGACAACCACTATCTCTAGGATGGCGAAAGCTGATGTAACTTGGACGTTCTTCCAGAACGCGTTCAAGAGAAGGTATCTAGGTGTGAGGTACCTAGATGAAAAGAAAAGGGAATTCATGTGTCTTACCCAAGGGAGCATGTCTGTAGCTGAGTACGAGGTCCAGTTTGTCCGACTCAGTCAGTACGCACCTGAGCTTGTCCCGAATGAGCGGGAGAGGTGTGAAAGGTTCCGTTATGGTTTGGTGACGGAAGTAAAGACGTATATGCTGGCTGCTGAGTATAATGATTTTGATGTGCTGGTTGGCTGAGCAAAGGACATTGAGATGAACTTGGGTTTATCTTCTAGAAGTGCTGGTAAGCGAGTTGCTGAGTATAGTTCCGGTGGTGGACGGAACAAGAGGGGACGTGATCAGAAGTATCAGTCTTCAGCTAAGCGAGGTGGTGGTGCGCCTGCTCAGGGAGGCAAGGCAAGAGCTGATCCGAGCGCATGTTGGACATGTGGATCGCGTGTCCAAATGAAGCGTGATTGTCCTCGAGATGTGAGGGAGGTGCAAGCTCCTGTTGTGGCGGCTGGTAATTCATGCTGGAACTGTGGATCTACGGATCACATGAGGAGGGAGTGTCCTATGCTGGCTGGTGGTGGCCAAGGGCGTGCTCCTGTAGTTGTTGCACCACAGAGAGGTCGTGGGCGCGGCCGTGGTAACTTCCAGCGTAGGGAGGATGGTGGACGTAATGTGGCCCATGTTGTAGCTGTTCAGCCTGCGGGTGGCGGCCAAGCTAGAGTGGATGCTCAGAGGGAGGGGAGGAATGACACGGATGTGATCGCAGGTACTTTTACTTTGCAATCCTTGTCATTACTTTCCTTGATTGATTCTGGATCTACGCACTCATACATATTGCGTGAGCATGCTGAATTGCTTGGTTTGCCTGTTGAGTCTTTGGATGTTGGTATGCGTGTCACTAGTTCTTTTGGTGAGACCGTTGTGACTCGAAAGCTTTATAGAAGATGTCCTTTGGTTGTGCAAGATCATGTGTTTCCTGTTGATCTTATGGAATTGCCTTTCTATGGTTTTGATGTAATCCTTGGTATGGATTGGCTTGTTGAGCATCAGGCTGTAGTGGATTGTGAGAATAAGCGAGTTTCGTTGAAGCTTGCGGATGATTATGAGGTTGTTGTGGTTGGTGAGAATGTGAAGTTTCTTGCCAATGTGGTGTCTACATTGGAGGCGAGCCGGATGCTGAGGTAAGGTTGTGAAGCTTACCTAGCTTTTGTGATGAATCCTAGTTCTAAGGCGTTGCGTGTGCAAGATATCAGGACTGTGCGAGAGTTTCCTGGTGTGTTTCTTGAGGAGTTGCCTGGGTTGCCTCCTAATCGTGAAGTGGAGTTTGGGATTGAGCTGTATGAGAACACAACTCCAGTGTCCATTACCCCTTATAGAATGGCACCTAAAGAGTTGAAGGAGCTGAAGACGCAACTGCAAGAGTTGCTTGATCGTGGGTTCATTCGGCCGAGTGTGTCACCTTGGGGTGCACCGGTCTTGTTTGTGAAGAAGAAGGATGGCACTATGAGAATGTGCATTGATTACCGTCAGCTTAACAAGTTGACTATCAAGAATCGGTATCCATTGCCGAGAATCGATGATCTCTTTGATCAATTTCGGGGAGCAGCTGTGTTCTCTAAGATTGACTTGAGGTCAGGGTATTACCAGTTGAAGGTAAAGGATGTGGATGTCCCAAAGACAACTTTCAAAACGAGGTATGGGCATTTTGAGTTCCTTGTGATGCCGTTTGGTTTGGCAAATGCTCCTGCAGCTTTCATGGACATGATTAATCGAGTATTTCATTAATACTTGGATAAATTTGTTGTGGTGTTCATTGATGATATCCTCGTGTACTCGCGTACTGAGGAGGAGCATGAAGAGCATTTGAGAATTGTGTTGCAAGCTTTGTTGGAGAATCAGCTTTATGCCAAGCTGAGCAAGTGTGAGTTTTGGCTTAGAGAAGTGGTGTTTCTTGGTCATGTGGTTTCTGCTGAAGGGATTCGTGTTGATCCTCAGAAGATTGAGGCGGTGATGAATTGGAAGGTTCCTAAGTCTGTTCATGAGGTCCGTAGTTTCCTTGGTTTGGCGGGTTACTACTGGAGGTTTGTGGATGGGTTTTCAAAGTTTGCTGCACCTTTGACAAAGTTGTTGCAGAAGGATGTTAAGTATGAGTGGATGGAAGCGAGACAACAGGCTTTTGAGAAGCTTAAGGCAGCTTTGACGCAAGCTCTGATCTTGGTTCAACCTGAATCAGGGAAAGAGTTTGTGGTGTACAGTGATGCGTCCTATGTTGGTTTGGGATGTGTGTTGATGCAAGAGGGTAAGGTTGTGGCTTATGCATCGCGGCAGTTGAAAGTGCATGAGCGCAATTATCCTACGCATGACATTGAGTTGGCTGCAGTGGTTTTTGCTTTGAAAATCTGGAGACATTACCTGTCTGGAGAGAAGTGTACTGTGTACACGGATCACAAGAGTTTGAAGTATTTGATGTCTCAGAAGGAGTTGAATCTTAGGCAGCGACGTTGGGTAGAGTTGCTCAAGGATTATGATTTGATGATTGAGTATCACCCTGGAAAAGCTAATTTTGTAGGGAATGCCTTGAGTAGGAAGGTAGCTGTTGAGTTGAGGGCTATGTTTGCCAGTTTGAGTATTTCGCGTGATGGTGGTCTTGTGGCTGAGTTGCAAGTGAAACCATCTTTGGTTCAGTTGATAAGGAAAAACAGTTGTTGGATGATTCCTTGGTACCGCATGTTCAGGATATTGCGGAGGACAGGCCTTCAGATTTCTGTTTTAATGATGATGGAGTGTTGTGTTTTGGGAGTCGGATAGTAGTGCCCAATGATGCTGAGTTGAGGCGTGCTATTCTGACTGAAGGTCATAGTAGTCCTTTTGCTATGCACCCTGGTAGTACTAAGATGTATTGTGATCTTCGTGATGATTACTATTGGGTGGGTTTGAAGAAGGATGTTGCTGAGTTTGTGAGCGAGTGCATGGTGTGTCAGCGAGTTAAGGCTGAGCATCAGTTTCCTTCAGGGTTGTTGCAACCGTTGAGAATTCCTGAATGGAAGTGGGAAAGGATTACCATGGATTTTGTATTTGGTTTTCCTTTGTCGCCATCGAAGAAGAATTCGGTGTGGGTGATTGTGGATCGCCTGATGAAGTGTGCGCATTCCTTGCCTGTGCATACTACGTATTCTTTGGATAAGCTTGCGGAGCTGTACATTGCTGAGATTGTGCGGCTGCATGGTGTGCCTAAGTCAATTGTGTCGGATAGTGATCCGAGGTTTACATCGCGTTTCTGGCAGTGTCTGCATCAAGCTTTGGGTACACGGTTGAATTTCAGTACATCTTATCATCCTCAGTCGGATGGTCAGTCTGAACGTGTTATCCAGGTTTTGGAGGATATGATGAGGTGCTGCGTGATTGAGTTTCAGGGCTCTTGGGAGAAACATTTGCCTTTGGTGGAGTTTGCCTATAATAATAGTTATCAGGCAAGTATTCAAATGGCACCTTATGAAGCTTTGTACGGGAGGAAGTGTAGGACTCCTCTTTGTTGGGCTGAAACAGGTCAGAAGTTGGTTTCGATGCCAGCTTTGTTGAAAGGAACCACCGAGAAGGTGAAACTCATTTGTGAGCGTTTGAAGGCAGCTTCTGATCGGCAAAAGTCTTACGCGGATTTGAAGCGTAAGGAGATTGAGTATGCGGTGGGTGACCGTGTGTTTTTGAAGGTTTCGCCTTGGAAAAAGGTGATGAGATTTGGCCGTAAGGGTAAGTTGAGCCCAGGTACATTGGACCATACGAGGTGATTGAGCGTGTGGGTCCTGTTGCGTACAAGTTGAGGTTACCTCAAGAGTTGGAAAAGATTCATGACGTGTTTCATGTTTCTATGCTTCGGAAGTATAGATCGGATCCTTCACATGTGATGCCTGTGGAAGAAGTGGAATTGAATCCGGATTTGACCTATGATGAGGAACCGGTGAAGATTCTGGATTCGGATAGTAAAGTTCTTCGAGGTAAGACCATTGAGTTGGTAAAGGTGTTGTGGAAACATCGTGGTGTTGAAGAAGCCACGTGGGAGCGGAAGGATGACATGCTGAAGCAGTTTCCGTACCTCTTTCCCTCAGGTAAATTTCGAGGACGAAAATTTCTTAAGGGGGGGAGAGTTGTAACACCCCAATTTTGGGCTTAGAAGTTTTGGGTTTGGACCGGGCCGGTCGGGTTGCGGTTCGAATATAAAAGGGTGAATTTAGGAAAGCCTAGTTCGGGTTGCATTAAAAATATGGAAAAATGTCTTAAAATCCTCTTTTATTATATATAAGAGAATGGTGAAATCAATTTTACAAAATGAGGTTTGGAAGAGTGACATTTTGGGTTAGTGACTAAAATGTAATTTTTGAAAACTGGGTGACTGTTTAAAAAAGGATTGAAACTTTGAATCTTTAAGGAGCTATTTACCCAATAGGAGTTTCTCTAGATTTTTCTTAAATATTAAAGGATTAATTAATGATTTTAATAAAAGGTAAAAATGAGGGAAAAGATATTTTGGCATTTTTAACTAACTTATCCCAAATTTCCATTTTCCTTTTCTCTCAACCCAAACACATTTCTCCAGCACATTTCCCTCTGATTTTGACATCCAAATATGAGATTTCAATCCTCTTTTGATCTCTAATCATCTCTTTAACAAAACCTTAGCATTTGCTTATTGGATTTTCAAGAATCTTGGTTCCAAAAAGGGAGAAACTCAAGTTTAGAGGTATGAACGTCCTTCTCCTCTAAATTCTCAGTTCTTTACTGAAATTCCCAAGTTCTCAATCCTTGATTTGTGTTTTATAAAAGATTTTACAATTGTGTTCTTGATCTTGGCTTTAAAATGCAAGATTTGCTTTAATTTTGATGAAATTCGTATGATCTGATTGGGCATTGTTTTGAGATGTCATTTTGATGAAAAATGAATGTATAATTGATGAGAAATTGAGGTTTAATCAATGCAATCCCGAATAGGTTGATTTTCCTAAGATTTGCTTGAGTTTTTGGTTGTTTTTGGAGTGATCTTGATGATCTGTTATAGCTGGAGGTATAAGGACGTGGTTAGATCCTTTTTGGATGTTAATTGATGTTTAAGGATGTTTAGAATTGATGGATCTTGGCTGGGTAGTGTTGTGGAGTTGTTTGGAGGTGATTTCGGTTGTGTTTGGTAGCCGAAATGTGAGTGTGAATGAGAGCAGCGAGTTTAGGTGTTTTGGTTGAAGATATTAATGCATGATGATGCATTAATCCTCTGCTTTGATGTGTTAAAACAGGGGAGTCATCTTTGGATCCTTGTGGTGGTGATTCGGAAGCTTGATCGGTGTTTCGGCAAGTAGCGAAACGGAATCGGTGAGTGGATTTTGGTTTTCAGCTTTGAAACCAATGTTTTGAAGGTTTGGGAGCTTAGTTTAAGTCTAAACAACTTTGCTAAGCTCAAGAGTAAGTTTTCGGAAAAACTCTCTTGTTGATGAACCATGAGTTGGTTGAATGCAATGTGATTTGTTTGCATGTTTTAAATTCTGTTTTGAAAGCATATTTAAGCATGATTATTTGCTGATTTTATAAGCCATGTGTTGAAGGATGCTCAAGGTAAGAGATACTTGTTTTTTAACATTGTTTAATGTGGTTTTGATGCTCAACGATGCATGATGATTATGACTTTGTTAAATGCTTTAAAACAGTGGAATATTGTTGTTAAATGATGTATATTGGCAAGTGATGTCTTGAGAATGGTTAAGAACACTATGGTGGTTAAAAGTCCATAGGTGGTTCTTGTGTTAAGAACAACATGGTGGTTAAAAGTCCATGGTTGATTCTTGTTAAGGTCACAAAGGTGGTTAAAAGTCCTTGTGTGAGCCTTGTGTATTTTAAGAACAACATGGTGGTTAAAAGTCCATGGTTGGTTCTTGGTTAAGGTCACAAAGGTGGTTAAAAGTCCTTGTGTGAGCCTTGTGTATTTAAGAACACCATGGTGGTTAAAAGTCCATGGGTGATTCTTGTTAAGGACGCAAAGGTGGTTAAAAGTCCTTGTGTGGTCCTTGTGAATTGTAAGAACATCATGGTGGTTAAAAGTCCATGGATGATTCTTGTGCTAAGGACACAATGGTGGTTAAAAGTCCATGTGTGGTCCTTGTGAATTGTAAGATCACAATGGTGGTTAAAAGTCCATGTGTGGATCTTATGTTGATTGTATCACTTGTGGCCAATATGACATGATAATAAATATGAAACATGAAATGCTTGTTTGAAATGCTTATGTGCATGTGTAAATGTTGATTTGAACTAAGGTTATAAAGGTGTTTTATAAATGCATTATTGAGTTGTTTTAAATGAGCATTCCTCACTAAGCTATTTGCTTACGCTCTCTCTTTTCTTAAACCAATAATGCAGAGCATTGAAGTGCTTATAAGGGCAGCAAGAGGTCAAGAATCCAAGTGAAGAACTAAGCTCATGTATGGTGAAAGTTTCTTAACACTATTAGCTTTTGGCATTTGGCAATGGGGAACCTATATTGTTGTTTTGGGAGATGTTTTGGACTCCCTAAGTTGGTTTTATGTTGTTGATGATGTTGGAACATGTAATTGGCCTCTTGGTATTTGTTTTGGTGATTTGAGGATTGCATGGTTTGCTATATAGGATACTTGCCTATAGAATTGGGTTTTTCTTATATTGATGCCATGCTAGAGTATGAATGATGCAATTACGTTCCTTATGCATGTAATGACTTGCTGGTATAATTTGGTTGCTTTTGGAGCATGTTTGACGTGTCAATTGTGTGATAAACCAGCAAAATTTCTGCAATCTAGGCAGCCTGTTTCGGAACAGGTGCTACCGTTTCGGAACAGAGGGCCTGAAATGGCCTAGGCGTTTCGAAACGGGAGGAACTGTTCCGGAACGGAAATGCTACGTCCAAGCCTTGTTCCGATACTCGTTTCGGAACGGTCCCGCGTTTCGGAACAGGCTCTCCCTGTTTCGGAACACTCGACCGTTGGGCACTGAAATTGACGGTTATATGTTTTGAAATATTTGCGTTTTAGTCTCGAACCTTGTTATTGCAATTGAATGAGTTTGAGATGTCCGTTTGAGCTGAAATTTGGCAGAGAAGCATGAAAGATGATTAATTTCATATTGGTAACTTTTAATTGGGTTAAGTCCTTATAATTTTCAGAATTTACAATTTGGTCCCTAATTCCTTAATTTGTGCAATTGGGTCCCTGAATGTTCTCTGATTGTTATGATCTTTGAGTATGCTGATCTTGAGAACACATCTAGGGTTAATGTGCATCTAGATAAGATTAAAAAGAAAAAAAAAGGGTCGTTAATCAAGGTTGACTTTCGGGTTGACTTTGGTTTTCCCCGTGTAAACTTCTTAATTCGGTTCAACCGTCTGGCCGGGTTAAGGGGGTTACAACCATGTTTTGAAAAATGATGAAGTTCTAGAATATGTTGATACCTTGAACCAATTAGCGGATGTATTTACCAAACCTTTAGATAGAGAGCGTTTTTGGACCCTTAGGAGAGAGTTAGGTTTAACTAGCCTTTCTTGACCCTTTTAGGTCCCAAATGGTCAAAACTTTTGCTTGAAATTGATTGATATTCATGCTTATGTTAATTTGCATCATTTTGCTTCTATGCATGTTTCTAGGGGGAGTATGCATTAATTTTAGCCATTAAATCTTGCTCATATATCATTCACATGCATTTACACTCGATAAAAGTTGGCTCTTTGGACATGAAATTGCCCAAAATGCATTTTCTGGTAAGGGTGTATCTAAACAGCTAAATCTGTTTCGATATGGGCTTAATCTAAAATGATTCTAGTAGTGAATCGTATCGAAATGGGCTCTTCGCGTTTCGATATGGGTTCGAGGTGTTTTTCCGAAACAAGGTCAACCCGTATCGAAACGAGTCTGGTACCGAAATGGCTTGATAGTGTTTCAAAATGACTGTTACGATACGCCACTTGGCGTATCGAAACATGATCACGCATATTGCTTTGAATAGGCATTAAAAGGCATCAAACTTTAATTAGAAACAAACTCTCTTTTTCTCTCAAACCCTAATTGAAAAACCCCTATAAAACTCTTTAAATCACTTGATTTTTCACATCAAAACCTAATTTTTTTAGGGTTTTCAATCTACATATCAAGGCTAGAGCTTTGCAAGCAATTTGGTGCATCAATCATCCCTCATTCTTCCTTTATCCTATATCAAGGTATAAAACCTTTCTTTTTATTTTCAGTTTTCGTTTAAATTTATAGGTTGTTTTTAATTCCTTTTTGTATAAAACATATACATATATTATAGTTTTTCAAGTTTTTGCAAAAAAATTTCAAAATATGAAAAAAATTTATTCGAATATAAATTTATACCATATAGTTTTAAAACTATATTGTATAGTTTTTATCAATACATTGATTATCAGATTGTATATTGGATTGAATTTGGTTGATTTACGCATACATATGTTTTTGTCTTGATTTCATTCCATATTTCAAATATGAATTCTAGGAAGAGAGTTAGAACCAATGAGGCTGGCGGAAGCTCCAACATTGATGGCGACTCTACTCGTCCAAATCTTACTATACTCTACCAAAAGTCTCTTCGAAACAAAGATGCTTACAACAATTTCAAGCTATTTCATGATCATGCTATCCGACGTGAGCGTATCGTTTCTCTTCCCTTTTTGGATTCCGAGCATTTTCAATTCCACTATCTTGAGTTATTGAGGTGTTGGAATTTTATGTCTTTTTGGGCTTACTCGGTACTTTGTACCGTAACATGGTACTTCTATTTTATGCCAATACTCGTTGCATATTCAATGTCGATCAAGTGGTTACCATTGAGTCCTATCTCATGGGGAAGAAGTTTAGGGTTGATCCGAAAACTTTGCTCAATGTGTTTGGGTTTGAAGATGAGGGAATCTTGGATGAGAACTCGTTGGGTCATACCCTTGGTGACTCCATCACGGTCCTTGATGCTCATGATCGCATCCTACATCTCATGGTCTTGTGGTGGTTTCGCCTATCCGGAGGCAAGTTCTCCCATATTAGGCAAGTTGATGATATTTTGGATTTGATGCTTTAGTGAGGGACGTCGACCAAATCGTTGTCAAATCATGTTTGTCGAGATAGTGTACCTTGTCCAAAATCCCAACTCCGATCTTGTCACCTCTTTCACCTATGGCACGGCCTTGAGCTACTTGTTCTCTAAGTTGGGGATAGATTGCTCGCTTGACTATCCGGAACCTCTCTAAGATCCCATCGATGAGCGCAAATTTCTCCGGAGAAAATTTCATTTCTTTGATGGAGAGTGCACTCGTGTCGAGAATCCTCCACAAGATGCGGCCCTTGAACCTCAACCTCAAGTTGCTCTACAAAACAAAGAAGCTCTCATGACCTTCCTTACCGAGAAATTTAACGGCTTGCGCACCCACATGGACTCCGGTTTTGCCACTCTTGATACTTACCTCACTTCCGTGGATAGATATATCCAAAATGTTGAGAATCGCCTCACCTCGGTTGAAACTCGACAAACCTCTATGGACATGTCCTTTACCATTTTCTTTGGCGAATGGAGACAATTTCGAAGGAGCAATGCCAATGATGAAGATGACGATGATGATGAGCCTTAGATCGTTACATTCCATTGCATCTCATCTAGTTTAAAATTTCCTTATTTTTATGCACCTATTTATATTTTTACTTTAAGACCTATGCCTTGATTTCTATTTGGATGTTATGGTTTGGATATTACGTTTGGAACTTTTGAACTTATTTTGCTTTGGTTTCTAATGCTTAATGATATTATGTTGCTTTAATTATGCTTTGCCTTGTACTATATTGCTTTATTTTTTTTTGCCTTTATTGATTTTGATCTAACAAAAAGGGGAGAAGGGTTAAGCTAATTTTTTTAAAAATCTTTTTCAAACCCTAGCTTAAATTTATGGGGAGTTTACTTAAAAATTCACTTTGGTTTTGTTATGTCAAAAAGGGGAGATTGCAAAACTAACATTTGATTTTGAAATAACAAATAATTCAAGGAAAAAATTGTAAAGTAAATAAATTTTTAAGTAATCAAAATATTTGATTTTGACAAGTAAAATTTATACTTAAAATGTTTTGAAGTCAAAACTTAAACCCCATAAAATTTTCTAAGTGTTTCAAAGACAAAATATACAAAATTTCCCAGGAGTTTTCAAACACCCTCAAAGTGTTTTGATACGTTTTGTCACTGGAAACGCCTGTTTCGAAACAGATCACACCCGTTTCGATACAACCTTCATCTGACCTTTTATTTTTAAGTATTGTTTTGAAACGGCTTATCCTCATTTTGATACAAGGGTTAAGTAATTTTAAAATTGAGCATTAAATGAAATAGTCGTTACTTGTCAGAAACTAATTTTTGAAGATTTGGTTAAGTGTTTCGATACACCCCTAAGCTGTTTCGAAACACTCATTTACAGTTTACAAACGTTTCGATACAACCCTTATCCGTTTTGATACAACCTTCTTTTTTTCATTTTACAGTTTCACATTGTTTCGATACGACCTATAGTTGTTTCAATACGAGCCCATTTTATACATAACGACTCTTTCTTTTTTGAGTGTCTGTTTCAATACAGGGGTACTGTGTTCTGATACGGGTAGTTGCAGAACAACATTTATGGAGAAAAGAGAGAGCCCCAACGGCTCTATTGATGATCTCAACCACCCAAACGGCTAGAAGTCAATGAGAAGGTATAAAAACAAGTCTCCAAACCTACATCAACAACTATTTAGCCTTCAAGCAACATCGAAGCATTCAAATCCAAACCTTAAGCATTTTAGAGTCAAATCTTTGCACCCAACTCAATTGAGTCTTTCATTGCAAATTTTATTGAGTGTATGAGGTGTGATTAATTGTATTTAGGTAAACATCAACCTTTTAGAGGAAATTGTAAGGTTTACCAAATTTCTTCTTTGTAAACAATGAGTTGGATTAAGCTTTGGGTAGAAAGCTTGATCGGTCTTGTAAGATTTCCTCCTCATCAAAGAAAAGGGGAAGAATCAATATCTGGATTGATTGAAAATCCTTAGTAGTAGCTAAGGTAGTGGAGGTAGAGTTCATTTAGGAACTTGAACCACTATAAATTGCCTTGTGTTCAATTTTTCATTCATCCATTTTTTCTTAAATTTTTAATCGCCAATTCAGCCCCTCTTGACCATTTGCAATTGATTGATCAACTCAACATAACTATTATAGAAAATTAAATTATGAGGTTTGGATGTAGTTCTAATAAACATAATGAACTACTCAAGCATTGCTTTTGAACGTTTACATTTCTTTTATTTACAAGACTTGAAACAAGACAAAATTCTTTAAACAATTATAAAGGCATTCAACCCCTTTCAATTATTGCCTACCGCAATTTATCAAGTCCTCTTTACAAAAGTAACCACTTCTTTGATAACATATACATTCTAAACCTTCATACAAGCATTAAATTAAACATCAATTATGTAGTTTCACCCAACAATCCTTTTTACTAGTTATTATTCCCAGTTAAAAATATCAAGAAGAATCGACTAAGGACATTGCTTGCTGCATAAGTTTTCAATCACAATTCGACCTAGGCATGAACTATCATGCCTGGTAGTATATCTTTTCCATCGATTCATCATTCAACACATTTTAACATGTAAGGTTCAGCACATAAATGTACTGTGATGTTCTAAAGGTCTAATCACAATTTCAAGAGAATTCAAATAAGATATTACATTAAAATCATAAGCATGTTATGAGTGGTAATAAGGATTCTTTCAGAACATGCTTAATCACACAAATACATTCAATTTATTAAAGAGACAAATTACTCAATGAGCAAGCAATTATCAAATCTATTCTTAGATCTTATTAGGCTCAAGGATTTAATTTGTCAAGCAATTAAAAGCATCCTTTTATTACTTTCAATCATTAATTCAAGCCTCAGTATTTTCCTTATACCGAGAAGTATAATTTCATAATCATACCATTAAACCATTAATTCTATTATTTTATATATTTCTAATTTCCAATAGAATCAAGCAAGGCTTACAATTCATACATAATCATTACAAGATTTCGAATATATTTCTTACTATACTCAATTCTATTATCAAGTAGAATCTTTCTTACAAACATACGAATATGCATTTTATGTCTTTCAATCAAGACCTATGATTTTCTCAAGGAAGAATTACAAGAATCATATAGATTTTCTATACTTATTTAGCAAATTATTATTATACTTTATGATTTGACAGGATCTTTTAAACCTTTCGCTGTTAACTTAATCAATCATAGATCTAGGCTTGATCAATCAAGCTAATTAAAGCAAACCATTCGAACTACATTTATGTGTAAAATAGATAATCGAACAAGAATGGGATGGCTTACATTCCATTATAATCAATTACAGTATTTATCACCATTCACAAAATGTAAACTACTCACATCTATCCAATTCACTCATATAGCATAATTCTATCCCTTGCTAGGGACACCTAGTCCAGTCTCTATCAAGGTATCATAGTCCATTAATCATCAAGGAATCACAATCCAAAATATTCAATTTATATTTTTAAGATTCATTATTAGGAATTTTTAATTTAACTTGGGCCTTGATTGACAAGTTAACTAGACACTCGAATTCAAAACAAGAAGTAACAACAATGGTACATAAAGTACCAAAACAAGGGTACACAAAGTACCAAATTTATTTCTTTACTGAACAAGGGTACCAATCGTACCATTAGATCATTTGATCTTTAGCAACATGGGACCGTAGTCTAGGACCGTAATACCAACTAACGAGCTCGACGGACTCTATAACATGCCAACTGTGTCTAAACTAACTCAACTCAAGGCTTGTATTTTGTTAGCTTAGTATCCCTTTCAATTGAGAGGCATTAAGTGCTTTAAGTCATTAATTTATTCATACCATACACATTCGAGTCTAATTTTCAATTTAACTAGATAAGTGTAACATATCGAGTAACTTAACTAGCTTGAGCTTACCTCAAGATGCTTACCTCAAACAGCATTCAAACACACCATAATCAAGCCAATTTGTGATATAATATCCCTTATCGAAATTTATCAGCTAACTAGAATTGGATAGCCACATGCATATAATTTAATCTAGGTTACACTTACTTTAAAGGCTTTAAAGCAAACTTTACATATGACAAATCATACATAATTCTTTTTGTATCTAATACATCATACATCAATTCTTATGATCGGCAATACCAAATATGTATTCGATTTATACACCTTTCATTTAATCCATTCCTTAATTCGTTTACTAGCGTATAATATCACGATCAAGTATACACATACAAGTATAATCTACATTATAACCACATTTTCGAACCCAGTGTCTCAATTAAACATGGTATAAGGTTCAATTAATTTAAACACCAAAATCTTATCACTTGTGCTACTCGAGTCGATCCCAACAGTAAATTCAATCATTAGTTAAACCAAGGTATCTTAACCAACAAACAAGAGCATATAGTTGAACCTAATCTAGGCTAGTCATTATTCAAGCATTCTATCTCATAGAATGTCCCTTATTAAAATATGTACCTCAATTTCGGGTACACATTTCCCATAGTTTAAATTGATAACAAAACAATAGACTTGAAATAACTAAGCATGCTCGAGGAGGTAGTAAGCCTATCCCGGGACTTCGAAGCGACACACACCTCATATCCTGACATTACAGGATACCTAAATCCCCAAGCATACTTTGATATTCAAACAATTCTCTCCTACCCTCTCCTTAGTCTAGATATAACAAATATATAATCATAAATCAGTAGAATTTCTGACAATCAGTTACAGATACTCCATTCATTGCTCAAGAACATCTATTTTCTCACACAATCAATCTATAGATAACACTCATACACAAACACTTCAAAACAATCCACAACCATTACTTACATATGAATTTCTATCCTTAATTGCATATATACAACTTATATATAACTTGACAATCTTTCCCCCAATCCTTTTTACTGTCGAAACAGTCCCTTAAGCAAAAATCCATACAAAATTGGGCTGTTAAAAACACATAAACATTCATTCATTCAAAATTGTCCAGACTTAAACGGGCATACGCTTAACAGGGCAGCTTGTGTAACTATACATTTGTACACATATTAATGCTCATAGGAAAGTCCAAAAATTTATATATTCAAGCAAAACAATCAATATCACATGTATGCACATTTAGTCACCTTAAAACAGTCTCTAAACTCCATTCATTTAATTGAAACTGCCTGGTTATTTATATAATCAATGGTCCATCAAAACGGCACATAAATTTCTAGTTTTGTTCATCAAAAACAGTTTAATTTAGGCCTAAGAACATCACAAGCTGGGAAGATTCATGTCCTAATTTTTAAACTACTAAAACAGTCCTATTTACTCAATTTCATAACATACATGCGAGTACCTATTCCAACAGCCTATACAGGTGAGGTTTCCCATCTTTTTAGTCCCAATTTTAACCACCCAATCACACACATATTCCATAGTAATCGAAACATCATTTGAGTCCATATTATTACCTTTAAAACAATTACTTTTTTTCTAAATTTTCATAGCAGCCCCAAGTTCAATTATACTCATTTTATAGAAGCAATTCAACCTTTAAGACTTGTGTCTATACTAAAATAGACTCGGTTACACATTGTAAAGTATCCATAAGTTCTATATTTCATGCACATTCCATCTCACATTATTGTTGTTTTTAAGTACATTCTAGGCATATTTAGGACCATGCATTGCATTTTACAGTATTCTTTACTTTGTCATGCTCTTTATTGATTATCATTTATTTGGTAAGGAAAAAAGTATTGTTTTAGTTTAGTTTTAGTTTCAGGTACTAGAGGCTTACAGAGGGAGAGAGGAGCTGAAGACATGATGTTGAGGCAGCAGACCAAGGAGCTGTACTAATGCAATTTCAGACAAGAGACATCAGCTGCCGAGTAGCGGCCGCCGCCCTACCTGCCGCCCAAGACATCAAACTATGAAATTGGAGAACTAGAGTACGATATGTAGAGCAGAAAATCCTGATTCTATCGATGTTGTCCACTCAATTTTCCGACGACTGTAGCAGCAGGCAGAGCCGCCGAAGGAGGAGCTCGAGATTACTTGCGGAGCAAGGCAACGTGATAAAGTCCACATTCAACTTAGAATTCAGAGTTTAAATTTGCATTTAATGCAAAAGTTAGTTTGAAGACTTCTACTTCAAGAAGGACTAGACCTATCTAATTCCTTTATATACCCATTGTAATTTTACTTCAAAACAACTTAGGTTTTCCTTAGGCATAGTTTAGGTTTTCTTTGCCGCCATTATGTTCTAAATTTCTCCTTGCGTTTGGGTTATGTTGTAAATAGTGTGAGAACGGTTGTTCAGGATTTTAAGTTTTTTTTTTGCAATAAAGCTTCAAGGTTTACTTATTTCATGTTCTTCATAGTTTTCAATTAAGGCGAAAGATTATTTGATTACTATTCATTTGTTCGGTATCAGGAGAGTCGAACTCACGAAAGGAGAAAGTACGATTTCATCTATAGACGGTGCGATCAATCTAGCCTAGACATAGGTTAGGGTTTAAGGCGGCTAAAAGAGGACGAATTAACATTGTTGTCTTTGCACGATTCACATCGCGACTGGTATTATCTGCAGTGGGCATCAACAACATTTTGACTTATACATAAGCGAAATCACTTTCAAAGCGTTCTGCCGAGCATTGTAGTTCTACCGAGTTTGCCACTGAGACAAAAGTCCATTCCCCTGCCGAGGCAGCAAGAGCGTCTCAACAGTCTAACTGCCATCTCCCGCTGAGGCAGCAGAGTATGGCAGCGCAAAGCAACTTGTCCTATTCACCGTAGTTTCACACTAAACAGTAGCATAACCCGGGCCATTCTATTAATATGATTTCTTCCATTTTTATTTACTTGTGTTTTTATTTTATTTTCCTCACAAACAACCAACTTATTTGTGCATTTACTTTTTCTTGTGTATGAACTACGAGTCAAATCAAGCTGTCCAATCCTTGTAGGAGACGATATCTTTTATACTATAACTTGACAGGAGTGTGCACTTGCGCTCATAATTAGAGAACACTAAAATACTCTGCAAGTTTTTGGCATCATTGCCGGGGATTGGTAAAAACGAAATTTGTAACCCCCTTAACCCGGTCTAGACGGTTGACCCGAATTAAGAAAGTCACACGGGGAAAACCAAAGTCAACCCGAAAGTCAACCCTGATTAACGACCTTTTTTTCTTTTTAAAACTTGTCTAGATGCACATTAACCTTAGATATGTTCATTCAAACAGCTTGCTCAAAGATCATAAACATCAGAGATCAAACAGGGACCCAATTGAACAATTTACAACTTTAGGGACCAAATTGAAAATTCTGTAAATTATAAGGTCTTAACCCAAATTAAAGTTACCAACTTGTAATTAGTCAAGTTTCATGCTTCACTGCCAAATTTCAACTCAAGCGGACATTCCAAACTCATACAATTGCTCAAGCAAGATTTAGGACCAAAATGCAAACATTTCAGAACATTTAACTACCCATGTCAGCCCCCAACGGTCACGTGTTCCGAAACAGGGAGAGTCTGTTTCGAAACGCGGGGCCGTTCCGCAACGCGTACCGAAACAAGGGCTGGCAGAAGGCTTTCCGTTTCGGAACGATGTCTCCCGTTTCGGACGCCTGGGCTGATTCAAGGCACCCGTTCCGAAACGGTAGCCACTGTTCCGAAACAGCCTGCACAGAATGCAGCAGATTGCTGGCTCAAACACACAATTGATCAACCAAACATGCTCCAAATGCAATCAAACCACACCAGCAAGATACTCCACACACAAGGAACAAATATGCATCAAAATCTAGATACGTGACCACCCCTAGATGCACCAACACATTAAACACATTCAAAACTCATTCATGCTTTTAAACAAGAAGCATAGCAATTCAACTCAAAACATAAGATGATCCAAACGTTGCAACATAATCCACATGATTCAACATCAAATACCAAACTTGTCCAACATACACAATCTCGTTACACATCAACATAAGATATTCTTCCCCCATTGCCTTTATTAACTATAGCTATTAACCGAGACATACATCTCAAGTAGAGTTCTCCTTGAATCCCTTGCTCCTCGTTGTTCCAACTTCAATTATCTGCATTGATGGACAAAAAGGAGCGTAAGCACATAATGCTTAGTGAGGAATGCTCAAAACCAAAACACCATCAATGCAGCGAGTCATAAAATCTCTTTGAAAAGCAACTCGATTTGTTAAACCAACAATGTTTGGAAACCCCTATTCAACAACATGTTTAAAACTATGCATTGCTCCAATATGAAACCAACCCTTAGCTTAACAAGCTAAGTAAACCTTTTTAAAGCACAACTTGCAAAAACATCAATTTAACCATTCTATGCATAAACACCAAATGCAAAGTTAAATTCAAAACCTTGGAAAAACACTTCCACTTCACATCATACCCTTCTCATACTTGATTATCATTTCAAGCAAGAAACCATTTAAAACCATTTACTCAATCAATCCAACACATGCATTAAACAAATGCAACATATGAACCACATCAACAACATTTGCATCATATGCCTTTAAAAACAAGTCTTAGCAAGACTCCAATGCACTAAAGAGATTTCATGCACACATGCATCACTCTCAAAAGTTGCTCAACACTCGTTCAAACTTAACAAGCAAACATGGATTCTTATCACATTTAACACTTCTCATGCACCCATGCATCTTTCCAAGCATCTCATGCTTCATTATAAACAAGAACATTACATTGGCTTTCAAGTGATCAACCACATCCACTTTTCAACTCAACATCTAATCGGATACGCGGATCACAAGCGTTGTCCCTACGCTTCATACACACTACCAATCCAAGGTCCCCAAATGGACTTTTAACCACCATTTGACCTTACCATACACAAGGTTCCCATATATGGACTTTTAATCACCATATAACCTTAACTTTCACAAGGTTCCCATGTATGGACTTTTAATCACCATACAACCTTAACATGCACAAGGTTCCCATGTATGGACTTTTAATCACCATACAACCTTAACATGCACAAGGTTCCCATGTATGGACTTTTAAACACCATACAACCTTAGCATCACCGATTGGTAGTTGTATAACATCACTAACGAGATCCGGGACACCCTATACAAGATCCACACATGGACTTTACACCACCATTGTGATCTTAACAAGCACAAGGTCCACCAATGGAATTTTAACCACCATTATTACCTTTGCTTACCCAAGGTCCTCGAATGGGAACTCAACCTCCATTATGACCTTAACCATCTCGTTAGGATACTTGGATGGAGTTTACCGGTTCACTCTTAACCACTCCACATCCAAGGCGACTTTATTCACGGTGCACCCAATCCTATAGCCGGCTAACTATATCCGATCAAAGAAACCAAGAACCACTTACATCACTTGCCAATATAACCATCTTACCACATTAGTCCAATGATTCACATGTATAACCATAATGCAAAAACCATCATTTACCACCGTCAATCCACTGTTTTTAAAGCCTTACACAAAGCCATTAAACATCATGCAACACCATGCATCAAAACCACAATTCCCATGTACAAAACCAAGGATCTCTTACCTTGTGCATCCTTCACATATGGCTTTCAAAACCAGCATTAATCCATGCTAAAATATGCTTCAAAACAGGATTTAAAACATGCAAATCACATGCATTACAACCATCAATAACAATTGCTTTCAAAGCCAAATTCACAACACAAACCAAGAGCAAAAATCCATTTACTTACTCTTGAGCTTAGCAAAGTTGTTTAGACTTAAACTAAGCTCCCCAAAACCTTCAAACCTTGGTTTAAAAGCTGAAAACCCAACTTCACTCACCGATACACAAAATAAGGCTAACCAACAAGCCTTCCAAGCATCCAAAACCTTCCGCACCACCTCTAATGCTCACGGATCAAGCTCCCCTGTTTCAAACACACAAAAATAGAGGATTAATGCATCATTATGCATTAAAAACTCCAACAACACAACTCAACTCACTGCTCATCACAAATCCAACAATTCGGCTACAAAACACAACTGAAATCACCTCCAAACACTTCCAAAACTTAACCCAACCAAGATCCATCACTTCTAACCATTTTTAAACATCAATTAACATCCAAAATGATCACAACACGTCCTTATACCTCCAGCTATAACAGATCATCAATAACACTCCAAAATCAACCAAAAACTCAAGCAAAACTTAGGAAATTCAACCTATTCGGGATTGCATTGATAAAACCTCAACTCCTTACCAATTTAACATTCATTTAACATCAATTTGACACCTCAAAACACTGCCCAAACAGATCACACGAAATTTCACCAAAAATCACCAAATCTTGCATTTTAAGCCAAGATCCATTACACAACTTTAAAACCACTTATAAATCATCAATTAAGGATTGAGAACTTAGGAATTTCAGTAAAGAACTGAGAGTTTAGAGGAGAAGGACGT
Source organism: Hibiscus tridactylites (assembly GCA_958450335.1). NCBI lineage: Eukaryota > Viridiplantae > Streptophyta > Magnoliopsida > Malvales > Malvaceae > Hibiscus > Hibiscus tridactylites. The sequence continues at coordinate 26,920,526 of OY288292.1, forward strand.
TCTTACCTCCAAACTTGAGTTTCTCCCTTTTTGGAACCAAAATCTTGAAAATCCAATTAGCAATTGGTGAGGTTTTGTTGATAAGATGATTTGCAATCAAAAGAGAATTGAAATGAGTGATTTAGATGACAAAATCAGAGGAAAAGTTCTGGAGAAAGATGTTTGGGTTGAGAGAAAATGAGAGAAAGTAAAATTGGAAAATATGGAAAGTTAGTTGCAAATAACTTCCCTCCACTTTTCTTTTGTTTTAAAATCAGAATTAAATCACTAAATATCTTAGAAAAATCTGGAGAAACTCCCTTTGGGTAAATAGCTCCTTAAAGATTCAAAGTTTCAATCCTTTTTAAAACAGTCACGCAGTTTTCAAAAATTACATTTTGGTCACTAGCCAAAATGTCACCCTTCCAAACCTCATTTTGTAAAATTGATTTCACAGTTCACTTATATATATTAAAAGAGGATTTTAGGACATTTTTCCATATTTTTAATGCAACTGGAACTAGGCTTTCCTAATTTCACCTTTTTATATTCGAACAGCACTTTGACCAAATCGGTCAACGCCCAAAACTTCTAAGCCCAAAACCGGGGTGTTACAAAATTCATTCTTTAAGTTTTGCACTTTATTTTATTTTTGGTTTTTATTTTTAATCCAAAAAAATACGGTTTCCTTTGCTAGTGCATGACCAGAGCAAATCCAAAAGGTGAAATCGTTTATTACGACGATATCGAACGAAGAGCAAGAGAACTCAAAAAGGAACTCAGGACAGCCCTATGGAAAGCTATAGAAGAAGGAAAAGCAGAGGTAAACATGGAAAACGACAGCCCTGCCAACTATGCCCAGCACGGCAGGGATGGGCAGCAAGAGCCGCCGCCTAGAGAACAGCAAGTTCCACCTAGTCAGGCGCCCCCTATTCCGCCCAGACAGCCACAATACGTTTGAACCACCAGGGATTACTTGGAACATGACTTCAGAGGATTCGGTCCGACAGTGACAAAACCTGAGATTGAGGCGGATCACTTTGAGCTGAAGCGCGTGATGTTCAAAATGATCAACACGTTAGGGAAATTTGGTGGGACTGCCAGAGAAGATGCTCATTAGCACTTAAGAGGTTTCCTAGACATATACAGGGCATTCAAAATACACGGAGTCCGCCAAGATGTGCTGAGGCTGAGATTATTCCCCTATTCACTGAGGTATAGGACAAAACAATGGTTGAACAACCAGCCAACAGGGTCATTCAACACATGGACAAAGTTGTGCAAATATTTCCTGGATCGTTTCGGCCCATCCAATGTCATAGACAGATTGAGAAATGAGAAAACAACCTTTTGACAAGGGGATGATGAGCCAATGTATGAAGCATGGGAGCGATACCAACAGATGCTTAACAATTGCATGCTCCATGGTTTTCTGGCTTGGACACAGGTATCAATGTTCTACAATGAGGTGAACTACCCAACATGGATGATGATTGATGCCTCAGCCAACAGAATCATCCTCGACAAACCACCAGAGGAGGCACTGCGGATCTTGAACCAAGCCGTCAAGAAATGATTACAAGTACCCAACAACCCATCAAGGCGGCGTTAGGCAGCCAGTTGTTGTGAACGAAGTGGAAGCCTCAGAATCTGTCAATGTCCGCCTCGACAAGCTGATAGAGCTGGTCATGACCATAATGAAACCCGCTGGGAGAATTTATGAGGCCAAGGGTGTGGAGCCATTTTGTGATGAGTGTGGGGGCAACCACGATTCCTCTAAATGTACTACATCTGCTAATTTCATGGGATGATACAAAAGGAACAGCCGACTCGTCATGAACACGTGCAACCCTGGATGGAAAAACCATCCCAACTTCTCCTGGAGCAATCCCAAGACTGCTGCCAACCCACAACATCAACAAGGAGGCTACCAGTAGTACCCGTCATGACAACTTCCTCAACAACAATAGAATATGAAGACTCCTTCATTAGAATCTACCCTACATACTTTCATATCCCGTACTAATGATTTTATTGCTAATATGAATAAATTATTGACAAAATTAAATCTTTTATGGAAAGGATTGAAAGCATAATGAACAACCAAGAGGCAGCGATAAAGAATCTGGAGACCCAGTTCGGAAGGCTTGCTCAGGTATTCAATACTAGGCCAATGGGTGGATTACCTAGTGATACAGAAACCATGAAAGGGAAGTCCCATGAGCAGTGCAAAGCTATAACAACCAGAAGTGAGATAACACTACAAGAGCCATCCATGCCTGCTACGAGAGAAACAACACTTGCCAAACCAGTTCAAGCCGCCGAGAAACCTGCCACGGCAGCACCTGAAAAGAGTAACGTGGAACCAGAAAAAGAACCGACAGATGACACTACAAATGAACAGACAGACTCTGGACTAGTTACTACCTCCTAGGATAAGATTCCCCTCAAGACAAAAACTGTTGACACGACACCTCCACCACCATTCCCTCAAAGGTTGAAAAAATAGAAACATGATTTGCAGTTTAAAAAATTCATGGATGTTCTGAAGCAAGTTAAAATCAATCTTCCACTGGTAGAGTTGATCTAACAGATGCCCAGCTATGCCAAGTTCCTGAAGGATATAGTGTCCAAAAGAACAAGGATCGGTGAATTTGAAACAATGGTAGTAACAAAAGGATGCATGAAAATGTTGCACAATAAGGCACCACCCAAACAAAAAGATCCTGGAAGCTTAATAATTCCTTTCAAAATAGGCAGCAACCACTTCGTACGAGCCCTATGTGACCTAGGGGCCAGCATAAACTTAATGCCCAAATTTGTGTTCCAGAAACTGGGAATAGGAGACTCCCTCCCAACAACAGTAATGCTACAGCTGGCCGACAGAACATATGTACAACCGAAAGGAAAAATTTAGGACATCCTAGTGAAGGTGGACAAATTCATTTTCCCTGTCGATTTCCTGGTATTAGACTCTAAAGCATATGAAAAGGCACCAATAATCCTAGGACGACCATTCCTAGCTACGAGTAGAACACTAATTGATGTGGAAAAAGGTGAACTCACAATGAGGGTCAACGATCAGCAAGTAAAGTTGAATGTCTTCCAAACCATGAGGCAGGCTGATGATCCAGAAGAGTGCCAGCTAATGGAAGCCATCTCATAGTTCAATTTTGTAGCCAACAAACCCTGCCTACAGTAAGACTGTCCGGGCAGCGACCTCGACAGCTGTTTTAGCAACCATTTAGATGCTTTCCCAGAAGATGATCAATTCAGTGAGTGGACAGAACAAAAACTGGAGGAGCAAGAAGAAGCATACATAAATTATTTTATAAATATTTTAAAAATAATATACAAAATATATTAATTTAAATTGAATTCATTAAAACCAGAGAAAAATGTCGTTGTTTGCTGAACTTTTAACGAGGGGTAATTTGGACTTTTCATTTCAAACGGGATTCTTAAACCCAAAAGCTATAAATTTTAGATTTTCAATTTGAGTCTATAATCCCGTTTGTAAACTGAGTTTTCACCTAAAAGTTTCATTGTTTGCCATTGATTTTGCTTAAAAAGTGAGTTTGGGATTATATAATCAACAAAAAACATTCCCTAAATCTCTTCACTTACACCAATGTCATTCCTAGTGACAGCCTCTCATTTTTTTTAACTTTTATGTTTTGTCTTCCAAGTTCAAATCGATGCCATTCCTTTAAAGTATTTTTCATATATGCAGAAATAGGAGACACAAGGAAGAAGACTAGAAGGGGGAAGAACGTGGACGCTGGTTTTGAACAAATCTCAGCAGATGAGAAGCCTAAAATTGTAGAAGGCAGTTTTGTACTCTATAATACGAACATGGTATGTATTCTATCAGAGTTTTAAAGTTTACAATTCGTAATTTTGTAGTTTTTTTATCTTGTGTTGATACCATCAACATAATGCATGGTTCAGACGAGGTTTTCAACAGTTGAGTACCAAAAGCTACTTGTCGAAAAAATAAAGCTGAGTTACGTGCCACAAATGCGGAGATTCGAATTACTAAACTTGAGAAATTGTTAAAAGCTGAGGAAGATAAATGTGCTATGTCGATGAATCTAATCAAAGAGGCGGCCCGCACATTGGCTGAAACAATCCAAAAGCTACGATCAAACACTTGAGAGACTTAAAGAGTTACTTAAGAGTTAGAGAGAGGAAGACTTAATTGCAATAGTTTTGAAATATTTCATTTATTTTAAGGGTATTAACTAGTATTTTATCCAACGATGTACATTAAACTTCAAATTAAAAAAGGAAATATCAATGTCAGGTTTTTCTAACCGGTTCAGTTACAAGGCTTTAACTGTTTATGTTAAAATAACCTATAAAAATCTGATTTTAATGGTAACATAATAGGTTGCAACTTAAAATTTTACTATTATATATAACATTTTAGGTTGCAACTTAAAATTTTACTATTATATATAACATTTTAGGTTGCAACCTAAAATTTAGAAACTTAGTTATCATTTCTAGTTGCAACCTAAAATATTGCACAAAATCATAACAATTTAGGTTGCAAACTAAAATATTATCAGTTTAGGTTGCAACCTAAATGTTACCAAAACATATAACATTTTAAGTTGACATGGTAAGTTTCAAAATTTACTAACAAGTAACAGAACTTACCATAATATGAAACATTGTTGGTTGCAACTTAAATTTTTACCATTATATATAACATTTTAGGTTGCAACCTAAAATTTAGAAACTTAGATAACATTTGTGGTGGCAACCTAAAATATTACACAAAACCATAATAATTTAGGTTGCAATCTAAAATATTTACATGGAAGACATTGACTGGATTATTTTACTATAATTTTGGAGTCAAAAATTATATTAAAATCTTCCACTTGATCTTTAAAACAGGTCTATTTTTACCAAGTTAGAAGGCTTTAACTGTTTATGTTATAATAAGCTATAAAAAATCCCGCTCCCTGCCGCGTTGAACCATTTATGTTATAATAACTGATAATAAATCCGATCTTGATAGTAACATAATATTTATAAACTGGTAGTCAAACTGCTTACCATTTATGTTAGTTATAAGGCTTTAAAAAATTCACGGGCCAATCAAAACGCGCCACATGTCATTTTATTTAGATGTGTGTGATTGGATCACCTATAGAGAGGTAAGCAATCTGGCCGTCGGCTTATAAATATTACGTTACTATCGAGAACGAATTTATTATAGGTTATTATAACATAAACGGTTCAACGCAGCGGGGAGCGGGTGTTGTTAACATAATTTTAAATGTTATTTAATTATATAAATATATATATTAAAAAATAAAGGTGCAACACAACCTATTACTTTACTATCGAAACCGGATTTATTATAGGTTATTGCAATATATCCGATTAACGCATGCATGCTTATGATGAAGTGTTTTGTAAACTCTGCTTAAGCCGAATTAGATACGAGAAATAAGTATGAAAATTATTAAAACCAAAATATTCGAATAAGAATACTAATAGACCAGGAGTATCGAAAGTTAATAGTAATAAATAATACAGTTAAATCTGCAACTCGATCAATGATGTCTAAGATTCAATGCCCATAATATGGAGTAAAGGATATTGGATATGAGATTGCAGAAATGCCCTTGAGGTATAAGAATGACTAAACTGCCCCTAATAAAGAAAGTGACCTGAAATCTACATTCGAATTGATTGAAAAATTACCCCACCTAAGATGTATGCTCTATTGGAAAAGACTTCGACATCATTATTCAAATGCGTGTGATACTAAAAGAAACTTGGATTATCCCCCGAGCTCTGTATAACACATGAAGGTAGAATTACTAGAATTATCGTTGTATTCTTGAGCTGATCCTTAAGACAATAATAGATGAATTAATTGGAATGATCGTAATGACCAAAAAAGACTGTAGTGCCTTCGAGCACCGAAATTCTTAATTAATCAGAATGGAAATTTTACCCTTAAGTTCTAAAATGGGTAAACTGTCTGTAAGGGCCGAAGAGATCAAAACGACTTAATCTCTACCGAGTACGTAAACGATTGAGGTGCTAAATAGTAAAATTTGATAAAAGTGGTGGATTTATCCCAATTTCCAAAATGACTGAAAAGCCTTTTTGAGTTAAATAGGCAGTTATGCATTTGATGAAATTCTGGGATTTCTAATAAGACTTTAAGGGCTAAAGTGCCCCTAAGTGTTAGAAAGCACACTCATGTATGTTAATCACTCCTGATATTAATATAAGGTTGGAAGTTTTCCGCACAAAATATAAGTTCGGCTACTCTGTGGCAAGTCCTGTGGTGAATTAAGAAAGCAAACGTTCAAATATATATTAAATATTGTAAATCGTCATTTTATATTATTGAGCTAAATTACAAAAATCACCCCTGATAATTAAAAGATTAGAATGCCCTCGTTGGCCAAAGTAATTAAGATAGCCCTGAATGTATTTGGTATCGTGAAAGATCTTGACATAGAAATCTTCGAATGCCTGATTGGAAGCCTGATGAGCAAATAGAATTTCCTGATCGACTGTTTATGCTTTGTTGGTATAAATTACCAAAATGACCATAATGCCCATGTAGGCTTAAATGACTAAATAACTCATGATGCGTCTAAACTCTCAAAGATCTTGATGCATCACCTCCTGAGTATATGGGTTAAACAGTTAGTATGAACCCCTCCTAATAAGGGGCACGTTTCAGAAATCCGTTCAAATTATCAAAATTTTAATGTGTCCCCTTCCGTAAATGGCAAGTATCTCCAAGAAATGATATGTCCCACCTAGTGTGTTCCATGTGTGATATATTTTGTTGAATGGATTGTATAATGATTTAATCATGAATAATATTATGTTTGATGAACATTTCAATTGTTATTGAGATTGCATCACTATGTTGGAAAATGAGATGAAATGATGAACTGGATATATGATGACATTCTATGCCTACTTGATGTATGTCTGCTCAATATGTATACTTGTTATGTGATTGCTTGATCTGTGATGGTATTGCTTGACTTTCTGATGAACTTGATAGTATGATCTGTTAGCTTGATCTATGATGGTACAATCTGTTTGCATGATGAATGATGAAAATGTCTGCTATGCTTAATGGTATGCCCATTTATCTGTCAAAAGCATGAATCTTCTGTTTCTGATACTCTGAATAGAATGTTTGTCACATGTATTCTTTTACTCATGTATGAAATCTGAACACCGATTACTATCTGGGTATACTGTTGGGTTATATTATGAAGCCTCTGTCGGTACAGCCCTGATCCAGCTGGTAAATCCTTATGGACTCAAGGTCTCCCCTTGGGTAGGTTCTGATGCTTTAGCACAGGTAAATCCTTATGGACCTAAGGCAGCCCCTTAGGTGGAACCTATGCCCATCGGGCCTAGGGTAAGTCCTTATGGATGCAGTTCTGGGGGACTGCATATTGGTGTAAGGTTGGAGGGTAGTTACTAGTAAACCCATGTATGTACTTGAACATTTGCATTGAATTGTTATGTGTTCTCATGATATGATTGGTATGCATTTATGCCTATTTGATATGCACCATTTGGGACACACTAGACTTTAAACACGTTGTTTTCATCTTCATAAACTATCAACTTGTATAATTCTCGTTTGTTACTCGATGATTGAATAAAGAATAAGTACTGTTAATCTCAAGTATAACGTTACCCTAAAATAACAGAAAGGAAAAGAGGACTGTCACTGCTTGGAACATCATGAAAATGTTATGCCTACCATATATCTGCATGAGCTTATATCATCTTTTTGTAGTTCTATATTACTGAGCTTTTCCAAGCTCACGTTATTTTTACTATCGCATGTTAAAAGAATATAGCATGACATAATGTTTGACATCAGTGTTCAGAGTTCCCTCGGTGTTGCCTTCTGAGTACGATACTATATAGTTAGTGGGCATGTATGCCATGTATGTCACGTATTGTTTTATGATAGAGTCTATAAAGCACTTTCTGAAATTCTTGTTATGTGTTTAAATGATTTTCTGAAATAGTATTTTAAACAGAAGTTGATTTTACAGTTTAATAAGTGTTTTGAGGAAATAAAAATGTTTTTATGTGTATTTTTATTGTGGGTCGCTCTTTTAACCCTAATGTGACTTCCTAGGAACTGTTGTAATGCATAGGCGGGTCTAGGGGATTACATCTATCCCTAGGCCTTAGACCATATCTTCTTGACTTGACAACTATATTTGAAAGTTGCGCTTGTGAGTGAGATACTTGTTGTATTTGGGTTTGTTGTATAAAGAATTATAGATGGATGCAAATTTTATGGTTAGGGTAAACTACATAAATGGTCCCCCGACTATGTTCCAATTATCTTTTGCGTTCTTCGACTATCAGAAATTACAAACTGGTCCCTCGACTTAAAAAAGGTAATAGATTGGTCCAACGCTGTTTAAAATTTAACAGCTGATGACATGGCAGTTAATATAAATGGATATAATTACATAATTAGCCCTCAAGTTTTACATTTATTTTAATTTTACCTTTATTCTAAAAAATTAACCCATATAATTTTAATATTCTATCAATTTAGTGCTTATTCTTTGGTTCAACCATGACAGAGGAGTTTACTGCAAGAACAAACAGGTGGGATAGATTTTGTTACATGCTTTAATCAGCCAAATAGCTATGTCTGCATCCAACTTGTTTTAAATACAAAACTTTCTGGGTTAGCCGATACATTGGCTAAGGCAGGAGTGGACCGTCGCACTTGGTTGAGAGTGGGTTTTTAGAATGGCTTGGGGTGTTGCATATGTTTGTCTTTACGAGTTTGAGGTCGTATGGGGGAGTGGTGCATGTGGCGTTGGAGTGTGCAGGTCGGGTCAGTAAGTATATAGTAGGTGTTGGACGCGCGGACATGAGGTTGTTTGTTTTGTGCGTTTTGTGTCCTTTTTTGGTTTGTATTGTTTGTCCTCCTTGGTACTCTTTTCCTCCATTTAGGATTAGGGAGGTTTTTAATGAGGCTCGGGGTGGGTGGCTTGTATGATTCCGTTTCTTAATAAAATACTACTTTACCGAGCAAAAAAATACAGTTTATATTATAATGACCTATAATAAATCCGATTTCGATGGTAACGTAATAGGTTGCGTTGCGCCTTGATTTTTTTAAAACCCGTTAAATTATAAGGTTTTTAATTGTTTATGTTATAATAACCTACAAGAAACCTGATTGCAATGGTAATGTAATAGCTTAAACCTTATTTTTATTTAACCATTCGAGTGCTTTAACCATTTATATTATACTGATCTATTACAAATCTAGTTATAAGGGTGACGTAATAGGTTGCGCCTTTTCAATAAAAACAACGTAAAAATGGTAGGTTCTGGTCACAGTTTACGTTGGAACCAGAAAAGTTATCTCACTTGCGTATTTGTTATGCTTGTTTTAATATTTGAGGATCGAACATAAAATTTTATAAGACTCAAATTAAAATGTCATTTATTCTATAAACCTTTATGGTTGCACCATGAAAGTTATATTTCATATTTATACTGACGAGTTTTTAAACATCGTAATGACTCAAACTCTGTTCCTAAAATGTTACCACCAGAAATGTTACGTTATATTTTATATTTATTCTGTAAACCTTTATGGGCCAATCAGAACACGCCACATGTCATTTTATTTAGCTGTGCGTGATTGGATCACCTACAGAGAGGTAAGCAGTCTGATCGACGGCTTATGAATATTACGTTACTATCGAGACCAAATTTATTATCAGTTATTGTAACATAAACAGTTCAACGTGGCGGGGAACGAGTGTTGTTAACATATTTTTAAATGCTATTTCATTATATATATTTTTAAAAAATAGATATTTAATTATTAAAAAAAATAAAGTCGCAACGCAACCTCTGACTTTACTATCGAAACCAGATTTATTATAGGTTATTGTAATATAAATTGTTAAAGCCAATTACAACTTAAAATGTTACCCCTTACAACCCAAATTGTTACCCCTTGCATGGTGGTTAGTCCCTTCATATATGTATATATTTTTTGTGGTGAAACTTCCTTTACAAAAATATTGTTTCCCCTAAATACTTAAGTGGGATAACTTTTCCGATTTCAATGTAATTGTATAAACTAGTATTTTATCCAACCTTTGAAAATTAAAATACTACTGCTTTTTCCAAAAAATATTATGGGTTAGTCCCAAACTGTTACCCCTTTCATGGTGGTTACTACCATGATATTAGGTTTGTACTTACCACAATGAATGAACTTAATATATATTTGAACCTACGAACTAGTTCATCACGGATTGCATCCTTGCTTCAGGGTCTCGCTCTAGGTAACGCACAATGCAATCGGTGGTACTATGAATGAACTTAATATATTTTTGAACCTATGAACGAGTTCATCACGGATTGCATCCGTGCTTCAGGGTCTCGCTCTATGTAACACATATTGCCATCGACGACACTATGAATGAACTTTTATGCTCTGGTTACTTGTAACACCAGCGCTTTTAATAGGAGTGAACTTGTTATATTACAACCACTCCAAAGCTGCATTCATTTTGTTTAGGTGAGCCTTGTTATGAACGAAAGGTTTAGGGTTTAAGGTTTACATTTTATGGATTAAGGTTCGTGGTTATGAATTTTAGGGTTTATTGTTTATGGTTTGTGGTTTAAGGTTATGGTTTAGGGTTCATGGGGTTTATAGTTTATGGGTTATGGTTTTAGGGTTTAGGGTTCAATGTTCGTGGTCTAAGGTTTAAGGTTCATGGTTCATGGGTTTTATGGTTTATGGTTTAGGGTTCAAGGTTAGTGTTTATGGTTTTAGGGTTTATGGTTTATGGTTATGGTTATGGTTTAGGGTTTATGGTCTAGTGTCCAAGGTTCATATTTTTAGGTTTAGGGTTTACGGTTTAAGGTTTGCAATGGTAATGTAATAGCTGAAACCTTATTTTTATTTAACCGTTCATGTGCTTTAATCGTTTATATTATACTCACCTATTACAAATCCAGTTATAAGTGTGACGTAATAGGTTGCACCTTGTCAATAAAAACAACATAAAAATGGAAGGTTCTGGTCACAATTTACGTTGGAACCGGAAAAGTTTTCCCACTTGCGTATTTGTTATGATTGTTTTAATATTTGAGGATCGAACATAAAATGTTATAAGACTCAACTTAAAATGTCATTTATTTTGTAAACCTTTATGGTTGCACCAGGAATGTTATATTCATATTTATACTGACGAGTTTTTAAACATCGTAATGACTCAAACTCCTTTCCTAAAATGTTACCACCATAAATGTTATGTTATATTTTATATTTATTCTTAAAGCCTTTATTGGCCAATCAAAACGCGCCACGTGTCATTTTATTTAGGTGTGTGTATTGGATCACCTACATATAGGTAAGCAGTCTGACCGTCGGCTTATAAATATTATGATAATATCGAGACCGAATTTATTATCGGTCATTATAACATAAACGGTTCAACGCGGCGGGAGCGGGTGCTGTTAATATATTTTTAAATGCTATTTAATTATATATTTTTCTAAAAATAGATATTTAATTATTAAAAAATAAAGGCACAACACAACCTATTACTTTACTATCGAAACCAGATTTATTATAGGTTATTGTAATATAAGCGGTTAAAGCCAATTACAACTTAAAATGTTACCCCTTTCATGGTGGTTAGTCCCTTAATATGTGTATATATTCTTCGTGATGAAACTTTTTTTCCAAAATTATTGTTTCCCCTAAATACTTTAGTGGGATAACTTTTTCGGTTTCAAAGTGTTGGGTTTTTTTTGCTCGATTCCTTCAAACGTTGTGTTTTCCAAGTTCATAGAAGATTGGATTTTTGGGTGTTTTAGTGGGAGGTTAAAAGATTGGAATTGGACTCGAGGATTTATAGTGGTTCAACCTTCTAACCAAGGTCTACATCCCACTACCTTAGCTCCCCACTAAGTATTTCAACAAATTCACTAAGAATTTTGCCCCATTTTCTAGGCATAGGAGGTAACCTTTACAACCCTCAAAGCTTTCTAACCCAAAGCTTGAGTAAACCCTCTTTACAAGAGAAATTCTAAGAAAACTTCAAATCCCACTAATAGGTTTTTGTTTGCACTATTTAGCTCTCACCCAAAACCTAAACACTTGAGCAAATTTAACAATGTTTTAGCTCACTAGTGTTTTCTAAACAAGAAATGGACAATTAAAGCTCTAGACACAATTTTTCACCATAATGTTGTAACAATTGAAGCATTAGCCTTCTCTTTGATGGTTGAAGGTCCCTTTTATACTCCTAATTGAGTTTGTAGACATTACTAGCCGTTGGGATTGAATTAGAGCCGTTGGAGACTTTATTTCCCACCATAAATGTGGTTTTGCAGCCTACTGTATCGGTACACGTGGAGGTGTATCGGTACGCCCTTCTTCAGAACTCGTCGTTGGGCTCTTTGTCAGCCTATGCGTATCGATGCGCTTGAGAGCGTATCGGTACGGTCTGCAATTTAAAAGACCGTTGGGAAATAACCATTGGGGGTTGTTGAAACAGGGATCAGTACGCCTAAGATGCGCATCGAAACGACCCTATCCATAACGATACGGGTAAGCCTGTATCGGTACATGTTTTGGAAGATTCAAAACTTGGGTAAAAAGGTATCGATACGAGGCATTCCGTATTCGTACGGGCTTGCTGAAAAGTTAAGTTTGACTACTTTAAAGCATTAAAAACTTTGCCAAAAACCTTTTTAAATACCTCAAACATATTTTCAAGTTGTTTGGACTTAAAGACAAGTTTTAAATTCTTTTCAAATTTGTCCAAAACATTTTTCAATTATTATATCAAAACACTTAGTTCTACACAAAGTAATTATATAAACTAGTATTTTATCCAAACTTTGAAAATTAAAATACTACTACTTTTTTCCAAAAATATTAGGGGTTAGTCCCAAACTGTTACCCCTTGCATGGTGGTTAGTCCCATGATATTAGGTTTGTACGTACCACAATGAATGAACTTATTATATATTCGAACCTACGAACCAGTTCATCACGGATTGCATTCATGCTTCAGGGTCTCGCTCTAGGTAACGCACAATGCGATCGGTGGTACTATGAATGAACTTATTATATTTTCGAACCTACGAACGAGTTCATCACGATTTGCATCTGTGCTTCAGGGTCTCGCTCTAGGTAACACATATTGCCATCAGTGAAACTATGAATGAATTTCTATGCCTCGGTTACTTGTAACACCAACACTTTTAATATGAGTGAACTTGTTATATTACAACCACTCCAAGGTCGCGTTTGTTTTGTTTAGGTGAGCCTTGTTACGAATGAGGGGTTTAGGGTTTAGGATTTATGGTTCATGGTTATGGGTTTAGGGTTAGTGTTCATGGTTTTATTATTTACAATTTAGGGTTTATGGGTTTGTAGTTTATGGGTTATGGTTTTAGGGTTTAGGGTTTAGGGTTCAAGGTTCACAGTCTAAGGTTTAGGGCTTATGGTTTATGGTTAGGGTTAGTGTTTATAGTTTTATGATTTAATGTTTGTGGTTCAGGGTCCAGGGTTTATTGTTTATGGTTTATGGTTTATGGTTTAGGGTTTAGAGTTTATGGTTTAAGGTTTAGGGTCCAATTTTCAAGGTTTATTGTTTAACGTTTAGGTTTTAGGGTTCATGGTTCATTGTTTAAGGTATATGGTTCAAGGTTTAGAGTTTTAGGTTTTTGTGGGTTTATGGCTTATGGTGTAGTGTTTAGGGTTTATGGTTTAATATTTAGAGTTTTAGGTTTCTTAGGGTTTAGGGTTTATGGATTTATGGTTTTGGGTTTTTGGTCTATGGTCTAGCGTCTAAGGTTCAAGGTTCATGGTTGAGGGTTTAATGTTTAGGGTATATGATATAAGGTTTAGGGTTTATAGTTTAGGGTTTAGGGTTCATGGTGTATGGTTCATGGTTTAGAGTTTTAGTGTTAATGGTTTATGGTTGAGGGTTTAATTGTTATGGTATAGGGTTTAGTGTTTAGGGTTTATTGTTCATGGTTTAAAGTTTTAGTGTTTATGGTTGATGGTTGATGGTTTAATTTTTATGGTATATGGTTTAGTGTTCAGGGTGAATGGTTCACGGTTCATGGTTTAAGGTTTCGGGGTTATGGTTTTATGGTTTCAAGGTTCAGAGTTTATGGGTCTTAAGGTATAATGTTTTATGTTTAGGGTTCATGGGTTTCATGGTTTAAGGTTTTGGATTTTGGGTTCATGGTTCATGGTTTAGCCTTTAGGGTTAATGGTTTAGAGTTTTAGTGTTTATGGCTCATGGTTGATGGTTTAGTTGTAACCCCCTTAACCCGGCCTAGACGGTTGACCCGAACTAAGAAGGTCACACGGGGAAAACCAAAGTCAACCCGAAAGTCAACCTTGATTAACGACCCTTTTTTTTCTATTTACTCTTGTCTAGATGCACATTAACCCTAGATACGATCATTCAAACAACATGCTCAAAGATCATAAACATCAGAGATCAAACAGGGACCCAATTGAACAATTTACAACTTTAGGGACCAAATTGTAAATTCTATAAATTATAGGGACTTCATCCAAATTAAAGTTACCATCTTGAAATTAGTCAGGTTTCATGCTTCACTGCCAAATTTCAACTCAAACGGACTTCCCAAGCTCACACAATTGCACATACAAGATTCAGGACCAAAATGTAAACATTTCAAAACATTTAACTACCAATGTCAGCCCCCAACGGTCACGTGTTCCGAAACAGAGAGCACCTGTTTCGAAACGCGGGGTCGTTCCGCAACGCGTACCGAAACGAAGGCTGGCAGAGGGCTTTCCGTTTCAGAACGGTATCCTCCGTTTCGGACGCCTGGGCTACTACAAGGCACCCGTTCCGAAAAGATGGCTGCCGTTCCGATACGGCCTGCACGAAATGCAACAAAATGCTTGCTTTAACACACAATTGACCAACCAAACATGCTCCAAATGCTACCAAACTTTACCAGCAACTCACACAACATACAAGAGACATATTTGTATCAGCCATTCGACATTTAAGCATCAGATATAAAAAGCCCCAATTCTAATATCATGCTTCCTACACAAGCAAACCATTCAAGCATAAAACCTCCAAACCAAACACATAATAACCAAATACAAAATCCAGCATTATTAACAACATTAAACAAACTTAGGGAGTTCAAAACATCTCCCGAAAACACCCTCAAAGGTCCCCCATTGCCAAATGCCAAAAGCTAAAAATGTATAAGAAAACCTTCCCATACTTGAGCTTAATTTCCACTTGATTGCTTGCCTTCCTTGCTGCCCTCAATGCACCTTAATGTTCTGCATTATTGGTTTAAGAAAAAGAAGAGAGCGTAAGCAAAAGCTTAGTGAGGAATGCTCATTAAAAACCATTCAATAATGCATTTATAAAACTCATTTATAAATCATACTTTAAAACATCATTTAGACATGCTTACAAGCATTCTTAAACAAGCAATACATGCTTCCATATCAATTCATGTCATATTGGCCACAAGTGATAAATTCCATCTTTTTAAAACAAGATCAACATAAGACTCACACATGGACTTTTAAACACCATTGTGATCTTATAGTTCACGAGGACCACACAAGGACTTTTAAACACCTTTGTGTCCTTTACAAGTTTCACCCCAAGGACTTTTAAACACCTTGGCCCATGGACTTTTAAACACCATGGCAAGGACCACACAAGGACTTTTAACCACCTTTGTGTCCTTAACAAGAACCATCCAAGGACTTTTAACCACCTTGATGTTCTCAAGTAACAAGGCTCACTCAAGGACTTTTAACCACCTTAGTGACCTTAACAAGAATCACTCATGGACTTTTAACCACCATGAAGTTCTTAGAATCCACAAGGCTCACTCAAGGACTTTTAACCACCTTAGTGACCTTAACCTTTTTCAAAACATCACTTGCCAATATACATCATTATCATCAAATAATTCACTGTTTTAAAGCATTTAACCAAGCCATAACATCATGCATTTTAAGCATCAAACCACATTTAAACAATGTTCAAAAACAAGGAACTCTTACCTTGAGCTTCCTTCAACATATGGCTTACAAAATCAGCAATAACCATGCTAAAACATGCTTTCAAAACAGAATTTAAAACATGCAATAAACCACATTGCACAACAACCAAACCATGGCCACCACTAAAGAGTTTTCCCGAAAACTTACACTTGAGCTTAGTAAAGTTGTTTAGACTTAGACTAAGCTCCCAAGACATTGGTTTCAAAGCCGAAAACCCAATTTCACTCACCGATTCCACTTCGCCTCTTGCCGAAGCACAAATCAAGCTTCCGGATCACCACCACTTGGATCCAAAGATGACTCCCATGTTTTAAACACATCAAAGCAGAGGATTAATGCATCATCATGCATTAATAGCTTCAATGAAAGCACCAAAACTCGCTGCTCTCATCCACACTCCATTTTCGGCCACCAAACACAACCGAAAATGCATCCAAACAACTCCTCAACAAAGCCCAGCCATAAACCATCAAAACTAAACATCATTTAACATCTAAAAAGAACCTATTAACATCCTTATACCTCCAGCAACAACAGATCCACAAGATCACTCCAAAACAACCAAGAATCACAAGCTAAACTTAGGAAATTCAACCTATCCGGGATTGCATTAATTAAAACTCAATTCCTTATCAAATTAACATTCATTTATCATCAAAATAACACCTTAAAACACAGCCCAATCAGATCCAACGAAAATCCATCAAAAATCATCAAATCTTGCATTTAAAGCCAAGATCCATTACACAACTTAAAAGCCATTTATAAAACATCAATTAAGGATTGAGAACTTAGGAATTTCAGTAAAGAACTGAGAGTTTAGAGGAGAAGGACGTTCTTACCTCCAAACTTGAGTTTCTCCCTTTCTAGAACCAAAAAGCTTGAAGAATCAACTAGCAAATGGTGAGGTTTTGTTGATGAGATGATTAGCAATCAAAAGAGGATTGAAAGGAGAGATTTAGGTGACAAAATCAGAAGAAAATCTCTGGAGAAAAGATGTTTGGGTTGAGAGAAAATGAGAGAAAGGAAAATGAGATTTTTAGGAAAATTAGTTAGAAATAACTTCCCTCCACTTTTCCTTTTGTTTAAAATCAGAATTAAATCACTAAATATCTTAGAAAAATCTGGAGAAACTCCCTTTGGGTAAATAGCTCCTTAAAGATTCAAAGTTTCAATCCTTTTTAAAACAGTCACGCAGTTTTCAAAAATTACATTTTGGTCACTAGCCAAAATGTCACCCTTCCAAAACTCATTTTGTAAAATTGATTTCACAGTTCACTTATATATATTAAAAGATGATTTTAGAACATTTTTCCATATTTTTAATGCAACCCGAACTAGGCTTTCCTAATTTCACCTTTTTAGATTCGAATAGCACTTTGACCCAACCGGTCAACGCCCAAAACTTCTAAGCCCAAAACCGAGGCGTTACAACTCAATGGTCTTGCCACGAAGAACCTTGCTATCCGAATCCAGAACCTTCACCGGTTCCTCATCATAGGTCAAATCCGGATTCAATTCCACTTCCTCCACAGGCATCTCATGCGAAGGATCAGATCTATACTTCCGGAGCATAGAAACATGAAACACATCATGAATCTTCTCCAACTCTTGAGGTAGCCTCAACTTGTACGCAACAGGACCCACACGCTCAACCACCTCATATGGTCCAATGTACTTAGGGCTCAACTTACCCTTCTGGCCAAACCTCATCACCTTCTTCCACGGCGAAACCTTCAAGAACACACGGTCACCCACCGCATACTCAATCTCCTTACGCTTCAAATCCGCGTAAGACTTTTGCCGATCAGAAGCTGCCTTCAAACGCTCACAAATGAGCTTCACCTTCTCGGTGGTTCCTTTCAACAAAGCCGGCATCGAAACCAACTTCTGACCCGTTTCAGCCCAACAAAGAGGAGTCCTACACTTCCTCCCCACAAAGCCTCATAAGGTGCCATTTGTATACTCGCCTGATAACTATTGTTATAAGCAAACTCTACAAAAGGCAAATGCTTCTCCCAAGAGCCCTGAAACTCAATCACGCAGCACCTCAACATATCCTCCAAAATCTGAATAACACGCTCTGACTGTCCATCCGACTGAGGATGATAGGATGTACTGAAATTCAACCTTGTACCCAAGGCTTGATGCAAACACTGCCAGAAACGCGATGTGAACCTCGGATCCCTAACCGACACAATCGACTTAGGCACACCGTGCAGCCGCACAATCTCAGCAATGTACAGCTCTGCCAACTTATCCAAAGAAAACGTAGTATGCACAGGCAAGAAATGCGCACACTTCGTCAGACGATCCACAATCACCCAAACCGAATTCTTCTTTGATGGTGACAAAGGTAAACCAGATACAAAATCCATGGTAACCCTTTCCCACTTCCATTCAGGGGTTCTCAACGGTTGCAACAACCCTGAAGGAACCTGATGCTCAGCCTTAACTCGCTGACACACCAAACACTTGCTCACAAATTCCGCAACATCCTTTTTCAAACCCACCCAATAGTACTCATCACGAAGATCACGATACATCTTGGTACTACCAGGGTGCATAGCAAAAGGACTACTATGACCTTCAGTCAGAATAGCACGCCTCAACTCAGCATCACTGGGCACTACTATTCGACTCCCAAAACACAACACACCATCATCATTAAAACAAAAATCCGAAGGCCTACCCTCCGCGATATCCTGAACATGCGGTACCAAAGAATCATCCAGCAACTGCTTTTCCTTGATCAACTGAACCAAAGACGGCTTCACTTGCAACTCAGCTACAAGACCACCATCATGCGATATACTCAAACTAGCAAACATAGCCCGCAGCTCAACAGCTACCTTTCTACTCAAGGCATCCGCTACAACATTAGCTTTTCCAGGGTGATACTCAATCGTCAAATCATAATCCTTGAGCAACTCCAACCAACGCCGCTGCCTAAGATTCAACTCCTTCTGAGACATCAGATACCTCAAACTCTTGTGGTCCGTGTACACCGTACACTTCTCACCATACAGATAATGCCTCCAGATCTTCAGAGCAAAAACCACTACAGCCAGCTCAATATCATGTGTAGGATAATTGCGCTCATGCACCTTCAACTGCCGCGATGCATAAGCAACCACCTTACCCTCTTGCATCAGCACACATCCTAAACCAACATAGGACGCATCACTATAGACCACAAACTTTTTCCCTGATTCAGGCTGAACCAAGATAGGAGCTTGCGTCAAAGCTGCCTTAAGCTTTTCAAAAGACTGCTGTCTCGCTTCTGTCCACTCATACTTAACATCCTTCTGCAACAACTTCGTCAAAGGGGCAGCAATCTTAGAAAACCCATCCACAAACCTCCGATAGTATCCCGCCAAACCAAGGAAACTACGAACCTCATGAACAGACTTAGGGACCTTCCAATTCATTACCGCCTCAATCTTCTGAGGATCAACACGAATCCCCTCAGCAGAAACTACATGCCCAAGAAACACCACCTCCTTAAGCCAGAACTCACACTTGCTCAGCTTAGCATAAAGCTGATTTTCCAACAAAGCTTGCAACACAATCCTCAAATGCTCTTCATGCTCCTCCTCAGTACGCGAGTACACGAGGATATCATCAATGAATACCACAACGAACTTGTCCAGGTATTCATGAAACACACGGTTCATCATGTCCATGAAAGCAGCAGGAGCATCTGTCAAACCAAACGGCATCACAAGGAACTCATAATGCACATACCTTGTCCTGAAAGTTGTCTTAGGCACATCCACATCCTTCACCTTCAACTAGTAATACCCTGACCTCAAGTCAATCTTAGAGAACACAGCTGCTCCCTGAAATTGATCAAAGAGATCATCAATCCTCGGCAAAGGATACCGATTCTTGATAGTCAACTTGTTCAGCTGACGGTAATCAATGCACATTCTCATAGTGCCATCCTTCTTCTTCACAAACAAGACCGGTGCACCCCAAGGTGACACACTCGGCCGAATAAAACCACGATCGAGCAATTCTTGCAATTGCGTCTTCAGCTCTTTCAGCTCCTTAGGTGCCATTCTATAAGGGGTAATGGACACAGGAGTTGTATTCTCATACAGCTCAATTCCAAACTCCACCTCACGATTAGGAGGTAAACCAGGCAACTCCTCAGGAAACACTCCAGGAAACTCCTTCACAACTCTGATATCCTGCACCCGCAACTCCTTAGAGCTAGGATTCATTACAAAAGCTAGATAAGCTTCACAACCTTGCCTCAGCATCCTGCTCGCCTCCAAGGTAGACACCACATTGGCAAGAAACTTCACATTCTCACCAACCACAACAACTTCGTAATCATCCGCAAGCTTCAACGAAACTCGCTTATTCTCACAATCCACAACAGCACGATGCTCAGCAAGCCAATCCATACCAAGGATTACATCAAAACCATAGAAAGGCAGCTCTATAAGGTCAACATGGAAAACATGGTCTTGAACAACCAAAGGACACCTTCTATACAACTTTCGAGTCACAACAGTCTCACCAAAAGAACTAGTGACACGAACACCAACATCTAAAGACTCAACAGGCAAACCAAGCAATTCAGCATGCTCACGCAAAATGTATGAATGCGTAGATCCAGAATCTATCAAGGAAAGTAATGACGAGGATTGCAAAGTAAAGGTACCTGCAATCACATCCGCGTCATTCCTCCCCTCCCGCTGAGCATACACCCTAGCTTGACCACCACCCTCAGGCTGAATAGCCACAACATGGGCCACTCCTCGACCACCTTCCTCTCTCTGCTGGAAATTCCCACGGCCGCGCCCACGACCTCTCTGCGGTGCAGCAACAACAGGAGCACGCACTTGGCCACCAGCCAACATAGGACACTCTCGCCTCAAGTGATCCGCAGATCCACAATTCCAGCACCCATTACCAGCTGCCACAACATGAGCTTGCACCTCCCTCACAGTACGAGGACAGTCACGCTTCATGTGACCACGTGAACCACATATCCAACAAGCACTCGGATCAGCTTTGGCATTGCCTCCCCGAGCAGGTACACCACCACCTCTCTTAGCTGAGGACTGATACTTCTGATCACGTCCCCTCTTGTTCCGTCCACCACCGGAACTATATTCAGCTGCTCGCTTTCCAGCACTTGCTCCAGCACCTTTAGCAGATAAACCCAAGTTCATCTCAATATCCTTAGCTCGGCCCACCAGCACATCGAAATCATCATACTCGGTAGCCAGCACATACATCTTCACCTCCGTCACTAAACCATAATGGAACCTTTCACACCTCTCCCGCTCATCCGGAATAAGCTCAGGTGCATACTGACTGAGTCTAACGAACTGAACTTCATACTCAGCCACCGTCATGCTCCCTTGGGTAAGAGACATGAACTCACGCTTCTTTTCATCCAGGTACCTCACACCAAGATACCTTCTCTTGAACACATTCGAAAGAATGTCCAAGTTATGTCAGCTTCAGCCATTCCAGCTATAGTGGTCGTCCACCACGTATAAGCATCATCCTGCAGCAAGGATACAACACAACCCAGCTTTTGCACATCAGTGCAACTCATCTGACCCAAGATCCTCTTGGTACTCTCTAACCAAGCTTCAGAACCTTCAGCAGACATACCCCTGAACTCAGTCCCACCAAGACCGCGCAAACGCTCCAAAGGTAGTCTAACTCCAGCATCTCCCTGATGCCCAGCTCCTTGAACTCCAGCTACTGCCGCTCGAAAAGCACCAGCAATAGCTTGCACCAACATAGTCATGTCAGGCATAGCTTGCCCCTGACCAACCTCAGGTCCAGCAGCTCCGGCACCAGCTGCAGCTTCAGCTCTTTCTCCCTCAGCACCACCACCACCAGGTGGAGGAGGAGGTAACACCGCACTTCCCGCGTTTTCCTCATTTTCATTCTCATTCGGAGCCGTAGCTCGCACATTACTTCTCAACTCTCTACGTGGCGCCATACTCTAACCATGCAATCACAATGCAAATAAACAAAGTCAGGTCCAGCAAGGTAAGCAATCCAAGTACTCAAGCTCAATCTCATTTAAAATCAACATCATTACATTAGCTTTGATTTGGCAATGGGTACCCACAACATGCTTCATCACAGCATACAACTCAATCTTATCAAATTCACAAACCACTCATCATGCTTTAACTCAACAAGCATACAAAGCATACATACTTCAATCATGCACACATTCATTCCCAATTACTCGAGAACTCAGCTCTGATACCACCAAATGTAACCCCCTTAACCCGGCCTAGACGGTTGACCCGAACTAAGAAGGTCACACGGGGAAAACCAAAGTCAACCCGAAAGTCAACCTTGATTAACGACCCTTTTTTTTCTTTTTACTCTTGTCTAGATGCACATTAACCCTAGATACGATCATTCAAACAACATGCTCAAAGATCATAAACATCAGAGATCAAACAGGGACCCAATTGAACAATTTACAACTTTAGGGACCAAATTGTAAATTCTATAAATTATAGGGACTTCATCCAAATTAAAGTTACCATCTTGAAATTAGTCAGGTTTCATGCTTCACTGCCAAATTTCAACTCAAACGGACTTCCCAAGCTCACACAATTGCACATACAAGATTCAGGACCAAAATGTAAACATTTCAAAACATTTAACTACCAATGTCAGCCCCCAACGGTCACGTGTTCCGAAACAGAGAGCACCTGTTTCGAAACGCGGGGCCGTTCCGCAACACGTACCGAAACGAAGGCTGGCAGAGGGCTTTCCGTTTCGGAACGGTATCCTCCGTTTCGGACGCTTGGGCTACTACAAGGCACCCGTTCCAAAACGATGGTTGCCGTTCCGATACGGCCTGCACGAAATGCAGCAAAATGCTTGCTTTAACACACAATTGACCAACCAAACTTGATCCAAATGCTACCAAACTTTACCAGCAACTCACACAACATACAAGAGACATATTTGTATCAGCCATTCGACATTTAAGCATCAGATATAAAAAGCCCCAATTCTAATATCATGCTTCCTACACAAGCAAACCATTCAAGCATAAAACCTCCAAACCAAACACATAATAACCAAATACAAAATCCAGCATTATTAACAACATTAAACAAACTTAGGGAGTTCAAAACATCTCCCGAAAACACCCTCAAAGGTCCCCCATTGCCAAATGCCAAAAGCTAAAAATGTATAAGAAAACCTTCCCATACTTGAGCTTAATTTCCACTTGATTGCTTGCCTTCCTTGCTGCCCTCAATGCACCTTAATGTTCTGCATTATTGGTTTAAGAAAAAGAAGAGAGCGTAAGCAAAAGCTTAGTGAGGAATGCTCATTAAAAACCATTCAATAATGCATTTATAAAACTCATTTATAAATCATACTTTAAAACATCATTTAGACATGCTTACAAGCATTCTTAAACAAGCAATACATGCTTCCATATCAATTCATGTCATATTGGCCACAAGTGATAAATTCCATCTTTTTAAAACAAGATCAACATAAGACTCACACATGGACTTTTAAACACCATTGTGATCTTATAGTTCACAAGGACCACACAAGGACTTTTAAACACCTTTGTGTCCTTTACAAGTTTCACCCCAAGGACTTTTAAACACCTTGGCCCCAAGGACTTTTAAACACCTTGGCCCATGGACTTTTAAACACCATGGCAAGGACCACACAAGGACTTTTAACCACCTTTGTGTCCTTAACAAGAACCATCCAAGGACTTTTAACCACCTTGATGTTCTCAAGTAACAAGGCTCACTCAAGGACTTTTAACCAACTTAGTGACCTTAACATGAATCACTCATGGACTTTTAACCACCATGAAGTTCTTAGAATCCACAAGGCTCACTCAAGGACTTTTAACCACCTTAGTGACCTTAACCTTTTTCAAAACATCACTTGCCAATATACATCATTATCATCAAATAATTCACTGTTTTAAAGCATTTAACCAAGCCATAACATCATGCATTTTAAGCATCAAACCACATTTAAACAATGTTCAAAAACAAGGAACTCTTACCTTGAGCTTCCTTCAACATATGGCTTACAAAATCAGCAATAACCATGCTAAAACATGCTTTCAAAACAGAATTTAAAACATGCAATAAACCACATTGCACAACAACCAAACCATGGCCACCACTAAAGAGTTTTCCCGAAAACTTACACTTGAGCTTAGTAAAGTTGTTTAGACTTAGACTAAGCTCCCAAGACATTGGTTTCAAAGCCGAAAACCCAATTTCACTCACCGATTCCACTTCGCCTCTTGCCGAAGCACAAATCAAGCTTCCGGATCACCACCACTTGGATCCAAAGATGACTCCCATGTTTTAAACACATCAAAGCAGAGGATTAATGCATCATCATGCATTAATAGCTTCAATGAAAGCACCAAAACTCGCTGCTCTCATCCACACTCCATTTTCGGCCACCAAACACAACCGAAAATGCATCCAAACAACTCCTCAACAAAGCCCAGCCATAAACCATCAAAACTAAACATCATTTAACATCTAAAAAGAACCTATTAACATCCTTATACCTCCAGCAACAACAGATCCACAAGATCACTCCAAAACAACCAAGAATCACAAGCTAAACTTAGGAAATTCAACCTATCCGGGATTGCATTAATTAAAACTCAATTCCTTATCAAATTAACATTCATTTATCATCAAAATAACACCTTAAAACACAGCCCAATCAGATCCAACGAAAATCCATCAAAAATCATCAAATCTTGCATTTAAAGCCAAGATCCATTACACAACTTAAAAGCCATTTATAAAACATCAATTAAGGATTGAGAACTTAGGAATTTCAGTAAAGAACTGAGAGTTTAGAGGAGAAGGACGTTCTTACCTCCAAACTTGAGTTTCTCCCTTTCTAGAACCAAAAAGCTTGAAGAATCAACTAGCAAATGGTGAGGTTTTGTTGATGAGATGATTAGCAATCAAAAGAGGATTGAAAGGAGAGATTTAGGTGACAAAATCAGAAGAAAATCTCTGGAGAAAAGATGTTTGGGTTGAGAGAAAATGAGAGAAAGGAAAATGAGATTTTTAGGAAAATTAGTTAGAAATAACTTCCCTCCACTTTTCCTTTTGTTTAAAATCAGAATTAAATCACTAAATATCTTAGAAAAATCTGGAGAAACTCCCTTTGGGTAAATAGCTCCTTAAAGATTCAAAGTTTCAATCCTTTTTAAAACAGTCACGCAGTTTTCAAAAATTACATTTTGGTCACTAGCCAAAATGTCACCCTTCCAAAACTCATTTTGTAAAATTGATTTCACAGTTCACTTATATATATTAAAATATGATTTTAGAACATTTTTCCATATTTTTAATGCAGCCGAACTAGGCTTTCCTAATTTCACCTTTTTAGATTCGAACATCACTTTCACCTTTTTACAGCATTTTTCCATATTAAAAGATGGTTTAGCCTTTAGGGTTAATGGTTTAGAGTTTTAGTGTTTATGGTTCATGGTTGATGGTTTAGTGTTTAGGGAATAAGGTTTAAGGCTCAAGGTTTATTGTGTATTGTTTAGGGTTGTTAAAGTAGGGATTTGGACGCCTAAGATGCGTATCGAAACGACCCATATTTGTATAGATATGGGTAAGCTCGTACCGGTACGAGTTTTGGCAGATTCAGAACTTGGGTAAAAAGGTATTGATACGAGGTATATCATATCCGTACGGGCTTGTTGAAAAGATAAGTTTGACTACTTTAAAGTATTAAAAACTTTGCCAAAAACTTTTTTAAATACCTCAAACATATTTTATCCAAAACATTTTTCAATTATTATATCAAAACACTTAGTTCTACACAAAGTAATTGTATAAACTAGTATTTTATCCAAACTTTGAAAATTAAAATACTACTACTTTTTTCCAAAAATATTAGGGGTTAGCCCCAAACTGTTACCCCTTGCATGGTGGTTAGTCCCATGATATTAGGTTTGTACGTACCACAATGAATGAACTTATTATATATTTGAACCTACTGACCAGTTCATCACGGATTGCATTCGTGCTTTCGAGTCTCGCTTTAGGTAACGCATAATGTGATCGTTGGTACTATGAATGAACTTATTATATTTTCGAACCTACGAACGAGTTCATCACGGTTTGCATCCGTGCTCTAGAGTCTCGCTCTAGGTAACACATATTGCCATCGGCGGCACTATGAATGAACTTCTATGCCCCGGTTACTTGTAACACCAGCGCTTTTAATAGGAACTTGTTATATTTCAACCACTCCAAGGTCGCGTTCGTTTTGTTTAGGTGAGCCTTCTTACGAATGAGGGGTTTAGGTTTTAGGGTTTAAGATTTAGAGTTTATGGTTTATTGTTCATGGTTATGGGTTTAGTGTTTAGGGTTTAGGGTTATGGTTTTATGGTTTGTAAGTTAGGGTTAATGGGTTTTGCAGATTATGGGTTATGGTTTTATTTTTTAGAGTTCAAGGTTCATGGTTCAAGGTTTAGGGATTATGGCGTATGGTTTAGGGTTTTATGGTTTATGGTTCATGGTTTAGGGTTAGTGTTTATGGTTTTATAATTTAAGGTTCATGGTTCATGGTTTATTGTTAGGGTTTGGGGTTTATGGTTTAGGGTTTAGTGTTCATGGTTTAAGGTACAAGGTGTATGGTCTAGTTTTCAAGGTTTAGGGTTTAGTGTTTATCGTTTACGTTTTAGGGTTCATGGTTTATGGTTCATTATTTAAGGTATATGGTTCAGGGTTTAGAGTTTTAGGTTTTTGTGGGTTTAGGGCTTATGGCTTATGGTTTAGTGTTTAGGGTTTATGGTTCATTGTTTAGAGTTTTAGGTTTAATGGGGTTTATGGTTTATGGTTTTGGGATTTATGGGTTATGGTTCTAGGTTTATAGTTTAGGGTTCATGGTCTAGTGTCTAAGGTTCAAGGTTCATGGTTGAGGGTTTTGTGTTCATGGTATATATTATAAGGTTTAGGGTTTATAGTTTAGGGTTTAGGTTCAAGGTTCACAGTTTTGGGTTCATGGCTTAGTTTAGTGTTTATGGTTTATGGTTGAGGGTTTAGTGTTTATGGTATATGGTTTAGTGTGTATGGTTTATTATATGGGGTTTTATGGTTCATGGTTCATGGTTTAAGGTTTCGATGTTATGGTTTTATGGTTCAAGGTTTAGGGGTCTTAAGGTATAAAGTTTCGTGTTTAGGGTGCATGGGTTTAAGGTTTAAGGTTTAGGATTTTGGGTTCAATGTTCATGGTTTAGCCTTTATGGTTTAGGGTTTAGAGTTTTAGTGTTTATGGTCCATGGTTGATGGTTTAGTGTTTAGGGTATAATATTTAAGGCTCAAGGTTTATTGTTTATTATTTAGGGTTTAGGGTACATGGTTTAGGGTTTAGTGTTTACTATGTATGGTTTAAGGTTTTAGGGTTTAGGGATCAAAGATTAGGTGTTATGACTTAAGGTTTAGGGTTTATAGATCTTAGGGTTTAAGATTCATCACGGATTACACCCGTGGTCCCGCTCTAGGTTTAGGGTTTATTGTTTAGGGTTTAGGGTTTATGGTTTATGTAGATTGTGCTTAGTGCAATCACCTATTTTATTATTTAAATTATTTGTAATCTTTTGCATATTATTTCTTTATTAAATTAAATAAATAAGTATAAATAAAAAATATTTATTTATTAAATAAAAAATAAGTTTAAATAAATATATGTTCAATTCATTGATCTTTCTGAATAAATTTATCTATAATATTTTATTTATAATTGATTTATTGTAGGAATTGTAATAGGTCATTATAACATAAAATAAAATTGAGGCACAACCTATTATATTACCATTGTAACATGATTTATTGTAGGTTATTATAACATAAACGGTTAAAGCCTTATAACTTAACCGGTTAAATAAAATCAAGTCAAGGCGCAACCTATTACGTTACCATCGAAACCAGGTAAAAAAAGAACAAGGTGCAACCTATTACGTCACCTATTACATAAAGATGAGGCACAACCTATTACATTTACAATCGCGAAAAAGGAAAGTGGATTTCAATATCATCGCGAAAAAAGAAAATCTGATCTGAAATACGATCAGTAATCTTCTTTTGGGGGGGATTAGGGTTAATATTTGTGATTGCAGTTAAACTTTGGGGACATCTCAAACTCATTCAATTGCAATAACAAGGTTCGGACTAAAACGCAAAGATTTCAAAATATAAAACCGTCAATTTCAGTGCCCAACGGTCGAGTGTTCCGAAACAGGGAGGACCTGTTCCGAAACGCGGGACTGTTCCGAAAGTTGTACCGAAACAGGTCTTGGCAGTAGCATTTCCGTTCCGAAACGGTTCCTCCCGTTTCGAAACGCCTAGACCATTTCAGGCCCCTGTTCCGAAACGGTAGCACCCGTTCCGATACGGCCTGCCCAGATTTGCAGAATTTTGTTGGTTTAACACACAATTGACCCATCAAACATGCTTCAAAGGCAACCAAATTATACCAGCAAGTCATTACATGCATAAGGAACATAATTGCATCAACCATACATAAACATGGCATCAATATAAGAAAAACCCAATTCTATAGGCAAGCATCCTATTTAGAAAACCATTCAAGCATAATAATACCAAAACAACTTCACAAAGGCCCATTACATGTTCCATCATCAACAACAACATAAAATCAACTTAGGGAGTCCAAAACATCTCCCAAAATAACAACATAGGTCCCCCATTGCCAAATGCCCAAAAGCTAATAGTGTTAGAAAACATTCACCATACAGGAGCTTAAACCTTCTCTTGGATTCTTGGCTTCCTTGCTGCCCCTAAAGCACTTCAATGCTCTGCATTATTGGTTTAAGAAAAGAGAGATCGTAAGCAAATAGCTTAGTGAGGAATGCTCATTTAAAACAACACAATAATGCATTTATAAAACACATTTATAAACCTTAGTTCAAATCATCATTTGTACATGCACATAAGCATTTAAAACAAGCATTTCATGCTTCAAGTTTATAACATGTCATATTGGCCACAAGTGATACAATCAATACAAGATCCACACATGGACTATTAACCACCATTGTGATCTTACAATTCACAAGGACCACACATGGACTTTTAACCACCATTGTGTCCTTAGCACAAGAATCATCCATGGACTTTTAACCACCATGATGTTCTTACAATTCACAAGGACCACACAAGGACTTTTAACCACCTTTGTGTCCTTAACAAGAATCACCCATGAACTTTTAACCACCATGGTGTTCTTAAATACACAAGGCTCACACAAGGACTTTTAACCACCTTTGTGACCTTAACAAGAATCAACCATGGAATTTTAACCACCATGTTGTTCTTAAAATACACAAGGCTCACACAAGGACTTTTAACCACCTTTGTGACCTTAACAAGAATCAACCATGGACTTTTAACCACCATGTTGTTCTTAACACAAGAACCATCTATGGACTTTTAACCACCATAGTGTTCTTAGCCATTCTCAAAACATCACTTGCCAATATGCATCATTAACAACAATATTCCACTATTTTAAAGCATTTAACAAAGCCATTATCATCATGCATCATTAAGCATCAAAACCACATTTAACAATGTTCAAAAACAAAGATCTCTTACCCTGAGCATCCTTCAACACATGGCTTACAATCTCAGCA
Source organism: Hibiscus tridactylites (assembly GCA_958450335.1). NCBI lineage: Eukaryota > Viridiplantae > Streptophyta > Magnoliopsida > Malvales > Malvaceae > Hibiscus > Hibiscus tridactylites. The sequence goes on from OY288292.1 coordinate 26,950,315, forward strand.
AATAAATATGCTAAACATGCTTTCAAAACAGAATTTAAAACATGCAAACAAATCACATTGCATTCAACCAACTCATGGTTCATCATCAAGAGAGTTTTACCGAAAACTTACTCTTGAGCTTAGCTAAGTTGCTTAGACTCAAACTAAGCTCCCAAACCTTCAAAACATCGGTTACAAAGATGAAAACCAAAATCCACTCACCGATTCCATTTCGCCACTTGTCGAAACACCAATCAAGCTTCCGAATCACCACCACAAAGATCCGAAGATGTCTCCCCTGTTTTAAACACATCAAAGCAGAGGATTAATGCATCATCATGCATTAATATCTTCAATGAAAGCACCTAAACTCGCTGCTCTCATCAACACTCCCATTTCGGCTACCAAACAAAACCGAAATCATCTCCAAACAACTCCACAACACTACCCAGCCAAGATCCATCAATTCTAAACATCATTAAATATCAATTAACATCCAAAAAGGATCTAACCACGTCCTTATACCTCCAGCTATAACAGATCATCAAGATCACTCCAAAAACAACCAAAAACTCAAGCAAAACTTAGGAAAATCAACCTATTCGGGATTGCATTGATTAAACCTCAATTTCTCATCAATTATACATTCATTTTTCATAAAAAAGACATCTCAAAACAATGCCCAATCAGATCATACGAATTTCATCCAAATTAAAGCAAATCTTGCATTTTAAAGCCAAGATCAAGAACACAATTGTAAAACCTTTTATAAAACAAAAATCAAGGATTGAGAACTTGGGAATTTCAGTAAAGAACTGAGAATTTAGAGGAGAAGGACGTTCATACCTCTAAACTTGAGTTTCTCCCTTTTTGGAACCAAGATTCTTGAAAATCCAATAAGCAAATGCTAAGGTTTTGTTGAAGAGGTGATTAGAGATCAAAAGAGGATTGAAATCTCATATTTGGATGTCAAAATCAGAGGGAAATGTGCTGGAGAAATGTGTTTGGGTTGAGAGAAAAGGAAAATGGAAATTTGGGAAAAGTTAGTTGAAAATGCCAAAATATCTTTTCCCTCCTTTTTACACTTAATTAAAATCATTAATTAATCCTTTAATATTTAAGAAAAATCTGGAGAAACTCCTATTGGGTAAATAGCTCCTTAAAGATTCAAAGTTTCAATCCTTTTTAAAACAGTCACCCAGTTTTCAAAAATTACATTTTGGTCACTAACTCAAAATGTCACTCTTCCAAACCTCATTTTGTAAAATTGATTTCACCACTCTCTTATATATAATAAAAGAGGATTTTAAGACATTTTTCCATATTTTTAATGCAACCCGAACTAGGCTTTCCTAAATTCACCTTTATATATTCGAACCGCACTCCGACCAAACCGGTCCAAACCCAAAACTTCTAAGCCCAAAATTGGGGCGTTACAACTCTCCCCCCCTTAAGAGATTTCGTCCTCGAAATTTACCTGAAGGAAAGAGGCACGGAAACTGCTTCAGCATGTCATCCTTCCGTTCCCACGTGGCTTCTTCAACACCACGATGTTTCCACAACACCTTTACCAACTCAATGGTCTTGCCTCGTAGAACCTTACTATTCGAATCCAGAATCTTCACCGGTTCCTCATCATAGGTCAAATCCAGATTCAATTCCACTTCTTCCACAGGCATCACATGTGAAGGATCCGATCTATACTTCCGGAGCATAGAAACATGAAACACGTCATGAATCTTTTCCAACTCTTGCGGTAACCTCAACTTGTACGCAACAGGACCCACACGCTCAATCACCTCGTATGGTCCAAGGTACCTAGGGCTCAACATACCCTTCCGGCCAAACCTCATCACCTTTTTCCAAGGCGAAACCTTCAAAAACACACGGTCACCCACCGCATACTCAATCTCCTTACGCTTCAAATCCGCGTAAGACTTTTGCCGATCAGAAGCTGCCTTCAAACGCTCACAAATGAGCTTCACCTTCTCGGTGGTTCCTTTCAACAAAGCTGGCATCGAAACCAACTTCTGACCCGTTTCAGCCCAACAAAGAGGAGTCCTACACTTCCTCCCGTACAAAGCTTCATAAGGTGCCATTTGAATACTTGCCTGATAACTATTATTATAGGCAAACTCCACCAAAGGCAAATGTTTCTCCCAAGAGCCCTGGAACTCAATCACGCAGCACCTCAACATATCCTCCAAAACCTGGATAACACGCTCGGACTGACCATCCGACTGAGGATGATAAGATGTACTAAAATTCAACCGTGTACCCAAAGCTTGATGCAAACACTGCCAGAAACGCGATGTAAACCTCGGATCCCTATCCGACACAATCGACTTTGGCACACCATGCAGCCGCACAATCTCAGCAATGTACAGCTCCGCAAACTTATCCAAAGAATACGTAGTATGCACAGGCAATAAATGCGCACACTTCGTCAGGCGATCCACAATCACCCACACCGAATTCTTCTTCGATGGTGACAAAGGTAAACCAGACACAAAGTCCATGGTAATCATTTCCCACTTCCATTCAGGAATTCTCAACGGTTGCAACAACCCTGAAGGAAACTGATGCTCAGCCTTAACTCGCTGACACACCATGCACTTGCTCACAAACTCAGCAACATCCTTCTTCAAACCCACCCAATAGTACTCATCACGAAGATCACGATACATCTTAGTACTACCAGGGTGCATAGCAAAAGGACTACTATGACCTTCAGTCAGAATAGCACGCCTCAACTCAGCATCATTGGGCACTACTATCCGACTCCCAAAACACAACACTCCATCATCATTAAAACAGAAATCCGAAGGCCTGCCCTCCGCGATATCCTGAACATGAGGTACCAAGGAATCATCCAACAACTGCTTTTCCTTAATCAACTGAACCAAAAATGGTTTCACTTGCAACTCAGCCACAAGACCACCATCGCGCGAAATACTCAAACTGGCAAACATAGCCCTCAGCTCAACAGCTACCTTTCTACTCAAGGCATCCGCTACAACATTAGCTTTTCCAGGGTGATACTCAATCGTCAAATCATAATCCTTGAGCAACTCCACCCAACGTCGCTGCCTAAGATTCAACTCCTTCTGAGACATCAGATACTTCAAACTCTTGTGATCCGTGTACACAGTACACTTCTCACCATACAGATAATGTCTCCAGATCTTCAAAGCAAAAACCACCGCAGCCAACTCAATATCATACGTAGGATAATTGCGCTCATGCACTTTCAACTGCCGCGATGCATAAGCCACCACCTTACCCTCTTGCATCAACACACATCCCAAACCAACATAGGACGCATCACTGTACACCACAAACTCTTTCCCTGATTCAGGCTGAACCAAGATTGGAGCTTGCGTCAAAGCTGCCTTAAGCTTCTCAAAAGCCTATTGTCTCGCTTCCGTCCACTCATACTTAACATCCTTCTGCAACAACTTTGTCAAAGGTGCAGCAACCTTTGAAAACCCATCCACAAACCTCCGGTAGTATCCCGCCAAACCAAGGAAACTACGGACCTCATGAACAGACTTAGGAACCTTCCAATTCATCACCGCCTCAATCTTCTGAGGATCAACACGAATCCCCTCAGCAGAAACCACATGACCAAGAAACACCACCTCTCTAAGCCAAAACTCACACTTGCTCAGCTTGGCATAAAGTTGATTCTCCAACAAAGCTTGCAACACAATTCTCAAATGCTCTTCATGCTCCTCCTCAGTACGCGAGTACACGAGGATATCATCAATGAACACCATAACAAATTTATCCAAGTATTCATGAAATACTCGGTTCATCATGTCCATGAAAGCTGCAGGAGCATTTGTCAAACCAAACGGCATCACAAGGAACTCATAATGCCCATACCTCGTCCTGAAAGCTGTCTTCGGCACATCCACATCCTTCACCTTCAACTGGTAATACCCTGACCTCAAGTCAATCTTAGAGAACATAGCTGCTCCCCGAAATTGATCAAAGAGATCATCGATTCTCGGCAAAGGATACCGATTCTTGATAGTCAACTTGTTCAGCTGACGATAATCAATGCACATTCTCATAGTGCCATCCTTCTTCTTCACAAACAAGACCGGTGCACCCCAAGGTGACACACTCGGCCGAATGAAACCATGATCAAGCAACTCTTGCAGTTGCGTCTTCAGCTCCTTCAACTCTTTAGGTGCCATTCTATAAGGGGTAATGGACACAGGAGTTGTGTTCTCATACAGCTCAATCCCAAACTCCACTTCACGATTAGGAGGCAATCCAGGAAACTCCTCAGGAAACACACCAGGAAACTCTCGCACAATCCTGATATCTTGCACCCGCAACTCCTTAGAACTAGGATTCATCAGAAAAGCTAGATAAGCTTCACAACCCTGCCTCAGCATCCGGCTCGCCTCCATCGTAGACACCACATTGGCAAGAAACTTTACATTCTCACCAACCACAACTACCTCATAATCATCCGCAAGCTTCAACGAAACTCGCTTATTCTCACAATCCACTACAGCTCGATGCTCAACAAGCCAATCCATACCAAGGATTACATCAAAACCATAGAAAGGTAACTCCATAAGATCAACATGAAAAACATGATCTTGCACAACCAAAGGACATCTTCTAAAAAGCTTTCGAGTCACAACAGTCTCACCAAAAGAACTAGTGACACGCATACCAACATCCAAAGACTCAACAGGCAAACCAAGCAATTCAGCATGCTCACGCAATATGTATGAGTGTGTAGATCCAGAATCAATCAAGGAAAGTAATGACAAGGATTGCAAAGTAAAAGTACCTGCGATCACATCTGTGTCATTCATCCCCTCCTGCTGAGCATACACTCTAGCCTGGCCACCACCCTCAGGCTGAACAGCTACAACATGGGCCGCATTACGTCCACCATCCTCCCTACGCTGGAAGTTACCACGGCCGCGCCCACGACCTCTCTATGGTGCAACAACTACAGGAGCACGCACTTGGCCACCAGCCAACATAGGACACTCCCTCCTCATGTGATCCGTAGATCCACAGTTCCAGCATGAATTACCAGCCGCCACAACAGGAGCTTGCACCTCCCTCACAGCTCGAGGACAATCACGCTTCATATGGCCACGCGATCAACATGTCCAACACGCGCTCGGATCAACTCTAGCCTTGCCTCCCTGAGCAGGCGCACCACCACCTCGCTTAGCTGAAGACTGATACTTCTGATCACGTCCCCTCTTGTTTCGTCCACCACCGGAACTATACTCAGCAGCTTGCTTACCAGCACTTGACCCAGCACTTCTAGAAGATAAACCCAAGTTCATCTCAATGTCCTTTGCCCGACCAACCAGCACATCAAAATCATTATACTCAGCAGCCAGCATATACGTCTTCACTTCCGTCACCAAACCATAACGAAACCTTTCACACCTCTCTCGCTCATCCGGAACAAGCTCAGGTGCGTACTGACTGAGTCGAACAAACTGAACCTCATACTCAGCCACAGACATGCTCCCTTGGGTAAGAGACATGAATTCCCTTTTCTTTTCATCTAGGTACCTCACACCTAGATACCTTCTCTTGAACACGTTCTGGAAGAACGTCCAAGTTACATCAGCTTCCGCCATCCCAGAGATAGTGGTTGTCCACCACGTATACGCATCATCCTGTAGCAAGGATACCACACAGCCAAGCTTCTGCACATCAGTGCAACTCATTTGCCCCAAGATTCTCTTGGTACTTTCCAACCAAGACTCCGAACCTTCAGCAGACAAACCCCTGAACTCAGTCCCTCCCAGACTGCGCAAACATTCCAAGGGTAGTCTAACACCAGCATCTCTCTGATGCCCAGCTCCTTGAGCTCCAGCTACCGCTGCTCGAAAAGCACCAGCAATAGCTTGAACCAACATTGTCATATCAGGTACAGCTTGCCCCTGACCAGCTTCAGGTCCAGCGACCCCAGTACCAGCTGCAACACCAGCTCCTTCACCCTCAGCACCACCACCACCAGGCGGAGGAGGTAAATCTACCATATTCTCAGCATTCTCTTCATTTTCATTCTGAGCCATAGCTCGCGTATTAACTCTCAACTCTCTACGAGGTGCCATTCACTAACAATGCAATCACAATGTAATAAAACAAAGTCAGGCTCAGCAAGGTAAGCAATCCAAGTACTCAAGCTCATTTCCAATTAAAAACAAATCATTACATTAGCTTTGATTTGGCAATGGGTACCCACAACATGCTTCACCACAGCATACACCACAATTGTAACATATTTACAATTCTCACATCATGCTTTCATTCAACAAGCATACAAAGCATACATGCTTAAATCATCCACATAATCATTCCCAATTACACGAGAACTCAGCTCTGATACCACCAAATGTAACCCCCTTAACCCGGCCCAGACGGTTGAACCGAATTAAGAAGTTTACACGGGGAAAACCAAAGTCAACCCGAAAGTCAACCTTGATTAACGACCCTTTTTTTTCTTTTTAATCTTATCTAGATGCACATTAACCATAGATATGTTCACAAGATCAACATACTCAAGATCATAACAATCAAAGAACATTCAGGGACTCAATTGCACAAATTAGGACTTTAGGGACCAAATTGTAAATTCTTAAAATTATAAGGACTTAACCCAATTAAAAGTTACGAATATGAAATTAATCATCTTTCATGCTTCTCTGCCAAATTTCAGCTCAAACGGACATCTCAAACTCATTCAATTGCAATAACAAGGTTCAGGACTAAAACGCAAAGATTTCAAAACATAAAACCGTCAATTTCAGTGCCCAACGGTCGAGTGTTCCGAAACAGGGAGGACCTGTTCCGAAACGCGGGACCGTTCCGAAACGAGTACCGAAATAGGGCTTGGCAGTAGCATTTCCGTTCCGGAATGGTTCCTCCCGTTCCGAAACGCCTAGACCATTTCAGGCCCTGTTCCGAAATGGTAGCACCCGTTCCGATACGGTCTGCCCAGATTTGCAGAATTTTGCTGGTTTAACACACAATTGACCCATCAAACATGCTCCAAAGGCAACCAAATTATACCAGCAAGTCATTACATGCATAAGGAACATAATTGCATCAACCATACACAAACATGGCATCAATATAAGAAAAACCCAATTCTATAGGCAAGCATCCTATTTAGAAAACCATTCAAGCATCATAATACCAAAACAACTTCACAAAGGCCCATTACATGTTCCATCATCAACAACAACATAAAATCAACTTAGGGAGTCCAAAACATCTCCCAAAATAACAACATAGGTCCCCCATTGCCAAATGCCCAAAAGCTAATAGTGTTAGAAAACATTCACCATACATGAGCTTAAACCTTCTCTTGGATTCTTGGCTTCCTTGCTGCCCCTAAAGCACTTCAATGCTCTGCATTATTGGTTTAAGAAAAGAGAGAGCGTAAGCAAATAGCTTAGTGAGGAATGCTCATTTAAAACAACACAATAATGCATTTATAAAACACATTTATAAACCTTAGTTCAAATCATCATTTGTACATGCACATAAGCATTTAAAACAAGCATTTCATGCTTCAAGTTTATAACATGTCATATTGGCCACAAGTGATACAATCAATACAAGATCCACACATGGACTATTAACCACCATTGTGATCTTACAATTCACAAGGACCACACATGGACTTTTAACCACCATTGTGTCCTTAGCACAAGAATCATCCATGGACTTTTAACCACCATGATGTTCTTACAATTCACAAGGACCACACAAGGACTTTTAACCACCTTTGTGTCCTTAACAAGAATCACCCATGGACTTTTAACCACCATGGTGTTCTTAAATACACAAGGCTCACACAAGGACTTTTAACCACCTTTGTGACCTTAACAAGAATCAACCATGGAATTTTAACCACCATGTTGTTCTTAAAATACACAAGGCTCACACAAGGACTTTTAACCACCTTTGTGACCTTAACAAGAATCAACCATGGACTTTTAACCACCATGTTGTTCTTAACACAAGAACCATCTATGGACTTTTAACCACCATAGTGTTCTTAGCCATTCTCAAAACATCACTTGCCAATATGCATCATTAACAACAATATTCCACTGTTTTAAAGCATTTAACAAAGCCATAATCATCATGCATCATTAAGCATCAAAACCACATTTAACAATGTTCAAAAACAAGGATCTCTTACCCTGAGCATCCTTCAACTCATGGCTTACAATCTCAGCAAATAAATATGCTAAACATGCTTTCAAAACAGAATTTAAAACATGCAAACAAATCACATTGCATTCAACCAACTCATGGTTCATCATCAAGAGAGTTTTACCGAAAACTTACTCTTGAGCTTAGCTAAGTTGCTTAGACTCAAACTAAGCTCCCAAACCTTCAAAACGTCGGTTACAAAGATGAAAACCAAAATCCACTCACCGATTCCGTTTCGCCACTTGTCGAAACACCAATCAAGCTTCCGGATCACCACCACAAAGATCCGAAGATGTCTCCCCTGTTTTAAACACATCAAAGCAGAGGATTAATGCATCATCATGCATTAATATCTTCAATAAAAGCACCTAAACTCGCTGCTCTCATCAACACTCCCATTTCGGCTACCAAACACAACCGAAATCATCTCCAAACAACTCCACAACACTACCCAGCCAAGATCCATCAATTCTAAACATCCTTAAACATCAATAAACATCCAAAAAGGATCTAACCACGTCCTTATACCTCCAGCTATAACAGATCATCAAGATCATTCCAAAAACTCAAGCAAAACTTAGGAAAATCAACCTATTCGGGATTGCATTGATTAAACCTCAATTTCCCATCAATTATACATTCATTTTTCATCAAAAAGAAATCTCAAAACAATGCCCAATCAGATCATACGAATTTCATCCAAATTAAAGCAAATCTTGCATTTTAAAGCCAAGATCAAGAACACAATTGTAAAACCTTTTATAAAACCCAAATCAAGGATTGAGAACTTGGGAATTTCAGTAAAGAACTGAGAATTTGGAGAAGAAGGACGTTCATACCTCTAAACTTGAGTTTCTCCCTTTTTGGAACCAAGATTCTTGAAAATCCAATAAGCAAATGCTAAGGTTTTGTTGAAGAGATGATTAGAGATCAAAAGAGGATTGAAATCTCATATTTGGATGTCAAAATCAGAGGGAAATGTGCTGGAGAAATGTGTTTGGGTTGAGAGAAAAGTTGAGAGAAAAGGAAAATGGAAATTTGGGAAAAGTTAGTTGAAAATGCCAAAATATTTTTTCCCTCCTTTTTACACTTAATTAAAACCATTAATTAATTCTTTAATATTTAAGAAAAATCTGGAGAAACTCCTATTGGGTAAATAGCTCCTTAAAGATTCAAAGTTTCAATCCTTTTTAAAACAGTCACCCAGTTTTCAAAAATTACATTTTGGTCACTAACTCAAAATGTCACTCTTCCAAACCTCATTTTGTAAAATTGATTTAATCACTCTCTTATATATAATAAAAGAGGATTTTAAGACATTTTTCCATATTTTTAATGCAACCCGAACTAGGCTTTCCTAAATTCACCTTTATATATTCGAACCGCACTCCGACCGAACCGGTCCAAACCCAAAACTTCTAAGCCCAAAATTTGGGCGTTACACAACATACTTGCATTCTTACAATTTTAAACTTAGTTGGATCATATGACATAGTTAGAAGAATATCATCTTATATTCCTTTTATTCCAAGGCATAATATGCTTCAACTACAAGAGAATCCTACTAGGTTACCACAATATGATCATGTATAACTTATCTTAGCCTTTCAAATGCAACCAAGCCATATCTTCAATCTTTAACCCTCCAATTATATAAACAAGGATCATACTAACAAGACATGCTAACTTTTCAAACCAATGATCATGTACATAGTGTCACGGTCCGTTCGTCGTGACAGGCGGGACCGCACGAGATGCTTTCTGGTTCTGCTTAATACGGGATGCGGGATAGCAATAAAGGTGTAGTACGTGTCGTACAACCGTCAAGTCCTCGGATGGGCGTGCTGGTTAAGCACCACACTGGTCAGGAGTTGTCCCCGCTTCCTTGATGAGCCCATGGGAGGGCGAAACCAGTAAGCGTTAGAGATGAAAAAGGCTTAGCCTCGGGCGTGTGGGAGCCCTGAGGTGCCGCACGGGGAGATGTCCCTGCGCCAAGACTCTGACCCCGTGACAAGTGGTATCAGAGCCAGACTGTGTGCTAGTTGTGAGTTTACCAAGCGCTCCTTGTGCTGCATTGCGAGTCAAGTGGACGAGCATGTGCCTCGCACCCTAATGAGGGGATGTTCGCGAGTGGGTCCTCTAGAAAGAGATTGAGATGAGGTCGGGTAGGCAGGAAGCCGCAGCGAAAGTTCGCCAAGCACTCGTAGTCGCGTGTGTCGGAGCCTCAGTGAAGAGGGCGAGCAGGCAGGGAATTGCACACGAGATCCGGGCTAATTAAAAGAGAAGAGGGAAAGACTTTTCTCCCCATGCACGAGGGCGTGCATGAATTGGGTGGGGGAGATTGTCACGGTCCGTTCGTCGTAACAGGCGGGACTGCACGAGATGCTTTCTGGTTGTGCTTAATGTGGGATGCAGGATAGCAATAAGGGTGTAGTACGTGCCGTACAACCGTCCAGTCCTCGGATGGGCATGCTAGTTAGGCACCACACTAGTCGGGAGCTGTCTCCGCTTCCCTGATGAGCCCATGGGAGGGCGAAACCAGTAAGCGTCAGAGACGAAAAAGGCTTAGCCTCGAGCGTGTGGGAGCCCTGAGGTGTCGCACGGGGAGATGTCCCTGCGCCAAGACTTTGACCCCGTGACAATAGCAATCAAACATGATTGCAACATTCGAACCAATCCTTAAGCATAAGCATGATTTTAATCCAATAATTCCAAACACATTTTAGGTAACCAAGCCATATCATATCTTGATATTTATTTACTTCAAAAATCACATAATTCGAATGCTCAGATTCGAACGTCCTGAGGATCAAATAATGTTATTGAAGTTGCATGATTGATAAACTTATATGGAGTATCAAGAATATGAAATTGACTATAATGCTCTTAGCCTTTTATTATTAATTATTTATATAATCACTGGTATTCAAAGATTACTATAATACATTTTGAAAGCCTCCCTTGCTTCGTCTTCCAAAGCTTCACCTTTTCTTTCCTTCATTTCTTTCTTTTCTTCGATTTGTTTTGTCTCGCTAATAGCATGTTGTCCCAAAATCATAAAATTAACATTTCAGATCGCAACTTTGTTCTTAGCATAGAAATTCATTTTTTTCACCTGACATAGAAATAACATACGATAAGTTGCATATACATAACTTACGGATACCGATGTTAACATGTTTAACATAAATAGACTAACTAGAAGCAGATTTCAATTTAGCATTCAGAAGTAAAAATTGTCAATGATATGATTGTAACATAAAAGAAAGCTTGAATGCCATATCAACAAACAATCAAACTCACAACAGTTATAGCAGATAAGAAGTCAAAATAGATTCAGATGTTTTGTGTTAGTTCCTAAACAGGGAAAAATAGAATGGGTTCCTAAAAGGGATATTTACCAAAAGAGATGAATGTCACCCTTCTCAAAGTGAATCCATAAGTGGTGTGTTGTTTTGTGCAACTCTACGAGCTTGAGCAAATTATGTGCATGTGTTCCTAATAGCATGTTGTCCCGAAATCATAAAATCTTCCCTTGGAGTGGCTCTATTAACCATGTTGATAAAAGAAGGAATCAATATCGTTCAACAGTGATTAAGAGGACAATCATCATGCCTACAAAAAAGGCTCTTGAACTTTCCTTTGTCCTTAACTTAACTTCCCAATATTGTAGTGTCATTATTATCATCATTTTCACTCACGTGTATCCATAGATGGAGCATGTTTTCTCTTGAGAGCTGGAGTCTCATTTTCAACACAAATTGGAGCTGAACTCACGTTCTGGTTTGGACTAGTGATTCTCTTTTCACTTGGATTTCTGATTGGAGTAGGATCATCAATTAATCACTATCAAGATCAACAATCTCAACAATGTTTTGAGATGGAAGTCCCCCACTCCCATACATGCAAGTTGTAAACAATGTTATACTCACAGGGGAAGAAAAACGTAAGAAGCTCCATAATAGGTAATCAAAAACAGAATCTCTAAGAAATTCCAGCCGCTGATAACACATCAAAATCATACAATTAACATTTCAGATCGCAACTTTGTTCTTAGCATAGGAATTCATTTTTTCACCTGACATAGAAATAACATACGATAAGTTGCATATACATAACTTACAGATACCGATGTCATCATGTTTAACATAAACAGACTAACAAGAAGCACATTTTAGTTTAGCATTCAGAAGTAAACGGTGTCAATGATATGATTATAACATAAGAGAAAGCTTGAACGCATATCAACAAACAATCAAATTCACACCAGTTATAGCAGATAAGCAGTCAAAAACAGATTCAGATATTTGTGTTAGTTCCTAAATAGGGGAAAAGAGTATGCTCCTAAAAGGCATCTACAAATCAAAAAGAACATACAGCATGCATGTGTACAAAGCAACATTGTTCTAATTTAATCCTTGTACGTGGATGTAGAGTGTCCATGAGTTTTATATTTTGTACACATTCCTGCCCTTATTATTGTTGTTCTTGAGCTAATTTAGGCATATTTAGGTGCATTGCATGCATTATAACAACATCTTCTCTTTTACCATGCTTTTATTGAATATCTTATGTTTGGTGGAGAAAGTTACCATTTTAGTTTAGTTTATATTTTCAGGTGCTATAGCTAGGAAAGTAGAGGAAAGACAGAACATGACAAGAAAGCTGGAACCAAATGAGCTATACTGAAGCAGCTCCAGATGCCGCCAAGGACGCTGCCGAAGCAGTATTGCCGCCAAGTGCCGCCCGGGCAGGATTTACATCGACTTAGCCAAGATGGGCCTCAATTTCAAGCGGGCAATTTCCTAAGCCCACCGAGCCTAGTCTCGCACTTTTCTGAAAGCTGTAGCGGCCGGTAGAGCTGATTCAAGACCGATAAGTAGGAGCACTTATCCTTACTTGTGGAAGAAGGTAATGTCCAAAGAGTCCATATTAAAGACAAAAAGGAGCTTGCAATTAATGTAAATATACTTTTAGAACTTCTACTTTAAGGAGGACTCAAATTTAGGTCATAACCCATTTATATACCCAATGTTTGTAAGGGTATAAGGGCATGTCAAGACGGATCAACGTCATATGTTGACGAGAGTGTAGATGGGGAGATAGCTAGATAGGTTGGAGTGTTGGGGGTCGCGGCCCAACTGTCCTATGGTTTAGGCGTGTGTATGTAAAGTAATTTGTGGGAAACAGTTGTATAGTTTGAGTTGTGTTCAATAAAGTTATGAGTTTGCTTAATCTATTTTCTTTGTTCGTTCAACTAGTCTATACCAGTCAGTTGAAGAGAAAATTCATTTGTCGGGCACGAAAGTGCAAGGCTCACGAAAGGGTTAAGCACAATCACAACTCGTTGGGGCATGACTAACTTTGTTCCACACTAGTCCACAAGTTTTAGCGGCTAAGAGGGATTACCAACCGAGTTGTCTAATTTGGTTCCACACTAGTCCACAAGTTAAGCAATCTCGAGCATTCTAACGTAGAAATAGGAGGGATCACTATCGACTATCCTGCCGAACTTGGAATGTCTGCCAGACTTGCCACCAGGACTTCTTTCCATTCCACCTGCCGAGACAGTACACATCCTTGTAGTGGCAGTGACCTGCTGCGGCCGCGTGATAGGGTCGTAGTTTGTCGCCCGCCATACCCACTGAGGCAGCAATTCATGGCAGCGCAAAACGTACTCAAGCCTTACAATGCAGTTCACAAGCTACTAAACTACACTTGTCTTACCTAGCTTATCGCCCAATCTCTCCCTATCATTCCTCTCATCACTATCTTTATCTTTACTTGTGTTTTTATATTTCCACATCGTGAGATTTAATGGAGCATTTACTAAATCTTTGTGTAGGAAACCATTCATAGGAGCTATTCCAATTCTTGTGGGAGACGATATCTTTTATACTATAACTTGATAGAGTTTGCACTTGTGCTCATAAATGGAGAACACCCAAACGCTCTACAAGATTTTGGCATCGCTGTCGGGGATTGGCAACAACAATTATGTTTGAATTTCTGCACTCCTATTTAGTTTTTGCACATAAAATTTCTTTTCAATTATTTGCTTAATCAAAAAAGCCTCTTTGTTTTCTTGGTGTATGTCCCGCCAAGGCAGCAAGGTTGGCAGCAACATCCACCTGAGGAGGGGAAGGACATGCCCAAACGAATAGCCAAACATAAAGACCCTCGGGAAGTAGTTATGCTTGGAAAAAGCGCAGCCCAACATAACCTATTTATTATTTTTATTTTAATTCTAATTTTTATTTCTGATAATTTATTAGGATTAGGTTTAATTTTTATTTTTCTGTATTTATTTTATTTTAGGTTAGGTATGAAGGAAAGACCAAGAAAGATGAAAGAATAAAGTAGAGGCCCAACTAGCGGCCAAGGCAGACGAGCATAACGGCTAGTTTGCTGCGACGAGCGGAATGGATATCTGCGTAACGGCTAGAAATTTGTTATTAACGCCACAATAATTGCCGCCCGTTGACAGCGTGCCCGCCAAGGCAGTGGAGAGAAGCATCTATATAACGCCAACTATTCTCCCACCCTGTTCTTCACTTTGCTCTCTCTTTTCTCTAAATTCTTTCTACGGTCTTTGCTTCAAAGATTCTTTTCTTTATTTTTCTTTCACGTTCTTTTCTTTCTTTAGGAAAACAACCGTTCCACAAATTATGGCCTCATCACAGCACCCCGCCGCCACCTCCAAAACCCATACAAGAGGTTCTTGAAACATGTTGTCGAGAAGATCTACAACAAATTCTACAGAGAAAGGAAACTATGGGAAGAGACGGGATTCCACTACACCCAATCTGATGGGAACTTTGGGTTGGAACTCTCCCTCTTTGAAAGGATTCACAATATGGGCTGGGACCAGTTCGCACGGCAGCCAGAAGGAATCAACAACAACCATGTGCGAGAGTTCAACGGCCACCGGCCAAACCCATAGAGTCCTTTTGTCTACGTTCGGGGAGAAGGTATCAATTTTACTGCTGACAAGATCAACAGCTTCTACAACATTGAGGTCAACGGCAACCCGCAAGGGGAGTAGGAATCATATCTGACGGGGGCTGACTATAATAAAATCAAGAAGGAGTTCTGCAAGCCAAACACCAAACGATTGACAGGCAAGAACAACAGGTTAGTCAACCGTCGAGATTTGCTACCGAAGGCAGCCCTTTGGAGTTATTTTGTCCAGTGCCGCCTGATGCCAACCACGCACGGATCGACAGTAAACAGGTCGCGACTCGCACTTATCTGCATTATCATGAAGGGGCGGCAAATCAACATGGGCGAGGTAATAATAAAGGAGATTTATGCCCAAGCGAAGAAACCAACTGTCAAAGGTCCACTCTTCTTCCCTACACTCATCACTGGCATGTGTGCCAATTTTAACGTGCCGCTTCGCCCAAGGGATAAAATTCTTCCCGACAAGGAAGGATAGACAAGAAGGGCACGCCAATAGATGATGAATAGTGTGGAGCCAGAAACACCTTCCACCGCCCAGCCACCGTCTCAAACTGCCGACACCTCAGCCGCAGCAGGCAGTACTGACGCTGCCCTACCGTCCGTCGCAATTCCTTTACTACGCAGCCCAGTGGAGAGCTGCCAAAGGATCGAGCACAAGAAGGTGATTTTCACCAAATACGTAGTGGATGTGCAGGAGGCCTTTGTGGCCTACTTGCTGGACAAGTACAAGGACGTCGGACCACAGTTGCCCGCCTTTCCAATGGATCTAGCAGCTTCAAATCCAATCCACATCACCCCAAGACCCGTTGCTGCTCCTGCCGCCGACGACAGCGAGGGGCCACACTACCGCCCTAAGAGAAGAACCTCCCCAACTCCTATCCAGCCATATGACCTTACATCCTCCCCAGAATTAGAGAAGGAAGATGATACCACTGATGCCTCCCCAATAGCCAAAACCACTGCTGCTAGGAACACTGGCTACTCAGACATTGAGATCTCAGACTCCTCTGAAGATGAACCGGTCGAGGCAGCACGAAAGGGAAAGCGGCCAAAAGTAGATCCCCAGGGTGGAGATGTTGAACGACCAACCAAGAAGCCCACCCCGAGCCGCATCCAGCCGCCACGTAGCAAGAAGAAGAGCCCAGCAGAAAGATCATCTGCTACGCGTCGCCTTGTCCTGCCTGCCTCCTCAGAATCTTCATCTGATGTGGTAGCAACAGAGGGAACTCCCCCAGTATATAGCACCATTCTTTTTCTTTGCTTTTCTTTTTAATTTTTTTATTTTCTTTTTATGTTTTATTTTTCTGTTTTGAAATTTTGTTTTGTAGAGGCATTGAGGACAATGCCGACCTTGAGTTTGGGGGGAATTATTCCTCTTTGTTTTAGGTTCATAGCATTTAGATGCATATGTAAATTATGCCCCCTAGCACTTAATGAAATAGAAATCTTTAGTTCAAAACTTGTGCCTATGATAGCTTAGCCGATTACTTATATTCGCACCATTCTAAAAAATTTTAACCTAACTTTGGGAAGAAGCATGAAAAATACTTAGAGAATTTTTTTTCTTTTTGCCAATCATCCTTACATGTGTCTGTTAAATGCTGATTTTTTTCTTAAGTTCTAAGTTTAACATTGCCTGCCTTCCTTAATAAATGTTTTTTTATTGAATAGAAGTTTGCCGCCACGGCAACACAGGGCAGCACAACAAAGAAAATGCAAACCCTAGAGGTGCCCGAAATAGGCTCTAGGCAGGAAGGTTAAATACCCTATAAGTGCCCAAAACAAGCTCTAGGAAGGATCATGAGCAAGGACACTTCGCTGCTATCAGAGTCCATGAATCTAAACCAAGTGACGGACAAATTAGCAAGAGTGAATGAAAGTCTTCATGGGATGACTCTATTCAAAGGGTTCAGAGTTTCGTAGAGTGCACCTACCATAGCTTCAAACCTGAAAAATAGTTGTGATGAGATGAAGCTATTAAAGCCATGATCAGAAAAAGAGAACAAAAGTGCCCAACTGTGCTGCGAAGGCAGCGACTCGTATCCTTTCAAGAAATTTAATTATTTTAAGCATACATTGTTAACTTGGTAATTTCAGCATGTTTATCATGAACACAAACCTACACACACTATACTCGCATTAAGAAAATTAATCTAAGTTATTTCATATCATTCACTGTCACTAACATTATATAGGTGCCATGGCCTTGAGGCAAGAAATCAAGTAAAGGCTAACGTTCTATTAATTTTGTGCTAAGGGCAGTTTTACTAGTTAAGTTGCATTGCTTGAGGACAAGCAATAGTTTGAGTTTGGGAATATGTAGAGTGTCCATGAGTTTTATATTTTGTACACATTCTTGCCCTTATTATTGTTGTTCTTGAGCTCATTTAGGCATATTTAGGTGTATTGCATGCATTATAACAACATCTTCTCTTTTACCATGCTTCTATTAAATATCTTATGTTTGATGGATAAAAGTTACTGTTTTAGTTTGGTTTATATTTCCAGGTGCTATAGCTAGGAAAGTAGAGGAAAGACAAGACATAACGAGAAAGCTGGAACCAAAGGAGTTGTACTAAAGCAGCTCAAGATGCCGCCAAGGACATTGCTGAAGCAGTATTGCCGCCAACTGCCGCTCGGGCAGGATTTACACCGTCTTAGCCAAGATGGGCCTCGGTTTCAAGAGGGCAATTTCCTAAGCCCAACGAGCCCAGTCTCACACTTTTCTAAAGCCTGTAGCAGTTGGTAGAGCTGATCCAAGACCGATAAGTAGGAGCACTTATCCTTACTTGAGAAAGAAGACAATGTCCAAAGAGTCCATATTAAAGACAAAAAGAAGTATGTAATTAATGTAAATATAATTTTAGAACTTCTACTTTAAGGAGAACTCAAATTTAGGTCATGAGCCCTATATATACCAATGTATGTAAGGGTATAGGGGCATGTCAAGAGGGATCAACGTCATATGTTGACGAGAGTGTAGATGGGGAGATAGTTAGATAGGTTGGAGTGTTGGGGGTTGCGACCCAACTCTTCTAGGATTTAGGCGCGCGTATGTAAAGTAATTTGTGGGAAACAGTTGTATAGTTTGAGTTGTTTTCAATAAAGTTCTGATTTGCTTAATCTATGTTCTTTGTTTGTTCAATTAGTCTACACCATTCAGTTGAAGAGAAAATTCATTTGTCGAGCACGAAAGTGCAAGGCTCACCAAAGGGTTAAGCACTGTCACAACTTGTTGGGGCATGACTAACTTGGTTCCACACTAGTCTACAAGTTTCAACGGCTAAGAGAGATTACCAACCGAGTTTTCTAATTTTGTTCCACACTAGTCCACAAGTTAAGCAATCTCGACCATTCTAACCTAGAAATAGAAGGGATCATTGTCGACAATCCTGCCAAACTTGGAATGTCTGCCAGACTTCCCGCCATGACTTCTTTCCATTCCAGCTACCGAGACAATACACACCCTTGCAATGGCAGTGACCTGCTGCGACCGCGTGACAAGGTCGTATTTTGTCGCCCGCCATACCCGTCGGGGAAGCAATTCATGGCAGCGCAAAACATACTCAAGCCTTACAATGCAGTCCACAAGCTACTAAACTGCACTTGTCTTACCCAGCTTATCTCTCAATCTCTCCCTATCATTCCTCACATCACTATCTTTATCTTTACTTGTGTTTTTATATTTCCACATCGTGAGATTTAATTGGGCATTTACTAAATCTTTGTGTAGGAAACCATTCATAAGAGCTATTTCAATCCCCGTAGGAGACGATATCTTTTATACTATAACTTGACAAAGTGTGCACTTGCGCTCATAAATGGAGAACACCCAAACGCTCTACAGTGGCATTGTTAAACCAGTTCCCAAGGTCCTTTAAAAACCTCCTTTGACACCAGTAGCATCACAGAACGGGATGTCCAGCCTATAGACTCGGATTAAATCAACAGAACAGATAACATACAACCATAATCAAGGCATTTAAACATGAACAAGAAATTGAAACATGCATCTATAAATCAAAATAGAACATACATCATGTGTACAAAGCAATAATGTTCTAATTTAATCCTTGTACGTGGCATTGTTAAACCAGTTCCCAAGGTCCTTTAAAAACCTCTTTTGACACCAGTAGCATCGCAGAATGGGATGTCCAGCCCATATACTCGGATTAAATCAACAGAATAGATAACGTAACCATAATCAAGGCATTTAAACATGAACAAGAAATTGAAATGTGCATCTACAAATCAAAACAGAACAGACAACATTTGTACAAAGCAACATAAACTCAATGATTTATAGAACAGATAATATATAGAACATAATAGAATGAAACATTTCTACTAAGCAAAAGAAACTCAATGATTTAGAAAACACAATGAAACAATGAAACATGTACAAGGAATAGATGAGATATACTTGAGAGAGATCAGAGATATACTCGGATTAAACCAGAGAGATGACAAAGAGAACAAGATTAGCATAAATTATAACACAAAGTAAATAAAAATGCAGAAATTGAAAAAGAAAAAGAAACTAAGACTAGTACTTACCCAATATGAGAGATGAGATAAATAAGAGAAAGTTTGAAAAAAAAATCTGAGATCGAAGATATCTGATATGAGAGACTGAAAATTAGCAAAACAGTAACACTAAAATACAAATAATATGAAAAGTCGAAGATGTGAGACTATTACTTACCCAAACCAACTAAAAGGTTGAGAGCTTTAGACTAGAACCCAGAAATGAGAGAAGGGGGAGCTTTAAAGTCTAAGAGCTTTAGTTTAGGGATTTTAGTTTCTGGAAAAAAGAGTTTTGGAAGAGATGGTGGAGTTTTAGAGAATGGAAAAGTTGAAGATGAAAAGGGGGACATGAGAAGTCTGGAAAAGATGAAAAGTAGAAGAGATTAGGGTAAAACAAAATTGATTAAAATAATTGAAAAGTTGGAAGAGGTTCAAAAAAATTCAAGGGCCAATCAAAACTCACCATGTGTCATTATTACATTATAAACCGATATTATCGATTTCCAGCACAAAATAGGTTATAAACTGTCAATGTTATTATTATTGTTAACATTATAGGTTTCCCTCCCTTACATTGTTATCACACACTTTGTTCTTCGTAATCAAAAGTATAGAACTTTGGAGGAAAGGTTTCGATATAATCGATTTCCAACACAAAATAGGTTACACACCGTCAATGTTATTACCATAGTTAGCATTATAGGTTTCCCTCCCTTACATTGTTATCACATCCTCTTTTTTCATGAAGGTATCGAACTTCGGATAAAATGTTTTGATATAATCGAATTTCAACACATCCTTCTTTCTTCGTATTCAAAGGTATCGAACTTTGGAGGAAAGGTTTCGATATAATCGATTTCCAACACAAAATAGGTTATAAATCGTTAGTGTTATTATTATAGTTAACATTATAGGTTTCCCTCCCTTACATTGTTATCACACCCTTTGTTCTTCGTATTCAAAAGTATCGAACTTTGGAGGAAAGGTTTTGATATAATCAATTTCCAACACAAAATAGGTTAAACACCGTCGATGTTATTACTATAGTTAACATTATAGGTTTCTTGTTGAGTGTGTAAAAGTTCTATAATTTACACCCTATTTAACCCATATTTCTGCTGCATTCAAGCATCATTTCATTGCATTTAGGTTAGTTTACAGCAAAACATCACAAATATATTAAAGGCACAGATTCTACTAAAGAATGGCTGATTTTGCAGGTTGCTGCCATAGTAGACGGAGAAGGCGGGCGCGGGGCAGGGAAGCAGAAGAGCTGAACTGGACAAGCAGACAAAGAGGACGATGCTGCCATGGTGCTGCCGTGACAGCAGAGGACGACAGCAAGTTAGTGGAGAAAAAGCAAAGTGGACCTCGATAGATAGAGAAAATTCTCCTCGTCTGTCGTGTGAAAACCTTATATTTTTCCAAGCCCCTGATCAAAAGATATGTCAAGCCCAAAGCTCAAGGAGAGAAAATCCCAAGAAACAAGGAGGACGGCTGGAAAGTAGATTCCTTGAAGATTAAGTCTTTATTAGAATCATACTTTTAATTAAAGTTGTAATCCTTGTTAACTTAGAAAACTTGAGCCCAAAGCTTATATAAGGGCATGTATTTTAAGCTAGGGAGGAGATAATAGCGGATTACCCCATAACCGACAACCAAAACCCCTAGCCGTTTACCCGCCGCCGACATGTTCTAAATTCCCCTTAGGGCCACGGGTTGATTTGTAAAGTAGTTGCAAGGGTTGTTTTGTTTTAGGAATTTTCAGTTCAATAAAATAAACTTCAAGTTCTCTTATTTTGGTTATTAATATCTTGCAAGAGCATCGGGAGAGCATTGTGAGGTTATCTATTTACTTAGCATCGGGAGAGTTAAGTATACGAAAGAAATAAGAGCAAGTTCTCTAGTTTATAGTTGAACTATCTCGTGCCTAGGGATAAGGCGAGGTTAAGTGGCTAAAGAAGAATTCATACACATCGGTGTTCATCCTTCGATTCACGTCAGGAGGTATCATCAAGACGTGATCATCGACAGACTTGGACCTAGGGATAGGCCAAGGCAGATCTGGGATTCTTGCCAAACTTGAAAGTACTGAGTTGAGCGTTTGCTGTCGCGACGATCAACGGACTGCTGCCGTGACGACGACAGAACTGGATTTCCTAAACTCTGCAATGCCTGCACTACTGAGCAATTCAATACCAGCCCATTCTCTCTATCTTGATATCTCTACTCTTTTATTTACGTTACTTTATTATTCTCGTGACAACTTTCTCAAATATTCTCTTTACTTTCGTGCAGTTAATTAAGGTGAAGCTATTAGCCCAATCCCTGTGGAGACGATATCTGATACTTCGTATCACTTTACTACTTGCGTCGTGTACACTTGCACTACCATTGCGATAGACTATTTTACACGCAACATTTCCCTCCCTTACATTGTTATCACATCCTCTTTTTTCATGAAGGTATCGAACTTCGGATAAAAATGTTTTGATATAATCGAATTCCAACACATCATTCTTTCTTCGTATTCAAAGGTATCAAACTTTGGGGGAAAGGTTTCGATATAATCGATTTCCATCACAAAATAGGTTATAAACAGTTAGTGTTATTATTATAGTCATATAATAAGATAGTTCTAGGTCTTGCAAACTAACCTGAATCTCAACAGGGACTTTACTGGGAGTCTTTTCAAGATTTCCAGAATCAATTCTACAGTCATATAATCAGACATCTTTTCTTTTGGAAAGGTCAGACAACAAAGCTGGGAAACAATTGGCGTATATAATGAACCATAACATTTGGAAGGATTTGTTTCCCTTCGTAAGCTGAAACTTTTCGTCTTTCTATCTCGGTTGCCTCGGGCAGTGCATTGCGGGAGGTTCATTAATTGGTTTGTGGTTTAGTGGCTGGGTATATTTATTTGGTTTCAGAGTCGATTCATATCTAAATCTTTTACAGTTGCACTTAAAGTTTTATTTTTTATTTAAATTAGCAAAAAAATTAAATTAATTCGTATGATTTATAACCAATTTTAATCTATAAGGAGAGTTCAGTTACCATTATCCAAGGAGTAACAATTCAGGTTGTAAGGGGTAACATTTTAAGTTGTAGTAATTGGCTTTAACCGTTTATATTACAATAACCTGTAATAAATTCGGTTTCGATAGTAAACAATAGGTTGCGTTGCGCCTTTAGTTTTTTTAATAATTAAATATCTATTTTAAAATATATATATATAATTAAATAGCATTTAAAATTATGTTAACAGCACCCGCTCCCCGCGACATTGAACCGTTTATGTTCAAATAACCTATAATAAATTTGGTCTCGATAGTAACGTAATATTTATAAGCCGACAGTCAGACTGCTTACCTCTTTGTAGGTGATCCAATCACACCTTTTTAAAAGACTTCTTACTTCGAGGACGGTGGCATGTTGCCGGTGAGGAGGTCACGTTGGCAGGCGAGGTGACCTGTGTTGCTGCTATCTGAGCTTAATGTAATCAATACTAAACAATTATAGGCGCACTTATTTTCTACTAA
Organism: Hibiscus tridactylites; assembly: GCA_958450335.1. Classification (NCBI taxonomy): domain Eukaryota; kingdom Viridiplantae; phylum Streptophyta; class Magnoliopsida; order Malvales; family Malvaceae; genus Hibiscus; species Hibiscus tridactylites. The sequence goes on from OY288292.1 coordinate 26,973,555, forward strand.
TATTCTTTTTCAGTTAGTAGGTTTAGCTGATTGATTACATATATATGGCATGCCATCTTTGGTTGAAATAATCCGAGCCTTATTGAATATATCCATGTGCATTAGTGATTTAGTTTCTTATAGAGAGCGGGGTGGTAATTTGCTCAAGCACAAAACCACTTACAGATTCACTTTCAAAAGGGTGACATTCATCTCCTTTGGTAAATATCCCTTTTAGGAACACATTATCTTTTTCCCCCATGTTTAGGAATATGTTCTTTTTCTCCCTTTGTTTAGGAACTAACACAAAACATCTGAATTTGTTTTTGACTTCTTATCTGCTATAACCGGTGTGAGTTTATTTGTTGATATGCATTCAAGCTTTCTCTTATGTTATAATCATATCATTGCCACCGTTTACTGCTGAATGCTAAATTGAAATGTTAATTTTATGATTTTGATGTGTTATCAACGCATGATATTTCTTGGCGATCCAATCACACCTTTTTAAAAGATTGATTACTTCGAGGACGGTGGCATGTTGCAGGCGAGGAGATCACGTTGGCAGGCGAGGTGACGTGTTTTGCAACTCTCTGAGCATAAATATGAAATATAACTTTCCAAGTGCAACCATAAAGGTTTACAGAATAAATGACATTTTAAGTTGAGTCTTATAACATTTTATGTTCGATCCTCAAATATTAAAACAAGCATAACAAATACGCAAGTGGGATAACATTTCTGATTCCAACGTGAATTGTGACCAGAAACTACCATTTTTACGTTGTTTTTATTGACAAGGCGAAACCTATTACGTCACCCTTACAATTGGATTTGTAATAGGTCAGTATAGTATAAACATTAAAGCACTTGAACGGTTAAATAAAAACAAGGTTTAAGCTATTACATTACCATTCCAATCGGATTTCTTGTAGGTTATTATAAGATAAATAGTTAAAAATCTTATACTTTAACGGGTTGAAAAAAATCAAGGCATAACACAACCTATCACGTTACCATCGAAGCTGAATTTATTATAGGTTGTTATAATTGTTGAGTGCATAAATGTTCTATATTTTAACCCTCATTTATCCATATTATTGATCCACTCAAGCATGTTTAGTTGCATTTTAGGATAGAATTTGCATAAACATCACAGATAGATAATTTTGCACAGATACTGTTGATTTCGGTCAATTATTGCAAGTACCTATCGTGGCAGCATCCAGGGCAGCAGAGGAACAGAAGATAACCACAGAGCTGGAATGAAGGGTTGAAGAAAACTGCCTCATACATCACTGTCGTGACAGAAGTGGTGATAGTGAAGACAACAGAGATGGAAAATGCGAAGTGGAGTTCGACTGATAGAGGATTTCAAGCCTGATTTTTGGAGACCACTCGCATAATTTTTGGAGCCCAGAAGCACAAGGAATGCCTTGCCCAAAGTTTGAGGAGAAAGTCAAGGCAAGAAGATAGGGCGAACTAAAGGACGTTTATTCGTAGATTTAGTCTTTAAATAAATTATACTTTAATTCAAACTAGTATTCTTGGCCATTAAGAAAGCTTACACCTAAGGCCTATATATATGCTTGTAATTCGACAAGGGAAGACAATCTAGCTCCTAGTCGTCTTCCATCACAAACCCTAGCTTTTCTCTTCTTCATCATGTTTTAAACCTTCCCCGGGGCTAATGGTTGATCTTGTAAAGTAGTTGTAAGGGTTAAACTGTTTCATATGTTTTTATGTTCAATCAATAAAACTTCAAGTTTATTTACTCTGGTTTTAACATCTCATAAGAGTATCAGGAGAGCATTGTGAGGTTATCTATTTACTTAATATTGGGAGAGTTAAGTATAAGAAATGAGTAAATACAGTTTTCCAGTTTATGGTTATACTATCTTGGCCTAGGGATAGGTACAAGGTTAAGCGGCTAAAGAAGAATTCACAACATCGGTGTTCATCCTTCGATTCACGCCGGGAGGTATCATCCAAGATGTGTTCGCCGACAGAACTTGGACCTAGGGATAGGACAAGTCACACCAAGGGTTCTTGCCGAACTTGAAGTAATAGAGTTGTTGATCGTTGTCGTGACAACAGCAGACCTCTATCGCGACAGGTGCTGCTGCGACAGGCTCGACGACATAAGCAACAGAAGTCCTCTGAATAATGCAATACCTATACTACTGAACAAATCAATACCAGCCTACTTTACCAATCTGATTTTCGTCTCTATTTTAGTTTATCTTCAAGAATTCTCAAATCACTTTATTAAATCTATCTCTTTTCTTGTGCAGAGTTTTAAAGTTATAAGTATTTCCAATCCCTGTGGAGACGATATCTGATACTTCATATCACTATATTACTTGCGACGTGTATACTTGCACACAATTGCGATAGTCTTATTTACACGCAACAAGTTTTTGGCGTCGTTGCCGGGGACGTGCAACATACCTTTACCTTTAATTACTGCACTTTTTATTTTTATTTTTATTTCTTTTCTATTTCTAGTTGTTATATTTCCGTGTGCTTTTAACAAGGTTTTCTTCTCTTGCTTATGCGTAGATCGAGACATGGTAAAGATCCTGAGTACGAACTAGACCCGGAAATCAATCGTACGTACCATCTTAGGAACCAAGCCTGACTCCTGATAGAGAGAAACAGCTATCTTGAAGAAAGAATTGAAGCAATGGAAACCCAAGGACAAGGTGTTGGGGTAGGTAACAACAACAAAAACCCCATGGTTGATATTATTCCTCCTGCTAATTTTCAAGACAACCGGAAAGCTCATGCTGCCCCGGCAGCACGATAGACATGCTGAGAGTATATGGACAATGATCAAGTTGAACAGCAAACTACACTACCAGACGTGGAAGCTGAACACTTTGAACTAAAACATGTGATGTTCAGCATGTTAAATTTAGCAGGACAATTTGGCGGTTCTGCTACAGAGGATGCACGCGAGCATTTGAAAACCTTCCAAGAGATCTGTGGATCATTTAGACTACCAGGAACAAGCCCGGAAGTGCTGAGACTTCGACTATTTCCCCATTCATTGAGGAATAGAGCAAAAACCTAGTGGAATAAGTTAAAACTGGGTTCAATAAGAACTTGGGCAGATCTTTGCCGTGAATTCCTTTCTCGTTTTAATCCTTCTCTTTTAACTGAAAGATTGCGTAACAAAATTGCTACTTTTCAACAGGAAGATGATGAACCAATGTATGAAGTAGGGGACCATTTTAAAACTCTCTTATGAAACTGCCTGATGCACAGATTCCCCGTATGGAACCAGGTCGTCAAATTCTACAATGCTGCCAATGGACCCACTCGAATGAGGATAGATTCGGCAGGTAATGGTTTGCTACTAGACAAAGAGCCGAAAGATGCAATGCCTGTGTTGAAAAGGTTGGCAAAGAACGACGAAAAGTTCCCCACAGAACGAAGAGGAGGAAGACGAGGAGTATCTGTCAAGGAACATGAATCTGACAACTTGGTAAAAACCCAATTAGCATAAATAACCAAGGTAGTTGAAAACCTGCAGTGAAAGAGCGAATCTAAGGTGGTATTTTCTATCGAGGAGATGTGTGAAACTTGTAGCGAAAACCACAGTACAGAGGAGTGTCCTCTACAGCTGGAAACGAGAATGTATGTTGGAAACTACAACAAGAATAAAGGCTATGACTCCAACAATTACAACCCAAATTGGAGGAAGAACCCTAAATTCTCCTGGAGTAACCCAGAAAATGCTTTGAATCCTCAAGTCCAGAATAATCAGAATCAAGGAGTTCCCAGAATACTGTCACGACAGTAGCCACAACAGCAACCGACATCATCCACAAGTATAATAGAATAGACCCTAACAACTTTCATGTCTCAAACTGGAGCATATATGGCCAACATGGATCACTTTATCAAGAAGACTGAAACATTCATGGATAAAACAGATATGAGAATGACAAACCATGAGGATACTTTAAAGTCTCTAGAGACACAGATGGGTCAGGTCGCCCAGTTCATCAACACCAGACAGAATGGAGGATTCCTTAGTGATACTGAGGTCACTAGAAAACTAACACATGAGCAGTGTAAAGCTATAACAACGAGAAGTGGGAAACAGATACAAGGGTAAAAAATTAAAGAGACACCTAGTAAGGAACCGACCCTACAGACACATGCCGAAAACACTGCCCCGGCAGACGTGAAACAATTTGATGTCGCCAAACCTGCCACGACAGCAGAAGAATCTAAGAAGGCGACAGAAGAAGTTGAAGAATGTGAGACTCCTCAGATCCAAATCCCATTTGAAGGACATCTCGAAGATTTCCATCCTCCACCCCCTTTCCACAGCAGTTGAAGAAACAAAAACAAGAGTACCAGCTTAAGAAGATCTATGATGTTTTTAAGCAAGTACATATAAATATTTCATTGTTGGAGGTCATTAAGTAGATGCTTGGTTATGCCAAGTTTCTTAAAGTTGCAATGTCCAGGAGATCTAGACTTGGGGAATTTGAAACTGTAGTAATGACAAAAGGTTGCAAGGCAATCCTACATAACTGTACACCCCTAAAGAAGAAGGATCCTGAGAGTTTCATTATACCATGCATAATCGGTGATCAGTATGTGGGTAAGGCACTTTGTGATATTGGAGCTAGTATAAATCTAATGCCCAAATTTGTTTTTCAAAAATTAGGTATTGGACAAGCAAGACCCACAACAGTCATGCTTTAATTGGCAGACCACTCTTACGTACAACCGGAAGGAAAAATTGAAGGCATTCTGGTAAGAGTGGATAAATTCATATTTCCCGCTGACTTCCTTGTTCTAGACTGTGAAGTAGACGAGAATGCACCGATCATCCTAGGGCGACCCTTCCTAGCCACATGTAGAACAGTGATCGATGTAGAGAACGGAGAACTGACTATGAGAGTCAACGACCAGCATATAAAACTAAATGTTCTCCATGCTATAAAACAAGCTGATGTACAGGAATAATGTAAGTCAATATCAGAGGTAATTATAGACTAACCTTGCATCGGATCAAGTTGTCATGACAGACAAATCGGTCATTGTCGCCACAGCCACCTAGAAGACTGCCACGACAGTACTGGTGACAACAACTCCTCAGACAATGACACATCAGACATTGAAGATCCTGAGGAGGTAAATTGGATAGGCACGCGTCCAGGTAAGTTTTTCAAACCTCTAAACTATACCTCTAACAAACATGTAATTCAAAAGCCTTACATAGATCAGCCACCTATTTTAGATCTTAAACCCTTCCCAGTGCAACTTAAATATGTTTTTCTTGGTCTCAATGATACGTTGTCGTGATCATCTCTTCTAAGTTGATGCAGGAACAGAAACATCATATGATTGGTATGTTACAAAAGCATAAGAAGGCAATTGGATGGACCATTGCTGATATTCAGGGCATCAGTCCGGCAATTTGGATGCATAAAATCTTCTTGGAGGATGATCATAAGCCGTCGATAGATTCTCAGAGACGATTAAACGAAGATATGCGAGAGGTGGTGCGAAAGGAAATTATCAAGTGGCTTGACGCTAGAATTATTTACGCCATCTCAGATAGCAAGTGGGTGAGCCCTATGCAATGCGTACCCAAGAAGGGAGGAATAATTGTCATAACCAACAAGGATAATGAGCTAATCCCAACTTGGACTGTGACCGGTTGGAGGGTTTGTATGGATTAGCAGAAGCTTAATAAAGCTACCCGAAAGGACAACTTCCCCTTGCCTTTTATTGACCAAATGCTAGATAGATTAGCGGGAAAACCTTACTATTGTTTCCTTGATGGTTATTCAGGTTACAACCAGATTGACATTGCACTAGAGGACCAGGAGAAGACAACCTTCACATGCCCCTATGGAACAAACGCCTTTAGGAGAATGCCATTTGGACTATGTAATGCACCATCAACTTTTCAGCGGTGTATGATGGCTATATTCTCTTATATGGTGGAAGATTTCTTGGAGATCTTCATGAATGACTTTTCCGTCTTTGGAGATAGCTTCAACAACTGCCCAGGCAACTTGAAGAAAGTTCTTGAAAGATGTGAAGATGCAAATCTTGTACTGAACTGGGAAAATGCCATTTTATGGTAGATAAGGGCATAGTGTTGGGACACAAAGTCTCTTGTCGTGGCATAGAAGTGGACAGAGATAAAATCGAAGTCATCAAAAAATTGCTTCCACCCACCACAGTCAAGGGCATTAGGAGTTTCTTAGGACACGTAGGTTTTTATCGTAGGTTTATTGTTAATTTTTCTAAGATTGCTAAACCTTTTTTTGTCTTTGTTGGAACAGAATAAGGCCTTTGACTTCACTACCGAATGTACTGAAGCTTTCAAGACACTGAAAGAGAAGCTGGTAACAGCCCTAATAGTACTGCCACCGGACTAGAGTTTACCGTTCGAGATAATGTGTGATGCTAGTGATTATGTTGTAGGGGCATCACTAGGGCAGCGGAAGGAGAAACTATTCCACGTAATATACTATGCTAGCAAGACCTTAAATGATGCCCAGATAAACTACAACACGACAGAGAAAGAGTTGCTAGTTGTGGTATTTGCCTTTGACAAGTTCAGACCATACATACTTGGAACAAATGTAGTGGTTCACATGGATCATTCAGCAATAAAATACATGTTCACCAAGAAGGATGCGCGGCCACGATTGATACGTTGGATTCTGTTGTTACAAGAGTTTGATATAGGAATCAAAGACAGAAAGGGAACATAAAACCAAGTAGCCGATCACTTGTCAAGACTAGAGCTGGGAAAGGATCAAGATAAAAACAAGGTTAACATACATGAGACTTTCCCTGATGAGCAGTTATTCACTGCCATGGAGGTACACACAAGCGCTGCTGCAACAGCCACGACGACAGGTAAGTTTTCTGGTGTTCCTTGGTATGCCGACATAGTAAACTATCTCGTTAGTGGTTTATTACCTCCTGAACTTAACTATCAAGCAAGGAAGAGGTTCCAAAATGATGCAAAACATTATTATTGGGACGAACCTCTTCTGTTCAAACATTGTGCAGATCAGATTATCAGGAGATGCATACCGAAGGAAGAACAGGAAGAAGTACTCCACCACTGTCATGATGCTCCTTATGGAGAACACTTTGGAGGAAACAAAATTGCTGCCAAGGTTCTGCAGTCTAGTTTATTTTGGCCTACACTATTCAAAGATGCACAAGCTTTTTATAAGCGTTGTGACAAGTGCCAAAGGACAGAAACTTCTCTTGAAGGCATGAGATGCCCCTACATAACATTCTCGAAGTCGAAATTTTCAATGTTTGGGGAATCGACTTCATGGGACCATTCCCAGCTTCATGTGGGAATCTGTATATATTGTTGGCAGTATATTATGTGTCCAAGTGGGTAGAAGCCATCGCCACACAAAAGAATGATGCCAAAACCGTCCAAAGGTTTTTACACAAACACATCTTCACCAGGTTTGGCATCCCAATGGCATTCATTAGTGATGAAGGTAGGCATTTTAAAAATAGGGTGATTGCTAGCGCATTGAAGAAGTATGGAGTGAAACACAGAATCGCAACAGCATATCACCCTCAGACCAATGGGCAGGCCAAAATCTCCAATAGAGAAGTGAAGAACATTCTGGAAAAGATGGTTAAGCCGTCTAGGAAGGACTGGTCTCTCCACTTGAATGATGCATTATGGGCTTACACGACTGCTTTCAAAACACCACTGGGAATGTCACCCTACCGACTCATCTATGGAAAAACTTGCCACCTACCTGTCGAGATAGAACATAAAGCATATTGGGCTATTAAGACAGATAACATGGATTGGGATAGAGTAGGGCAGAAAAGGCTCTTGGATTTAAACGAAATTGAAGAAATTTGAGCCATGGCCTACGACAACGCCATAATCTAAAAGGACAAGACAAAAAGGTGGCACGACAGAAAACTTCTGCCACGACAGTTCATACCAGGCCAAAAGGTGTTGTTGTTCAACTCCCGGTTGAAGCTCTTCCTAGGGAAGTTAAAGTCTAGATGGTCTAGACCCTTTCAGGTAGTTCAAGTTTTCCCCATGGTGCCATCACAATAAGATCTATCAAGGACGGGCACCAGTTCAAGGTCAATGGACAGAGACTTAAGCACTATTAGGAGACTGAAGCCCCAAGAGAACATGAAGTGGTTATTTTAGGAGATTCCCCTCAAGGCATCCCTAATTTAACTTAATTGAATTTTTTTTTTTATTTCTTTTATTTTTATTGCTTTAGGAAGTAGGAATTCAATACTAGTTTATTTCAGTTTTCAGGAAAATAAAAGAAACAGAGGAAAGAGAAGGAATGAACCAGCCCATCACATTCACATCAACCCAAGAAGCCCAAAATAGAGCTCAACGGCAACAAAGTTGTCATGACAGACTTGGTGACAACCATCACCAGCTGTCGTGATAGACATTCAATGATAGACTGTCACCAGCTATCGCGGCAAACACGTAGCAAACGCGGGAAAAATATGGAAACGCGTAACAGACACATCCAGAAACCGCGTGACAGCTGGCTCCATTTTCCACGCCAACCGTTACAGCTTCAACGAGCAGAAATCCCATTCTATATAAACCCTCACTTCCATTTCATTTTTCACCTTCATTCTACTCTCTTTACTCTGTTTCAGAAAATTTCTTTTAGCTTTCAAATTTTTCTTTCATTTTCCACAGCACCTATACAATGAAGATAAGATCAACCTGCAGAAGCTCTGCCTCCACCTCTGCCACAGCAGCCTCTACTCCCACACACAACAAAATACGAAGAAGGTTCGACTCTGCAGAAATGGAGAAATGATATTATGAATCTTTTCAAAAGAGAGAGGTGTGGGGAGAGAGGGGTTTAACTTACCAGAAGAAGAAAGGAGATATGGGTTTAGAGGGATTCATCGCAAAGAGAATCCTTGCTCTGAAATGGCAGATGTTTGCTGAGCAACTAGAGGAAATGAATGTCACCCTCGTTCGAGAGTTCTATGCTGAAAATCCCACCAAGGAAATATCTCAAGTCACCATCAGGGGTAAGACAATTGAGTTAGAACCAACATATATCAATTCCATGTATGGCATTTACGTGGGCAGGAAGAGGACGCACACAGACGGTTCGTCGAAAATCTGTCGCCAGCAAACTACGACAACATCATGGCAGACCTCACCACAGAAGGCACTAGCTGGAATGAGGATCCAAAACATCGGTGGACTGTTCGAAGGACTCAACTCACACCTGCCACCAAGCTATGGAACCACTTTGTGAAGAAACGCCTCATGCCCACATCACACAACACGATAGTGGATAGACAAAGGCTGGCCCTTATTCATTCCATTACAAATGAACGATAGATAAACGTGGGGAAGTACATTCTCGATGAAATTTTTGAGTGCACACAGAAGGATAAATGTCCACTTTTCTTCCCTCACTTGATCACAGTCCTATGCAGAGCAAAGAACGTCCCCGAGATTCAAGAGGATGTCAAGATCCAAGGAAAAGGTTGGACACAACAAAACCTTTACAGCTGATGGAGCTCAAGGCAGCCACACCAATGGCATACTTCGACCCTTCTGCCACGACAGAACCTGACTCGGCAGAGCTTGATCAGACACAACACACAATAGAGTCAACTGACAAACTAGTAGGCACTTCCTCCAGCCACATCATCCACCTGCTGCAAAGAATGGAGGCACGACAACAAGGATTTATAGAGTATATGAGGGATTTCCACACTGTAACGGTAAATTTTATTAAAGTTGAACTTAATTTCCCCAACGCTCAGTTTCCTTCTTTTCTAGAAAATCTTGTTTCTGCCCCTGATGAGTTCTCAAAAGTGACATACTTCATTTGCTATTTTTCTAGTTATTAGGACTTCTTGCTGGTTAATACATGTTGTTTTTGATATATTCTGTACAGGGGTCCAATTCTAGAAATGGCAGTAAAAATGGGCATTTCTGCAATTTTTGTTATAATTCTATTATGACTGGCATCAAGGGCACGACGCGTCTGATGTGGTAGTGACGTGGCAATAGCGTGGCAACCTCTAGAAGATCCTGGAACATTTCGAGAGAAGATCTGATCAGATTATTAGTTTTATCCGTTTGGTTTTATTTTGAATTTTAAAAAAACATTTGAATTTGATTTGTTATTTTGATTTTCTTATCTCTTATCCTTGTAATCTAAGCCTATAAATACCAACCTTTGGTGAAGGCTGAAGATCATCTTCTAGCTTTGAGTATTTTTATCTTTGTAAACATTTTTCAGTTTTAATCCAAGTTATTTTCCTCTATTTTCTTGTTTCATTTATTTTATGCTATTTAATTACTTTTCTAAAATCAAGTTAAGTATGATAATCAATATCATGCTTAGCTAAATCTTTTAAGCCAAGAACCAGCCAAGTCAATTCGATTCGCGAGAATTGAACTTTGCTTAAATTCTTTTGGGAAATCATTTTTATCTTTCTGTTTAGATAGTTTGGCAATCGGCCTTACTAAAAGTTTTTAACCGTTTTTCAAATCGAAAATGGCCCGTTGGTCTGAAATCGCTTAAAAACACAGTTGGGAGGAAGGATCGGCCTGTGGCAATTTCGACTTCCTATGAACACTCTTAGCGGCAATCCGCTAAGGAAAGATAAAATTAGAAGCGATTCTTTTTAGACAATTTTTTAGTCGGGTTTTTCCTGCTTTCATTCTAAATATTTTAACAGCGATAGACGTGGTTGAATTATTTAAGAACCATCTTTCGAATATAGACTTGGGAGGATTGGTTACTCGAGAGAGAAACAAGTTACGACGGGTTGGGCCTCGTAGACTGTAACCGACATGATCCCCAAAATAAAAATCTGTTTCAGTGATCGAAAGAATTGAAGGAGCTGGTTCGAGGCTATTTCACATACTTGATTTTTCTTATTCTTTTTACCTCTGCATTTAAATCTTGCTATTTCATTTTTCCAATATTAGATCGCTCCCCCCATTTTATTTACTTATTTTACAGATATTCCTGGAAGTAATAATCGAAGCAGCCTTTAGTCAATAATTCCAGCTAATCTCCCTGCGGATCGACCCTCTTTCCCTATATCTATTTAATTTCTTTATTCTATTATTTATTGAAAGAGGTTAATTTATTTATTTATTTTTGATCGGTTAAACGACGACTTGTCAAAATTGGCGTCGTTGCCAGGGAGATTTACTTTCGACATTTTTGACTGATTTTGTTTTATTTTTATGACCAGGAGGAATTTGGGTAATCTTGTTCCTTACAAACCGGAAATCGAAGCAAACGCTCGTAGAACTCACGATGAAATGCTTCGGCGAAAAAAACAACAAAGAGAACAAAGCACACAACAATCCGATCAGGAATCCACTTCTGAAACCACACCAATCGAAGAACCTACACAAGAACCAGAACCGATGGCAGACCAAACGATCCGACAATTAAATGCCGCCCCTACTGTGCAACAACCACTCTGCATCGTTTTTCCTCAAGGCGATACTCCCTTCCAGCTCAAAACGGGATTAATCCACTTACTCCCTACTTTTAATGGTCTCCCTTCTGAAAGCCCACACAAACACCTTGCCGAATTTCATATGGTGTGCAGCAGCATGAAACCACAAGGGGTCTCAGAGGACCAAATAAAACTAAGGGCTTTTCCTTTTTCCTTAGCCAGAACGGCTAAAGAGTGGTTATTTTACTTACCTTCAAATTCAATTAATACATGGTCTGATCTCTCTCGTGTTTTTCTTGACAGATACTTCCCTCCGGCAAAAGCGACAGAAATTATTGGGTATCCAACAAAAGCACGATGAATCCCTATATGAATATTGGGAAAGGTTCAAGAAGCTGTGCACAACATGGCTTATCCGAGCAAACACTCCTTCAATACCTATAGAAGGAATGTTACCAATAGACAAAAAGATGGTAGATGCAGCAAGCGATGGCACGCTCGTTAACATGACCCCTACTGCAGTGAGAACATTAATCTCTACAATGGCTGTTAATTCGCAGCAATTTGGTTCTGCAAGTGAACCCAGCCGACGGGTTCAAACAGTAAGCACAATTTCATTAAAGAATAAAATAGACAATTTAACTAATATTGTGTATTCTCTTATTTCAGGGGAGTTAGGAGCTGCTAAGGTATGCGGAATATGCACTATGCCAGATCACCCAACCGACTTATGCCCATTGTTGCGGGATACATCTGGTGCCCAAGTTAACGCCATACACAACTTTCCTGGACCTCCCCAAAGACCCTATAACCCACATAGCAATACGTTCAATCCCGGTTGGAGAGATCACCCAAACTTGAGCTACGGTAATCAGAACACGAATTACCAACCTAGGCAACAACCTCCCCACCAAAACCAAGCACCCCAAAAATCCTCGCTTGAGTCTATTGTTGAGAGATTGGCAGTTTCGCAGGAAAAATTCCAAACCCAAACACAATCCCATCTCCAGCAAATTGACAAACAAATAAGCCAACTAGCTCAAGCCATTAGCCGTCTAGAATCCCAGGGAAAGTTACCATCCCAAACTGAAACCAACCCAAGGGAAAACGTTAGTGCGATAACTTTGCGTAGTGGAACAGTGATAACGCCTAAATCGCCCAAGAAAGATGAGCGAAAATCCGACGAACCGGGAAACTCTTCGGAAGACCAGAATGACAAGTCTCCTCCCACCGTAGGTAACACCAAATCTAAAATTTATGTTTCTACTTACGAACTTGTTCCTCCTTTTCCAGGTAGATTGGTGAAACGAGATAAAAATGAGGAAGAGAAGGAAATTTTGGATATATTCAAGAAGGTGGAAATTAATATTTCACTTCTTGATGTTATTCGGAAAGTGCCCAAATACGCAAGGTTTTTGAAGGACTTATGCACAAACCGAAGGCAACAATCCGGAAATGAAAAAGCTAACCTTGGTGAAAATATTTCGGCCATCTTTCAAAGCCGTTGCCGCCAAAGTAGAAGGACCAAGGTATGTTTGTGATTCTATGTAAAATTGGGAATGCTGGGATAAAAAGAGCGATGTGCGATTTAGGCGCATCTATCAGCGTCATGCCGTTAAGCGTCTACAACAAAATTTCGACTGAACCATTGAAAGAAACGTGAGTGACGGTTCAATTAGCCGATCGATCAGTCATCTACCCCGAGGGAGTACTAGAAAACGTGTTGGTACAGGTAAAAGATCTTATTTTCCCTGCTGATTTTTATAGTATTGACATGAAAAATGATCGCAGCAATAACAGATCCGAAATCTTGCTTGGCCGACCTTTCCTATCAACCGCGCATACAAAGATTGATGTCCGCGATGGCATCTTAACTATGGAATTTGATGGGGAAGTAGTTAAATTTGATATGTATAAAGCTATGAAGTATCCTGATTCGGTCGCAAGTTTAAATTTCGTTGATATTATAGATCCGTTAGCTGATGATTTGATCGAAACTGATTTGTGTTATGACTTTTTTAGGGAATTCGCGGATCTCGACGATGAAATTGTAGGCGAAATCATTTCAACTCTTTCTTCCCTTTCTGATTTTCGATTAATTCCAACTTGATCTAAACATTTTCCCTCAATTTTGCAGGAACCAAAGCCGAAGTTAGATCAATTCAATTATAAATTTTTAGGCGACAACCAAACTTTGCCAATCATCATCTTGAGTAAGTTGTCGCATCGGGAAGGAGGTAGAAGCTTAGTTGTTATTTTGCGCACAAATAAAAAGATGAAGGAAGGCGTTAAAATGACAAGGGATGGACATCACCGTTTATTTAAAGACCTTTCTTTTGAAGAACCAAAAATTTAGCAAAGGTCATCGAGCTAAACAACGTTAAACAAAGTGCTAAATGGGAGCCAACCCATTGGTTTATTTTTCGTTAATTTTTACTTCCTTTTTAATAATTTAATTTATGCTTCATTTTTCATTTTTCATTTTTTTAATTGCCTTAATAAATTTTATTTTTCATCTACAGGACTTATTTTCGCGAACAGCAAGTGGCAAACATAACCTCAGCTGAAGTGCACCGTTTCATTAATGCGGTGCATTTTAGCACACTCAATGAACGGTGCACTTTAGCCCAAGCCCTTTCCTCTTAGCACACCCGTCCAAATTTTTCCCTTTTCCCCCTTTCCTTTCTTTCTTTCCCGCAAATCACCAAACCCTAGCAAAACTCACCCACCCACAAAACTCACTCAGCAACAATTCACCATGTCCCGCACCTCCCCCACGCTGCAGTTGTCAACGACGGCAAGCCCCCAGCCCCCGAACGAGAATCCCATACTTACGGCTTCCACCGCTCCTCCGCCTCCTTCCCCAGCCGTCAGTCGCCGTTCGCAGTTCTCCAACAGCACCGCTAGATCAAGCTCCAGCCGCAGTCCGCCTCCCCAACGGTCACCATCACCATCGTTACAATCAATACCCATGGGGAGTACTCTTTACCCTTCTTTGCCTTACACTTTTATCTTTTTCATCTGAATTGGGGCAATTCATTTAAGTGAGGGGGTGCAAAAAACCACTTGTCCTATGCTTGTTTGATAATATGTTTTGATTTTGATTAAACCTTGAGATGAATTTTTTGTTCTTGCCATTACTTGTTGTCCAACATGTTGTACTTGTTCTTGTGCTTAGGAATGATTGAATTATAGCATTTTGATAATCAAAGGATATGGGTAATCTGCAGTTTGACATCTCTTTTAATTTCTCTTGATTGTGTTGATTAGATTTATAGCCTAGCTTAATCAAACTTAGCCCAATTCTGTGAGACTTTGAGCCTTGAGCATGCATTCTTCATATTATGCTCATTTCTTTTGCTTGAGAGTGTCATCTTGAATTTTAGGAATCTAGAACTTGTGGCTTGCTTACGATTCGAGACTACACTAAGAACGAGGTGCTTTAAAATGATTTAGGCATTAGGCTTTAACCTCTTCCATCCCTTTCATTTTAATTTACCCTTTCTCATCGCCTAGTGAGCCTTTGTTAACCTTACATCACATTCCTTTAACTTAACCATTTCAATTGATCAAATGCTAGAATCTTTATTAGACACGAAGGAGATACTTTTCAAATAAGGGCAGAAATTTTCCTAGAAAAAATGAGAAAAAGGAAAAATAGAATAAAAGGAAGCAATTGCTTCGAAAAGAAAAGAAAAAAAAAGAAGAAGAAAAAAGAAAAAAGAAGAAAAATAGTTTTGAAAAGAAGAAAAAAAGAAAGAAGAAAAATGTGTGTTTGCTTGCCCATTTTTAGCTCCTTTTTAATGTCTTCACTGCTTAATGTTTGAGATATCTTGCATTGATCATCCTCTTTTGTTTATTTTTCTTCCCATCTTTCTATCTTTTTTTTCTAAACCCACATTACACCTTGAACAAAGACCTAATGATTTTTGCACCTCGATTCTATTAAAGTAGTGGAGAATTGAACTTGTTACAAGCCTATGGAAACCTTTATTCATGATTGACTTTGAGTGTTTTTGCTTCACTTTTACCTATAAACACTTTGAGTGCTCTTGAGTGTATCTTGGTGAGGATTAAGACTAGGTTAGGATTTGATTAATGCTTGATAGGTAATTGGAAGAGATAAGGGTTGTTCTTTGCTTGCATCCATTTGGTTTGATTATGTTTCTTTCATGATACTCCTTTCGCGCTAGAACTCTTATGATTATGTTTGATGCTTGTGATGGCTTGACAAATGCATTCTTTGGTTTATGCTTTTTCGGACATACTTGAGGACAAGTATGAGACAAGTGAGGGGGAATTTGATTAGTTCTCAAAAGTGACATACTTCATTTGCTATTTTTCTAGTTATTAGGACTTCTTGCTGCTTAATACATGTTGTTTTTGATATATTTTGTGCAGGGGCCCAATTCTGGAAATAGCAGTAAAAAGGGGCATTTCTGCAGTTTTTGTTATAATTCTGTCATGACTGGCATCATGGGCACGACACTAGGTACGACGCGTCTGATGTGGCAGTGACGTGGAAGTGACGTGGCAATGACGTGGCAACCTCTAGAAGATCCTGGAACATTTCGAGAGAAGATCCGATCAGATTATCAGTTTTATCCGTTTGGTTTTATTTTAAATTTTAAAAAATATTTGAATTTGAATTGTTATTTTGATTTTCTTATCTCTTATCCTTGTAATCTAAGCCTATAAATACCAACTTTTGGTGAAGGCTTAAGATCATCTTCTAGCTTTGAGTATTTTTATCTTTGTAAACATTTTTTCAGTTTTAATCCAAGTTCTTTTCCTCTATTTTCTTGTTTCATTTATTTTTTGCTATTTAATTACTTTTCTAAAATCAAGTTAAGTATGATAATCAATATCATGCTTAGCTAAATTTTTTAAGCCAAGAACCAGCCAAGTCAATTCGATTCGCAAGAATTGAACTTTGCTTAAATTCTTTTGGGAAATCATTTTTATCTTTATGTTTAAATAATTTGGCAATCGGCCTTACTAAAAGTTTTTAACCGTTTTTCAAATTGAAAAGGGCCCGTTAGTCTGAAATCTCTTAAAACACAGTTGGGAGGAAGGATTGGCCTGTGGCAATTTCGACTTCTTATGAACACTCTTAGCGGGAGTCCGCTAAGGAAAGATAAAATTAGAAGCGATTCTTTTTAGACAAGTTCTGAGTTGGGTTTTTCCTACTTTCATTCTAAATATTTTAACAGCGATAGACGTGGTTGAATTATTTGAGAACCATCTTTCGAAGATAGACTTGGGAGGATTGGTTACTCGAGACAGAAACAAGTTACGACGGGTTGGGCCTCGTAGACTGTAACCGACATGATCCCCGAAATAAAAATCTGTTTCAGTGATCGAAAGAATTGAAGGAGCTGGTTCGAGGCTATTTCACATACTTGATTTTTCTTATTCTTTTTACCTCTGCATTTAAATCTTGCTATTTCATTTTTCCAATATCAGATCACTCCCCCCATTTTATTTACTTATTTTGCAGATATTCTTGGAAGTAATAATCGAAGCAGCCTTTAGTCAATAATTCCAGCTAATCTCCCTGCGGATTGACCCTCTTTCCCTATATCTATTTAATTTCTTTATTCTATTATTTATTGAAAGAGGTTAATTTATTTATTTATTTTTGACCGGTTAAATAACGACTTGTCAGCCCCATCACCTATCACCTCCCCCAAGAAAGCCACACCGACATCTACTTCTGCCTCACCATCTACCGCGATAGGATCAGGCGACAGAAGGTCTGCATCACCCTTGGTTACTCCCACCTCTCCCAACGAGAAGGACCAGCCCTCTCGAGAAGCCAAGAGGAAGGAACCAGTGCCAGAAATCGATCCAAAATATTTCGAGGACTTCTCCTTTTCTTTAGTTTGGCAAGATGATTCAGACTTTGTACCTTCTTTTGTACGCCAAATAGCCAAGGACTTCCCTCCTATGAAGAAAGAGAAGCTTGATCTAGATGTAGAAGGACCCTGGCACGACAGTGGAGACGACAGAAAAAGTGACAGTGAGCTCAAGATTCTGGACAAAGCTCAAAAAATTTCACCTACCAGAATCCAGCCACCTCGAGAGGCAAAGAAAAAGGCAGCATCATCCTCTCCAACCATGAAGGCAGCACCCAAATCAAACGTAACTGCTCGCCGACAGCTCCGTACAGTTGACAGCAATGACGACAACAATGTTGGCACTTCAACTTAAGTTTCTTACTCTTTCTGTCTTTCGTGTTTCTATTTTCTATTTGTGATGTTTTTATCTTTCTGTTTTTGTTTGTCATGCATTGAGGACAATGCAACCCTCGAGTTTAGGGGTAGGTATTCCTCTTATTATTAATAGACTACTTATATTTTGTGTTTATAACTATTTAATTTTTTGGAAAAAAATTGGCTTAAGTTTTTGAACTTCTCTTACTTGTCGCGGCCTTCACTGTCGTGACAATAACTTTAGAATGTTTTAGGAAGTATTTAGAGCCTTACTATAATTCTGAACTCTTAAAACACTTTTGTGACTTATATGTTGTTAAGGCTTCTGTTAGTAAACTTAGAATAAGAAGCTTAGCCACATGAGTTAGAAAAAAAACTTAGACTCATTTTACTCCCAGAGGTGCCTAACACTGGCTCTAGGAAGATAACTAGAGGTACTCCTAGAGGTGTCTAACACTGGCTCTAGAAAGATAACTAGAGGTGCCCGAAGCCAGCTATAGTAGAAATAGAAAGACTTCAATCTAAGTTAGGAAGTAAACTAGAGGTGCCCGAAATTGGCTCTAGTTAAGAATTATTTTGAAAAAAGACACAAGTGAGTACAGTAACTATTCTGGTTGCTAAAGCGTCTAGGCTCATATTTGTTCACAAAACCTGCACACACTCACACGATAGTTATAGTATTGCTCTAGATAAGTCCGTAAACATCTGAAAAGGTATTGATCTTGATGGTGAAAGTGATGTAGGTAATGGTTGTTCATTGAGTTAAGCTAAAGCCAAAAAGTTTCATTCTTAGTTAGATTGCATTTGCTTGAGGAGAAGTAATAATTTGAGTTTGGGGGTGTGTTGAGTGCATAAATGTTCTATATTTTAACCTTCATTTATCCATATTATTGATGCACTCAAGCCTGTTTAGTTGCATTTTAGGATAGAATTTGCATAAACATCACATATAGATAATTTTGCATAGATACTGCTGATTTCGGTCAATTATTGCAAGTACCTATCGTGGCAGCATCCATGGCAACAGAGGAACAGAAGATAACCACAGAGCTGGAATGAAGGGTTGAAGAAAACTGCCTCATACATCACTGTCGTGACAGAAGTGGTGATAGTGAAGACAACAGAGATGGAAAATGCGAAGTGGAGTTCGACTGATAGAGGATTTCAAGCCTGATTTTTGGAGACCACTCGCATAATTTTTGGATCCCAGAAGCACAAGGAATGCCTTGCCCAAAGTTTGAGGAAAAAGTCAAGGCAAGAAGATAGGGCGAACTGAGGGACGTTTATTCATAGATTTAGTCTTTAAATAAATTGTACTTTAATTCAAACTAGTATTCTTGGCCATTAAGAAAGCTTACACCCAAGGCCTATATATATGCTTGTAATTCAACAAGGGAAGACAATCTAGCTCCTAGTCGTCTTCCATCATAAACCCTAGCTTTTCTCTTCTTCATCATGTTCTAAATCTTTCCCAGGGCTAATGGTTGATCTTGTAAAGTAGTTGTAAGGGTTAAACTGTTTCATAGGTTTTTCAGTTCAATCAATAAAACTTCGAGTTTATTTACTCTGGTTTTAACATCTCATAAGAGTATCGGGAGAGCATTGTGAGGTTATCTATTTACTTAATATCGGGAGAGTTAAGTATAAGAAAGTAGTAAATATAGTTTTACAGTTTATGGTTATACTATCTTGGCCTAGGGATAGGTACAAGGTTAAGCGGCTAAGGAAGAATTCACAACATCGGTGTTCATCCTTCGATTCACGCTGGGAGGTATCATTCAAGACGTGTTCACCGACAGAACTTGGACCTAGGGATAGGACAAGTCACACCAGGGGTTCTTGCCGAACTTGAAGTGACAGAGTTGTTGATCGTTTCCTCGACAACATCAGACCTCTACCGCGACAGGTGCTGCCGCGACAGGCTCGACGACATAAGCAACAGAAGTCCTCTGAACAGTGCAACACATGCACTACTGAACAAATCAATACCAGCCTACTTTATCAATCTGATTTATGTCTCTATTTTAGTTTATCTTCAAGAATTCTTAAAACACTTTATTAAATCTATATCTTTTCTTGTGTAGAGTTTTAAAGTTAGAAGTATTTCCAGTCCCTGTGGAGACGATATCCGATACTTACGTCGTGTATACTTGCACTCAATTGCGACAATCTTATTTACACGCAACAATAATATAAATGGTTAGAGCCAATATAACTTAACCGGTTAAAATATAATGGGCAGAGTCTAATGCATGCTCTTTGTGCATGGACATACGTATAACAAGAATGAGTTCTTTAGCCTTTGTATGTATTAACAAATAATACATAAATCATCATCATTCACAATAACAAAAGATATCAGCATTCGGCAGAGTCTAATGCATGCTCTTTGTGCATTGACACGCATATAACAAAAAAGCTGCTGATTTTTGTATTTTATTTTGCTGCTAGTTCTTTCTATTATAGTTGTACAAGATCTTAGCGGTTAGCGCTCAGCAATCAACATACTCTATTCGACGGAGGATTGCCCTAGTAGCTATTTTATCAACAAGTACCCAGCGGTTGATCATTTTTATTATTCTTTGCCTTTGCTACAAATAAATTGTTGGTAAATAACTTTTTTTTATCAGCAACTGTATGATTTTATTCAGCATGAAGCAAAAAGCATATAGCGTGACGGATCATACGCCTCGTTAAAAATCTCCCTAGTGGAGGAAAAGAGTACGATATGATCCGTCAAAAACACAGAAACAAACGTCAAGCCTATCATAAACAAGCTACAAAGAGCGAACATCGATCCACACCTTCCTTTGCTAATACATCAACAAAACCATTAGCCTCTCTAGGCACATAACAAAACTGTATCTCATAAGAGACCCTACAAGCCTGATCGATCGTTGTAAATACTTCCCATAAACGCCATGGTCGTTTCACTGAACGTGTAGCCCAACTCAAAGCAACCTGCGAATCTGACTCAATAATCACACATTGTTCACGCCAACACCTGTCTAGAACTAAACTCAAAGCAAACGCTATAGCCTGCACTTCAGCTTCATTTGAGTCCATCAAACCTAACGGCCCCGAGAACATTCCCAAAATCAAACTCTCCCCGTCACGCATCACACCACCAAACCCCGCAAGACCTGGCTTACCCCACGCAAAACCATCAACATTAAATTTCAAAATACCCTGGATCGGTGGCTACCAACACACCCTAACCCTCACCTTCTGCGCTGACGGACTAATAACAAACGCAGATGGACATAACCACCAAACCGATTCGGGCACTAACTCTCCCTCTACACCAACCTTAATCCAGTAAAAAGATCGCAGCTTAACCAAAAAACATAACTCGTCCATAGACAAACATTTACCACGAAAGATGAACTCATTCCTAGCTAACCATAACGACCACAACAAAGCACCGACACTCGCCACCTACCATTTCCTCATACAACCAATAAAAGAACAGTGGAAATTCACAAGAAAAAAATCGTCAAAACTCACCGGTAAAGGTAGCGATACACCCCACCAATGACGCAACCAATCCCAAAGTTTCAGCATACGCGGACATTCATAGAAAAGATGTGCGATAGATTCCTCCGATGACACATACCACGGACATTTACCTTGCTCGTCGCTCAATGGCAACCTGTGAACTCGCAAGAAATCCGTTGTCGGCAACCTTCGCAACCAAATAAACCAAAGGAACGCCTGGACTTTAGGCGGGACCAGGACTTGCCAAGCAAAACAATCCCCAATAGCATCATCACCAACCTTATCCAGCATCAACAATTTTGACAGTGCTCTAACTAAAAATTCCCCATGTGCATCCGTATGCCAAATGAGAGTATCAAGGCAAAATTCCCACAGACAACCTCGTACACCAAGTCACATAACACCCGCAACTGCTCAAGTTCAAACAATCTCAAATGCCACCTAAAGAAACGTTCCCATTGCCCGTGGTCAAAATGTGCATCCACCGCATAATCACTAACCCATGCTAACTTATTTATCGCCAACGAAAACAATCTCGGAAATGAGTCCTTCAAAGGTTGTTGCGTTATCCACGAATCAAACCAGAACAATACAGTCCGCCTGTTACCAATCTTCCACTGAAAACCCGACACCCCCAAGTGTTGATCAATGTTTGCGGAACAGGAATTGGTCACAATCTGTCGCTACACAATAGACATTGCCGACGGCTTCTCTGTGTTAAAACGCCACCATTGAGTATGTTCTCCATACTTAGCTGCAATTAAGCGTTGCCACAACGAATCACGATCACAAGCATATCGCCAAACCCACTTAGATAATAACGCCATGTTTTTCACCCGCAAATTCGCCACTCTCAAGCCTCCCAAATGTCGCGGCCTACAGACAACCTCCCAACCTACCCTACTCATCCTCCGTTCAAGGCCTACACCTCCCCAAAGGAACGCTCGACGGATACGATCCAATTGTGCTATTACCCCCTTTGGAACCACAAACAAGCCATGTAAAAAATAGGCAAAGATGAAAGTACAGAATTTACCAATGTCACTCGGGCAGCAAAAGACAATGATGTACGTTTCCACCCGGCTAGCTTGCGTCTGAAGTTAGCTACGACTGGCTCCAAAACAGATAATAACCTTGGATTAGCCCCTAATGGAAACCCAAGGAAGATAAACGGTAACTCACCATGTCGACAACCCAGCAACTCAACCACTAACGCGCCCAACTCCCCTTCCACGCCAATGGCATACAACGAGCTCTTAGCGAAGTTAATCCGCAAGCCAGAACATACCTGAAAACAGTGTAAAATACGTTTGATGTTACGTGCAACTTCCACTGAAGCTTCGAAAAATAGGATTGTATCGTCGGCAAACTACAAGTGAGATAAAAACATATCTGACACCACCTCTACCCCACGAATTAATCCCTCTGACTCGGCATTACCCAGCATCAAGTGTAACGCCTCTGCAACCACAACGAATAATAACGGTGATAACGGACAGCCTTGACGCAATCCACGTCCCATCTTAAATTCCCTAGTCGCACTTCCATTCAATAAGACCGACAGACGGGCAGAACTAATGCATTCCCTAACCCAAGCTCTCCAAACCGCATAAAACCCCATCCGAGTTAACACTGAATCTAAGAAATTCCAGCTTACACAGTCATAAGCTTTAGCGAAATCCAACTTCAAAATAAAACCACCAGCGCCTCTTTGTCGAAGCGAGTGAATCACCTTAGTGGCCAATAAAACACCATCCACTAACTGTCGACCTTTAACGAACGCAGATTGCGTATCGCTAATTAAACCACCCAGCACCGATTGAAGACGATTCGCTAGTCACTTAGCCAACACTTTATACATCTAATTGACCAAACATATAGGGCGATACTCACCTAATAGCTGAGGAGTTGACACCTTAGGTAACAGCACAATGAAGGCGCAATTCGTACCTTTCGGCAACAATCCGCAAGCATGAAAACGTTCAAAAAAACTGGAGAATATCATACCTCACCACCTCCCAACCTTTCTTGTAGAAATCCAATGTAAAACCATCTGGGCCTGGTGCCTTCGATCCATCACACTCCCATAATACCCTCTTAATTTCATCCATTGTAAATGGCAAAATCAGACTTTTCCAATCAGCCTCTAATAACTGACGAAACCCGCCCTCAAACTGCCAATCACCCGCTCGAACATCACAAGCGAAATGAGTAGTAAACTCGGCAACCACAAAACTACGCATCATCGAAGGCGATGTAATCCACTGTCCATCAATCAAAAATCCTGGGATAAAATTTCTAGATGTACGCAACTTCGCCGCTCTGTGGAAATAAGCAGTGTTACGATCTCCCAAACGTAACCATGTAGCTCTCGATTTCTGACGCCACATAGACTTCTTATTGCGTATAGCACACCATAACGCCTGCATCCACCATCGTCTCTCTTCCTCCACCCCCTCAACATCCCCACACGCAACCATAGCCTCATCCGCCTTGTCAATTTTTTGTTGCATATCCTCAATAATTTTGTTCACAACACCGAAACTATCCTTGTTCCACTGTTTCAAAAACTTTTTCAAATGGCGTAATTTCACCACAATATTATCATTACCGACGCCCAAACCTGTCAACCTACACCATTCGTTAGCTATCTGTCGTACATTAGAGCGACCATCCATCCAACAATTAAAGAATCTAAATGGTCTTGGCCTCCAATCACAATCATCACATTTAAGAATCAGTGGTGAATGATCAAAAACACCCCTCGCCAAAGCTTCATGTTGTATCAAACTAAAACCATCCAACCAAGCTGAGGATATCAAGAAACGGTCTATTCGACTACAACAATTTTCGGGACCAAACCAAGTAAAATGTTTGCCCAACAACGGCAAATCCACTAATCCCACACAATTCACAAAATCCCCAAACGCTTCCATCTCAGCACCCCTATTAGACACCCCTATACGATCCGAATTATGTAAAGTTGCATTAAAATCACCTGCGACGCACCACGACCCCTCAAATCCGCTCATCCGAGCTAACAACGAAGCCCAAACTACACTATGTCCAGCGACATCCGTAGGGGCATAAATCGCCACTATGCAGCAAACCACATCCTCCCGCTGCCAACGCCCCTGAAGCACAATGAAATTACGATCAAAATCAACGGTTTCCAAACAAAAACGATTACCTTCCCATACGACCAAAATGTCGCCAGAAGCACCAACTGATGGTGAAAACACCATCTCAAAGCTATCGGAAGACCACATATTAGCAACCCATAGCGACGGGACCTCCTCAAGTTTCGTCTCCTGTAACAACACCATATCTACACAGTTTTTCCGTATCACCTCGCGAACACTGCGTCGTTTCGCGCTACCGCCTAAACCCCTAACGTTCCACGATAAAAGCTTCATCAGTCATAAACCTCGACAATCCCTGGCAATAACCCGAGAAATGTCTTTGATAATATCTTCCTCACGCCCACTCGATTTAACGCCGATAAGAGAACCCAATTTCACCGTTGCCGCAGCCTCACTAGCTATGTCTTGTGGCAATGGATATCCACTTTTGCTGGCCCCTTCCACGTTTGTTTTGGTCGAACTTTTCTTTGCTCAACAACCACCAAGATTATTCCCCTTCTTCGCACGAGACTCACGACCAGCACCTTTAAACTGCTCACTCCATATTATCTTCCTAATTTTGCATAACGCCTGTCCCACTCGGATTAATTCAGTTTGGCCAAGTCCAGATTTTGGCGCAATCGAGTGCAGAAATAGGAGGAGGACTCTGTACCTCTTGCAAGTTTTCGCATGTGGGAATCAAAGCACCCGGACCCACTTCATCCAAATGGTTTGAATTAGCAATCCCAGCTATAGAAAAACTTTCACATCGTGGGATACTCTCAACCAACTCTAGAGTCCTACTCCCACCTTCCTTCTCAATTATCGGACTGACAAGGCAAACCGGAGCTGGCAGCTACTGTTCCGGCAACCGATCCCCCACTCGATCGTCATTCTGCGTATTTACTCCAAGCTCAATGTCACCCGATCGAGACCTTGTCCCTTGAGGATCATCCCAAGCAGCATTCATCACCCAATTCACCGGAACTTCCCCATAAGACCCTTGAGCCTCCGATCCAACCATCCTCGTATCGGGTATGGTCGCAGCCTCCTTCCCAGCACATTCTTCCTCTTCAAATTCAGACCCCCGTGCAGAACTCTCCCCATCCTCTATCGCCTTCCGTTCATAACAATCACATTCAACCTCTGGACCTTTTCCGTCCATCTCCAACACACGGACCAAGTAGACTTCAGCATCTACCTTGACTCGAATATGTTCCTCAATGCGAGTGAACGATGTTGTCTGCACCATGATTCTGCCACAATCAAACGACGTTGGCGTTTCCATGTCATCATCCATGCAAATTAACGATCCCCACAGGTGAGCAATATTCATAAAAGTTTGCGTGTGCCATCATTTAACTGCTTTGGAGTATTAAAACTTACCAAGTAGCTGCGACAAATAGCTTTAATCCTAATGGCAGCCCATTATTCCAAATCTTCTTGGGATCGGAGAGCTAATTTTGAGAATCTTCCCAAGACCTTGAAAGTCGAAACACCAAAAAAATGTATCAACATTGTTTTAAATTAAATAATATAAAATATATTAAAAAATGAAACACCGAAAAATATGTAAAACGAAAGCTTACTTGCTCATCATATCCAAACATCTTGGGCCAACAAATGAAGAATGCAAAAGATCAGAAAAGGGGAGGGGAGAAGTGGACAAGTGAAGAATGCAAAAGATCAGAAAAGAGGAGGTGGGGGAGAAATGAATTTCCTATACATATATCATTAACATACTTTCAAATCAATTTTAATCAATCATTTCAGTTGTCAGCCTCGCAAATTAATGCACTTCAACTTCCATTGCTAAGAGCGGAGAGGTAAAAAGACCGCCGACTCTGAAAACTCCGTCAACGTTGAGCGATATAATAAGAGAAAAGTCTTCGTTTTCCACAACTGAGAGATTGTTCTAAATGATAAATAGTTTAATATTATTTGAGCATGTTTCGGGTTTGAAGTTTTGTGTATGTATTAAATTTTTGTTGAGAGACTTTTTCAATAAAATTAGATTTACAATACCGGTCAGTTTGAATCAATTAAGACAAAATCATGATAATCCGGGAGGAAAAAAAGGGCATGTTTGAAGATAATATTTTGTAAATGTGAACAAAGAAAGGAATTTGACAATCCACGTGATCAGCATGAAATGTTGGGAGTCACTAACCAAAGGATACTTTACAAATCCATAAAGATAAAAAGTGCTTATATTATAATGACCAATACAAATCCGACCTCATCAATTTTTTATAATTTTTTTCCTGAAGTCAGAAGGTAAGCAGTTGGACTTCAATTTTTTTAAATTTTGATGAAGCCGGATAGAAAGCAACGTGACCTTAAAAAACATTGTAGAAAGTGTAATAGTTTTGAAAATAATTTAGTGAGTCATTACGATGTTTCAAAACTCGTCAGCATAAATGTGAAATATAACTTTCCAGGTTCAACCATAAAGGTTAACAGAATAAATAACATTTTAAGTTGAGTCTTATAACATTTTAAGGTCGGGCTCTTTTTGTTTAGGTGAACCTTGTTACTACAGCGGGATATATGAATGAATTTATACATTCGATTGATGATTACTCACCACTGAAATATTATTTAATTTATTAGAAACGTTATTATTACACCATCGTAAGCTTAGTTAATGAAATTTTAAATTTTTAGTTTTAAGATTAGGTAATAAAATTATTGGGAAAAAAAGATTGGGTAATAAAAGGGATAATTTCCATGTACATCAAATTTCACAATACCCACTTTTTAAAATAATAATAATAATAATTAGAAAATGATCCTATTATGAAAAATTAAATAAAATAATTTTTTAAGAAAAACTATTATCTTAAACTTAAAATTGGGTGGAAAAAATTATTAAAATATAATTAATCGATTGTTCAGTCAGATAATGATTACAAAAATATAATTAAATATTTTTTATTGTTTAATGTTAGTGGAGGGAAAATAATTATTCAGATTCGAATAACATATTTAGATAAATTAAAATTTAAAAATAATATGAGTGAAGTTATTATAGTACAACAAACCCTTACTACCAACGCTGGAATTCCGAATGAACATATACATTCGATTGATGTAGCTCATTTCCGAGTGCAATGTGAATGAACTTATTATATTACAACCACGCTTCAAGGTGGCGCTCCTTTTGTTTAGGTAAGCCTTGTTACGAACGAAGGACAAATGAATAAACTTGTACATTCGATTGATGATAGCTCACCACCAAGGGCAATATGAGTGAAGTTGTTATAGTACAACAATGCCTCTAATACCAACGTTGGCAGTATGAATGAACATATACATTCGACTGATGATAGCTCATTACCGAGGGCAGTATGAATGAACTTATTATATTACAACCACGCTTCAAGGTCGAGCTCCTTTTGTTTAGGTGAACCTTGTTACTAGCGCGGGATATATGAATGAATTTATACATTCGATTGATGATAGCTCATTACCGAGGGCAATATGAATGAACTTATTATATTACAACCACGCTTCAAGGTCGAACTCCTTTTGTTTAGGTCAGCCTTGTTACGAACGAGGGACAAATGAATAAATTTGTACATTTTATTGATGATAGCTTACCACCGAGGGCAATATGAGTGAAATAATTATAGCACAAAAATGCTTCAACGCCACGCTTTTTTAACCCTTACTACCGTTGCTGGCATTTGGAACGAACATATACATTCAATTGATGATAGCTCATTACCGATGACAATATAAATGAACTTATTGTATTACAACCACGCTTTAAGGTCGGGCTCCTTTTGTTTAGGTGAACCTTTTTACTAGCGCGGGATATATGAATGAACTTATACATTCGATTGATGATAGCTCACTCCACTGAGAGTAATATAAATGAACTTATTATATATTCGAACCTACGAACGAGTAATATGAATCAACTATTATGCCTCTGGTTACTTGTAACACCAGCGAAGTGAACTTATTATTTACAACCACTCCAAGATCGCGTTCATTTTGTTTAGGTTAGCCTTCTTACGAACGAGGGTAAAATAAATATACTTGAACATTAGATTGATGATAACTCTCCACTGAGGGCAATATGAATACAACCACGCTCAAAGGTCACCATCCTTTTATTTACGTTACCATCATAATCGTTGATGTCATCAGCCATTTCTGGAAAAGATTCCCCTGTTTTGACGGCTATAAAGAACACCCGCCCATTCACCTTGTTATTAATAGACTTGGCTGGGGACACTAATCAGCAACCTTGCAACTTCTAGATCATCTTTGTTCGAAGTGGAGTCATGGACACAGATTAACTTTCCCCATCGATTTGCCAGCTTAGTGAAAAACTCCACAGACCAACAATGAAGATGAACTCCAATGAGAGACACAGAGCAAAGCGCATGCGGAATACCTTGGAATCAAGATATTCAAACCAGAATGAAAATTCCTCCTTTTTATTCTTCCAAGCCTTCTCCATTTCCATGGCAGAATCAAAAGTTATAAGACAGGAATTTGGGAAACAACTCATTTCGCTATATTAACATTTGAACCATCGCTCATCAACGCTTTCTGGACGGAAACCATATCAATTTTTTTTCTTCTGATAATCGAACCTACGAACCAGTTCATCACAGATTGCGTCCGTGGTCTCGCTAGGTAACGCGTAATGTCATCATGACAATTGTTTCCCAAAACATATGACATTTTAAGTTTACATGGTAAGTTTCAAAGCGGTCACCTCCATCATTGCTCGATTTAAGCTTAAGGGTTGTTGTCGATAATGCAGATGTAATTGTTTCCCTTGATCATGTTCCAGATGCCATGAGACACAGAAGACAAATGAATAGTAACCTTCTGGATCTCCTCCTTAGTGGATCCCCTACTAAAATGCGCTTGAAGGAATGCTCATGGCTAACTGAGGAAGGTACTCGATTAATGCCTCTCATCCTTTCTCTTACGCACAATAGCACCCCAAGTAAAAAAAAACCATTTCTTTAGGCTCTTTGCTTGTTTATCATTCTACTTTCTTATAAATGGGTGAACTTTTCTTAGGTTGTTCATAATACAGCCTTGTCACTTGCAAGAGGCTCAAGAAATTTGGTTAGTTGGATTTGTCATAGTGCCGAAATCTGACTGATGAAGCTATGGGCTTGATCGTAGATAGATATTCATCACTGTGGGTGCTTAAACATTTTGGATGCTCTCAGGTACTTTTGCCTCATCATACATATAGGCAACCATACCTTTGAGGCATCCGCAGACCTTCACAATTATTTGCCCGGCATTAATCGTTTTATGTTGTCTTCGTGATTTCTTTGCAGATTACAGACGTCTTTCTATGTGGCCACTCTAATGCCAAGGTAGAAATCGGCAGTTTGAAGTTGTCTCCACTCTTGGTGCACATAAAAGCACCGGTTGAGAGTCCATTGCAGTACTCTTCGGTGTCGTCTTTAATATGATTTGGGTGTAAATGACCGGCCATAGCCATAACATTTTTTGTCATCTCTTTTTGTTCAATACTTGCCTAACCAGTTGGATCATTATCAGCTTTGTAACACCACGGGATGGGATCCCAGAACTGAAATTGTAATACCAAATCCATTGATGTTTTCCAACATTTTCCATGAATTGAAATTCGTGTTTTGAGGAATGGAACAAATCCAATTCTTGCACTCCATTTCAGAGTTTAACTGTAAAACATCACATATGGACAAGTAGGGGAAATTGCAGATAAACGAACAAGGTTACTAACAAACAGGCTTATTCAGCCACAGATGCTATAATCCATGTCTTATCCTCTCCAAACACGAGATACAGTGAGGAGCTAAAACAAAATATAGCCATGGTATACCCATAACTACAAGATCAAAGTAGGAAACATGGAGGTGACGGTCTCCTTTCTCAAAGACCAATACCCTATAGCAATTTCCAGTTTCATAATTTCAAAGTAGAAAAGAACCATGGGCTAATAAGTTCCTGCGTTTCATAATATAAGGATCCTCTGGCTTAGCAAAATCTTTAACAGAAAGAGTGGCAGCCGCATCGGCTAAACTTGTGAAGGATTTGGATATGTCATTATAAAAGCAATGACACCTTTTTGACACTCTTCTGCCCCAGGCTATCCTGCTACGTATCGCTGCAATCAAGGCGCCATATGCATGCATGTCTATTGACCCGATCTGGTGGTGTGGAACCAAGGACCGATCCTTCTCCTTGCGGTCTGCTTATATTCTTCAGTATGGTGCTTGTTAGGATAAAAAAAAAACCCCGTCTGGTCTTCTATTCACAAGTTTCGGGGCTTACCTAAGGTTAAAGCATTTCTTTGGCTCGCTTGTTGTCGTAAGCTAATGACTAATGAGGAACGGTGCTAACCGAATTTTACCACGGATAGTCGATGCATGGTTTGTGGTGGAATGGTGGAAGACATTGACTGGATTATTTTATTATAATTTTAGAGTCAAAATGTGATTCTGAGTTTCTTTATATTTATCGACTCATTCGTTTATGCTCGTCTACTGTTAAACTGAACGAAGTAGTCGTATTTCAAGCATATTCATTTATAGTTCACACCAACCTTTAGAAGTAAATAATTACTCATATCATTATAAAATTGCAGCAAACACATGCGTAATGAAATATATACATAAATCCAGCGATGGGCATACCAGCACTGTACGGTAAAAAAAACTACTAACAATCTACTAACCTGAAATGGTTGCTCATTATCGAGGGCAATATAAACCCTGAACCTTAAAACCCTAAACGTACATATACCGATGTCAATAATATCATTGCTTCACTCAACTCTTTGATTTTCGCCCGTATATAATATGTTGTTTCTTTTCACCCAGTTTCACCATCTCTCTGCTTTGGGTGAATAAGCAAGAGAAGTGTTTTTGATAACAAATTATTGGATTAACAGTGACATCCATTTTTTCACCTGAAAATTCAAGCAATTTGAACATTAGCGAGTTTGAGTCATTACGATGTTTCGAAACTCGTCAGCATAAATTTGAAATATAACTTTCTAGGTGCAACCATAAAGGTTAACATAATAAATAACATTTTAAGTTGAGTCTTACAACATTTTAGGTTCGAACTTCAAATATTTAAACAATCATAACATTTTCCGTTACACTCTCAACCTACCTATCGTTTTCTTTTTCGGCGACTGCGTTTAATATTTGTTGTATCTACTTGTTTAAGGATACAACTGTACTTTCTCTGCTGCTCATGATCCACATGTCTCTCACTGTTAACATCTATCCCTGTCAATAAAAAATTCCATTAATATTCGATATAACTCAAGAAATAATTTTTTTTCCTTTTAAAATAAGTTACCTATTTCCGAACCTTGCACCAACTGATCATCCTGCAGCTGCATGAGGTTGTTTAGATCTTCTACCCCTATCAATAAACCCCGTAATAATTATAGGAATATAAGACACAATCCACATGTTAGAGACGTTTTGAAGCATCAAGAATCAAGTGCTCAAAGAAATGACAGCTCCAATGTGGCTGGGACATCGGACATTAGAATGTGAGCATTCAAATTATGTGGTTTTTGAAGTAAATATATATCAAGATATGTGATGGCTTGGTTACCTAAAATGTGTTTGGATTTTTTTTTCATTAAATACTAGTTTATACAATTCTCAACTGTTTATCTTATAATAACATACAAGAAATCCAGTTGCATTAAAAAATTCCATTAATATTCCATATAACTCAAGAATTTTTTTTTCTTTTAAAAAAAGTTACCTATTTTTGAACCTTGCACCAACTGATCATCCTGCAGCTGCATGAGGTTGTTTGCATCTTCTGCCCCTATCAATAAAAAGAACCCCCAATAATTATAGGAATATAAGACACAATCCACATATTAGAGATGTTTTGAAGCACCAGAAATCAAGTTCTCAAAGAAATGACAGCTCCAATGTGGCTGGGACATCGGACGTTCGAATGTGAGCATTCAAATTATGTGATTTTTGAAGTAAATATATATAAAGATATGTGATGGCTTGGTTACCTAAAATGTGTTTGGAATTGTTGCATTAAAATACTAGTTTATACAATTCTCAAATGTTTATCTTATAATAACCTACAAAAAATCTAGTTGCATTAAAAAATTCCATTAATATTCCATATAACTCGATGTAAGCTTTGTCCATCGTTAAAGGGAAAGTCATTGAATTCTAGATGTTTTGCCGAGTGATGCTGTGGTGGATATTTTTCCAAACAATGTGGGAGTACTGTGTGCTGAACTAGTTGCCAAAGATCTAGTAGCTGGTGAATTGAGCCCATGTGTTGATGGGTCAAGAATAGAAATTCCTAGGGCTAATAAGGCTCAATCAATTGAATACAATGGAGAGTTTAGAAGGTTACGACAGGTTTCAGAAATCGAACTGGGTTTTTAATCGCCTAATGAGCGAGGTGAGGCTGAAGCGAAGCTGGTAAAAAAGGCAGAGGTTTTCTGAAGAAAAACTAAAAATCATCAGAGGTAATTGCTAATGTCTCTTTGTCAGATTCAAACTTCTATAACCGGAAATGGATTATTTTAAGAGAAGCGGAGGAAACAATGAAATTGGGTAAACCGATTTAGGTGAAAACAATTGGAAACGAACAAGAAATTGTAAAGGATATCGCGCGTATGATTGAAGCGCGAGAACGACACAAACTGCGAAGAGCGTTGAGTTTGTGGTCATAGAATGTGGGAGGGATTGGTTCAACGTTGAAGCGTAAATCAGTTCAACGCTTTTTGAGTCAACAAAGGTGTGCGATGGTCATTTTATATGTGACTAAATTAAAGACATCAAGTAATGGTATGGTGAATAAGATATGATTTACGAATGATTTTGTTTATGTGTTTACGCCTTCTTCGAATGATCTTGGTTTTGCATGCTAGCGTGAATGTTTTGTGTTTTGGTTTCTTGCTTTGGTTTTTACGTGTTTGTTCGGTTGTTTTTAGCGTTTGTTCTTTATCTCATACTCCTCGGTACTCTTTTCCTCCATTTAGATGTAGGGAGGTTTTTAATGAGGCCATGGAGTGTGATGACACGATACTTATTAATAAAATCATGCTCTTTTGCCGATCAAAAAAATATTCCATATAACTGAAGAAATAATTTTTGTTCTTTTAAAAAAAGTTACCTATTTCTGAACTTTGCTCCAACTGATCATCCTGCTACTGCGTGAGGTTGTTTGCATCTTCTGCCCCTATCAATAAACCCCCCCCAATAATTATAGGAATATAAGACACAATCCATATGTTATTGACAAAAAATAAAAACCTATTTCCCAACCTTGCTCCAACTGATCATCCTGCTGCTGCATTGCATCTTGTGGTGCAGCTATCTCTTCCTCCTGATTTTGAACGCCCCCCGTCTTCTCCAGCTATGACATTCTAGAAAAACAATTTAAGAATGCAAAGGAAACACCTTGAGGCACAGGCAAACAAAACAAGACTCATTATTCATCATATCACGTCTTGCAGGTAGGCAACACGGGAATGCAAATTTAAGAATGCAAAGGAAACACCTTGAGTCACAGGCAAACAAAACAAGACTCATTATTCATCATATCACGTCTTGCAGGTAGGCAACATTGGAATGCAAATTTAAGAATGGAAAGTAAGCAACAAGAAAGGGAAAAAAGTGGGGGGCCACATGGGAACACAAGTCCACGATTACATGCAGCTTCATTATACAAAAAGTCCCAACCCTTATTCCAGGTTGTTATGTATTTTTTGTGTACATCAGTCCAGTCTTGCTTCGCACCAGACCTAGATTTCTGTTTAATATGGAGCTTTCTTTGATGGAAATTTTTATGTAACTCCTTCATGATTTCTTGACCCTCACTAGATAGTTGTAGTTGTTTTTGCACGTCAGGATCATGGATAATTACTTTTTCCAAAGATATAAGCGGTGTGAAAGCAAGTTCCTATTTAACTTGCATATCAAATGGATCAGGCAAGAAATATCTCTCAACCTGCTTAAAACATTAAATTTTTAGACTAGAAAAATAAGAAACTAATTTGAAACCATTAGCAAAAATAAAATGATTTCACTTACTTTTTCTGCCCTTAATCTAGCAAAATAATTTTTAAATATAACAGGATCCTCGATGCAATTTCTTCTGTCAAGGGATAGATTATACAACCTTTCATGACAGCCAATCAACAGAGGAAAGTCATTGGGACGATTTCCCTTATCGCTTTCTATGACATCATCAAATATTTGTAGATATGTAGGATGAAGCAGCCGAGATGCAACCCACGATATGCTACAACAAATAAAAATAAAATTTTAATAAAGGGAAAAACTAATAAAAATGTAAAGCAATAAGTTTAACTTTTACACTCACCATAACAAAATGAAAATTGCCATATAGAGTTTTCTTTTCTTTGGTTGCACGTCCACCAGATTTCAGTTGTCCATTTGAAATTAGAATATGCTGCATGCTGCAGTACACTGTTGCTAGCATGGCATAAGTTCCAATTTCACTCAAAAAAGTTAGATAAAATGGTGACATTGTATTCTAAGTATTCAGGACTACAATAGACCCTAGGACATAGAGCACTGCAGCCCGAACATTGAACTTAAGTTCCTCTCCTATGAGATCATAATCTTCAGACAAATGCCCAATTTTTTTGCTGAGCCAACTCAATTTAATTTCAGTGTCCATTGATTCCATAAACTTACCAAGATACTTAAAGCACAACTCTTTTACCTTTTCCTTTCCACTTTTATTTGCATCCATGATTTTCTCATTTCCAGTAACTGGAGAACCATCGATAGGAAGACTAGTAATCCTCAGAACATCTCCTAAACCCAAAAATAACACAATAGAATTTTCCCGTCCAAATTCATATCATCTTCTATCTATGTTGTTGTTTGACACTACTGCTCCAATCATAGAAAAGAAATGGTTTGAAACTTTTGTTTGCTTCATCAAATTATCAAACCCGGTTCCTTGTAGTTTACTCACAACCTTCGGATGGAAACAAAACTTGGACGGTAACAAATTATTGGCAAAGTCAGAAATGTCATTAACAGTGACATCCATTTTTTCACACTTTGAACATTAGTGAGTGAACAACAAGATATATTCAAGCATATTCATTCACACCAACCTTAAGAAGTATATAATTACTCACATCACTAGAAAATTCCAGCAAACACATACTTGTTATGAAATATACACATAGTTCCGGCGATGGGCACACCAGCACTGTACAGTAAAAAAAACTACCAACAATCAGGTTTGATTTTGAACATATTTAGGAAATCAAATCAAAAGAAGTAGTAACATGGTATAGAAGGCACTTCTTGCAATAATTAAGGTGACACCTAACAAAAGATCAAAGAGAATTATCCAACTACGCAATCAATCCAAGCAATCATTATGCACTATATAACATTAGCCAGTGAACAACAAGCTATATTCAACCATAATGTAAAATATTAACCCTAAACACCCAAAACAGTGACATCCATTTTTTTCACTTGAAAAATTCAAGCAGTTTGAACATTAGCGAGTGAACAACAAGATATATTCAAGCATATTCATTCACACCAACCTTTAGAAGTATATAATTACTCACATCACTAGAAAATTCCAGCAAACACATACTTGTTATGAAATATACACATAGTTCCGGCGATGGGCACACCAGCACTGTACAGTAAAAAAACTACCAACAATCAGGTTTGATTTTGAACATTTTTAGGAAATCAAATCAAAAGAAGCAGTAACATGGTATAGAAGGCACTTCTTGCAATAATTAAGGTGACACTTAACAAAAGATCAAAGAGAATTATCCTACTACGCAATCAATCCAAGAAATCATTATGCACTATATAACATTAGCGAGTGAACAACAAGCTATATTCAACCATAATCTAAAATATTAACCCTAAACACCCAAAACAGTGACATCCATTTTTTTCACTTAAAAAATTCAAGCAGTTTGAACATTAGCGAGTGAACAACAAGATATATTCAAGCATATTCATTCACACCAACCTTTAGAAGTATATAATTACTCACATCACTAGAAAATTCCAGCAAACACATACATGTTATGAAATATACACATAGTTCCAGCGATGGGCACACCAGCACTGTACAGTAAAAAAACTACCAACAATCATGTTTGATTTTGAACATTTTTAGGAAATCAAATCAAAAGAAGCAGTAACATGGTATAGAAGGCACTTCTTGCAATAATTAAGGTCACACCTAACAAAAGATCAAAGAGAATTATCCAACTACGCAATCAATCCAAGAAATCATTATGCACTATATAAAATTAGCAAGTGAACAACAAGCTATATTCAACCATAATCTAAAATATTAACCCTAAACACCCAAAATAGTGACATCCATTTTTTTCACTTGAAAAATTCAAGCAGTTTGAACATTAGCGAGTGAACAACAAGATATATTCAAGCATATTCATTCACACCAACCTTTAGAAGTATATAATTACTCACATCACTAGAAAATTCCCGCAAAAACATACTTGTTATGAAATATACACATAGTTCTGGCGATGGGCACACCAGCACTGTACAGTAAAAAAACTACCAACAATCAGGTTTGATTTTGAACATTTTTAGGAAATCAAATCAAAAGAAGCATTAACATGGTATAGAAGGCACTTCTTGCAATAATTAAGGTGACACCTAACAAAAGATCAAAGAGAATTATCCAACTACGCAATCAATCCAAACAATCATTATGCACTATATAAAATTAGCAAGTGAACAACAAGCTATATTCAACCATAATCTAAAATATTAACCCTAAACACCCAAAACAGTGACATCCATTTTTTTCACTTGAAAAATTCAAGCAGTTTGAACATTAGCGAGTGAACAACAAGATATATTCAAGCATATTCATTCACACCAACCTTTAGAAGTATATAATTACTCATATCACTAGAAAATCCCAGCAAACACATACTTGTTATGAAATATACACATAGTTCCGACGATGGGCACACCAGCACTGTACAGTAAAAAAACTACCAACAATCAGGTTTGATTTTGAACATTTTTAGGAAATCAAATCAAAAGAAGCAGTAACATGGTATAGAAGGCACTTCTTGTAATAATTAAGGTGACACCTAACAAAAGATCAAAGAAATTATCCAACTACGCAATCAATCCAAGCAATCATTATGCACTATATAACATTAGCGAGTGAACAACAAGCTATATTCAACCATAATCTAAAATATTAACCCTAAACACCCAAAACAGTGACATCCATTTTTTTCACTTGAAAAATTCAAGCAGTTTGAACATTAGCGAGTGAACAACAAGATATATTCAAGCATATTCATTTACACCAACCTTTAGAAGTATATAATTACTCACATCACTAGAAAATTCCAGCAAACACATACTTGTTATGAAATATACACATAGTTCCGGCGGTGGGCACACCAGCACTGTACAGTAAAAAAAATTACCAACAATCAGGTTTGATTTTGAACATTTTTAGGAAATCAAATCAAAAGAAGTAGTAACATGGTATAGAAGGCACTTCTTGCAATAATTAAGGTGACACCTAACAAAAGATCAAAGAGAATTATCCAACTACGCAATCAATCCAAGAAATCATTATGCACTATATAAAATTAGCAAGTGAACAACAAGCTATATTCAACCATAATCTAAAATATTAACCCTAAACACCCAAAATAGTGACATCCATTTTTTTCACTTGAAAAATTCAAGCAGTTTGAACATTAGCGAGTGAACAACAAGATATATTCAAGCATATTCATTCACACCAACCTTTAGAAGTATATAATTACTCACATCACTAGAAAATTCCCGCAAACACATACTTGTTATGAAATATACACATAGTTCCGGCGATGGGCACACCAGCACTGTACAGTAAAAAAAAGCTACCAACAATCAGGTTTGATTTTGAACATTTTTAGGAAATCAAATCAAAAGAAGCATTAACATGGTATAGAAGGCACTTCTTGCAATAATTAAGGTGACACCTAACAAAAGATCAAAGAGAATTATCCAACTATGCAATCAATCCAAACAATCATTATGCACTATATAAAATTAGCAAGTGAACAACAAGCTATATTCAACCATAATCTAAAATATTAACCCTAAACACCCAAAAACAGTGACATCCATTTTTTTCACTTGAAAAATTCAAGCAGTTTGAACATTAGCGAGTGAACAATAAGATATATTCAAGCATATTCATTCACACCAACCTTTAGAAGTATATAATTACTCATATCACTAGAAAATTCCAGCAAACACATACTTGTTATGAAATATACACATAGTTCCGGCGATGGGCACACCAGCACTGTACAGTAAAAAAACTACCAACAATCAGGTTTGATTTTGAACATTTTTAGGAAATCAAATCAAAAGAAGCAGTAACATGGTATAGAAGGCACTTCTGGCAATAATTAAGGTGACACCTAACAAAAGATCAAAGAAATTATCCAACTACGCAATCAATCCAAGCAATCATTATGCACTATATAACATTAGCGAGTGAACAACAAGCTATATTCAACCATAATCTAAAATATTAACCCTAAACACCCAAAACAGTGACATCCATTTTTTTCACTTGAAAAATTCAAGCAGTTTGAACATTAGCGAGTGAACAACAAGATATATTCAAGCATATTCATTCACACCAACCTTTAGAAGTATATAATTACTCACATCACTAGAAAATTCCAGCAAACACATACTTTTTTTGCTCAATAATGTCGTATATTAAGATGCAATATACAACCAAAAGACCACAACGGTCGCCTCATTAAAAACCTCCCTAAAACCTAACGGAGGAAAAGAGTACGAACCGTATGTGGGGAAACCAGAGTCCAAAGAAAATACAAACGGGAATAACACCAAAGCAACCTATCACTAACAAGCGCAAAACAACGAAATGCGAGTTACCCCCTCCTTTGCCAAAGCATCCGCTAAACCATTCGCCTCACGGAAAATGTGAGAGAAGCAAACCGAAGCCAACGATGAACAACAATTGTCGATCTCGCGAAAAACCTCCCATAATCTCCATGGCCGTTTGTCCATATGTAACACCCAGCTAACCGCAACCATAGAATCCGATTCCACAATCAAAGGAATCATTGCCCATGTTGACTTCCGGAAGTATGACAAAGCGAAAGCAATCGCTCGCAATTCAGCCTCATTTGATTCGATACACCCAAGGGGGCCAGAAAATAACGCCAATATACTCCCAAACTCATCGCGTAACACACCCCCATAGCCTGTCGGGCTCGGCTTACCACGTGCTGAACCATCCACCGAAAACTTCAACGTCCCTCTCGATGGCGGCTCCCATACCACACCAACCCGCTCTGGTCACGAAAGAGACGTCTCGGAATAAAGGCTCGGACAATCCCACCACAATGCCTCGCCAATGCACAAGTCAGTCCTTAAAGTCCGCAACCAATAGAACGAGCGCAATTTAATCAAAAAGCATACCTCCTCAACCGGTAAGAGTTTCTTGTTGAATACCATCTCGTTTCGTGCTAGCCAAATCGACCATAACATCACTGCCACGCACGATACCCACATACTACGACGCATACCCGAAAACGAGCAATGGAAGTCAGGAACAAAAAATTCGGACAATGATCGTGGTAACGGCAAACTCACTCCCCACCAACAACGAAACCAATCCCATAAACTCTGAACAACCGGGCATAAGTACAACAAATGATCAACGTCTTCCTCACATTCCCGACACCAAAAGCACATCGTGCATTGCCCTTCAAAAACAACACCCCTTCGGCTCAGGAAAGCAAAAGTCGGCAGGCGACGTAACCACACAAACCATAAGAAAGCCTGTACTTTCGGAGGGACTAATACTTTCCACGTGAAACAAGCCCCAAACTCACTCTCCCCAGCTTCGTCTAACATCAAAATCTGAGAAATAGCTTTAACCGTGAACATACCTCTCATATCCGGAGTCCAAATCAGTTTATCACAAATTCCAGTGTGTAAATGCGTATTGCCTACCACTGCCCGCATGTCTTGCAACAGCCCCGTCTCGAACACACGCAGCGGACACCGGAAAAATTCAGCCCAACGTGAATGATGGAACCCCCCCTGGACCAAATAATCCACCACCAACGCCAATTTATCGATAGCACAAGAGAATAACCTTGGGAAAATATTCTTCAATGGCATGCTCGCGCACCATGAGTCAAACCAAAAGAGGACGCGATTACCCGCCCCCACTTGCCATACCAACTTCTCGTGAAAATTTTGCTGCACTTCATCCGAGCAGGCAGTTTGCACAATTTGCTTCCATACCACCGACATCGCATGTGAACGGGACGAATTAAATCTCCACCATTGAACATTCTCCCCGTATTTAGCCACTATAATAGCCCTCCATAGCGACGATGCATCCGTGGCATATCGCCACGACCATTTAGATAATAAAGCCGTGTTGCGAACTTGTAAAACCGATATTCCCAAACCACCCAAGTGTCTCGGTTTACACACCAATTTCCAGCTAACTCTGCTCATTTTCCTATGTAGATTTACACCACCCCAAAGGAAAGCACGGCGGATCTTGTCAAGTGCTGCGATAACTCCTTTAGGAATGCGAAATACACCCATGTAAAAAATCGGTAAGGAAGACAGAACGGCATTAACCAGCGTGACTCGAGCCGCAAATGACAACGAGTTGCGTTTCCAACCTGCTAATTTCCGCCTCACCTTTGCAATGACCGGTTCCCAAACTGCCAAACTTCGCGGATTGGAGCCTAGCGGCATCCCCAAGTATGTGAAAGGGAAAGACCTGCGTCGACACCCCAATGCCTTAGCACATAACTCAGTAAAATCCTCATCAACCCCAACCGCAAATAAAGATGACTTGCTGAAATTTATTTGTAAACCTGTGCAAACTTGGAAGCAATTGAGTAACCGTCGGATAGAGTCGGCACAACCAGGGGAAGCCTCAAAAAACAAGACGGTGTCATCTGCAAATTGTAAGTGCGATATAGAAACCCCCGGTGCAACACAAACGCCCTTTATCAACCCCGCCGACTCAGCTTGAACCAATAAACTATGAAGAGTCTCCACTACAATAACAAATAACAGTGGCGACAGTGGACAGCCCTGTCTCAAACCACGCCCCAAATTAAATTCAGATGTAGCGCACCCATTAAGCAAAACAGACATACGAACCGTTGAAACACATTCTAATATCCAATGGCGCCAAGTCTCACAAAAACCCATGCTGACCAGCATATGATCGAGGAAATCCCATCGCACACAGTCATGGGCTTTAGCAAAGTCTAGCTTAAGCACCAAGCCACCCCTCGAACTCTTCCGTAAAGAATGAATTATCTCATTAGCCAAAAGGATACCGTCTATTATCTGTCGGCCACGAATAAAAGCCGACTGATGCTCACTAATCAACGATCCTAACACCCTTTGCAACCTCGTAGCTAACACCTTTGCAAGAATTTTGTACACTGAATTAACAAGACTTATCGGACGGTAATCACTAAGTACTTTTGGCGAGTCAATCTTAGG
The DNA here is from genome assembly GCA_958450335.1 of Hibiscus tridactylites. Lineage (NCBI taxonomy): Eukaryota > Viridiplantae > Streptophyta > Magnoliopsida > Malvales > Malvaceae > Hibiscus > Hibiscus tridactylites. Next base: position 27,015,414 of record OY288292.1, read on the forward strand.
GATCAACACAAGAAAAGTGCAATTTACACCCGGTGGTAATCTGCCTGTTGCATGAAACTCACCAAGAAATCTTAGCACATCCTCACTCACTGTGTTCCAACATACCTTGAAGAAAGCCATGCTAAACCCATTCGGTCCTGGCGCTTTCGATCCATCACACCCCCGTATAATCTCCCACACTTCCTCACGACAAAACGGTGCCACTAACATCTCATTATCGTGCCTCTCCACCCGTCCAAAATCACCCACAATGGTCCAAGAGCATCGACGTTGTGTGGCTTTAAAATGCATATCAAATTCTGCCACTATATATTTCCGAAGGCGCTTAACATTCGTTTCCCATCATCCATGTATCACCAGACCAGAAATCAAATTACGCACTGCTCTAAGCTTTGCCGTACGGTGAAAAAATGCAGTGTTTCGATCCCCTAACCGCAACCAGCTTGCCCTTGATTTCTGTCGCCAAAGCGACTCCTTGCGCCTTATAGCCTGCCATAAACAGTGTAGCCATTCTCTTTTCTTCTCAATCAACGCAGCTTCCGATACGTTCAATTCTTCATTCGAAACCGCTGCATCAGCAGCGTCCAATTTCCCTTGCATCAACTGTATATCCTTTTCCACATCACCAAAAACCGTCCGGTTCCAAACGCGCAGGAAATTCTTCATGCTTCGGAGTTTAACCATAATGTTAGCACTACCAACCCCCTGATCCGACAACCGGCTCCATTCATTAGAGAGTTCAAACACACTTTTATTATTTTCCAACCAACAATTTATAAAACGAAAAGGGCGGGGTCCCCAATCCTGTTCATCACACAGCAACAAGAGGGGTGTATGGTCCGAAATCCCCTTAGGCAAGGCATGTTGACCGATATTGTTGAAAGCATGGACCCAACTAGGAGAAAGTAGAAACCTATCCAACCAACTACGCCTAAAGCCCCTCCCAAACCAAGTAAACTGTTTTCCTATCAACGGCAAATCAACAAGCCCCGTGTGTTCGATAAAATCAGAAAAATCTTGCATACCTGTCGATATTGTGTTACATCCCGCACGTTCCGATTGCCAACGTATGGAGTTGAAATCCCCCGCGATACACCAAGGTTCATCAACGCCCAATATAATCTCCCCCAGTCTTTGCCACAACTGATTTCGTGCATCTGCGTCACAAGGTGCATATACATTCAGCATGCAACAATTTAAATCATCCGCAAGCCATTTACCTTTAACAAAAATAAAATTTCTATCCGCCTCTACAGAAGATAGATTGAAACGTGATGTTTCCCAAACCGTTATCAAGCCCCCTGATGCGCCTATCGACGGCGAAAAGACAAAATCAAACCCATCCGACAACCACATACACGTAAGCATTCGTGCTGAAACCTCCTCTAATTTCGACTCTTGAAAAAATGCCATATCCACCCTTTGCTTCTTTACAACGTCACCTACTGTCCTACGCTTCAAATTTGAACCCAACCCCCTAACGTTCCAAGACACGATCCGCATAATGTCAGAAACTATCGCCTGTCCCCAGAAAAAACCTGTTGGAGATCTTTGATAATGTCCGCTTCACATCCCACCGTTCGCACGCCCACAATGTTCCCCAATGCCACTGTCGCCTCTATCTCTTTAGCAATCAATCGTTGCCGGTTTTGTACATCAGAATCTGTCAAAGACGCGTTTGCAACTTGCGTTGATACAATCTGTGTGTTGAAGAATTTTCGCGGCCTGCCCCTCCCAGATTTCACTACCGATACCACACCAGAAATAGAGTTGATTGATTTTGTTTTTTTACCGTTTATGCAAATGGTAGTACCAGTATTTGAGAGTCCTGCGTTGTTGCCCACTGAATTTCTTGTTTTCTCTCTATTAAAATCCACGTTTTCCACCACCTCTGTAGCCTTAGGGATAGATTTAATTACCTCCTGAAGTGTAGTATTCCAATCAGCGGAATTTGAATTGGATTGAAAGTCCTCAACTAAAGGTGTGTAGCCAGGACTCTGCTTCCCCTCACTCGTGAAACTCCTTGAACCTTGCCCTACCATCAAGTCAGTTCCCTCTCCGATACCCTGTGCCTCCAACAGAGCCGTCGTGTCCCCACCAGCCTGTAACTGTGCCGACTGTGGCTGTTCCTTTGCCGTATTCACCTCCAATTGGCTGGTCACCACCCTATGGTCCCACAACGAATTCGTGTGCCACTGCCGTGACTCGGCTAATTGAATCTGATTTCCAATAGAATCCTCCTTCGGCGCATCCGTAATTTGATAATTAACACCCTGAAGTTCCTCATCCGATCCGTCCGACCCCTGCATCGAAGATTCATCATCATCTTCATCCTCGGAATTGAGCAAGTTACACTCACATTCCAACCAAGGTCCGAACGTACATTCCCGGACTTGGATAGGAAAAGCATCGCCCTCCACTTCTAAACATAATGTGGCCTCAATATTTATCATTGTCCGTGTCTCAATTAGAATCCAGTCACGCTCAAAGGATTTTGGCGAGATGGTAGAGTCTGCCACTCGAACCAAATTGCCCCACACTCTCACGATATTCTCGAACGAATGTTTAGACCAAGTATGAATCGGCATCCCTTGTATCGAAAGCCAAACTCTCCGTGAATTCAATATCGTTGTAGGGGTCCAGACTTCAATCCGCGTGAAACAGTCTGTGATCGACTTCAGTTGCACCACCCTATCGCGCGTATTCGAATCCTTAAATATGAGTAAGATGCCGTCCCCTGCTATGCGCAGAATTGAGAGTCCTTCTATCTCTGGTAACTTTAATTTCGCCGCCAATTCTTTGATACTCCATGGCTCTTTACACCATCCGATTGCGCAATTCTTTAATATCTCCATCTTTGCGCTATCCACAGATCCCTTCACTGTGTAATTGACGGCCTTACCATCATTTACCTCCACTTCTGAGCGCGATATCCCCGGCGGCTGCGAACCCATTTTCCTTGCCATATCGGGTTGATTTGTATCGGTTTTAGGTTGCTTACGTTTCCAATAAGAGTATCGCTCGCCATATCTCGCTCTACATACCGTGATTCTCGATCCATAAATCCACTTTTCGTTCAATCTTTCGATCACCCTTTCAGCATCATCGCGACTATTCATCCGTACAAACCCAAATCTGCGGCCGTTTCTATCTACCTTTCGGGGAACAAACACATCCACCACTGTCCCATGGCGATCGAACACCTGCCACACCCCCTTCCAATGGATCGACGTTGAAAGATTCCCAACGAAAACTGTCCACGCCTCTCTTTCTCTCATATCAGGTGTGAAAATATTCCACTTTTTAGTTTTTTTCTTCTTTTCTGGAAACCAAACTTTGATTTTTTTTTCTTTCAAATCTCATAGTTCCGGCGATGGGCACACCAGCACTGTACAGTAAAAAAAACTACCAACAATCAGGTTTGATTTTGAACATTTTTAGGAAATCAAATCAAAAGAAGCAGTAACATGGTATAGAAGGCACTTCTTGCAATAATTAAGGTGACACCTAACAAAAGATCAAAGAGAATTATCCAACTACGCAATCAATCCAAGAAATCATTATGCACTATATAACATTAGCTAGTGAACAACAAGCTATATTTAACCATAATCTAAAATATTAACCCTAAACACCCAAAACAGTGACATCCATTTTTTTCACTTGAAAAATTCAAGCAGTTTGAACATTAGCGAGTGAACAACAAGATATATTCAAGCATATTCATTCACACCAACCTTTAGAAGTATATAATTACTCAAATCAGTAGAAAATTCCAGCAAACACATACTTGTTATGAAATATACACATAGTTCCAGCGATGGGCACACCAACACTGTACAGTAAAATAAACTACCAACAATCAGGTGTTATTTTGAACATTTTTAGGAAATCAAATCAAAAGAAGCAGTAACATGGTATAGAAGGCACTTCTTGCATTAATTAAGGTGACACCTAACAAAAGATCAATGAGAATTATCCAACTACGCAATCAATCCAAGCAATCATTATGCACTATATAACATTAGCAAGTGAACAACAAGCTATATTCAACCATAATCTAAAATATTAACCTTAAACACCCAAAACAGTAACATCCATTTTTTTCACTTGAAAAATTCAAGCAGATTGAACATTAGCGAGTGAACAACAATATATATTCAAGCATATTCATTCACACCAACCTTTAGAAGTATATAATTACTCACATCACTAGAAAATTCCAGCAAACACATACTTGTTATGAAATATACACATAGTTCCGGCGATGGGCACACCAGCACTGTACAGTAAAAAAAACAACCAACAATCAGGTTTGATTTTGAACATTTTTAGGAAATCAAATCAAAAGAAGCAGTAACATGGTATAGAAGGCGCTTCTTGCAATAATTAAGGTGACACCTAACAAAAGATCAAAGAGAATTATCCAACTACGCAATCAATCCAAGCAATCATTATGCACTATATAACATTAGCGAGTGAACAACAAGCTATATTTAACCATAATCTAAAATATTAACCCTAAACACTCAAAACAATGACATCCATTTTTTTCACTTGAAAAATTCAAGCAGTTTGAACATTAGCGAGTGAACAACAAGATATATTCAAGCATATTCATTCACACCAACCTTTAGAAGTATATAATTACTCACATCACTAGAAAATTCCAGCAAACACATACTTGTTATGAAATATACACATAGTTCCAGCGATGGGCACACCAGCACTGTACAGTAAAATAAACTACCAACAATCAGGTGTTATTTTGAACATTTTTAGGAAATCAAATCAAAAGAAGCAGTAACATGGTATAGAAGGCACTTCTTGCAATAATTAAGGTGACACCTAACAAAAGATCAATGAGAATTATCCAACTACGCAATCAATCCAAGCAATCATTATGCACTATATAACATTAGCAAGTGAACAACAAGCTATATTCAACCATAATCTAAAATATTAACCCTAAACACCCAAAACAGTAACATCCATTTTTTTCACTTGAAAAATTCAAGCAGATTGAACATTAGCGAGTGAACAACAATATATATTCAAGCATATTCATTCACACCAACCTTTAGAAGTATATAATTACTCACATCACTAGAAAATTCCAGCAAACACATACTTGTTATGAAATATACACATAGTTCCGGCGATGGGCACACCAGCACTGTACAGTAAAAAAAACTACCAACAATCAGGTTTGATTTTGAACATTTTTAGGAAATCAAAAGAAGCAGTAACATGATATAGAAGGCACTTCATGCAATAATTAAGGTGACACCTAACAAAAGATCAAAGAGAATTATCCAACTACGCAAATAATCCAAGCAATCATTATGCACTATATAACATTAGCGAGTGAACAACAAGTTATATTCAACCATAATCTAAAATATTAACCCTAAACACCAAAAACAGTGACATCCATTTTTTTTCACTTGAAAAATTCAAGTAGTTTGAACATTAGCGAGTGAACAACAAGATATATTCAAGCATATTCATTCACACCAACCTTTAGAAGTATATAATTACTCACATCACTAGAAAATTTCAGCAAACACATACTTGTTATGAAATATACACATAGTTCCGGCGATGGGCACACCAGCACTGTACAGTAAAAAAAACTACCAACAATCAGGTGTTATTTTGAACATTTTTAGGAAATCAAATCAAAAGAAGCAGTAACATGGTATAGAAGGCACTTCTTGCAATAATTAAGGTGACACCTAACAAAAGATCAAAGAGAATTATCCAACTACGCAATCAATCCAAGCAATCATTATGCACTATATAACATTAGCAAGTGAACAACAAGCTATATTCAACCATAATCTAAAATACTAACCCTAAACACCAAAAACAGTAACATCCATTTTTTTCACTTGAAAAATTCAAGCAGTTTGAACATTAGCGAGTGAACAACAATATATATTCAAGCATATTCATTCACACCAACCTTTAGAAGTATATAATTACTCACATCACTAGAAAATTCCAGCAAACACATACTTGTTATGAAATATACACATAGTTCCGGCGATGGGCACACCAGCACTGTACAGTAAAAAAACTACCAACAATCAGGTTTTATTTTGAACATTTTTAGGAAATCAAAAGAAGCAGTAACATGGTATAGAAGGCACTTCTTGCAACAATTAAGGTGACACCTAACAAAAGATCAAAGAGAATTATCCAACTACGCAATCAATCCAAGCAATCATTATGCACTATATAACATTAGCGAGTGAACAACAAGCTATATTCAACCATAATCTAAAATATTAACCCTAAACACCCAAAACAGTGACATCTATTTTTTTTCACTTGAAAAATTCAAGTAGTTTGAACATTAGCGAGTGAACAACAAGATATATTCAAGCATATTCATTCACAGCAACCTTTAGAAGTATATAATTACTCACATCACTAGAAAATTCCAGCAAACACATACTTGTTATGAAATATACACATAGTTCTGGCGATGGGCACACCAGCACTGTAAAGTAAAAAAAACTACCAACAATCAGGTTTGATTTTGAACATTTTTTGGAAATCAAATCAAAAGAAGTAGTAACATGGTATAGAAGGCACTTCTTGCAATAATTAAGGTGACACCTAACAAAAGATCAAAGAGAATTATCCAACTACGCAATCAATCCAAGCAATCATTATGCACTATATAACATTAGCGAGTGAACAACAAGCTATATTCAACCATAATCTAAAATATTAACCCTAAGCACCCAAAACAGTGACATCAATTTTTTTCACTTGAAAAATTCAAGCAGTTTGAACATTAGCGAGTGAACAACAAGATATATTCAAGCATATTCATTCACACCAACTTTTAGAAGTATATAATTACTCAAATCACTAGAAAATTCCAGCAAACACATACTTGTTATGAAATATACGCATAGTTTCGGCGATGGGCACACCAGCACTGTACAGTAAAAAAAACTACCAACAATCAGGTTTGATTTTGAACATTTTTAGAAATCAAATCAAAAGAAGCAGTAACATGGTATAGAAGGCTCTTCTTGCAATAATTAAGGTGACACCTAACAAAAGATCAAAGAGAATTATCCAACTACGCAATCAATCCAAGCAATCATTATGCACTATATAACATTAGCAAGTGAACAACAAGCTATATTCAACCATAATCTAAAATACTAACCCTAAACACCCAAAACAGTAACATCCATTTTTTTCACTTGAAAAATTCAAGCAGTTTGAACATTAGCGAGTGAACAACAATATATATTCAAGCATATTCATTCACACCAACCTTTAGAAGTATATAATTACTCACATCACTAGAAAATTCCAGCAAACACATACTTGTTATGAAATATACACATAGTTCCGGCGATGGGCACACCAGAACTGTACAGTAAAAAAACTACCAACAATCAGGTTTGATTTTGAACATTTTTAGGAAATCAAAAGAAGCAGTAACATGGTATAGAAGGCACTTCTTGCAATAATTAAGGTGACACCTAACAAAAGATCAAAGAGAATTATCCAACTACGCAACCAATCCAAGCAATCATAATGCACTATATAACATTAGCGAGTGAACAACAAGCTATATTCAACCATAATCTAAAATATTAACCCTAAACACCCAAAACAGTGACATCCATTTTTTTTCACTTGAAAAATTCAAGTAGTTTGAACATTAGCGAGTGAACAACAAGATATATTCAAGCATATTCATTCACACCAACCTTTAGAATTATATAATTACTCACATCACTAGAAAATTCCAGCAAACACATACTTGTTATGAAATATACACATATTTCTGGCGATGGGCACACCAGCACTGTACAGTAAAAAAAACTACCAACAATCAGGTTTGATTTTGAACATTTTTTGGAAATCAAATCAAAAGAAGTAGTAACATGGTATAGAAGGCACTTCTTGCAATAATTAAGGTGACACCTAACCAAAGATCAAAGAGAATTATCCAACTACGCAATCAATCCAAGCAATCATTATGCACTATATAACATTAGCGAGTGAACAACAAGCTATATTCAACCATAATCTAAAATATTAACCCTAAACACCCAAAACAGTGACATCCATTTTTTTCACTTGAAAAATTCAAGCAGTTTGAACATTAGCAAGTGAACAACAAGATATATTCAAGCATATTCATTCACACCAACCTTTAGAAGTATATAATTACTCAAATCACTAGAAAATTCCAGCAAACACATACTTGTTATGAAATATACACATAGTTCCGGCGATGGGCACACCAGCACTGTACAGTAAAAAAAACTACCAACAATCAGGTTTGATTTTGAACATTTTTAGAAATCAAATCAAAAGAAGTCGTAACATGGTATAGAAGGCACTTCTTGCAATAATTAAGGTGACACCTAACCAAAGATCAAAGAGAATTATCCAACTACGCAATCAATCCAAGCAATCATTATGCACTATATAACATTAGCGAGTGAACAACAAGCTATATTCAACCATAATCAAAAATATTAACCCTAAACACCCAAAACAGTGACATCCATTTTTTTCACTTGAAAAATTCAAGCAGTTTGAACATTAGCAAGTGAACAACAAGATATATTCAAGCATATTCATTCACACCAACCTTTAGAAGTATATAATTACTCAAATCACTAGAAAATTCCAGCAAACACATACTTGTTATGAAATATACACATAGTTCCGGCGATGGGCACACCAGCACTGTACAGTAAAAAAAACTACCAACAATCAGGTTTGATTTTGAACATTTTTAGAAATCAAATCAAAAGAAGCAGTAACATGGTATAGAAGGCACTTCTTGCAATAATTAAGGTGACACCTAACAAAAGATCAAAGAGAATTATCCAACTACGCAATCAATCCAAGCAATCATTATGCACTATATAACATTAGCGAGTGAACAACAAGCTATATTCAACCATAATTTAAAATATTAACCCTAAACACACAAAACAGTGACATCCATTTTTTTCACTTGAAAAATTCAAGCAGTTTGAACATTAGCGAGTGAACAACAAGATATATTCAAGCATATTCATTCACACCAACCTTTAGAAGTATATAATTACTCACATCAGTAGAAAATTCCAGCAAACACATACTTGTTATGAAATATACACATAGTTCCGGCGATGGACACACCAGCACTGTAAAGTAAAAAAAAACTACCAACAATCAGGCTTAGGGTTCATATTTCATGGTCTAGAGTTTAAGGTTAAGTGTTCATGGATTCAAGGTCCAAGGTTTAGGGTTAAGTATTCATGGGTTCAAGGTCTAGGGCTTAGGGTTTTCATGGTTCATGGTTAGGGTTTAAGGTTTTAAGGTTTTATTGTTTAGGGTTTAGGGTTTTAATGAACCTAAACATAAACCTTAAACCGTAACCCTAAATCCTAAACCCTAAACATAAATGAACTTATTATATTACAACCACGCTTCAAGGTCGGGATCAATACCGAGGGCAATATGAATGAACTTATTATATTACAACTGCGCTTCAAGGTCGGGCTCATTATCGAGAGAAATATGAACCCTGAACCCTGAACCTTAAAACCCTAAACTTACATATACTGATGTCAATAATATCATTGCTTCACTCAACTCTTTGCTTTTCGCCCCTATATAATATGTTGTTTCTTTTCACCCAGTTTCACCATCTCTCTGCTTTGGGTGAATAAGCAAGAGAAGTGTTTTTGATAACAAATTATTGGATTAACAGTGACATCCATTTTTTCACCTGAAAAATTCAAGCAGTTTGAACATTAGCGAGTTTGAGTCGTTACCATGTTTCGAAACTCGTCAGCATAAATTTGAAATATAACTTTCTAGGTGCAACCATAAAGGTTAACAGAATAAATAACATTTTAAGTTGAGTCTTATAATATTTTAGGTTCGAACCTCAAATATTTAAACAATCATAACATTTTCCGTTACACTCTCAACCTACCTATCGTTTTCTTTTTCGGCGACTGCGTTTAATATTTGTTGTATCTACTTGTTTAAGGATACAACTGTACTTTCCCTGCTGCTCATGATCCACATGTCTCTCATTGTTAACATCTATCCCTGTCAAAAAAAAATTCCATTAATATTCGATATAACTCAAGAAATAATTTTTTTTTCTTTTAAAATAAGTTACCTATTTCCGAACCTTGCACCAACTGATCATCCTGCAGCTGCATGAGGTTGTTTGCATCTTCTACCCCTATCAATAAACCCCCTAATAATTATAGGAATATAAGACACAATCCACATGTTAGAGATGTTTTGAAGCATCAGGAATCAAGTTCTCAAAGAAATGACAGCTCCAATGTGGCTGGGACATCGGACATTCGAATGTGAGCATTCAAATTATGTGGTTTTTGAAGTAAATATATATCAAGATATGTGATGGCTTGGTTACCTAAAATGTGTTTGGATTTCTTTTCATTAAATACTAGTTTATACAATTCTCAACTGTTTATCTTATAATAACATACAAGAAATCCAGTTGCATTAAAAAATTCTATTAATATTCCATATAACTCAAGAATTTTTTTCTTTTAAAAAAAGTTACCTATTTCTGAACCTTGCTCCAACTGATCATCCTGCAGCTGCATGAGGTTTTTTGCATCTTCCGCCCCTATCAATAAAAAGAACCCCCAATAATTATAGGAATATAAGACACAATCCACATGTTAGAGATGTTTTGAAGCACCAGGAATCAAGTTCTCAAAGAAATGACAGCTCCAATGTGGCTGGGACATCGGACGTTCGAATGTGAGCATTCGAATTATGTGATTTTTGAAGTAAATATATATAACGATATGTGATGGCTTGGTTACCTATGTGTTTGGAATTGTTGCATTAAAATACTAGTTTATACAATTCTCAAATGTTTATCTTATAATAACCTACAAGAAATCTAGTTGCATTAAAAAATTCCATTAATATTCCATATAACTCGATGTAAGCTTTGTCCATCGTTAAAGGGAAAGTCACTGTATTCTAGATGTTTTGCCGAGTGATGCTGTGGTGGATATTTTTCCAAACAATGTGGGAGTACTGTGTGCTGAACTAGTTGCCAAAGATCTAGTAGCTGGTGAATTGAGCCCATGTGTTGATGGGTCAAGGATAGAAATTCCTAGGGCTAATAAGGCTCAATCAATTGAATACAATGGAGAGTTTAGAAGGTTATGACAGGTTTCAGAAATCGAACTGGGTTTTTAATCGCCTAATGAGCGAGGTGAGGCTGAAGCGAAGCTGGTAAAAAAGGCAGAGGTTTTCCGAAGAAAAACTAAAAATCATCAGAGGTAATTGCTAATGTCTCTTTGTCAGATTTAGACTTCTATAACCGGAAATGGATTATTTTAAGAGAAGCGGAGGAAACATTGAAATTGGGTAAACCGATTTAGGTGAAAACAATTGGAAACGAACAAGAAATTGTAAAGGATATCGCGCGTATGATTGAAGCGCGAGAACGACACAAACTGCGAAGAGCGTTGAGTTTGTGGTCATAGAATGTGGGAGGGATTGGTTCAACGTTGAAGCGTAAATCAGTTCAACGCTTTTTGAGTCAACAAAGGTGTGCGATGGTCATTTTATATGTGACTAAATTAAAGACATCAAGTAATGGTATGGTGAATAAGATACGATTTACGAATGATTTTGTTTATGTGTTTACGCCTTCTTCGAATGATCTTGGTTTTGCATGCTAGCGTGAATGTTTTGTGTTTTGGTTTCTTGCTTTGGTTTTTACGTGTTTGTTCGGTTGTTTTTAGCGTTTGTTCTTTATCTCATACTCCTCGGTACTCTTTTCCTCCATTTAGATGTAGGGAGGTTTTTAATGAGGCCATGGAGTGTGATGACACGATACTTATTAATAAAATCATACTCTTCTGTCGATCAAAAAAATATTCCATATAACTGAAGAAATAATTTTTGTTCTTTTAAAAAAAGTTACCTATTTCTGAACATTGCTCCAACTGATCATCCTGCTACTGCATGAGGTTGTTTGCATCTTCTGCCCCTATCAATAAAACCCCCCAATAATTATAGGAATATAAGACACAATCCATATGTTATTGACAAAAGATAAAAACCTATTTCCCAACCTTGCTCCAACTGATCATCCTACTGTTGCATTACATCTTGTGGTGCAGCTATCTCTTCCTCCTGATTTTGAACGCCCACGTCTTCTCCAGCTATGACATTCTAGAAAAACAATTTAAGAATGCAAAGGAAACACCTTGAGGCACAGGCAAACAAAACAAGACTCATTATTCATCATATCACGTCTTGCAGGTAGGCAACATAGGAATGCAAATTTAAGAATGCAAAGGAAACACCTTGAGGCACAGGCAAACAAAACAAGACTCATTATTCATCATATCACGTCTTGCAGGTAGGCAACATGGGAATGCAAATTTAAGAATGCAAAGTAAGCAACAAGAAAGGGAAAAAAGTGGGGGAAAACATTGGAACACAAGTCCACGATTACATGCGGCTTCATTATACAAAAAGTCCCAACCCTTATTCCAGGTTGTTATGTATTTTTTGTGTACATCAGTCCAGTCTTGCTTCGCACCAGACCTAGATTTCTGTTTAATATGGAGCTTTCTTTGATGGAAATTTTTATGTAACTCCTTCTTGATTTCTTGACCCTCACTAGATAGTTGTAGTTGTTTTTGCACGTCAGGATCATGGATAATTACTTTTTCCAAAGATATAAGCGGTGTGAAAGCAAGTTCCAATTTAACTTGCATATCAAATGGATCAGGCAAGAAATATCTCAACAGTCTTGCATATGGAGTCCACTCAACCTGCTTAAAACATTAAATTTTTAGACTAGAAAAATAAGAAAGTAATTTGAAACCATTAGCAAAAATAAAATGATTTCACTTACTTTTTCTGCCCTTAATCTAGCAAAATAATTTTTAAATATAACAGGATCCTCGATGCAATTTCTTCTGTCAAGGGATAGATTATACAACCTTTCATGACAGCCAATCAACAGAGGAAAGTCATTGGGACGATTTCCCTTATCGCTTTCTATGACATCATCAAATATTTGTAGATATGTAGGATGAAGCAGCCGAGATGCAACCCACGATATGCTACAACAAATAAAAATAAAATTTTAATAAAGGGAAACACTAATAAAAATGTAAAGCAATAAGTTTAACTTTTACACTCACCATAACAAAATGAAAATTGCCATATAGAGTTTTCTTTTCTTTGGTTGCACGTCCACCAGATTTCAGTTGTCCATTTGAAATTAGAATCTGCTGCATGCTGCAGTACACTGTTGCTAGCATGGCATAAGTTCCAATTTCACTCAAAAAAGTTAGATAAAATGGTGACATTGTATTCTAAGTATTCAGGACTACAATAGACCCTAGGACATAGAGCACTGCAGCCCGAACATTGAACTTAAGTTCCTCTCCTATGAGATCATAATCTTCAGACAAATGTCCAATTTTTTTGCTGAGCCAACTCAATTTAATTCAGTGTCCATTGATTCCATAAACTTACCAAGATACTTAAAGCACAACTCTTTTACCTTTTCCTTTTCACTTTTATTTGCATCCATGATTTTCTCATTTCCAGTAACTGGAGAACCATCGATAGGTAGACTAGTAATCCTCAGAACATCTCCTAAACCCATAAATAACACAATAGAATTTTCTCGTCCAAATTCATATCATCTTCTATCTATGTTGTTGTTTGACACTACTGCTCCAATCATAGAAAAGAAATGGTTTGAAACTTTTGTTTGCTTCATCAAATTATCAAACTCGGTTCCTTGTAGTTTACTCACAACCTTCGGATGGAAACAAAACTTGGACGGTAAAAAATTATTGGCAAAGTCAGAAATGTCATTAACAGTGACATCCATTTTTTCACACTTTGAACATTAGCGAGTGAACAACAAGATATATTCAAGCATATTCATTCACACCAACCTTTAGAAGTATATAATTACTCACATCACTAGAAAATTCCAGCAAACACATACTTGTTATGAAATATACACATAGTTCCGGCGATGGGCACACCAGCACTGTACAGTAAAAAAAACTACCAACAATCAGGTTTGATTTTGAACATTTTTAGGAAATCAAATCAAAATAAGCAGTAACATGGTATAGAAGACACTTCTTGCAATAATTAAGGTGACACCTAACAAAAGATCAAAGAGAATTATCCAACTACGCAATCAATCCAAGCAATCATTATGCACTATATAACATTAGCGAGTGAACAACAAGCTATATTCAACCATAATGTAAAATATTAACCCTAAACACCCAAAACAGTGACATCCATTTTTTTCACTTAAAAAATTCAAGCAGTTTGAACATTAGCGAGTGAACAACAAGATATATTCAAGCATATTCATTCACACCAACCTTTAGAAGTATATAATTACTCACATCACTAGAAAATTCCAGCAAACACATACTTGTTATGAAATATACACATAGTTCCGGCGATGGGCACACCAGCACTGTACAGTAAAAAAAACTACCAACAATCAGGTTTGATTTTGAACATTTTTAGAAAATCAAATAAAAAGAAACAGTAACATGGTATAGAAGGCACTTCTTGCAATAATTAAGGTGACACCTAACAAAAGATCAAAAAAAATTATCCAACTACGCAATCAATCCAAGCAATCATTATGCACTATATAACATTAGCGAGTGAACAACAAGCTATATTCAACCATAATCTAAAATATTAACCCTAAACACCCAAAACAGTGACATCCATTTTTTTCACTTGAAAAATTCAAGCAGTTTGAACATTAGCGAGTGAACAACAAGATATATTCAAGCATATTCATTCACACCAACCTTTAGAAGTATATAATTACTGATATCACTAGAAAATTCCAGCAAGCACATACTTGTTATGAAATATACACATAGTTCCGGCGATGGGCACACCAGCACTGTACAGTAAAAAAAACTACCAACAATCAGGTTTGATTTTGAACATTTTTAGGAAATCAAATCAAAAGAAGCAGTAACATGGTATAGAAGGCACTTCTTGCAATAATTAAGGTGACACTTAACAAAAGATCAAAGAGAATTATCCAACTACGCAATCAATCCAAGCAATCATTATGCACTATATAACATTAGCGAGTGAACAACAAGCTATATTCAACCATAATCTAAAATATTAACCCTATACACCCAAAACAGTGACATCCATTTTTTTCACTTAAAAAATTCAAGCAGTTTGAACATTAGCGAGTGAACAACAAGATATATTCAAGCATATTCATTCACACAAACCTTTAGAAGTATATAATTACTCACATCACTAGAAAATTCCAGCAAACACATACTTGTTATGAAATATACACATAGTTCCGGCGATGGGCACACCAGCACTGTACAGTAAAAAAAACTACCAACAATCAGTTTTGATTTTGAATATTTTTAGAAAATCAAATCAAAAGAAGCAGTAACATGGTATAGAAGGCACTTCTTGCAATAATTAAGGTGACACCTAACAAAAGATCAAAGAGAATTATCCAACTACGCAATCAATCCAAGCAATCATTATGCACTATATAACATTAGCGAGTGAACAACAAGCTATATTCAACCATAATCAAAAATATTAACCCTAAACACCCAAAACAGTGACATCCATTTTTTTCACTTGAAAAATTCAAGCAGTTTGAACATTAGCGAGTGAACAACAAGATATATTCAAGCATATTCATTCACACCAACCTTTAGAAGTATATAATTACTCACATCACTAGAAAATTCCAGCAAACACATACTTGTTATGAAATATACACATAGTTCCGGCGATGGGCACACCAACACTGTACAGTAAAAAAAACTACCAACAATCAGGTTTGATTTTGAACAATTTTAGGAAATCAAATCAAAAGAAGTAGTAACATGGTATAGAAGGCACTTCTTGCAATAATTAAGGTGACACCTAACAAAAGATCAAAGAGAATTATCCAACTACGCAATCAATCCAAGCAATCATTATGCACTATATAACATTAGCGAGTGAACAACAAGCTATATTCAACCATAATCTAAAATATTAACCCTAAACAACCAAAACAGTGACATCTATTTTTTTCACTTGAAAAATTCAAGCAGTTTGAACATTAGCGAGTGAACAACAAGATATATTCAACAACGCATTTCCGAGTTCCAACCAAATAATTTTCATCATAAACCCTAAACCCAAATTACACAAACTAAACTATACATACATTTCCTTTCTTCAAAATTATGAGTTTCTTTATATTTATCGACTCATTCGTTTATGTTCGTTTACTATTAAATGGAATGAAGTCGTCGTATTTCAAGCATATTCATTCACAGTTCACACCAACCTTTAGAAGTAAATAATTACTCGTATCACTATAAAATTCCAGTAAACACATGCTTGTTATGAAATATACACATAAGTCCAACGATGGGCACACCAGCATTGTACAATAAAAAAACTACTAACAATCTACTAACCTGAAATGGTTTGATTGAAGGAAGAAAAATAATGGGAACAAATTGTTTTCAACTTTGAGAAGGAAAAAAATGGATTAGGGATTTCAGTCGAACAGACAATAAAAGATCCCTGGTCGGGAAGGGATAGTATTCATAAATTGAGTTTCTATTTTTTAAATTTGACCCGATGACCAACTCGGATTCTTCTGTAGATCCGTGTGTTTTTTTATGTATGCGGGTAGCGTAATTTAAAAAAAAGGTGGGTAGCGTCTAAATTTATTTTAATTGATTAATCTTGAAACTTCAGTGGGAAAAATAATCAAACATTAGTTACCAATTTTGTAGTTTACCCAATATATTTTTTATTTTTTTTTCTGAAATCTTAGTTTGCCCATTATATTTTAACTGGTTAAGTTATATTAGCTATAACCGTTTATGTTATAACAACCTTTAATGAATCTGGTTCCGATGAAAACGTAATAGGTTGAGTTGTGCCTTAATTTTTTTAAGCTAGGGTTTTCTTTGGGTTAGAGAGAAGGGGACTTAATTGTATTAGTTTTGAAATATTTCATTTATTTTAAGGGTATTAACTAGTATTTTATCCAACGGCGTACATTAAACTTCACTTCAAAAAAAGAAAAATCAACGTCTGATTTTTAACCGGTTAAGTTAATAAGGCTTTAACTGTTTATATTAAAATAACCTATAAAAAATTTGGTTGATGATCGAGAATTGAGAGTTCATATAATAAGGCTTTAACTTATTTTTTAACCGGTTAAGTTATAAGGCTTTAACTGTTTATGTTAAAATAATATATAAAAATCTATAATGAACTCATTCGTATGTTCGAATATATAATAAGTTCATTCATATAATAAGTTGGTTCATTTGTCTTAGGCTGTAAGAATCGGAAATTGAGAAGATAAAGAATTGGAAATTGAGATGATGAAGCATCAGGGAGATTGAGGGTCAGGAAATTAGAAGAATAAAAAGGGAAAATGAGAATTTTTTTTAAAAAAAAAAAAGAAGAAAAGGAAAATGGGCGGGATAATTTTATTTGGAATGAAATATTAAATATTAGGGTTAACTACTGAGATAGTCACTTATATTTCCTCAAAGTACAGAGTTGGTCACCGATTCTGAAAAAAAAAATCTAGTAATGTCACTTGCGTTTTCGGGGCGTAAACTTTTAGTCACCTAGTAATTTTTTGGTCACCGTCTCAGGCTCAGTCGATGAGGACACAGTGAACCCATGACTCACTAGCCACATCGAATACTCATCAATCACTTTACTTGGTGGATTATAATTTACCTAAAACTTGTAGATAAAACAATTATGCCCCTGGAATTTATAAGCCGATATATTCAAATTACATGTCGATCTTTCACTCTTGATATTTTTCTTTCTGCTTTCTTGTCAACTCACTAAATGGTGTTTTATCCGCTTCACTCATATTGTTCAGTGGGGTATCATAACACATAAGATAAACGGTTGAAATAATATAATAGGTCATTATAATATAAATGGTTAAAGCACTTGAACGGTTAAAAAAATAAGCTGCAACCTATAACATTACAATTGCAACGGATTTGTTGTAAGTTATCATAACATAAACAGTTTAATGCATCTTCTTATTCATGTTAACTCCAATGTTTGAATCCATTTGCACCTCTTCATTTCCATGCCCGAGTTTATGACACCCAACGGCTCCAAACTTCCTCTAACGATTAAAAATGGCTAGAAATTGAGAAGTATATATTGCTCACGTCTCCCTGTAGAAGGGTTAGTAATTCTTAGCATTTACTTAGTGTGCATTTTCTCTAGATTTCTTATACACAGTCACAAAAACCCAAAAAACTTCAAAAAGTTTGATAAACCAAAATATCAGACCCTGTTCTTCGTCTATTCATCCGAAAATCTAATATTCGATAAAATCACAAAAAAACATTCTTTTTGTGTGTTTTTATCAATATTCAAAACCCCAAATCATTTCTTCCCCGTTCTTCATCAATTCCGTTCCTCGATCCAAGTAAGCACCAAAATCTCCCCTTCTTGTTTTTTTCGATCTAAACACCGAAATCCGAGCCTAGGACTGAGAGTATTTTAACTTGTTTGATAGACATCTTTAATCTTTGATTATGAATCAGCCAGATAGATTAAAAATGTTGTTTGATAGCTTAAATGAATGTTTAAGCTATAATGTTACTCTAACTAGCATTGTTGAGACAACATGCAGGAACTCCATAAACATGGATATGATAAAGCAATGTGGAATTTCAGAGTTAGAAGAACATGGTAGGAAACTATGAACAAACATCAGTATCAGCCCCGAAGGGAACAAGTATCTGTTCAATATTGGTTTTTCCAGGAGGTGCCTAAATGAGTTAAGAGACACTTTGAAAAATGATTCCTACGAAAGGCAATATGAGCTTTGTTAAATGACACTCTAGAACTTGCTTATGCAGTTCATATAGCAACCTACTTGAATCTGTGCAGGGATACAACATGGACCCGATGCGAGCCCATGACACCTTAGACGGTCAGATTCAGGCACGAAGGCTACATGATGAGGCAAGACTTGATTCTTTGTGTAGTTGGATCCCCAGCTGATAGACAAGGGACAAGAATCTATAGGAACAACCCACCATCACCAAGTGGGTCCTCAAGTGACGATCCAAACTATGACCCTAATGCCCACTAGGCCAACACCGACATAAGTGATCTAGAAGATTTCTTTGAGTCACGTTCTCCCCGATGGTGACGTAATGGGTTGCGCCTTGTTTTTTTTTTATTCGGTTAAGTACTTAAGTTATTGCTTTAATGGTTTATATTATAACAACCTATAATAAATCCGGTTCTGATGGTAACGTAATAGGTTGCGTTGCGCCTTGATTTTTAGTCGGATACTAGCAACAATAAACAAAAAGCAAACACTGTAATAGGTTGGCCAAGGGGTTCGGGATAATAGAAACAAAAATATTATTAAATTCAAATCAAACTTTAAAGTTGAAGCAACAAAATAGTTCAAAGTAACAAGTCCAAACTTAAATCCTAAAACATAAACAAAAATCATAGAGAACTAAACGTAGGTGCATAAACAATGAAACTAGATGACATGATATGATATAAAAAACTACTCGTTCCCATCATCGGTATCTTCATCCTCTTCACCCTCATCGTCTTGAGTAGGTTGATGCCTTCTAGATTGGTTAAGCCAAGCACCATGGAAAGCGGTGAGAGAGACATCCATGGATTTGACTTGATCCTCCAACGATGTGGAGCGAGTATCAAGACCCTTGACTCGATCTTCTAAGGATGTGAATCTAGTGTCAATGGCTGCAAACCCGACTTCCATGTCTGTGAATTTCTCATTGAGGAATGTCATTAGAGTTTCCATGGAGGAAAAAGCGATCGGAGCACCTTGAGAGCTTGAAGGAGCATGTGGAGCATCGACCGGAGCATCTTGTGGAGGAACTCGAGGGACACGAACCCATTCATTATCGACATAAGAGAAGTGAGCCCGAGAGAGGGAACGTTCATCAATAGGTTGGCCAAAGGGTTCAGGAAAATCATGTGTGCAATCAATCTTAAGGAAATAGAATAGGTGACTCGACGCCGTAAAATAGTAAAAGGATTTTACTTGGTCGATGTGACGGTGTTGGACTAGATAAACAAGGTCGACAAACATGATTTGACAAAGGTTATGGCGCTTACCCTTCCTAAAACTTTACCCTTTAAACCCAACTCAAGGGTTATGAGCCGAATCTTGGAATTCGGGTTGAAAACGTGTCCCTCAAGTAAAATGATTATCACGTTTTGAAAATTAAATAATTAGATTATTTATTGAAAATGGTACCGTTTTGCTTTAAATTCTATCAACTAAAAACGCAACCGTATAGGTAAAATTAACAGAAAAATAAATTATCAAAAATATCCAATTTAAATCCCCATGCATGCTAAAACAGTTAAAGTCCCAAATAAATGTAAAAGTAACCGTAATTACATAAAATTCCCAAATAATAAAGTAATGAATATAAATCTAAAAATATCCATACTGAAAACTGTAAATAGTATGATAAAATGTGGTCCTCCAAGTACCGAACTCTTATGTCTGAGAATCTGAAATAGAAGCTAAGGGGGAGTCAACTATTAAGCTCAGTGTGTCTCTAAAGTGCATCAGACAAAATGTCACAAAATCATACAATCAGCATAGTCATTTAAGTACACATATATGCAAAGCTATCGAACTCTTATGTCTGAAAATTTGAAATAGAAGCTAAGGGGAACTCTATGTCATGAACCCACTACATCACCATCCGAAGAGTAAGGTTCCCATGAACCACTCTCTACATCGTCACAAAGTCCGAAGTGGAATTCAGCCCGAAGAGTGAAACCACTAATCTTCCTCCGCACATTTCCCAACCCAAATGATATGACATGATAATACGATACTAATTTGAATAAGACTTTTTCCCTCCAAGTTTTAGATTCAAATACTTAATTGATCCTTAGTCCCTTTCAATGCTTAATCTTAACTTTGTCTCTAGATACTATCTTATACTCGAATAAAATGATAAAAAATATTAAGTATTTCTCAATAACAAATAAATTAATAAAACTCATGAGCTTGTTCGTTATGATATTAAAAAGAATCATTTAATTCCCTACAACCTTTATAAAATCTGAATCCGCAAATTTATGTTAAAATCTAAATTCGTTTATTATCCACGTTAAATGTTAATATTACTATTAAATCCAAAACTATATGCATTAAATTTAATTGTAATGACGGCATTATCAAAAATTATTTTCAAAATTAAAATTTGAGTTAATTGCATTACACATCCTCAAGCTATGATAGTCACTCTAAATTGGTCTTCAAACTTTTAAACTTTTCAATTTCAACCTCAAACTCTAACTCTCATTTTAAATTAATCCCAAAACTTTGAGCATTTTAATTTCATCCCCAAATTATCAGTATTTGTTAATCATATCTTATATTAATAAAATCGTTATAAAAATTTTAATTGTCATGTATCGAGTAATAATATGATTTGACATAATTAATAGTTTGGAATAAAATTGAAATATTTAAGAGTTTGGTGAACAATTTTGAAAGAGGATTGTAGTTAAAGATGAAATTGAAATATTTAAAAGTCTGGAGAATGTTTGCTACCCTGAAATTTTCTTGTCTTTCCTAAACGATAAAGTAAAAAAAAGTCATTTTAGAGTCTATTAAAAAAAATTCTTGTGTAGACGTGAACCTGATATTTTCTGAATTCTTGTGAGTTAGGAAGGAATTACAAAAAAAAATTCTTTCAGCAAAAATGTGAATTAGCAATCACGCTTCATTTAAACCGATAACAAAAACTCAATAGGAAAGTACATACCTATCATTGAAAATAATATTTTTAATTACAATTACGTTTTTTTTTCTTTGTAGAATTTTTCATTTTGTATTTTCCATGTATTTTTAGTTATGATTTATAATCAATACACAAGTGTAAGCTTTATAATTTAGAGTTTAAGAGTTTAAAATTTAGGGATAATTAGAATTTAGAGTTATAGTTTAGAGTATAGGATAATATGGTTAGATGTTTAGGTTTTAACTTATAAACCCTAAATACTAACTCAAACCCTAAATTTTAACCACAACTCATCAATTCCAAACTACTAAACATAAATCCCTAACCTCTAAATCCTAATGTGTAACCCTAAATCTTAAAACTAAAGCATTTGTTAAAACTTTTTTATTTTCACCGGTTGTATATGGAATAACTATTCTTTTAGTTGATACTTTATACTCTGAAAACCAAAGAAGATAATAATAGCATAATGTCACGCCCCGCCAAAGTGCACCAGGACCGACCGAGGAGTGCCCCCTAGGTGCACTCGGGCCAACCAAGGCAAAATGAAGTGCCTTTGGCGTTTTAAGGCAAAGGATGATCCAAAGAAGGATCTAGAACGACTTAGAGAGACCCACAACCTTCTTAAGACGTTCCCACAATGTTCTAGGAGGTTCCAGGACACTCCACAACCATCTAGGCACACCCGGAAGGACCTAGAATGCTCGGGAAAGTTGTGGAAGCATCGGAACAGCTCCGAAAGGCTCGGGATAAGTCTGGACATCTCCGGAACATTCTAGAAGCCTTTAAAATATTGTAGAGCTTTTAGACCATTTAAGATGTAACTAGATAAGTATGGAATTATCTAGATAATTCTCGGTGTTGTAGATATTTTAGTTGGCAAAATGTGAGCCGTCTGATCAAATAAATCTCCATCGTCCATTGAGGAGGTTGAAGACTATAAATAGGCTAGTTAGGGACATTTGTAAATCATCCTAGAATTCACATAAGTTCTCTTTTGTAAAGCTTTCTTAAAAGTTCAATACAAGTTTCTTTTCCTTTTAACTTTTTTACCTTCTCCATTCTCGTGTGTGTTTAGTTATAACATTCGCGTGTGAAATGCTTGCTAACGTTGTATCGGGAGTCTTAGCGCCGCACAGATTGGTTTAAGAGAATAAGTCCGTGACAATAAGCCCAACCTAAAAATTACACAGAAATTCAACAATCCAGAAATTACAAACTTAAACGTAAGTTGACAGTACTGAAACAATCTAAAAATTTTGCAACTATATGCAATAGGCATTTGAAAAAAATGAAACATTTGAATTTTGAGTATTGGTGTAAGTGCTCTCAGATGTTAATGAAAAGTAATACGCTAGTATGATATTCTGATAAAGCATGTTGCTTTAAGTGCTCCTCGGCGAAATCAATTATAGGTGAGCAGCTCATTCCAAGTTTCTGGAGTGCTTCCAGCTCTTCTACGTCTCTAATCTGATAGACTTGATGCTGACGGATCATGTCTCAAAGTTGTAGTTCAAAACCCTCTGTAATACTATTTTGGATATTGAACTCGTGCTGCAGATGACTTTCAACCTCCGGACCTATATCATTCAGCGCCTAGAGAATTTCGAGCTTCTATCCTTCTGCATGATCCCTTAGAGCTTTAAGCTCTAAGGTGTCTCTGTCTGCTTAAACGATTCTTTTCTTCCCTTATATCACGGATCTGATCGCGCTTTACACCGATATCCTTGTGCAGACTCAAACTCCCTCGCATTAGCCCTAGCAGGGTCCTGATTTCTTCGCTCATTTGTACTTGTGCTACAATTGTAGCTTCCATGTAAAAGCTGACTAAAACAAATTAATTAATTACTTTATCAAATTGAAAGCAAAGAAATATAATAATATACAAAGCCAGTAATAGAGTTTAGTTACCAGAAATAGAATGCAGTTATTGACTCACTTGAGGCTCTAAGAATTCCTCACAAAAGAACCTCCTCTATCGTCCACTTCTTGGTTGCTCCACAATTAAGAAAAAAATTGAAATTACATTTGAATTTTACTAAGACGCAAAGGATGTGAAAGAATCAAAACAAGACAATACCAAAACAATGAGCAAATGAATCGCGATTAACCGGAATGCAAAGTGCAGGTAAAATCAGAAGGAAATCGGGTCAAAACCAGCCAAAACTGAATCAAAAAGAACAAAAAAATCTTAATATCTTCATAAAAACAATGTTCAATTATGTTGTAATGCATTCAAATTTTATTCAAGTATGTGAAAGAAGCTAAATAGTACCAATGCAATGGGGATGAACTAGGGTTAATATCCAACAATCAACCACACTGAAATCAAACAGAAACGTTAATAGCTTCATTAGAAACATTTTACTGTGTCCTATCAATTGCTACCTAGATTCTTGGAAAAGAACGAATTTTGAGATAAAAATCTAGAGAAACTTTAAATGACCATAAATGGAAGTAGAACAGTGATTAGGATAAAACAGAAGTTTCATCTAGAGAAACTTTTAATTTGGATTTCGGGATTTAAAGTTTCTCAAAACTGTAATCATAAAAGAAAGTTCTGGATAAAACAGTCATCGACAAAAGAAAGCCAAAAGAATTTCAAAAAGTAAAGTAGGGTGAAGCTCCGATCAACAGTTACCTTAGATATTTGAAGTCTTCCTAACAGAAACAAAAGAACAACCTCTATCGCCCACTTTATCACGAGTCTCTCATATCTTTCTTATTGGCTGTTCCACACTTTCAATCCTGCAATCAATGAGAAAGATAGAAACCAAATTAAACTTCCATTAAGAAAAAAATTGAAATTACATTTGAATTGACTAAAATAGAAAGGATGTGAAAAAATCAAAGAGAGACAATACCAAAACAATCAGCAAATGAATCCCGATGAACTGGAACGCAGAGTGCAGGTAAAATCAGAAGGAAACTGCGTCAAAATCAGCAAGAACTAAACCAAAATGTTAATGTTTTTATTAGAAACAATGTTCAATTATGCTGCGGAAAAAAATTAAGCCAAGACTTTTGAAACTAAGTACTGTGAAGCTAGATCAATGGCAACCTAGATTCTTAAAAAAGAAAATCAGAAAGAATCTTGAGGGAATAATCTAGAAAAACATAAAAATATCAATAAAAAAAAGTTTAAACATCTAAAATCAAGGTCGAACAGTACCAAAACAATGAGCAAAGTAATGATGATGAACTAGAACGTTAGTTGCAGGAGGAAACCAGATGGAAACCAGCAAAAACTGAATCAAAAAGAACAAAAAATGTTAATATCTTCATAAAACAAAGGTTCAATTATGTTGTAATGCATTCAAATTTTATTCAAGGATGTGAAAGAAGCAGCAATTACCTTAGATTTTTGAAATCTTCCTAACAGAAACAAAAGAACACCCTCTATCACCCACTTTATCACGAGTCTCTCATATCTTTCTTCCTTATTGGCTGTTCCACACTTTCAATACTGCAATCAATGAGAAAGATAGAAACCAAATTAAACTTCCATTAATAAAAAAAATTGAATTTACATTTGAATTTTACTAAGATGGAAAGTATGTGAAAAAATCAAATAGAGACAATACCATAACAATCAGCAAATGAATCCTGATGAACCGGAACGCAAGGTGCAGTTAAAATCAGAAGGAAACCGGGTCAAAACCAGTAAGAACTGAACCAAAATGAACCGAAATGTTAATGTTTTTATTAGAAACAATGTTCAATTATGCTGCGGAAAAAAATTAAGCCAAGACTTTTGAAACTAAGTACTGTGAAGCTAGATCAGTGGCAACCCAGATTCTTAAAAAAGAAAATCAGAAAGAATCTTGAGGGAATAATCAAGAGAAACTTAAAAAGATCAATAAAAGAAAGTTTAAACATCTAAAATCAAGGTTGAACAGTACCAAAACAATGAGCAAAGTAATGATCATGAACTAGAACGTTAATTGCAGGAGGAATCCGGATCGAAGCCAGCCAAAACTGAATCAAAAAGAACAAAAAATTTTAAAAACTTCATAAAACCAAGGTTCAATCATGTTGTAATGCATTCAAATTTTATTCAAGGATGTGAAAGAAGCCGAACAGTACCAAAACAAACAGCAATGCAATGTTGATGAACTAGGATTAATATCCAAATCAGCCGAACTGAAATCAAATATAAACATTAATATCTGTGAAGTTAAATTCTTATCAGTGGCTACCTAGATTCTTGGAAAAGAGAATAGAACGAATCTTGCGAGAAAAATCTAGAGAAACTTTTAAATGACCATTAATGAAAGTAGAACAGTGATTAGGATAAATAAGAAGTTTCATCTAGAGAAACTTTTAATTTGGGTTTTCGGGATTTAAAGTTTCTCAAAACTGTAATCATAAAAGAAAGTTGTGGATAAAAAACTAATGGACAAAAGAAAATCCAAAAGACTTCCGAAAATTAAAGTAGGGTGAAGCTCCGATCAACAATTACCTTAGGTTCTTGAAATCCTGCTAACAGCAACAAAAGAACCTCATCTATCGTCCACTTTATCACGAGCCTCTTTATATTTCTTCCTGAAATCAACAGAAACCAAAAGCAATCGCAATGAACTGGAATGCAAAATGCAGGTAAAATCAAAAGGAAACCGTTTCGAAACTAGCCAGAACAATTACAAAACTGGAAATCAAACAGAAACGAAATTTTGACATACTCGTCACAACAGAAGCAATGCTCAATTAAGCGGTGGCAAGCAAAAAAAAAAGAAAGGCAAAAGACTATCGGAAAGTTAATACGATGAACTCCGACTGGGGAGGGTGTGGTTGAAGAAGAAGGATTTGGGTGGTTTGAGATATAATTTTAAATATTTTAATTTCAAATTATTTTATTTAATAATAATAATTGGTTTTGTTGTTTATTTTAAATTTTTTATATTATTAATAATAATAAAATTACATGTCATATGAAAATAAAAATAAAAAATTAGAATAACTAAAATAAGAGTAATTCGGAAGTTCAGTTAGTAAATTAAAATTTTTGAAAGTTGAGTGATCAAAATATGAGTGAGAAAATAGTTGAGTGATGGAGGATGTAATTCACCCAAAATTAAAATAGGTGCTCAAATTTTACCTTTTTAGGTATAATATCAAAAAAAGCCCTCATATTTGACTAAATAGTCATTTTAGCCTATATTTTTTAAGCAATTTAACCATCAATGTTTCATTTTGGGTCAAAATAACCCCTCTACAGATGAAAATTGTTAGTCAACTGACGATAAATGAGTTGAAATGATGTAACAAACCTACATGGCAGTGCACACCGCGATAACAGTGTCATATAGATAAATATGCTGACTTTACAGAATGACACATGAGTCAAAAAATAATTTTAAAAAATTGTATAAAGTATAAAATATTATTTTCTTCTGACGTATCATTATGTCAAGTCATTTCAAGTTGTTTATCGTTGTTAGTTGACTAACAATTTTCATCCAAAGAGGGACCATTTTAACCCAAAATGAAACGTTGAGGATTAAATTGCTTCAAAAAAAAGAATTAGAGCCAAAGTGACTGTTCAGTCAAACGTTGAGGTCATTTTTTGCATTATGTCTTTTTCATAATATGTGTCTAAAGAATTTTTTAGTTGAAATATGTGTCTAACACTTTATAGTAGTCCGTTTTCAAAAGTAAACTGAAAATAAAATAAATTAAAAAATATCTCGTTTTTTAGAAAATATAACACTCCCAAATTCTTAAAATCCAAAACCAAAAAAATTGACGTTGTTGCCACTGATAGCCTCTTCAGACCCCATCATTCGACATCCGATTAGCTAACCTTTCGTCACGGTAATCGAGTCGGTGAGGCTATCGACAATGAAATTAATTTTGAGATTTTTAGGTGTTGGGTTTTAAGGATTTGGAATTTCTTTTCAGAAGTTTTGGTATATTTTAAAAATTATTTTAGATCAAATTATTTTTTGTAGACACTAATCTTATCTGGGTATTTTTGACCTGGTTTTTTATTTTTTAATATTATTATATTTAATATTGTTATTGTTATATTATTATTGTTGTTATTGAAAATTAAACAAAAAACTAATTAAATTAAAGCTCATTTTAATTAATTAATTAAAGAGTCCATTTACCTTCAAAATACCCATTTAGAAATCTGAAACCCATATACACATGTATTGCCCGATAAGGCCCAACTCAAGCCCTAACCTAAAATAAAACAAACCCCTAAAACAAAATCTGACACGGCAGAATTAATGTTGATTTAACGGTCCAAAAATGCTCAAAAGGTGACCATTCATGATTCATCTCCCCAGATCACGTGAAGAACACATGCCTAACCCTTCGGTTACTGGGACTCTCCCATTCTGACCGATCATTGCCCCCACGATGTCTTTCTTAACAGATCGGGGTCGTTGGCTCTCCAACAAGGGCAACCCTTCGATCCAATGTTGTCAACGGTTCAGATGCAAGGTGCGGTGGCCACGTCAGACTCAAGCCAACAATGCTCATGTACGCAGAATTTTCTCCCTCTGCTCCCCTCATCCATCACTCGGCCAGATCACACAAAGGAACAAAAAAAAACAGAGAATTTCAGAATTCTTTCAGCAAAACCAATTAAATCCTTTCTAATTATATTTCTTTTTTTTTCCTAAATCGTGCAATTCATGTAAATTCGACGTCATAAGTTATTTTTAGGCCTGTTTCACTAAATTCGAACCCGATAAACTACTTCTCAGCATATGACCATCTGATTCAATTCGATTATTGCATTTTAGTTCTGTTTATGATGTAATTCGTTTTGCCATGTTTATGAGATATTGAAGGACATTGAATTCGAGTTCAAGTTCAAGAATGATTGATGGAGTTCCAAGGGTCAACCGATGTAGCTCGTAGTCGAGGTAATATTTTACTACCTATTGTATGTTTCACGAAACTTGTTGGTAAATTGGTTAATGCATGAATGGATATGATTGTTCATGTCTTTATCGTTGATTATTTTTTAAAAAAGTTGTACTAATTACAGTAATGGATAGTACATTGGTTAAGACCCGAACGACTCGAATAAAAAATTTGAGGACCGGTAAGAAATCCAAGTCTAGTGATTAATTGATAAAGCTGTTAACCACGGACCCTTTAATTCTGATTATTCTGGTTAAAATCTCTAATGTTTGAAATACTTGGATGAGAAATAACGAAAATAACCTTGAAGTATGAAAAGGACCAAAATACCCCTAATAGTGGAAATGACTTGGAAAGTAAATAATTTAACCTCATGGAACTTCTGATTCAACCTGTTAAATCTTTGATCTACTTGGAAAATTCCAATATCAGGTTTCTAACCTTCAAGATTGGGAAATACTAAGATTTTCCTAATTTCCAAATAAACGTCTGAAAATCATTTTCCTGAAAATACCCTAAATGAATGAATTTAAATAAATGACGAATATAATCTTGAGCTTCAAAATAATGAAATACCCTCATGACTGGAATACATGTATTATCTTTGATAAATCTTGGATATACCTACAAAGCTTAAATGACTGTAATGCCCAAATAAGTTATGAAGCCTGAATCATGTACGTTAGTCACTCTTGATATTAATACAATACTAGAAGATTTCTGTAATCCCCTCGGCTCGGCCTAGGCGCTAAACCCGAATCGAGACGATATTAGGTTTTTCGAAACATGTAGAACTAATGTTTTGATATAATAATTGAAAAATATTTTGGACTAATTTGAAAAGAATTTAAAACTTGATTTTAAGTCCAAACAACTTGAAAATATGTTTGAGGTATTTTAAAAGGTTTTTGGCAATTTTTTTTTTACTGATTTTAAAGAGCAAAACTTGACTTTTCAAGCTACCCGTACCGATACGGTCAAACCCGTATCGATACCTTTTTTGCCCAGTTTGGTCACTGCCAAAACCCGTATCGAAACAGGCTTGGTCGTTTCGATACAGTGAGGGATCGTTTCGATATGCCTGGTAAGCGTACCGATCCCCATTTAACAACCCCAACGACTATTTTCCCAACGGTCATTTAAATGTGAAACCGTACCGATACGCTGTAACCCCCTCGTCCCTGTCTGGACGGTTGACCGGTCCGAGTAGGCTACACGGGGAAAACCGAAGTGAAACCCGTTAAGGCTCCCCTTCGGTTAACAACCCTATTTTTTTTCTTTCATTTTAATCTTATCTAGAGGAGTATTAAATCCTAAGTGATCAAACAACGGAACAACATACACGAGACAATCGAACGAACCCAAAACATCATTTAACAACCCAATTTTAAACTTAAACTGCAGCTGGTATCGATACTCCTAAGGAGTGTATCGATACGCCTTGGCTAGGTCAACTGGTCAGAGTCAACCCGTGGAGACCGTATCGATACACCCAGAAAGTGTATCGATACTCTCCCCAACGGTCAACTTCTCGCGGTCAACGCTAAGAAGATCGTATCGATACGCCAGAGGCCCGTTTCGATACCCAAACTTCCAGTGACTCCAGTGACTAAAAAGGTATCGATACGCCCCCTCGCATATCGAAACGCGTGGCATGAAGCAAGAAGGTCGTATCGATACGGGTCTAACCGTATCGATACCCCTGTTTTGCAATTCCACAAATTTTAACTTAACGACCCCAATCACTCTAGATGCATTCTTGGACTCCCCTAAGCACATACAATCATTTATACCACATACAATAATCAAGGGAAGCAATCAAACAAAAAACAGGGCATCTATTCATGGCACTCATACAAGGGCAATATTTCATTGAAAGACATGCTTGAGGACTAAAAGCTAAAAGGCACAAATCATCACAATAAGGTTTACATGCCATTCAAGCAACTTAAGCATCCAAAAGACATGGCTATAAGCCTCCCAACAAACACTTAGGCATCAACATCAACATGGTTTACAAATCCATCAACATAAAGCATTAACAACATAAAACCAACACAACGGAGTCTAGATACACGCTCCTAAAACACGTAGCATTTCCCATTGCTAAACTACTACATTATTTAATAAACCATACTTGAGCAAACTACCATACGCTTGGACGCCCTTTCTTGCTCCTTGCTAACTCCAAGCTAAATATCTGCATTGTCGGGAAAATGAGAGCGTAAGCATAAAGCTTAGTGAGCGGAGCTCAAAAACATAACAACGACAATGCAGGGTTCAAAGCTTTCTTTAAAAATAAAGGTCAACACATACAAGTTCAACCACAAGTCAACAATATAGATATTTATCATGGCATCACACTTCATGGTATGCATAAAGACATAATCCTATATTAAAGCAAAACCATAAAAAAGAATGATATAATGAGATACAACATGAACAATACATGACATGCACAAGCATAACCAAAACACACACGGTGGGACTACACATCACCGTTTCGACTAGTAGTTTTCCAATGGGACTACACATCAAAGTACTCTTCTACTAGTCACTACCGGCGGGACTACACATCACCGGAGTCTTATACCACTTGCTACTGGCGGGACTACACATCACCGGAGCAACGACAACCATCACGTGAGGTTCGACACCAACTATGCAACACGATATACAATCACCATCATGCGACATGTTCTCACTATATCATGCACAACCAAAAACAAGTTGTAACAAAATCCACAACTAGGCACCAACTTACTACTTTCAATCTTACCAACCACAAATGGTCTTACTCACCATTTCCGTGCACAACCTACACCAACTTACACACATCTTACAAGGAATATCAACAACACCATAAATATCATCACACATGATCAACGATATAATAATAAGCAACATGCTTCCTCCCAAAATATTGGAATTTCATACATAACAATTTATCACTACAAGTAATGAAAACAAACGGTAAAAAGGGGAAATTAAAGAGGCAATTCACAACAACTTACTCTTGAGTTTTATTCGACTTTTCAAGACCAATCTAAACTCTTTCAAAACCATATTTGAACCAAAACATTACTTGAAAACATTTTCACATCCACATGCTTGAACCAACCTTTGAAATCAATTTAAAACATTAACCACTCACCTAAGCTCCCAAGCTCAATGACCAAGCAAGCGACCACCTTCAAATTTCCGGATTCACTTCCGATGCTTCACCGACGCCCAACCTCGATTCTAATCAATCCCAAACACAAACAAAACATCCACAATCAATAACTCATCGTCGGAACTAACCCGGACTAATGTTTTCAAGCAACCAACACTCAAAATCAAGCCCAAAATAGAATTTCCGAGCAGCCCACAAAACCCACTGAAATCTTCCAATTCAAGCATCCAAACAATCATCAAACACACCCAATGTGACCCTCATATATCATACTAACACCAGCCCTCAAAATCCAACTTAAAACTACCCCAAAATCCACTTTAAAACCCTCCAAAACCCCCTTGAAACCCAATTCTGGAAATTGCTCAAAATCATTCAAAATTCACATATGTTATACCATTTGACCTCTATACTTCATAACTAACCATATTAAATCAAAACATTTAACTTAACAACATAAAGTTTCCATTTTTAATCAAAATCCTCCAAAATTCCATTTTCCAAAACTTCCATGAAAATCAAAATAAATGGTACTTTTAAAGAGAGGGAGTTGAGGGGAAGTCAAAAACGTTATTACCTTTCAAAATGGAGTTGAAATAGATGAGAAATGAGATGGAATAGTAACTTGAAGAGGGGAGAGCTCTTTCACGTTGGAAATGAGATGAGGAAGAGAGTGAATAGTGATTATTTGGGAAAAATGGGGATTTAAATTGAAAGATGTGTAAATTACCAAAATGCCATTAATGAATGGCTATTCCCTTGTTCTTTAAAAAGCTCTTCAACTTGCAATTAAATCAATTTGGTCCAATTTCAAATATTTATTTTGAAACCCGAAATTTTAAATGAACATTTTAATTATAAACCCGAGCCTAAATAATATTAAAATATTATTTCACCCGACCCCTAAACCCGGGTGTTATATACGCCCTCAAGCGTATCGATACGCCTCGGCTGACAAGAGCTCAAAGGCTAGTTCTCGAAGAAGACCGTACCGATACGGGTCCAAGCGTATCGATACGAAAGGCTACAAAACAACATTTATTTTGGGAAATAAAGTCTCGAACGACTCCAATTCATCCCCAACGGCTAGTAACGGCTATAAACTCATCAAGGAGTATAAAAGGGACCTCCAAGCATCAAGATATGGTTAATGCTCATATTGTCAATCAACAAATGATCAAATATTGTCTTAGCACTTAAATGGTCAATTCTTGTATAAACAAACACTAGTGAGCCAAAATTGTCAAATTTGATCAAGTGTTTTAGGTTTTGGGTGAGTGCTTTAATTGTGCAAACAAACACCTATTAGAGGGATTTGTGTTTGTTTTATTTATCTCTTTGTAAAAGAGGGTTTGATCAAGGCTTTGGGTAGAAAGCTTGATCGGTGTATAAGGATTTCCTCCTAAGCCTAGAAAAGGGGACGAATCAATAGTGGATTGATTGGAAATCCTTAGTGGGGAGCTAAGGTAGTGGATGTAGACCTTGGTTAGAAGGTTGAACCACTCTAAAACCATTGTGTCTTTATTATTTTAGCTTCCACACCAAATCCACCTCTCCACCACTTGGTGAGCCACATCGGTTGAACGAATCGAGCACCTCTCAACTCAACAAAACAAACCCGAACCGAATAACTTGAATTAGGTCCATTTTTCTTTTATTTTGTCTAGATGCATAATTAAGACTTATGGTGTACATACTAGCAATAGATAAAATCTCATTCGAAACGGACATCAATTAGGCACTCAATTGCATGAAATAACATTTTAGTGACCAAATTGAAAATCAGAAAAATTATGAGGACTTTATTCAAATTAGAGTTATCAATCCTTAATTAATCATGTTTCATACTTTCATATCAATTTTCAGCTAAAACGGATCATCCAATCTCAATCAATTAGCATACGATCAAGCATAGACTAAAACATAAGAATCTAAAATATAGCATTCAAATAATTGCCATAATGGCCTTGGGTATCGGTACACAGGATTCTGTATCGATACCAGGCTTCACACTGTACCAATACCAGGATCTATATACTGATACCCGACTTCACATCGTACCAATGCAGAGATCTCTATACTAATTCCCAAGCTTATTTTCACATATGCATAAATTCCAGTAGCCAAATGTCGTACCGATACGGCTTTTGCATGTGTTTAAGCTCATTTAGTTTCACTTAGGAGTAGTTTGTATATAGTTTGCACATAGTTAGAGAGTTACACTGCATGTGCTTAATTGTTATAGGTTTTGGTACTTCTAATGGGAAATGTAGTGTTTTGTGGTGCTTGCGCAGGAACTATTGGAGCTGGAAGAATGTTGGAGCAAAGAAGGATAACACACCTCTTATATGGAATTGACAAAGCAAGAAGAGTTGAAGATAAATCTAACTTTGGATTACATGGACTCTCACTAGATACAAAACCCATTAAAGATAATGAGAAAGCAAGATCATCTTTAAAGAGGTCACACGCGCGTTAGAGTTGCAAAACCTTAGCTTTCTCCCCTATATAAAGAAGACTTGGGCAATAAACAAAGGGAGCCCGGTCACAAACGGCATCCTTTAATCTTCAACTATCGAAGAACCACTAGAGTCGGAGTTTTAGAGGGCTCTCCACACGACAGACACCATTGAGAGAGACCGAAGGAGTACATGACCTGCAACAACAGTTAGAAAGCTTGGAGGAAGATCGTTGAGGACATTTAACTCTTTTCTATCTTTTTATTGATAAACTACTACATTTTTAACTATTTTTATTATGTTTTAGGCTCATACATGAGCTAAATACTTTTAGTTGGGTTTATTGCTTCATAGGATATTATGTTTTGAATACTTTATTTTAATACTATAGTTATTTTCCTTTATCTATTATGTTCATCGTTCTTCATGCATAGTTATTGATAAGAGCTATTGAGAGAAGCCTTTTAACTATTGATCTGTGGCCTAATATCGAGAGAGTTAGATTAAACAAACGAGAACAGTGAGGCTAAGTTGTTACCTTAGTTTTAATCTAGCTTAGATATAAGTTTAGGGTTTGAACGACCAATAAGGGGAACTTGAACAGATAATAGAGTTGTTAGGCTTCACGCAAACATGTATTACATTAGCTTCAATGTTATCAACTTCTAGGAATCGAGAGAGTCAGAAGTTAATTAGAAAATCATGTCAAATAGATAAAGATCTTAGTTGGTTTACGCAGACATGTATTGGCAATCGATATAACATTGAAATGAGTAATCAAGCATAATTCCTAGGCAATAAGCCCAACTTCCATAATTATCTGAAGATTTGCTACAACATATGCTTATCTTGATCTTAGCTACCTTACTTTACTTTATTTACATTCAGCTTTGATAAATCACCATTGAACCAATATTTTCTCTACCACTTAAGTAAGATTGCTTCATATTTATTGATCCAATCTCCGTGGGTTCAACACTCTACTTCATCACTTTATTACTTGATCGACGAGTATACTTACTCTAAAGTGCATCATTATTCAACAGGCATCAGTTTTAAACCTCCAAACCATAACAAACTTTCCCCAAAACACTCTAGCATGCATCCTAAACACATTGAGCATACTTGGCACATATCAACACATATTCGATTCGCCAATTATACATTCTCGGACACAAATGCATAAACTAGAGACATGCTTCCTAATTAAGCGAATCAACATAATCGGAATACAATCCAAAGCCTCAAATGAGCAACACCTCATACTAGATCGTCATATATACATATCAAGACATGATCAAGCATCTAAAACATAAGCATATACAATCAACCCTCATAAGCATGTCATGGCATAATAGGAATGTAAAGGCATATCAACCAAGGATTCAAATCCAACACCATGCATCAAAACCAAACATGATAAATCATCATTCAACAAGATATAAACTCCAAAAAGCCATAACAAAACATATTACTAACCATATGCATTTAGCTTTCAACTTGATTCTCTTTAATTTCTCATATATAGACAATTAGTGTGACTCATGACAAATCATTGTTTTTTTAAAATCGAATCAAATACACAAATTTTCTGGTAGAGTGACATCTACCAATTACCATACCTTAGCTCAGACAGTCTCGCCTCTACCCTAAGCAAGGTACACCTTCAACCCGAGTAGCCTCACCACATACCCCAAGTGAAGAATCCCTTCAACTTGAGTAGTCTCACCACATACCCAAGTGAAGAACCCCTCAGCTCAAGTAGTCTCACCGCATACTCGAACGAGGATACCGACAACTCGAGTACTCTCACCACATACTCAAAGCCACGAAACAATCGAATTATTATTATAGTGCACTTTAAACCCTATGACATGCCAAATATATACAAACTTTATTTTTTATGTCACATAGCAAATATACACTTTTAAGCACATTTACTTACTATTTTCCCCAATGCATTTAACAAATCCAATTCATATGCAAAATCACATTGCCAAAGGAAACATCACATTCCATTTAGGAACTCTTTCTCAATGCTCTTAGGCATCCACATACTTGATAAAATAGTGCATGTCATTTAAAATATGTATTAAATAGTAAGTAAACAAATACATGCTTTTAAACCAAAACATTCAATCATGCCTCATATCAAATTGATATTCAAAATGGCAACAAAATATAGAAACTTACTTCTGAGCTTATTTAATCTTGTTAGGCTTATACTAAACTCCCAAACACGATTCTCAAACCTCTTTAGAGTTCCAAAACTTGCTTACACTCACCAATACGTTATCGCTTTACTTATCGACATGCCTTGAGCTCCAGAAATGATCTGATATCAACTAAACGACCTTTCCTTGCTTCTCCCCTGTTGTACAACATAAATTTAGAGGAAAATGCATTCTACACTCAGCCACACACAACTCCCCTGCATCACTATAAATTATTTTCCAAATCTTAGCCGAAAACACCGAAAATATTCCCAAATTTCGTCCAAACAACATCCAACCCTAAACTTATGATTCCAACATCTAAACCTCATTAATTGACATCCAAAAACACATCTATACCATCCTTAAACCTGCAACAGTCACATAGCAACAACAACCCCCTAAACTAACCGAAAACCAACCTAAAAATTAAGCAATCAAATAGTTTCGGGATGTCTATAAAATATCTCATTTCACACTATGGTTATTCAACTCAGATGTGAATTAAACTAATTAAAAACTCCAGCATTCATCATCTTAAATAAGAATTTAGGCAAATCATCAAAATCTTCATTAAACATAGATTTCTTGAATTAGATTGCAAAATCAAGTTATAAATCAATAAACAAAAGCCAAATACCAGAGAATATCAATAAAGAACCTTAGTTTTAAGAGAGAAGAAGAAATTAACATTTGAAGAACCTCCCACCAAAATTGACGCAAGTTTTCTTCCAAAAAGAACATGAGGAAAAAGAAGAAATCCTTGAAAATCTTGGTAAGGTTTTGGTAGGAATTAACGAGGAATCAAATGATGTAATCTCCATTGAAAAATAACAAGAAAATATGGTAATTATGATTGGAAAAATGAGAGAAAATAAAAAGAGAATATCTTGTAAAAATTTAATAGAATAGGAAAATGATTTAAGAAACCAATTAACCGTCAAAGTCTTAATCAATTAAGGTGGTAATCTTTAATTAAAACATTTAGAAAATATCTCTCTAAAGATTTGTAGTATTAATCCTTTTACAAATTAGTCACTAAAATCAAAATGCCATTTAAATTGATTAAATTAACTTTCGATTTCAACACTAAAATGCTTAATAAAATAATTAAAAAACTAAAAGCTTAAACCCAATTTTATCCTTTTGAAATTTCCATTTTAGAATGTTTATTTTCCTGAAAAGTATTTAATTGTTTAACCTGGTTCAACTGAACTGGATCTTTACAATTTCTGCATGAAATATATGGTCGATTACTTGGGTAAGTCTTGTGGTAAATTATGAAGGTAATCGTTTAGCTATACGATATAGTCGATATTAGGAAATGAATATGCATGAGGTGCATATATTTGAATACTTGGTAAGTACCACAATGTTAGGATCTATTAGTTTGAACAGTTTTGGAGGCCTGATAAACCGTTAGAAATCTTAAATTCTGCAAATCACCATTTTATCCTTAATGGGTTGAATTGCAAAATTAGCTCTAGAGTCAATAAGACTAAAATGTCGTGGTAGGCCTAAATGATGGGATCATTCATGATATACCCGAAATTTGATTGATCCTGGTATATCTGAAATCTGAATGATCTTGATATATCCGAAATTTGAATGATTATGATATATTTGAATTTTAAATGATACTAATATATTTATATTCTAAATGATCTTGATGTATCAATTTCAGAATGTCTAGTTTGAGTCGTTAGTATTAAACCCTTTTTTTATTAGGGATCTCATTTCTTGAATCAGTCCAAAATTGACAGATGTTCAGTGTTTTCTTTCTTGCAATTACCAAGTGTCTGCGAGAAATAAATTAGACCATATAGTGTGTTTCATGTACCCATGAATATTATCTCTATTTTAAACCAATACTATATGCTTTGATTTAAAAGTATGACCTGCTATATGAAATGACATCACAATTTATGGCTTTTGTTTTCTTATACAAAAATATATCCGATTCTTGATTTGTGATATTATTTTTTATGGCTAAAAATTGATTTTAATTGGGGTACACTATCTAGGATCTGATCGAAGCTTTGTAGGCTCAGCTTTAATCAAGCTGGTAAGTCCTTCTAGACCTAAGGTATTCTCTTAGGTAGGCTCCTACCCCCAATAAGCCTAGGGTAAGTCTTTCTAGACCTAAGGTATTCTCTTAGGTAGGCTTCTACGCCCAATGGCCCTATGGTAAGTCTTTCTGGACCTAAAGCATCCCCTTAGGTAGGCTCCTACGTCCAATGAGCCTAGAGTAAGTCTTTATAGTATAGTTCTGGGAAATTACATATCAGTGTAAGGTTGGAGGTTGGTTTGGTGTTTTCGATAAAATTTTCCTACTTTTAAATCTACCTACTAAATAAATTCACCAACATCTAAAATTCTCTGTATGCTCCCAATTTACGCTTAATGGAACACATTAAACACCTAGGTTCAACTTCCATAATCTATTTCTCATCTGATTCTTCGAACTGTAGACTTCTCGGCTTACACTCGAATGCTCAAGTATTGAAAAACTATGTTACATTTAAGTTTGGTGTAAAATAAAATTTTATATCATGATTGAAACATGTTGATACCATGCTCATCATGTCAGTTTTATTTTTAGTCATATACGTGCTTGTGCCTACTACATCATTTGATAGTTCTGTATTACTGAGCTTTTCCAAGCTCATGTTGTTATTTACCATCGCATGTTATAAATGATTGAATGTGATGTTCTCATCGACATCAATATGAGAGTTCTTTTGGCACTGCTTGTAGTGCATAGTACTTGTGTAATTATGAGGCATGTATGTTACGTCATGTTTTATATTTGAGTTTGAACCTCATTTTATAACATGTATTTATGAACATTGTCATGTTAAATGAATAATTTCTGAACTTGTACTTTTAAATTCAGATTTTTTATAATTTTAAATGGTTTGACAATTGCTTCATCTGAAAGTTTAATGTGGGTCGCTTCGGTGACCCGAATGTAACACCTCAGATTGGATCAAGCAACTCGTATCGGTTTGATTACATTTTTCAATTGAAACAAAAAGGGAAAAGGGTTAGGATTTTCATATCTGATAAACAGTCTTTGGATGGTCATTCTCATGGTCGAGGTCGCCGTCTCCGAGGAAAGACAGTCCAAATTTTTAAAGTAAACTCTTTTTGTGGGTTGTAGCTTCGATTTTCAAGGGTTTTGTTGTTAAAATGATTTTTTTTTTAAAAATCTAAGTGGGTTTTCAGTTTTTGAAGAAAAAAAGGATTGTTTTGAATTTCTTTTGAATTTTTGGAAGTGAAAGGTGGACACTCGATATAATTTATAACCCTAATATATTTCAAACCAATCAAATTATAATTACAATATATGCTACTATTTTTCTTACCAAACTACACATGCACACTTCTTGTTTTTCACTTGCACACTCACTAACTTTTGTTTCTCACTTTCTTGTGCGCAACACACACAAGCCCACCCATTTTTATAGTGTGCTTAACCGACTTAATTAAGCTTCTAGAGACTAACAATATTGTTAAAAATTAATCATAGAATTTTTTAGATATTGCCATTTGTTTCTAGTTAATTCCACATTCCTCGTGATTTGTTGCCATATGGAGGTTCATTTCCTTAGTTGCTAAGTTGTCTTGAATCTTTCATTGTTGTCGGCACATTTGGTTGCAAGTCATGAAGCTTCCACTCAATTCTTGGTCTTGCTGACATCAAGTTAGACTTCTAACACTCCCCCTCAAACTTGATTCTTCATCCCTAGATTTTCTTTTAATATGTGAAATGTATATGCTTTCAATGGCTTCGTAAAAATATCTGGCAATTGATCTTCTAGCTTGCAATAGACTAGCTCCACATTTTTGTTCTTCACATGCTCTCCTATTAAGTGATACTTTGTATCGATATGCTTGTTTCATCTATGGGATACGAGATTCTTTGCAAGAGATATAGTGGACTTGTTGTTGACATAAATTGTAGTTGGTCCCTCTTGTGCAAAATTTAATTCATCCAAAATATTCTTCAACCAAATTGCTTTATATGTGCACACTGCAACGACTATGTATTCTTTTTCACACGTTGATAGAGCTACCATTTGTTGCTTCTTTGATGTTCATGAAAATGTTGCAGAGCTGATATTAAATAGGTATCCCGAAGTACTATTTCGATCATCTATGTCTCCCTCGTAATCACTGTCGGAATATCCAACTAACTTCAAATTTTGTGAATGCTTATAGAATAATCCATGATCCAATGTACCTTTGACATATCTCAAAATTCTTTTTGCTACAATCCAATGATCTTATTTTGGATTCTCTATGAATTTTCTTACCAATCCCATAGCTGTAACACCCAAAAATTACCCTAATTTGAAAACCCTAATTTTAAAATTCCTAAATTAGAAACCCTAATATTTGGGCATTTTAGAATCAAACCCTAATTGTAAATTGAGGTCTATATTGAGATAAATCAGAAATTTTGTGACTTATTGGTATAAATCGGAAGATGTGAGAACCTTTTTGTGACATGGGTAAATCTTTAAACCCTTCTTTTGCGATTTACCCTTTATTTAGGGTATTTGACCTTTGTTTTCACCCTAAATCACCCATTCAACTCTCACTATTGTTTCTATCAGCAGCCGCACTCACCCCTTACCCCTCTCTATCATTTTTCATCACTCAAAATAAACGTCTCACCCGTTGTTTTCCGTTCAAGCTCCGACGAGGGCGGCAACACCGTTCGTTTAGAGTGCCACCGCCACCTTTCGAATACCCGTCACCGTCCGACCAAAACCCATCCCCTATTTATCCATGCCGGCCACCGTTAGAGAAGAAACGATAAAGAACCGTTCGAATCTCCCCTTGCGCCGCCATCCGCACCGCCCTCCCCTTGTC
The DNA here is from genome assembly GCA_958450335.1 of Hibiscus tridactylites. Classification (NCBI taxonomy): domain Eukaryota; kingdom Viridiplantae; phylum Streptophyta; class Magnoliopsida; order Malvales; family Malvaceae; genus Hibiscus; species Hibiscus tridactylites. The sequence continues at coordinate 27,056,896 of OY288292.1, forward strand.
GAATCAGAGTCTGGGTAAGCTTTAAAGCCATGTTTTCAGTTATGTTTTGGTGATTTCGAGTTATGGGTTGATGTTAATCCCTTTTATTTTCTCCTTTGTTTTCTGGCCGGGAATGACCATGTTGGTCACTGTTGGAGGCACCGGAAAGCTGCATTGTTCATGTCGACTTCGTCGAGTGTTGTTGCCACCGCGTCTTTTCGTTGCCGTCGTCGTTAAACCTTTTGCTGCCATCATTTTAGGTATTGTAAACCTCGGTTGCATTGATCTGTTGAGAGGAGATAAGTTTTGGGCTGAGTGTGTTGTGTGTAATTTGTTGAGACCAAATCAGGCCCACATGAGCATACCTGGTGTAGGAGTAGTCCCATAAGCCCACGAGTGTAACCAGTTTAATTGAATGGACAGACCGGATCTATGAAACTAAATGTGACTCGAATTAAACCGAACCGGATCAGTGTGCTAGACCGAATCGATCTTTGAATCATTTAACCCGAACCAGATCAGTGAGCATTGGACCGAACCATAAGTCTTGAACCGGACCGTTGACTTTTGACCTTGCACATTTGAATTTTGACCGGACCTTTAACTCTTTGACCCATTGACCAGATCTGACTTGTTGACTTGTTTGACCGTTGACTTTGGACTTTGACCAGAGTTGACCAATAGTTGACTTTTTTTAAAAAAGCATTCCTTTTGACCTTTCTCGACGCTCCGAATCCATATCCGCTTGTCGTTTTGTCAAATTAGAATCCGAAAGCTCCGTTATGCTAATTTTAGTAAATTATTCATAAAATCTGATAAGTTGTGAATTTCAGAATCTGATTCGGAATATTCTTGTGTTCAGGTGATAACGTCTTCGATGTCGACGAGTTACCTCCAGTTGTTAAGATCGATTGTGCACGTTCTTCGAGATCTTCACGTGAGTATATCTTAGTTCAGTTTTCAGTGTTTTAGTCGGTGGCTTAGTGTTAGTAATAAATACTAATATAGTATTCATACCTCGTAGGTCCTGATTCAGCTAGATCTGAGCGTAAGACGCGCTTTTCTCAGCATTAGAGCTTCTGTTGCTTAAGGTGTGTCTCTTACTGTTTTATAAACTTATGAGTTTCTTTCCATGCTATAAATTTTATGTGCTTTTCTGGATTAATATAAGTAAATGTTTTGTACATTTTGTGTGCATACTCTATTGTGATTGGGTGAATGTTTTCAGACATCATGCATAACATGTCATACTGTGATTTAAATGAAATATCAAATTTTTGGAATCGTAAAACATCGGATTTATAGTATTGTGCAACTTGAATTTTTATGATTCAAGTTTCAGATCAGACTCGGATTTTAAAATCTGCATAATATCATTGTGGGTATATGGTTTGGAATTTGTTTGGGGAAGTTCAGTGGTTTCAACCTTCGGGCTGAATTCCGCTTCGGATTAGTGGTTTCACCCTTTGGGGTTGAATTCCGCTTCGGATCAGTGGTTTCACCCTTCGGGCTGAGTTCCACTTCGGATGGTGATGATGGAGAAAGTAGGTTCTGGGGAACCTTAATTTTCGGTGTATCGGAGATGGGTACTATGATTCATGTGCATCAGACATCATATCATCATGATTCGGTTTTGTTGAGTTTTCAGAAAAGTCTTTATCAGAAAATAAAATATTGTTTTGTTTTGTTTTCTTTTCGGTTGCACTTTAGAGACACACTAAGCTCTTTATCTTACACCCGTTAGTTTTTACTTTTCAGATATCTCAGACTTTTTAGGCGATCGGTACTTGGAGCTTCTCTTGTTTATTCAGATAAAATATTATTCAGTACGAACTTTTCTGTTACCTCAGAATTATTATTTTAATATTGTTTGGAATATCTGTGTAATATGGACATTGGAACTATTTTTAATTTGGGTTTTATTAAATGCATGCTTCTACAAAGTTACTTTCGAAATTTTAATTAAATATCGGAACATCGTTTAAAAGATTGTGTTTTATTTTAATCGAAATATTTGTTGAGTTTTACTTACTTAATTGATTCTTTTGAATTACAAAATATTTTAACCTAAATTGTTTCTTGAGGGACAAGTTTCCAATTGTTACTTCCTAAATTCGGCCCATTCCTTTTGGGCCGGGTTTAGGGGTTACAATTGCTTATGTTATTTCTGTTCGTGTGATAGTTAGATACCTCAAACTCCCAACAATACTTTTGAACAATGACTTCAAGCCTGAAAATCCAAGATGTCCATACCTTAAATGCCACAACCACAAATCATCTTTACTTGAGGTCTTCAAGCACTTCACGTCTCCTGCCTCGTTGTCAATGGTGAAGAGGCGATTCTGCGTCATATCAACTTGGATAATTAGTTCTCTATTATAAGTTTTTGATAGAAAGTGAACAACTCTTCATTTGTACTTCATATCCTTTTTCCAGTAGCTGACCAAGGCTTATGAAGTTGCTTTTTATAGCTGGTACATAATAAATCTTTTATATGTATTTCTTCTCTCCATTCTTTTGCGTAATAATGACTTTACCTTTGTCTTTGCCCTCTGCGTGCGAGTTGTCACCAAAAATTACTCATCCACGGATCGTTTCGTCCAACATCACAAAAAACTCTTTTCGACCACACATGATTATTGGTACAATTATCAAGATACTAAATATTTCCTTTGATTCTTCATTTCCTTTATAAGTAAGGAATACATGAGATTCTTCAGTGTTTTCTTCTTCAGCTGTTGCTACATTAATTCTTTTTTCATGCTTTGGAGCTGATCTACACTCGTAACTATAATGGCCGTACTTATTACAATTATAACATTGTATCTAAGATTTATCTCCTCATTGATATCCGCCTCTGCCTCGACCTCTATATCTTCGTCCACGACTTCATGAATGTAAGTTTCATTTGCTTGGTTGCTAACATATGAACGACTGTCGCGTCGATGTGTTCCTCTTCCATGATATCCACCATAGTTTCCCTTGCCTCCTGTGTATCTACTGCTAGCTCCGCCTTCGTTGACATACAACTTGTTTTGAAAGACTTGCTCTAGATTTTCACTCTCTTCATTTAGCTTCATTTTTTTCTCATGGGCTTGGAGTGATCCCACAAGCTCATCGATGGTCATTTGAGTTAAATCTTTTGATTCTTCAATTTCAACGACCATGTAATTAAATTTTCCTACCAACGATCGTAAAATTTTCTCTATCACTCTAACCTCACCAAATGTTTCGGCATTTCTTTCCATTTCATTTGCAGCGGCTTTCACACGGTTAATATAGTCATCTATGCTTTTTTGTGTTTTTCATTTTCAGCATTTCAAACTCAGCTCTGATTGACTGAATACATCCTTTAGTCTCTTTTACAAGAATCCCTTAATGCTCTTCTCTCCTCATTAGTTAGAGCTACTTCTACTGTTGCGTTTTTCGTCTCGGCGTATCCTTTTACAACAATTTCCCAGCGGTCTTGCAAATCAAGTAGTGCCTTCATTTGAATACTCCAGTTGCTATAATTCATTTTTATCAAACTTGGGATTTGTGGCTGGATCATGTACTCCATCTTCTCGTGGCTTGAACTCGAACTTGAACATGGCTCTGATACCACTTGTTAGAAGCGAAAGGTGGACACTCGATATAATTTATAACTCAAATATATTTCAAACCAATCAAATTATAATTACAATAGATGTTATTATTTTTCTTACCAAACCACACACACTTTTTGTTTTTCACTTGCACACCCACTAACTTTTATTTCTCATTTTCTTGTGCGCAACACACCAAGCTCAACCCTTTTATAGTGAGCTTAACCGACTTAATTAAGCTTCTAGAGACTAACAATATTGTTAAAAGTTATTCCTAGAATTTTCTAGCTACTACCATTTGTTTCTAGCTAATTCTGCATGCCTCGTGATTTGTAGCCACGTGGAGGTTCATTTTCTTAGTTGCTAAGTTGTCTTGAAATCTTTTACTGTTGTTGGCGCATTTAGTTGCAAGTCAAGAAGCTTCCACTCAATTCTTAGTCTTGCCGACAACAAGTTTAACTTCTAACATGAATGTCGTCAACGAGTGACAGCCGACAACAATATATGACTGTCGGTATAGTAGAAACCGATCGATCTCTGGGCTACTCGAAGAACAGTCGAAGAACGCTTGGTATTCTTCCGAAGATTTTCCTCTGTTATGTTTTTTAATGGGTTGTGCAAAATGGTTTTTCTTATAATTTTTTAACTTATATACTATATACATTTTAAAAATGTTTCAATTACCTCATTAAAGTCCCACCGCGCTGAACTATTTGTTTCCTCCATCCTCCAATTTTGAACCGTTTTTTAAATTTAGTCCTCCTTTCATTTTACAATTATGTTTTCCTTTAATTTTGGTCCTAAATTTCGTTTTGCCTTCATTTTGGTCCGAAGACCATTGGTTTTACTACCCTTTAATCCCTCTCCTTTTTGATAGGTTAAATTTAATGCCATTATTGCTTCTGTTTTTTTTAATTTATGCACTATTGTTTCTGTTTATTCAATTTTGGTCCTTGTTCTAATATCATATATTATGTATATGTTATAATTGTATATACTTATTATATGTTATGCTTTTTTTTCATGCATTACATATATACATATACATATGTTACTTATTTTTATGCATACATATGTTACGGATTTATATACATATATATGTACTATGTTACGTATGTATATTTCAGTACCTTTTTTTATTTGCTTACTATATGATTTTAGTTGCAATGTTCGATCACGAATTACTTACGAACTTACGGTGACTCTCACCGAAATGTGATTTGTATTATTTATGACACGGTTAATTTAGTTAACTAATTAACATCTAACATTTAATTTATGTATTTATTCGTTTTTTATTTTATGCTTTGTTTTATTCACCCTTATTTATGTTATTTATTTATTTTTCCTCTTGCTTTTCTAGCATTTTTAAATTGTTCATGCATTGTATATCATGTCACATTAGTTTTAGGCTTTAAGATTTCGGTATCCTACTAAGAGTATCATCCTGAGTCTTTGGGTATCATCTCCTTTTGGTACCATAAATCGCAAAGAATTTTATATTCGATTAACATTGACATGCATGCATGCATTTAAGGATTAGTGCTTAAGTTAAATTGAACTTATATTTTTCTTGGTAAATACGATGTGAACCTTTTAGGCATCGATTTTCGGGCGTGGTGGGGATGTGAACCCTTCCTCATTCGTAACCGACTCTAAAACTCGTTTGATCTATGGTTTTACTTTTCGGTGTAAGGTTTACCTTATCCAATTGACCGGTGGCGACTCCTCAAATTTCATTTTAAAATACGAACTATTTTTGTAATTCCCTAAAATTAAAATTTTCAAAGAAAACGAGGGGAACATCTGGGTTTTTTTAATTGCTATAGGTTTTAGGTATTTGAAATTTTTCTAGAGATTTTGAGAAGTTTTGTTATATTTTAAAATTTTATTTTTTTAAAATTAACCCCTATTATTTTTTAATTTACTCTAATATTTTACACATGAATTATTAGATGATATTTTTGTTCATTCTACTATTGCCTATGATAAGGGGTATGTTGCTTGAGAAACAATGTTTCTTGTCTGTTGATGGATCTAGGATAGTAGTAAGCATGTGTCTGCAATAAAAACAAATATCGATGGCATTTTAGATTCAAAATAAAAAGAAAAATAAAAAGAAACAAAGAAAAACGATGTAGGAATTTCTGGACAGATTTAGACGTTGAAGAAGACGAATGCTTCAAAGGGCGTTCATGATTGTTTCGGTGTCCGAAAAATGGCTGAAATATTGCTAGAAATTAGCGGAAAATTTGGTGAAAGAAAGCTCGAAAGAACCTACACAATATCCTATGCAAACTCGAATCGAATATGCTTCACGTCGGAAGACTTGAACCTTCTAGACAGCGATATAGAAACTCGAAATATCAAGAAGTTTGACACAACAAAACAATGTCTGAAATGTCAAGTAATTCGGTAAAAAACCGAAATTAGATATAATTTCTCACAAAATAAAAATTGCATAAAGTGTGTAACCTTTTTACAAGCATATATAATACAATAAGAGTGGTTGCCGAAATGAAGTTTGTGGCTGTTAATGAAGCCTTTTGAAATTAAAATTTAAAAAGAAATAACCATCATTAGGTGGCATTCCCTTTTCAGCCGTGTATTCCAAAGTGGAGCGGCATTTGGATAAATCACATTTAACATGTGATAAAAAAACAATTTGAATTTGAAAACCATTTGTTCTCATCTTGATCTTCCGCACTTGGAGAGAGCAAGGCTGGTCACGCGAATCACATTTAACATGTGATAAAAAAAAATTGAATTTCAAACGAGAAAACCAATTGTGCTCATCCATTTCTGCCGCCCATTGTGAGATAGAAAAAAGACACCTCTCGGCTGCACCTTGCTGCCTAAACTGTCTTGCATGGTTCATGCAAGTGATGTGGGTTACACACGGTACATGGTCACACGAACACATCACACTGTCAATTCGGCTCACACTTGTTGCACTGGCTGCCACATACTTGTAGGTCACTTGTTTAGCTGCTATTGGACTTGTCAGCTGTAATTGAACTAGTAGAGCTAAAGCTGAGCTGACTGGAAATGAGCTAAGCTGAATCGAACTAGCTGAAGGTGTGATGAGCTGAAAGTGAGCTGGTTACACTCTCCTGAGCTGAGACCGAGTTGCATACACTCTGGTGAGCTGGAGTTGAGCTACATATGCTCACTTGAGCAAATGTCCTCCTACGTACCTAATGTTAGAACCAAATCATAAATTAATATGAAATCTAAACCCCATGATCTATCATGTCAAATCATCAAGAACAATAAACTGAATAAACCGAGTGCGGAAGCGTACCTGAATTCATTGATAGATTGAAAATCTTGAATCTTGATGTGGAAATCTCAAAACTTTGGTATTGATCTTCCAAGAAGATATGTTATCTCTTGATGTAAAACTCTCTAACGAGGAAAGAGATAAAAACAAGTTAACATATTTCTTATGGACCACTACCTCTATATATAGTTGATTGTTAAATCAACTATTAAATATTTATAACTCTGCCCCTCATTGAATTATAAATATATATTATGGTATCTACACTTTTATTTCCATGACACTTTAATACCTATGACACACCTAACATAATTGATCACTTAATTTTGTGACATACTTTATAATAGCAACATACATTTTACATATGTGCCCACAATTGCAGATTTTAATCCAACAATCTCCCACTTGGGCAACATATGTTTCCTGATAAATGTACAACCTTATGAGCTCGAAATTTTGCTATTATATAATAGGTATTCTATAACAATCTCGTCCATTAACTATATCCATATAGGATAAAAGCGGTCTTCGTCATATCTATCATGACTGGACCCATCAATGGTAACGTATACAAACATAGTCAAATGACATAGATCAATCATGGATGTGTAGCATGGAAAATTACATGAATTGTGAACCGTACATGTCTATTTCCAACTGGTCCTCCTAAACCTTAGTGTGATCAACTTTACTAAATTCAGAGTGTGCATAAACTAAAAGAACTTTATTTTTTGCAGAAAATAATCTTAAAATATCCTTAAACTGAAGTAACTGAAATTGTGTCTAAAACGAATGATCATTTTTCAAAATTACAAACTTCCACTAAAACTGAATATCCTTAAATAACATTACACCCACATGAGTAGTGTGCTCATGAAAGACTTAGGGTGACAGTTTCTTAATATGCGCGCAATTATGGAGTTTGTACCAACATGCTCTATAGACACACAAATTTACTCCCATTGAACTTTTAGTATATACAATATGAGTATCAATTGATTTTACTCCCACTGAACTTGTACCAACATGCTCTATAGACCTAAGGTTACTTTTAGGGCACTAAGTAAGACTAAATTTGTTTAGCAATATGAGTATCAATTGATTTTACTCCCATTGAACTTGTAGTATATACAATTGTCAACCAAATTTATCTCAAAATCGAATGAGATAATCAACATGAAATTTATAATTTCATTATCAAGAGTCCTACTTAAGCTCATAGATAAATTTCTTTAATTTACATATCATTGATTTTGTATCATTAGACACAAATCTATGACTGTACCATATAATTCATTTCTTCAATGTCGCAATTGAAAAACACAAACTTAACATTAATCTTATGTAACTTAAGATTAAAATAAGCAACAAGCGTCATGATTATCCTGGAAGAGTCTTTCAATGAAACTTGAGAGAAGATCTCTACAAAATCAATGTCTTCTTTTATAGTATATCCTTTAGATACAAGACGTACTTTATACTTATCCACATCACCATTTCCATCCCTATTGGTTTTAAATATTCATTTACAACCAATTGGTTTGCACCTTAAGGAAATGAGATAAGTTCCTAAACTTTATTGTCTTGCATAAAATTATACTATTCTTGAATGACATCAATCCACTTGTGAGAGTTAAAACATTTATGGTCTGATAAAAACGATTGAGTCATTTTCTATCATTCTATTGTTACCTTATTTTCTTGAATAAATACAACATAATAATTTGAAATAGTATTTCATCTTCCTCTCGTGGACATCTTTAATGACACTTATTTTTTAAGGTTGTTGAGTTTGTTCTTCTGAAACAATTACCTTATCTTGAATGAGAGTTGTTCAACATTGTTTTGTTGGGACATTTAATTCACTTCTTGATTAATGATAGGTGTGAAAACCTAAACATCATCAAAAGTGATAGTATGAATTAAATTATAATTTAAATCCTCCTCAATAATAATGCATCTAACCTTATTTCTCTCTCCAAACTCAACATCATAAAAAAGTTATAAATCTCTCATTAAAATAATCTTAATTGTGGGATTATAAAATTTATAACCCATGGATCACTCAAAATAATCGAATTAGTTGCTCACTATTGAAGTTTAATTACTTCACATACGTCTTAACTTATACAAAAGAATCAACAATTTGTAACTTATTGTTGTTTCTTTTGACTAGGACCTTAGAAACTTTATTCTAATATTTTCTTTTATTGCCCTTATTCTTAGATACACTAACTAAATGAGCACTAACCAAATGAGTACTTTTACACTTATAATGCTTCAACTTTTCTTCCTCTTGAACATAATGAGAAATGAGCCCAATTAGAGTCCATTTCTCCTTTTGGCAGTTGTAATTGAATCTGAATTGGTTAAACTGTATAGGAAGCGATATCAAAATCATAAGAACAAACAATTGTTGGAGAGTTTGATCTTACGTGCCTTAGATTTTGAAGCAATATTAAAAAATTTCATAATCTACTCCCTCACATTTCCTTGACCCTTATACTTCATAGAAGTCAAATAAAGCATAAGTGATGTCATCTTAACCTTAATGTTTTGGGTAAAATATTTCTTAATTTCGTCAACGAAACCCTTAATATGAGTAATCTCTTTAGATTTGTGCTCTATAAGACATCTAAAGTGTTGTGCTTTATGATCATTAGACTCATGCAATTCGAACGATCTCACATCTCAAAATACCTTTTATAGGTGCTTACCGCAGTGAGATGTGCAAAATGTTCTTTCCTTAGTGCAAAGTCTATGCTCATACAACCAAATACTATATGCAAGTGTCTCTTCTATTCCTTGAAATTAGTTTCACTAAACATTAGTGTAGAATGTTATTAACAGATATTGTGACAGAAAAGATAGATTACCTAAATATAGAACAAAAATAAATAAATAAAATAGAAACAAGCTCACATAAATATTCATAAGTAAACAAATAAATTCAAAATAATGGCTAGTTCCCCTCAAGATACCAAGCACAACATTAATATCAAAGTCTTTGGACAATAATATTAAATGTAAGAGGCGCTCTTGTTGTAGCAATCAAACACTGACAATAAACTATGTCAAACAATAGGCTAATCTTTGGACTAACATACTGCTCACATAAAATACCTTATAATTGTCACACATTTATCGCCACAATTGTCGTTGTAATTCGGCCAAATATTAACTTTCCTTTGGGCCAATTAATAAACACATGAATTACAAAAACCCATAATCATCTTAATATTTTAAATAAACTAATCTACACAAAAGCGGTCACTTTGGTGACATTATGTTTCAACTAATCTATTAAAATATTAGATGTCCGAAGCCAAAATATGAATTTATTTGTTTCAAAATATTTGTCTTAATTTTATCTTTCAATCAAATTAAAAGATAACCAGAATAATAAATTTGAATAAAGGTAAACCTCATATCAAGATACCAGACACTCTATTAATATTTCATCTTTGGAGAAAATATTAACTTGTAAGTGGTATCCTGGTATAGTAATCAAACATTAATAATAAGAACATGTCAAACAGAAATCTTCCTTGAGTCGATTTATTGCTGACATGTAAAACTAAATAATTATCACATGTTTATTACCACAGTTGCACATGTAATAATGTTAATTATTAACCTTCCTTTGGGTCGATTAATACTAACATAATCTGACTTCATGCACAAAATCTTCTATATTTCAAAATAAAATAATTTCCACAATAGAGGTCACTTTGGTGACTTAATGCTTCAATTAATTTATCTCAAAATATAATATAAATATACCGATATTCAAATTTAAAATTTTGTAACAGTCAAAACTAAAATTTCTGATAACACTTGAGTTTTCCGAAATAACCTAAAGTAAGGTTGTCTGAATGGGGCTATCAGAAATCGAATAAACCGAAATCTTTGATTGTTTCTCAAAAAATCCCTTAAGCATGCATTTTCCGAAATTAAAGTCGAATTCAAAACAACCAATCTTTAACTAAAAGTCAAAATCAAAAGTATCATATAAATAAATAATTCATATAATGATCGCATGAAACTTTAGTATATTCATAATAACATAATGATCAAATTGAATAGGATATTAGTTTCATAAGATTAATGGTATGCTCTCTAAAACCAAAACCAAATGTAAAGCTTCAAGAGCTAACCTGAATATAAAGTTTCTAAGCCACGATAAATTTACCACGACAAAGTCCAAGTCATTTTTTTTCTTAATTGCTAACAAAAAAAACTAAAATTTTGATCAAACTGAATTGAATATATATTTTAAACTATATATATCACTGATTGCATACACATAAATATTTAAATTAAACGATATATATATATATATATATATATATATATATATATATATATAATCTACCGAAATTTAAATTCAATTGTTAGAAACAATGAATCTTTAAGCATAAAACCTTTAATGTTTATAAAGAAATTAAAAAACCCTTAATGCATCAAACATGAACGTCATTAAAGTTTCACGATTACCCAAATATATGTGTATATAGTTTACGATAAATTCAAGGATATGATTATCGCACATGAGATTATCATAATATAAATCAAAATAATATACTGATAATTATAATCGTGAATAAAAAAACCTGAAATTTGATCAAACCTTAAATACTCAAATAACAAATACCAAATCACACATAAAACAGAGGCCGAACATTAGATACTTCCAAATTGAAAACCCATCACCAATTTGCAGATTTCTAAACAACATAAGAGTTATCGGATATCAAAAGGGAAAAAAATTAATACATATATAAACAATCGACAATTCCAAAAAAAAACTAGTAGGGTTATCGCATATAGCATGAGTTTTGATCGGAAAAGATTTAAGAACAAATCCTCCAAAAAAATTATATAAAAGATTCTCAATGATTCAATGTGATGAGGCTCTGATGCCACACACACTTTTTGTTTTTCACTTGCACACCCACTAACTTTTATTTTTTATTTTCTTGTGCGCAACACACCAAGCTCAACCCTTTTATAGTGAGCTTAACCGACTTAATTAAGCTTCTAGAGACTAACAATATTGTTAAAAATTATTCCTAGAATTTTCTAGCTACTACCATTTGTTTCTAGCTAATTTTGCATGCCTCGTGATTTGTAGCCACCTGGAGGTTCATTTTCTTAGTTGCTAAGTTGTCTTGAAATCTTTTACTGTTGTTGGCGCATTTAGTTGCAAGTCAAGAAGCTTCCACTCAATTCTTAGTCTTGCCGACAACAAGTTTAACTTCTAACATGAATGTCGTCAACGAGTGACAGCCGACAACAATATATAGTTGTCGGTATAGTAGAAATCGGTCGATCTTTGGGCTACTCGAAGAACAGTCGAAGAACGCTTGGTATTCTTCCGAAGATTTTCCTCGGTTATGTTTTTTAATGGGTTGTGCAAAATGGTTTTTCTTATAATTTTTTAACTTATATACTATATACATTTTAAAAATGTTTCAATTACCTCATTAAAGTCCCACCGCGCTGAACTATTTGTTTCCGCCATCCTCCAATTTTGAACCATTTTTTAAATTTAGTCCTCCTTTCATTTTACAATTATGTTTTCCTTTAATTTTGGTCCTAAATTTCGTTTTGCCTTCATTTTGGTCCGAAGACCATTGGTTTTACTACCCTTTAATCCCTCTCCTTTTTGATAGGTTAAATTTAATGCCATTATTGCTTCTGTTTTTTTTTTAATTTATGCACTATTGTTTCTGTTTATTCAATTTTGGTCCTTGTTCTAATATCATATATTATGTATATGTTATAATTGTATATACCTATTATATGTTATGCTTTTTTTTCATGCATTACATATATACATATACATATGTTACTTATTTTTATGCATACATATGTTACGGATTTATATACATATATATGTACTATGTTACGTATGTATATTTCAGTACCTTTTTTTATTTGCTTACCATAGGATTTTAGTTGCAATGTTCGATCACGAATTACTTACGAACTTACGGTGACTCTCACCGAAATGTGATTTGTATTATTTATGACACGGTTAATTTAGTTAACTAATTAACATCTAACATTTAATTTATGTATTTATTCGTTTTTTATTTTATGCTTTGTTTTATTCACCCTTATTTATGTTATTTATTTATTTTTCCTCTTGCTTTTCTAGCATTTTTAAATTGTTCATGCATTGTATATCATGTCACATTAGTTTTAGGCTTTAAGATTTCGGTATCCTACTAAGAGTGTCATCCTGAGTCTTTGGGTATCATCTCCTTTTGGTACCATAAATCGCAAAGAATTTTATATTCGATTAACATTGACATGCATGCATGCATTTAAGGATTAGTGCTTAAGTTAAATTGAACTTATATTTTTCTTGGTAAATACGATGCGGACCTTTTAGGCATCGATTTTCGGGCGTGGTGGGGATGTGAACCCTTCCTCATTCGTAACCGACTCTAAAACTCGTTTGATCTATGGTTTTACTTTTCGGTGTAAGGTTTACCTTATCCAATTGACCGGTGGCGACTCTTCAAATTTCATTTTAAAATACGAACTATTTTTGTAATTCCCTAAAATCAAAATTTTCAAAGAAAACGAGGGGAACATCTGGGTTTTTTTAATTGCTATAGGTTTTAGGGATTTGGAATTATTCTAGAGATTTTGAGAAGTTTTGTTATATTTTAAAATTTTATTTTTTTTTAAAATTAACCCCTATTATTTTTTAATTTACTCTAATATTTTACACATGAATTATTAGATGATATTTTTGTTCATTCTACTACTGCCTATGATAAGGGGTATGTTGCTTGAGAAACAACGTTTCTTGTCTGTTGATGGATCTAGGATAGTAGTAAGCATGTGTCTGCAATAAAAACAAATATCGATGACATTTTAGATTCAAAATAAAAAGAAAAATAAAAAGAAACAAAGAAAAACGATGTAGGAATT